>JAQFVV010012402.1:6878116-7533941 GCA_028023455.1 Epiperipatus broadwayi
GTTGAAAAGATAAATAATCACCAATATACGTATTTTGTGCTAAACCAGCAATCATTAGTTGGTCTAGATTTCTATCCTCACACATATATATAATCAGTATTCAGCTTTATATTAAGACAACCATGGCACTAACAAGGGCTTTGAACGTTCCATCATCAGATTTCAATGAAATGGAAGGCTAAAGAGTTGTGAGTTGGAATAGTTTGAAGCCTGTCCATTAAAGTATATAGATTGGCTATCTTAATATAAAGCTGAATACTGATTATATATGTGTATGAGGATTCTAGACCAACTGATGATTGCTGGTTTAGCACGAAATATGTTTATTGGTGATTATTTATCTTTTCAACATGTGTGTGATCAGATGGGTGGTCAGCAATATGAGATGGCACTGAGTGGTGGGTCATGTGAAAGTCTGAGTTCGAGTCCCGAATATATTATAATCTTGTAAAATTTATTACTTGCGGACACTAAATGATTAATTAATTACGTACTTTTTTTATAAAAAGCAAAATTAGAACGTAATTAAAATGCAAAAACCACAATAAACACAGTAATTTTCATCTATAATGTTTGAACAGATTTACATTATAGACTTGTAAAATTTAATGTGTGTATATAAAATATGGAAATTCTGGTTTTAAGTGAATTATGAACTTCTTTATTAGATAAAATCTATTACAGTACTATTATAAAATGCTGAAAATATTGAAATTATTAGATGGAAGTCGAACTCCGATAATGACATGAGTGCATGAAATTTATATTTAAAGTAATAGTGCATTATCGGAGCTCGACTTCTGATCTAATAATTTTTATCACATAAAAGAAAACCGCATACAAAGATATTAAGAAGAATCGTGAATCGCATAACTTCAAAATCGCATTAAATAAATCCACATAAAATGAAACCCAGATGTATTAAGAATTGCTGATAGTCCCTATTCACAGTATTTAATTCTCAAATTTTATCAAAAAAGCCAAAAGACCTGGTTTTAAATCACTATTAAAACTTTAGGCAACTATGTACTTATATCCGTTGTTCTAGATCACTATAGCCAGATCACCAGCATACTCTAAAATTCATATATTGGATATGTCATCAAAACATTCAGAAAATTATGTAGCCATGTGGCAAAGTCATAACTTTCAATCCAATTTATTTGAAAGATACATCAGTGCTAATTTATAGTGACAGCTTTGACTTCAAGCTGAGATTGCATCCAGAAATAGATCCAAACAATATTTCTATGCAGATTGCAGATCAAGGAGCAATACTAAGTCCCTTTATAAGTGGACTCAAGCCACAATGCTACACATATGGGAAGCATGGCCACCTTGCATTACAATGTTATAACAAGAGTCCACAATCGTGACAAATAATCATCTCAAGCACACACAGACTGAAGATACCAATTATGCACACATTGTTAACATAAATCTAGATATGAATAAACAAATTCAAACAACTATCTGAAAAATCACTTTCACTCCCCCATCATGGGATCCAACTGCAGTCAAACATAACAATACCATAGATGAACCAAACAATATAAAGGCTATAGATTCAAATGCCACTCAAATAGCCCCAAACAACAAACATGAGTTTCAAAATATACAACTCCTGGAAGATGCAAATTCCAATCCAACTGATCTATCATAAAGCACCTCCAGTGATTCACCAAATACCATCAAAACAAACATCACACACATCATTAAAAATATCACATCAGTATATATCATGGAGGAACTCATATCCTGTCTCCCACAAGTTGAACTAAGCATTATAAAACAAAAAATGTCAGGTCACCCAAAAAGAAATAAAAAACAATAAAAAACCAAAGGCAGAAGAGAACAACAGTTTATCTTTGATAACCAGCCATCAAACAGAAAACATGATACTAATGGATCTCACTCTTATTTAACTAAAAATTGAATTTCCACTTACATACAGCTCATATGCCGAAAATCAGCCATTGACATATCTCAGGGTGCACAAGGTCAATGAAAATCTGAATAACAGCTTTTAATGTGCATGGTTTAAACTCAGTGAACAAAGTACAGCATCTTAAGCAATGAACTAGAATCACATAACCAAATATATTAGGTCTTCTGGAGAAAAGTATACAGCAGATCATGGATTGATCTTGAAGTGCATCTTCACATCAAGGGCTTCATTACTTTCTCTATAGATATATCATCACCTTCAGGTGGCACTGGTTTACTTATAATTACAAGCTGTCCATTCACATTATTAAAGATCATATATATTGATGCAAATCTGTTAATAGCAAACTTTTTTCACTGTACAATCACTTTCAATATAATATTTATCTATATTCCACCCTTCCACCTGGAAAATCACTATATTCAACATCATACTAACCATCAACTCATTACTGGAATCAACCCTTTATACAACTATCCTCATGGAAGATTTTAACATGAAATACATAGATTTTGTCTTCAGATGGCTTCATCAAATGACAATACTACTTATGAGTGCAGAAGGTTTTCTATCACCAAACACAATAACATTCCATAACAACTATCACATATTATTAATTGTGCTTTGCTTTGATTTTCCAATTTTTGCATTACACATTAGCCTGAATCTCAACCCATCTTTATTCTAAGACCATGCTGCACAAACTGCTCACTCAACTGAGCAGAAATTTAGCCAACTACATTACCTTTTTGGAAAACAATGACAATTCTACTTCCTGCATCCACTTCAGAATTCTTTTTTCTGAATTATATATTATGCTCCACAAACTTGAAGAACTACAACTAAGTGCTGCGCAAAAATATCATGCATACATAAATATACTTTCATTTAACATTAATCACATCACCAGAAAAATACCCCCACTGTCCAGACTTTAGCTCTGGCTGATGAACTACATAAGCAGATAGCAATGTCTGAATCTACCATCAACACATACCAGCATATCAGCATATATATATATATATATATATATATATATATATATATATATATAGATGAATATATATATATATATATATATATATATATATATATATAAAAGTTCATCCAGGCATATAACAACATATATGCATCACTAAAAGACTGCTTAGCTATCAAAAAAGCAAAATTCACCTCAGTTAACAGCATGCATAAACTAGAGGCTATATCAGTTGTCCTGGGCTTTCCCTCCCACCATTAAAGTTCCACAGCTCTTTGAATCAGAATAATCACACACCCAGTGCATAAATATGATTGAACCTATGTATATATAAATATTTTAAACAGATGATTCATATTCATCAATTCTTCATCTCACCTCATGATCTTTTGAACCACCAAAAACAAACACACCATTTATGAATTTACAATCAAACCTGCCACTTTATCCCATCACTGTTATTCAGACATTCATGGCATATCAAAATTTGTGGGAAGCACATCATCCATTTAACCATTCAAATGTTATGTGACTTTGTGAATTACCTCTCACAACAAAAGTCTACAACATTGAGAACATTTATCTAATCACAATAGTGCCTTTCAACAAGAAAGCATCTTCATGAGCCCACTAGCCATTAATCTTATTGATAAAGTTATTACAGACAAGATTGAGCCACATCAGCTCTCTTCAGGCTCTCCATATCTGTTTGCAAGAAAACAATCATCAAGAGGATAAGCAGCACTTAAATTTTCAAAACAGTTTTGAGCTCAGTGGGAGGCCATAAAAAATGCTCTAGTTGCAGTCCAGATAGACATCAAGGTGCTTTGTTTCCAGGGTAATCAAGATGATAATCGAAATGTTGTTCATTACCGTAATACCCATAGTACTTTGTACTCTTTTACACTCAGAGGAAAAAAAATTATACCCATCACTTCAATATAATCAATCTCCCAAGGTTCTCCTCTAAGTTCAATACTATTTACTTTCTACATCAATCCACTTTTAATGAAGATACAGAAATACCAAACATATCTCAGCAGTTACCATATATCATCTATATGGATGGCATAACTGTCTATCTCCCATCCAAAAAACACCTACTAGCCATAAATAAGATACTACAATAATTTGCAACTACACATATCTCAATGTCAATCTAAATAAGACTGCTGTTTGGTCATTTTGTAATACCAAATAATGCACAGACATATATGGGAGAAAGCCATTTTCCTTTCTAGTTTTTCCCTTTTATATGAGTGCAAATGTAATGAGGTGTAAAATCCAGAATAAGCACAAAGAAAAAAAGAGTGAATCACTACCTCATCCTCAAAGGCATATCTCTCTATATATTCAAATATCCTGCTATTTAACCAGCTAATCACCACCAAAATCACCTATTTCTCTCCCATTAATACTTTTATAAAGGTTTTATAAACAAAATCTCTCTGCAATCTCTCTGCAACAAGATTTTGTGGCAAAGGAGGACAGTGTCTATATCTACAAAATAGCATAGCAGCAGATTTGATTACAGTAGGCTACAAACCTAATGATCCAGCAACTCAAACACTTTCCAATGCTACAAATGCCTTCCCCAAATAACATCAACAGATAGGCCACCCCTCATATATGACCAACTATCATCCATCTCAATTATATAAAAACCATATCCTCATAGATATCTCTTCAAACTATGTGAAAGCATTTATACTGACAAATTTATTCATTAATCCACCCAAATCTGCACCATGATCCCAGTCTAACAATGCTTGGAATCAACAATCAACAATTACTCTCTAAGTTTAAAATGGTTTTCTAAGATTACATCTCAATGCCCTGCCTATACCAATGTTGATCCCTTTTGCTTCTATACCACAACACAGCAACACATACTCTATCATTGTTTAGCACTGAACAGAATTTATTCTAACATGACCAGAGCCTATAGACAACCTGATACCATCCCTCAGACAACATTGGCTTAAGGCTCTGGCCCATCAATCCACACAGTCACTGCACATTAATCTTAGGAAACAATGCATTGTGCCATCTTAACATTTGATATCAAACTGCCAAAATTGAGAGCTAGAGATAATAAAATTGCACATCCTGACATCTTGCCTGGTCACCTAATACACAACAATCAAACCTCTAACTAGTCATCATATTTCTACCAATCCATGTCATCAACAATCATTTTCCCAAAAAGATGTGCATTAGTCAACAACTAAAATATAGAAAATTTTCATCTGACTACCTACTATTGATCTCAAGGACTGAAACAACATACTCAATATTTAAATGTCAAAGAGCATACTAAAATGAGCAACACAACAAATATGTTGCTGATTTCCACCCTAGATGATACAATAACTCAGATTTTATAAACTATCACTCAAATAT
This sequence comes from Epiperipatus broadwayi, assembly GCA_028023455.1. NCBI lineage: Eukaryota > Metazoa > Onychophora > Udeonychophora > Euonychophora > Peripatidae > Epiperipatus > Epiperipatus broadwayi. The sequence continues at coordinate 6,883,447 of JAQFVV010012402.1, forward strand.
ATCTATCTAATAAAATGAACACTAAATATCATTAAAGAACTATATATATATATATATATATATCCCCCCCCCCAAAAAAAAAAAAAAAATTGTTCAAATTGTATAAAATATATCAAAATGTAAACTAGCAAATGAATATTACCCTTCATTTCTACTACACCATAATGCTGCAAACAAGCTGAACATGGGTTGCCCCCCCCATACCTAGTTTCCTTTATGTATACAAACTTACTTTATCCTTTTTACTTGCAATGTAAACATATGTATGTGCAGCAACTCACAGTAAATGTAACCCATTTAGTCATTAATAAAATTTCTTTTTGAAACCTATTGCTACTATCACCACCATCACCATCACTGCTACCATTGCCACCACCAACCATTACCACCAATAATTATAATAATGTTGATGATGATGACAACATTAAGCCAATTATAGAAATGCACTATAATTAATATACTATAATGTAAATAAGCTAATATAAATATCAAATTATGAATATGTTTATATGTAATCTTGATTATAAGTGTTAGGGAAATGAAACAAAGGTGAATATTTTAATGTGTTGGAGTAGCATCTTTTATTAATAGTAATCTACTTAATGGCAATTTGCTATAACAACAGTGCTTTTAAATTATACGCATATATGTTTTTCATCTGAATCAAAAATTTAATTGGAGTGTTATTGTTTTTTTTTTACTATTTTTACATATCTAATAATTTTGTAAGCTTTATAAAGTTATGATATTAATACACTACTGGTACTTACTGACACCTGTTTTTGAGTGTGTGTTCTCTGAAGTAACTCTATAAAGTACTTTTATAATGGAAATAAGGGGAAATGATAAAATACTTTTCATTATGCTGTATCTTTATGATATATTGTAATTTTTATAGCATACATATGTGCAAGTATTTTTTTTTTTAAAAAAAATCTTTATTAGTATATCTAGTTTTATTTGCAAATTAACTTTGCATTTACACTTTTCAAAAAAATAATACTATTGGATTCATAAAACTGTTCTCATTGTTATTATATTTATACAACATCATCTTGTTAAAAGTCAAAAATTAAATTCTCAGTTTTAGTAGACTCTGTGTTTAATGGAGCCATCATCTATCTGTCAATGAAATAAAACTATTCAATAATATGCTTTAAAATATAAAAATAATATATTTAAAAACAAACTGGAAAATAATATATTTAACAATCATAATTGTAATGATTATAAAACAAATATATTCAATACAAACATTCCATCCAAAATTAAAATAGTATTGAGGAAAAAAAAAATACTAAAAAGTTAAATCACAAAACTAATTAATGAACTGAACATACATAAGAATTTAAAATTTCTGTTATTGTAAAGTGTAAGCCATGTCATTCATAAGAAAGTAAATAGACAACAGTAAAAACAAAGAATTTAATATCCAAAAAGATATCTGTGCAGAAGGAAAATCAAAAACATGGATAACCATAAATTGTATAGCTATTGTCTTAAATATATATTGTTACCTTGCTATTTTCTTCTATAGTTATACTTCATACAGTTACTGTTATAAGTGTATAGTGGGTATATGTGCCATAACAATGCACAGAAGAAAATGTGTATTTATGAAAATAATTGTCTAAAGTGAACCATGAAAGATAGTTAACTATACAAATGACACAAATATACCTTTTATGATATCTGAATTTTTTAATCCTCTTATATATATATTTTGGATTTTAACTTGCTAATTACTGTCAATTTCATTTATAGGTATATTCTTGCCATATATATATATATATATATATATATATATATATATATATATATATATATATATATATATATTGGATTTTAAATTGTTATTGAGTTATTGCTGTCAATTTCATTTGTATAGGTATATACTTGCCCCAATACTTTTTATAGTGCATCTATTTTTTATTTTCCTATTACATAAATACATTTTTGGAACTTAAATTTATAAGGATTTATTATTATCAGTAACTTTTTTTATTGATTACATGTTTTTCTTTTTATACTATTGTGCTTAGTAAATCCTTTATATTTAATCCATGGATTTATTTTGTAATATAATTTCTTATGGAATTGCATTCATCCTCAATATTAATTTAATTTCCTACATAATTCTTACATTAAATGTGCTTATTGAATGTATTTGAATTGCAATCACTGTGCATTGTTTTAAATATGAATATATATATATATGTAATGATGTGGAACAAGGGGTGAAATGGGAAGATGGAAAATCATCATCATCTCCACAGAATGCATAATATAAAATGAGTACAAAAATAATATGATGAATATAAGCATGAGAACATTAGAATAGAATAAAATTCTAAGTAATTAATACTAATAATGATGTTATAATATTACCAACAATTATACTATTAATAATATTCAATAATCAACAGCCAATAGTCATTTTCTGTGACTGGATCTTATAGAGGCAAACTATAAACAGGTAATTATCTAGCCACTGCCAAATTTAGAGTAAGATATACAATATATTAATGTACATACATACTTAAATGCTAAAATACTTGTCAGTATATAAAAATAATGCTGGGATACTGATACATGCTGATTATCATCAATACTCTGGCCATATGATATCATTAGTGATCAGAAAACTATAAACTAAGTTTGTAATAAAACAAAAAAAAATACAATAAATGGATTTTGAAAGTGATAATTTTATGCCATACAGAGTTATCCATCTGAATATCTACACACAAACAAATTCCCTAACCATTATTGCTCTTTAGAGTAGAGCAAGATTATGATTCAATAGATTGTGACTGTGAATAAGAGAAAGATAAATATAGCAATTTACTTTAAATAGTTTTACTAGGATAATTTACATTTCTAATATACTGCTGTAATGAAATCAAGTCATACACACTGCCAATTCATAGAACAGATAGTTTGATAAATAAAGACATTAAAACTATTATTGTTTTTAAAAAATAAATATTTAATAAATTAACTGATTAATAATTTTAAAAAAATTTAAAATGACATAATAATATCTAATTCAACATTAAATACATTTTATCAAAAAATATAGTTTTATATACAAAGTAATTAACCAGTTAATTTTTGTTTATTAAATTAATTAACTTTTATCCTCAATTAATTATTTCTTTTTCAACAACTAAAGCTGAAAAACAACTTTTCACAATCAGAGATAAGGAAATTTTAAATTAATTAAAAATCCTTTTATAATTTTGGAGGGAAAATCAAATGAATAAAAAAACTATCTTTCAAAAGAAAATATTAAGTGAATAAAAATTATTCTTTGTGTCCAATTATTATTTATATAAAAAAATTACCTAACAAAGATAAAAAATTATATTAGCTATAATCTTTTTATAATTTTAGAGGGAAAATAATATAAAGAAAAAACATGTTTCAATGAAACAAAAAACTTAATAAAATTATTAATTATTACCAATTGTTTCTTAATTTAAAACTCATCTATAAATTTAAATATAAGGTGCCCATTAAAACTACTTTTTACCATGGATTTATTTTTTCTTGAATTCCTCTTGGACAGTTGTAAATTTTTTTTCTTGTTGTTTTTGCAATAAAATATTTTCCAGATAAACACAAAGAAATTGTCAATTTTTCTTTCTAATAATTTTCCAAGTCAGGTTAACACAGAGACAGAGACCCTCATGCTCTTGAATGTAGACAAGGCTTATTGCAGATCAAGCCAGGGGTATTTTCTCCTGTATATTTTTTCCAGTGAAGGCTACATGAAGGTTTATGATGTTTAATATCTAGCTAAACTTAGCACATACTTAAATCCATTTTAGAAAATCATTTTTATAGCTGGATCAAGAAAATAACTGCTGTCATCCACATCTGACCCAAGAATGAACATTTCTTATCAGATACCGAAGTCTATTGATATACTCTTTTCTTTATTTTTGGAATAATTTTGTGACCATCCTATCCCAACCCTGTCTCCCACAGAACCAAATTAAACATTAACTAATTATATTTATTTTAACAAAAATGTTCATTTATTTCTCTATTTTAAAAACTGAAATTGCAAAACAAGTCAAAGATAAAAAAATTTCAATCATCACAAAAAACTAATCCTTTTGTTATTTTTTATGCAAAGATAATATAATTCTTTAATTACTCTTGATTTGGAAAACATTGACTATTGTTTTAAAGGGCAGGGTAAAGAGAAAAGAAAGAAAACTTTAATTATTAAAACAACATTCAACAAAAAGTTAAATCTTTTTTTTTTTGAAAAAATTTTACAAACAAAATTTTAATTATTTATTTCTCACTTTATTCTTTAAAAATTAAAATTGATTTCTCAATAATTTACTAAGGAGAGAACCAGCATTTGTATTATTACTTTTTTCAACCTTATGACTAGTGAATGAGAGAATAAAATATTTGATTTTATACTTCTCTCTCTTTTACAATTTTTAACAAATTATAATAATATTCACATTATTATTTTTAAAAAATGTTTGTGAACTATCAAATCATCATTTAAAAATACATTAATGTTTGATATTATAAAAACATATGGATAATTAAATGTATTAATTCTCCATTAATTATTTTAAATTTAAGAAACTTGTAATATTGGCACAGACAGAGTTGGTTGCTCTCTACATTATTTCAATACACCTTTTTTAAATGATGAGATAATAAGGATACACACTTTGTTTATCAATATTTTAAATTTATATTTTAATTTTTACCTTTACTAATGTTATACAAGGTTATAGAAATATTCACATAGGTTTTCTATTCTGTAAATTACTGAAAATATATTGTTATGCCTTAATTTGTGCACTTGAGCTGGGTTGTGATAGATTATTAGTGATTTGTTTAGATTGTCTCTATTCTTTGGATTACTATTAATTTTCCTTCTCATCCATGTTTTCCTTTGTGGATTATGTTTATTTTTTTAACAGCTCTTTTCTTTAGATTAATTTTATCTCTTTTTTGGTAAACTTTTATTTTGAAAGTTGTAGAATCAAAATCCTTTTCTCTCAATCTATGAATTATTGCCTCAGTAATTCTGCTATCAGATCCATACTTCTTTTGTCATTATTTATGATCATCTGATTTATCTTATATATGATACATTTAATAATTTTCATTACTGGATCATTTAACAGAGAATCACTGTCAATACTATTATTTGAAATATCTGGCCTTGTAATACTTGAGTATAGATCTCTATCATATCCACTTTGTATATATCTTGGGATACATGATCTTTTGCTTTTTCTATTATCTTTTTTCTCCATTCTTGATTTTTTATTTATTATTTCCATATTTTTTTTTCAATTGTTTTATCCCATTTATCACACTCTACATTAACATTTACTTTATTGACAAATCCATTCAATTTTTTTTCATTATTACATTTTATTTCACTTTATCACATTTTCCATAATTTTAGTTTTTATCAAATATCAAAACATCAACATCTATATTATCACTACTGATAGCTTAAGAATTCTTGCCATAATTATTCATAACAGTACTATCAATACTTATTATGTTTTCTCAATTAATTGTGTTAATATTATCTTCAAAAATGCTGTTTCATTTTTTGTCTTCATTTTTTGTATGCTTTCCACTATTATGTTTGCACTCTTTCTTTTGATCTTTGATTTCTTTCATCGATTTTTGTTAGCAGCATTTTATGTGTTCTTTAATATCCTTCTTGTTGTTAATACCTTTCTTTTATTTCTGTACAGAACATCTGCCTTCACAGACTGTTTTCTTCAGCTTTGTTTAAAATCATCTGAATTTCTTTTGCTCTTATTTTACTTTCCTGGTTTTTCTTCTGTTCTTCTTTTTACTTTTTTTATTTTTGCTCTCTTTTTATTATCACCATCTTTTTGTTTTTAATTTCTTAAAGAATTTGCTACATCTTGGTGAACATTTTCATATTTTCTGTTCTCTGGGCATATTCAGGTGGGTTCTTAATATTTCCTTGATTATGCTTTTACTCCATTTTTTAAAAATTTGCTTTTTTTAACATATGAGTGAATAAGCTCACATCACTTTCCCCTCCACATAATATTTCATGTTATCTAATACTACTATTGTTACTACACTTAATCTGATTTTCTTTAAATCTGACTGTCTCACTACTTTACTTGTCTTATTTATTTATTTCTTCTTGCATTGTTTTACAATTCTATTCTGTTCTTTGTGTGCAAGTAATTTTATTATTCATCATTATTATTTTTTAAGTATTGTGCAGACATAAAAACAAACTTATAAAACAAACTATTTACTCAAAACGTTTTTTAGAAATATGACTAGCATCTGTCAACAAAAGAATGCACAATATCCTACAATCTGGGGATTGATACAGAATCCAGCCTCTGGATTATATGCACACAGTGCAGTATTAATACCAGAAGATCTATCTTAATTTAGACACTATAAACTACCTATAACACAAAATAGAAATAATAATGCAAAATCATTTCAGAGTTGTGCTTCTTTAAGTTCTAGGGGCTGATACCTACAAAACTCTAAATTTATGCCTTGCTTTTTTAGAGGATGGGTTTCATCATAGGTCAGTGTTAAATGACTACAATAAATAATTGGAATTATCAAAACTTGAAAGTGGCATGGTATAGTGCTGACATCGAATACTCCATAAAATTGTATGCAAAAATTCATCAAGTAACTGACAAAATCTTCTATTCATCACCAATACTTAAAGTACAAAAAAACAAACTCCACTAATCAAAAGCTCAATCCAATCTCTAAAAACATGCTTTGCTTTTTTATTTAACTTTATACATGAACTCCTATAATTAAATTATAATTTAATTTCCAAAACAAAAATGAGAATCAAACCTAAGATAAAGAATAAGGCTGTTGAAAGAAGTCATAAACATAACCCCCAGAAGGCAGCCTGAATGAAAAGACAGATTAATAATAGTTCAAAGTAGTGACAATCTGAACAAATTATTACCATCCTATTACACTCTGATTTAAATAAAAAATATTTATAATGCATAGACTGAAAGACTTTTCTGAGAATCCCTATGAAAATTAAGATTGAATTTTAAAATAATGAGAAATAAAGTGGGCATCCCCATTTCATTGTCTCATCATTTTAAGGGAAGTGTATTGTAATATTGTAGGCAGTAGACAACTCTATCTGGGGCAAATATTACAAGTTTATATGTAAGTAGTTATAATGGGGTAATAATAGTTAAACTTCTTATATTTTTAATAATAATGTGAATTGGTTTATTTAAATTTTTTTTTTCCAAATGATAATATAAGAATTCTCAAACATTGCTTTTAAAAAATAATATGAAATTTTTAATTTGTGATAAATGGTTGTAAAACAAAGAGAGAAGCATAAAATACAGTAAACATTTTTACTTATCCGCTTTGTTTTTAATTTTAATGTTAATAAAATACTAAAAGGAAAATTTTTTCTCTTTAGTAAGTGTTCATAAGTTTTAATTTTAACTTTAAAAAAAACAAGAAAAGTTTTTTAAAGCAAAAATAGGGTTTTAACATTTTGTTAAATTTTATTTTAATTAAGTAAAGTTGTTGTTTCTTTTCTCTTTATATCTCTCCAAAACAAAAGGCAATGTTTACTAAATTATGGTTATTGAGAGATTGTCTTATTATTACCATAAGTAAAAAATAATTACAGAGAATTTTTTTATGGTTATAATTTTATTTTTTTTATCATTGATTTATGTTGTTTTGCAATTATAATTTTAAAGGAGGGCAAAATCTAAATAATCTTTATAAAAATAGACCTGTAGAAGACAAAATTATAATAGCCTGGAGACAGGATTGTTCCAAAAAGGACCATAGCGGAGAGGGTAGTAGACCTCAGTGGTCTGTAGAGAACAACAATTTCTGATCAAGCTATGAAAGAAGGTAGTAGAAGTTAGTCTTGGTTAAGTTGTTGAAGAAGTAAATAAGAGTAAGAATTTCTGATTTGCTGACAAAAATAGAAGCAGAAGTTTAGCTGTGAGACAAAGATTTTTATAATGGAGTTAAAAAACCATGTGCCATGTTTTAGTTCTAAGCTTAACATCATTAAACATCAACCATGTAAGTGCTCACTAAAAAAATGTAGAAAAAATATCCCTTAAGTAATCTGCAACAAAATTTTTCTCCATTCAAGTGCATGAGTGTTACTGTCTTTATGTGTAAAAGACCTGGAAAATTATTTTAAAAAATAGATAAACTCATTATATGGTAGCCTGACTTGGAAAAAAATAAATGAAAAAAATGGAATAATTGAGGTTGTGAAACCTAAAAATATCATATGGCAGAATGGATAAATTAATTGTGTACATTAGCCAATAAATGGGTATCAATGTAGAAGCCTTCAAAATAAAAACTAATATAAATATTGAAAATTATAACTGCCAAAATAGAACTTAAAGAAAAACAAATCTGTAGTAAAATGTATTTAATATACACATTATATCTACATTTATAGATTTAAAAAATTTAGAGAAATAATAATTAGTAAAAATTATTCAATATTTTCTTTTAAATCATGTTTTTTAATTCATTTGAATTTTCCTCCTAAATCATAAATGGGGTTTTAGCTCATTTAAAATTGTTATCTTTATTAAAAAGTTGTTTTCCAAATTTAACTATTCAAAGGGAAATAATTCTATTTAAAATTAATATGATTTAATGTAATGAGTCAGAATTAATAACAAGTTAATATTATTTGCTATAATACAAACTTAATTTTAAACTTTGCATGTTTGGTGAATATTTGGTAATTTAATACTAGTGCTATAAATGCATAAACACGAAGCTAATATTTAATATCTTGTTAAACCATAGGCTAAGCACTTTCAAATGGCACAGCTCTCATAATCATAGCTCTTTGTGAAGTAACTGATTGTCTAATGTTATGCAAATCTATGCAAAGTTCAAATATTCCATTTCCTGGATATAAAATAACACATTTCCTTTCTGTTAATGGCATTGCTGTTTATTGCGATGAAGCAGGTCTCTTTTATATATCTTCTTGAATCATTTCCCTTTCTGCAGATTATGCTGATTATTTGCAGTTTTTATGGATGTTCTGCAAGCTTTTGGTGCTGTGCAAAAATGGAATTGGTGCTGGATCGAATTGTGCCTTAATATATGAGTATATATGTTGAGATAATCTAGTTTCCAATGCTGCTTTGGTTTCCCCATAATATGAGGCTTTACAGTTTTTGTTAGAGCATGAGATGTTGTATACCACTGGTGGAGTTTGAGTGAGAGCTAATCAGTCTTTTGCATTATTTATTAGTCTATTGGAACTAGGGGAGCATGAAAGTACAACTGAAAGCTATTGAAAAAAAATTTTGTGTAATGTTCAGTATGTATGGCAGTAATAGCCTCTATCTATCCACATTGTGTGCATCTGGTCATTTTATTTTAAAACCATATGATCTTCCTATTGACGATGCTCTTCTTAAAACCTATATTTAATAAATCCTCTCTGTGTGGAGAAAAAAAGTAAGACCTGCTAATTTATGGTTTATGGGTTTGTTAGCATTGGGTTAAAAGTGACCTCTTACTTCAAAATGTTTGACTATCATCTTGTAATTCAGGTATGTGTTTTTACATTGTACTTGTATATTCAGATATTTCACTTGTTTATTAGTGTCTTCCCATTCAATGTTTAATGTTAAAAGTGATCTGTTTTATAATTCGGTTTTGATTTCACTGATGATTTCTGCCTTAGCAGACACAAACAGATTATTCCCATATATGGTATAAATTTTGAGTTGTGTGGTATTCTCATAATTTGGCACAACATGCTCCTCATAATGGTTTATCACAATGCTGGCAATGATTCCACTACTTGGTAGACTTATTGGCCATCCATCCTTTATGTTGTACCACTGTTCATTAAATGTTGCCATTATGTTCTTGTCAAGCCAATTCAAAAACTCAACTATGGAAGCATCCATACAGCTCTGTTATGTCTATTGACACTAGTCATATCTGGGCTCAATTCTATATTCTTGATTCTTGAGACAAAATCAAATGATGATTTTATTGCATATTTACCAAAGCCTACAGTTTCACTAAATCATCTTGATTCTTGAGACAAAATCAAATGATGATTTTATTGCATATTTTCCAAAGCCTTCAGTTTCAATAATTATCTGTTTACCAGCTTGGCCATCTTGAAATAGTGGACTCCACCAAAATCTAGCATTAGTCTTAATGGGATATGTGACTTATGTGTTTTTATATTGGCAAACAACCTTTGTGGTAATGAAACTAAGGTGTATAATTTGTAATATTCAGACGTTGAAAACACCTTGTTGCAGTGCACTCACAGAATTGACATTATGAATTTTTCTCTGTTTAACTTATCATTAAAAATCAGCACCCTTTGAAATTTTAGTTTGCTAATTTGAGCATTGATTTTATAAATATAATCATCTTTCTTCATCAGTACAAATCTATTGCCTTTGTCTTCTTTCATGCATATGATGCTTTCATTTTTTCAAAAATTGTTTGGTATTAAATATTTTCGAATCCCAATTGTTCACACAAATAAGAGTTGTGCTTTATGTACTTGGCTAACTGTACAACATAATTGTCTCTATCCAGATTGCTTGCCAAACCTGCTTTGACATCGGCTATTAATACCAAACAAGTTTTAAAACATGAAAGCATCATATGCATGCAAAAAGACAAAGGCAGTAGGTTTGCATTGATGAAGAAAGATGATTACATTGATAAAATCAACACTCAAATTAGCAAACTAAAATTTCAAAGGGTGCTGAATTTTAATAATAAGTTAAACAGAGAAAAATTCATAATGTCCATTCTGTTAGTGCACTGCAACAAGGCAGTTTCAATGTCATAATATTACAAATTTATACCCTTTGGCTTCGATGCCACTAAGGATGTTTGCCAATGCAAAAACACTTAAGCCAAATTGCATTAAGGTTAATGCTATATTTTGATGGAGTACATTATTTCAAAGTGGCCAAGCTGGTAAACAGATGGTTAATTGAAACTATAGGCTTTGGTAAATATGCAATAAAATCATCATTTGATTTTGTCTCAAGAATTGAGAATATAGAATTGAGCCCCAACACAAAGCTGGGGTCAATAAATATAGTGGAACTGACCATTGACTGAAGAAAATCCATTGAAATCATCAAAGAAGAACTGTCATGCAGAAATGTAGAACAGGTGTGGATTGCTTTCATAGTTGAGTTTTTGAATTGGCTTGACAAGAACATGATGGCAACATTTAATGAACAGTGGTACCACATGAAGGTTGGATGGCCAATGGGCCTACAATTAGAGGAGTTATTGCCAGCATTGTGATAAACCATTATGAGGAGCATGCTTTTGCTAAATTATGAGAATACCACACAACTCAAAATTTATACCAGATATGTGGATGCTCTGTTTGTGGCTGCTAAGGCAGAAGTCATCTATGAAATAAAAAAATGATTTACAAAACAGGTCACTTTTAACATTAAACATTGAATGGGAAGATACTAAAAAACAAGTGAAATATCTGGATATACAAGCACAATGTGAAAACATATACCTGAATTATAAGATAATAGTCAACCTTTTGAAATAAGAGGTCACATTCCACCCAATTCTAACACACCCATCAACCATAAGTTAACATGTCTTACATGTTTTCTCCTCAGAAACCAGCAATTGTGCAAATTCAAAGCTGATAAAAAATTAAATTTACCAGCATACAGAGAGGAAGATCATATGATTACAAAACAAAATGATCTACAACACACTCAATGTGAATAGACAGAGGCTATTATTGCCATACATACTGAACATGCATGAAAATTGTTGTTGAATTTTTAATAAAAGCTTTCCGTTGTGCTTTCACATCTCTCCTAATTTCAACAGACTAATCATTAACACAAAAGACTGATTAACTCTAGCTCAAACTCCACAAGCGGTCTACAATATCTCATGCTCTAACAAAAATTGTAAGGTCTCATACTATGAGGAAAGCAAAGCAGTAGTGGAAACTAGATTATCTCAACATAAATACTCATATGCTAATGCACAAGCCAATCCAGCACACAGTTCCATTTTTGCACAGCCCAAAAGCTCACAGGATATCCATGGAAACTGCAAATAATCAGCTGAGTCCACAGAAATGATCTGAGAAGATAAAATAGCCTGCCTGCTTCATCACAATAGACAGCAATGCCATTAATAGAAAGGATAGAAAGGAAACATTCTATATCCAGGAAATGGTATTCTTGAACTTTGCATAGATTTGCATAACCTTAAACAATCCATTACTTCACAAAGAGCTATGATTATGAGAGATGTGACTCTCAAAAGTGCTCAGCCTATGGTTTAACAGGATACTAAATATTAGCTCTGTGTTTATGCATTTATAGCTCTAGTATTAAATTACAGAATATTATTTGCTATGTAAAATAGTATGATAAAAATTTATTTAAGATTGAATTATCACATTATCATGTCATTTTTTATTTTGTAATTATTAATCAGTTAATTTATTAAATAAGTGTTTAAAAAAGTAATAGTTTTTTAATGTCTTTATTTTTCCATCAAGGTAAGCTATTATATATATTATTCTCTTGTTCACAAGCACTGTCTCTAGATTCTTATGATTTTGATCTAGTTTATAGCAATAATAGTTAGTTAAATGGATGTAGGGGTTTATGTTTGTGTTAGGAGATGTGACCTTTAATTTCCATTTATTGCATCATTTTTGTTAGAAAAAGGTTAGTTTAAGACTGGCCTGTATATTAATGATACTATATTGTCAGAACATTAATGATGATCAACAAGTATCAATATCAATAGCATCATTGATGGAATTTTAACATTGTTATAAATCATGTTACAAAACAGGCATATAAAATTGAAAAGTAAAAGTTTGAAAATCTTCAATGTACATTTAAAATTTTTTTCAAAATAAAAAGAAGTTTGCATGTGTCATCACATTTGTTGATTCAATTTGATCCATTCTGTAAACTTACATTGGTAGAGAGCATCACAGCTGGATATGATTCTGATATTAGAAAAATCAATATTGTCCCGAACCAAAGCAGTCAACATTTAAACAATATCAGTAACAATCAACATCTATATATATTGTAATGGTATAATAATAGGTAGAATATGGGGTGATGGGAAATCATCATCATCCCTATAAAATAAAAATAATCATCAATGATCATTAAATAAATATAATAGGAATGAGCACGTGACTCAGCGTAGACTAATAATACAATTAGTTATACTAATAATAAATTATGAACTAAAAATTAACTAACAACAATAGACAATAATAATCAAATAAACCACCAACAGTCAATTTTGTGACTGAACTTAAAAAAGGTACATTACAAACAGGATACTTATGTAGCCACTACCAACTTAAGGCAGAATGCAATACATTATTCTGGGCGTGCATAAATCAACACTAATCTATTTCTTATACTAAAAATGATGCTATTGATATTGATACTTGTTGATCATCATTAATGTTCTGACAATATAGTATCATTAATATACAGGCCAGTCTTAAACTAACCTTTTTCTAACAAAAATGATGCAATAAATGGAAATTATAACAAAGATCCTAAAAAAAGACAAATATATGAAACATAATATATTAAAATAATTTAAATAATTGTATGAATATTTACAAAACTTCTATAAATTTGGTTAATAATTGGTTAATTAAAAATGAATGGAAAATTATATAAATTGACAATATAATTGTAAAAAAAGAAAGAAGGTGTAAATTATTTTATTTATTGTATTTGTCAGATTATTAATACAGATGGAAACATAATAGATGAAATTAATCATAGAATTAAACTTGTTTGGAGTGCTTTTGGTAGAAATAACTTGATACTAAAAGGAAATATGCCCATGTGTTTGAAAAGGAAGGTTTTTAATAAATGTGTTTTTCCCATTCTTACTTATGGAGCTGAGACTTGGACACTTAATAGAAAAGCAATACATAGACTTCAGACCACTCAAAGAAGTATGGAGAGATGTATGTTGGGAATAACAAGAAAGGATCAAAAATGCAATGTATGGATAAGAGAACAAACTGACGTCATTGGAAAAATTAAAAGACTGAAGTGGAGTTGGGCTGGACATATTGCTAGAAGAAATGATAACAGATGGACAATTGAAATTTTAAACCAGAATCCAAGAGATTGTAAAAGACCCAGAAAGAGACCACATGTGAGATGGACGGATGAAATAAGAAAGTGTGCAGGGGTGATGTGGAGAAGAGAAGCTAACGATAGGAAAAGATGGATTGAACTTGGAGAGACCTTCATCCTGTAGTGGATTGATAATGGTTGATGATGATGATGATGATTGTTATAATATAGTCAATTATTTTGTAATTTCTGGATTTATATATGGTGGTTTTGATTTATTTTAATGATTTATATTGTTATCGTTTGTTTTAATTTCATTATTGAACACTAGATGGTTTTGTCTGAAATAGTTCATTAATGTAATACATTATTAACATTTGAAAGGGGCAGCAAATCAGGTGATAAAAAAGGCATTTAATGTATAAAAAAATTTGATATTTATATGGCTGTTATAAAGAATTTATTATTTTCTGAATATTATAGATTGGTAAAGTATATCAGAACTTAAGTTATTTATTGATTTGAATTTAGTTTTATTCAATTATAAATCAAATAGATGTCTTAGACATATGTCATTGTTTAGGATAATGATATATGATTAAACTGCTTATTGCAGTTCACTTTGGAATAGTGAAGAGATTTGGTGATGTCTGAAGTGATGATCTTGGTTGCTGTCTTTTGTTTTAAATACTATCTGAATAAATTAAATTTTAATAAAGATTGTTATTAGTATTTTATTATAGGATAGTGGACAATCTAAATAATTATATATGGGAAATATTGTTATTGCCTAGTATGACCAATGACTTACCTAGATAGTTTTACACAGGTTATAATGGAGTTGCTATTTATTGATGCAAGTTTTGCTCTGTTATAAATAATATTTAAATCATAAGGGCATTTCTTCATGATCTTTTATTTCCACATAACGTCAGTAATAAGTGATTGTTTAAAAATCTATAGGTCAATTTCTTTTATTTTATGACAAATTCTGACTGAACAAATATAGAGAGATAGTGAGATAGAAAATCCATTATTAGCCACCCAATGCTAACCTATGATGATCATGTACAGGTGACAATTGTTACAAAGTGCCAAATCAACTTTGGGGCTGTTATAAAAATGGTGCCCCACATTTAGACTAGATCTATATTATTGTGAATGACATCTCAATTCTGAGACATACTAAAGTTTTTATATTATCATTCCATATTATAATCAATATTCCATTACAAAATGGTGACCAATGATCGGGCTATGTTTTATTCAGTTTATGTTGATTATTTTCCAGCATCATCATTTTTATTGTACCAGTACATTATGGTTCATATATATATATATATATATATATGTATGTTGATTATTTTCCAGCATCATCATTTTTATTGTACCAGTACATTATGGTTCATTGATTTGAACCCCATAAGTTTACCCGCATTAAAATAAAATGAATATTTTTTTAATACAAGAAAAAAAAATTTAAGTTATATTCACCAATATTTAAATTGTATGATTATAATATTTGTAAAAACCAGTATGGCTATCTTATTATAGGAATAAAAAATAAATAAGTTATTCAGATTTCTTAAACCTCACCAAAAAAATAAAACTTATAACATTTTTAATAATATTAGCAAACTCTCCATACAGAAATGCTACCAAATTCTATTAATAAATATCATATATAAACTGTGATTAAAATATTTGTATTTGTTTACATAGATATCTTTCTGAACTTGAGTCTGAAAAATTATCACTGCATCCAAGAATCTACTGCATATAATTATTCATTTGTTTTTGTTTAAGCTAACAAGTCAATAGTGTGAAAATTCAGTTCATGTCTATAAGAGCTCAGTTATTAATTAATCTAATGTTTTTATTGCATGTATTTAAAATAAATAAAAAATGCAAGAAAATCCTCTCTTGCTAAAATGAACAAATCTGGATAGTATAAAAAGAACTTGTAATTTTATCTGGATAGTAAAAGTTGCTAAGCTATATGTTTTAAAATCTGAAAATAAACAATCAAAAATTTAAATTAATGAATGAATTAGGAAAATATATTTTTTGTGTAAATATTATTTTCTAATATGTTGATATCAGTTTCTTCTTTTGCAATGCTCTTTCTAAGTTTTGTGTTGTCAAATATTGTATAAACTGAACCATGTTTTTTTCAATCCTAAGTGAAAACAAAATAAATGTCTTTTTTTTTTGTTTGATAATAATTTTTAATTTAATTATAAATAGAAATGAATTGATCTGTTGTGAAACAATGAAAAGAGAAAATAATTCTGCTTAAATAATAATAAAGAAAAGTATATCTTTATTTGGTTAATGAGGACAGTTGGTTTCTAAAAATGCCTCATAAAATAAAATCACAAAAAATAAGCAATTATAATAAATTCCTATGGGTGAAAAATTAGTTTATTATTTTAAATTCAAAATTTTTAAAAAAAATCAGTTAAAAAATTAAAACTTAAATTTTTAAAAAGTATTAATTAATGTATAAACATTTTATTAGGCATATTGTTAAAAAATACTAACCTGTGGTTAAATACAAAATATAATAATATGTCAATAGCTATAACAAGGGTCCCCAACCCTATGCCCACATGCACTATGGTGCAAGGAGACCATTTTATGTGTGCTCACCAGTATCCGAACACAATAAAAAATTATTTATCTGATACAAATAAATTTAATTTTTAAATTTTTTTATAAATTATTGTATTACATTGTAATCAAATTGTAGGGCATACTATACTTTTACAGCATAAAAATATAAACGTTAATTATATGTTAAAATTTTATTTTTGAAATAAATATTTTTTTGTACATTAAGTGTATTATTAACAATATCCAACTATAAATTTACATTGAAAAAATAAATGGTGCCCACCATCTGGTTAAAAAAAATAAATGGTGCCCATCACCTGGCCTATATTATAGAATGTGCTCTTAAGTGCAAAAAGGTTGGGGACCCCTGAGCTATAATATTAAAAGATTTATAATTTTTCCATTGACAATCCATCAATTTTGCTTATGTAACCACGGAATGATATTTTCTGAATTACAATTTGTTAAATTAAAATAAAGCATGAAGGAACAAATCTAACTACAAATCACATTTTAAAATTTAAAAAGTATTAACATACCATATTAACTTGACACAAAGTTCACTTTAAAGTGTATTTTTGCTGCACTTAATGTTCAAATATTAGTTTTTTATACTTATAATTTGTAACCTATAAGATTTTGAATTTTTTTTGCAGCACTTATTTTTTTTAATCACAATTTTTTTTTACATAATTGCAATGAAATTAAATAAAATGTAAATGCAAGTAAAGAAATGTAGTATACAGCTGATTACTATAGCTTTCCTAATGTATCTAAATGAATAAATCTTTTTTTTTGCCAATCTATGTTTATAATAAAATTGGATCTTATCTTAAATAAGTTATAAACAAACTACAAGATTACTCATTTAAAATTGAAAAAGTAAGTATTATTTTAAACTCATGCTTGGTAACCTTTGATTATATTAAGTTGATTATTAGCTGCATAGTGCATGAAATCATTTTTTTCAAAATAATTTCTAATTATGATGACTATTATAATGACTATTTTTGCTGCAGGAAAAATAATATTTGTAAAAATTTTACTTTATAAAATTAATTAAATATGAACACATTTTACAACTAAATATTAATTCATTTTATTGTTGTACATGACCAAAGTATGTTTTTGATTACTACTGTGTTGAATGAAGCAGACATTTTTTAATTTTGTGGTCATTAAAGATGAAAAATCTTTTTTATTATAAAGACACTGATTTCCTTGCAAAAATACTGAAAGAAAATTAAATAAAGTACATTAATTTTATTTTAATTCTATAATCAAAACATAATATTGTTTACTGTATAATGATTAAATGCTTAATAGTTGGTACAAATGTCACCATCTTATTTTTGGAAGATGTAAATTTAATGAACTCACCATAATATGATATTATCAATCTTACAAAATTGCAACCATTTTTTGACTAACATTTTAAAAAATGGCAATTCTATTTTTTTAAAAAGTTTCAAAACTTTTATAAAAATTATAATAATGAATAATCAATAGTAAATCAAAATAATGGGTCACAAATTGATAATGAGTTCTATGGTAAATTCTCACATAAAAGTCCATCACTAACCAAAGTAAAGATATATAGTTTTTTTTTTTAAAAAAATGCAATTGATTGAATATATAATATATACTTGTGTATATATTTATAAATGCATATGTTTTTTCATTACTCTATGTTTTTGATTTTTTGTTTATGATTTTAATTTATTTGTGTATAGTAATTTTTAAATGAAGTTCTATTATAGGTATGTTCAAATGAATATTAAAAAGCACTTTTGTTCTGTGCTTGTGTAGAAAAACATTTACATGTGCCAAACATTATTGTAAATAATCCATGAATTATTATCCAGTAATGTTCACCATGTACTAGGAATTTTGGAACAAAATTTAACAATTACCAACAGTTTTATTTTATATGAAATGTTATATATTTTTTCATACATTCAAGATCAAATATTTTAATTTTATTTTATTTTATTTTTGTTTTGTTTTAATTAAAATATTTGTAAAAATTATAATTATTCTTTAATAATTATTCATTTTGTTATTTTATTATATTTAAGCATTTCTTATTAAGTATTATCAAGTAATATTTGCTTATTGAGTATTCTTTACCCTTTTGTAAAATCTTTTAAAAAAGATTACTTGTTAATATTTTTATAATTTAAGTTTATTAACTATTAGATGCTTAAAATTATATTTTAGTAATATATAGTAGTTACTTGCTTTCTCTAAAAGTTCTAATATTGAGAATTTTAATATTTTTATTGATATGCAGTATTTTTTTTATTTTAGCATAATGATACAAATTTGTCTTATTTCTATAACTTTATTGTTGTTTTTATTAATTCATAATAGTTAAGAATTGATCTTTAATACTAAAATATTTGGAGATTATTTATATATTGTGGCCATTTTTTGAAACTTCATTAGAACAAAATCTCAAATAAACAAATGAATTTGTAGTGGTTGCGTGATTCTATTTGTATGCAGAATAAACACTTTTTTTTTCTTAATAAGTTAGAGATTTAAATACTAACTATGAAAATATTTATTGGTATAAAATAAATTTTATGAATAATTTTATAATTTTGAAGTAATTATTTTTGTATAGCATTAAAAAAATTAATTTATTATAATATTTGTATAGTTAATTTTTTTGGTGGATAAAACTTTTGAGTGTAGATTTTATGAGTATGTATGCAATTTTCGAGCGCTTGCATGCTATTGTAAGAAAAACTTATTATAAATGCGTTTTGAATCAAACTTAGCATTTTTGAGGACTACTTATGGCCTCATATTCATAACAATGAGATTTACGTGGATATATATATATATATATATATATCCACGTAAATCTCATATATATATATATATATATATATATATGCGAAAAGTTTATTCAAATGTATTCAAATTATGTGTTCCTTTTTTTTTTTGAAAAGAGGAAACAGAGTTCCTTTTTATTTGTGAAATTAGGATTGAGCATATTAATGAAAATATTGGTGCATATCTGTGGATTTTTATGAGAAAACTGGTATTTTCAATATTTTCTAATGGGTGTTAATATGCAATAGTCTAATTTGAAAAATGATGGAAAATAATTTCGCAAATTATGAGATTTGTGTTTATGTGTTAGTTAAAAGGAAGGTTGTATATTGTGAATAAATTTTGGTATAAAATTTATTTCAGATTTATTTCTGCACTTCTTTCACATTAACTGAATCAAATTCTTTGGAAAACAATATATAAATAAAGCATTTTGTGATGCTTTTTGCATTGGCAACAAAAATAATGTATATAGTGCTTTTTAATTCTCTATAATAATACTGAATCTCTAATGTCATTCCTTTATGATATAATCCAATAAAGTAGATGCTAACATATTGCTATTTTCAGTCTTTCTATTTTTTTAGATTACTTAAAGAGCTGTCTTAACTTTATTTTGTGCCTAAATCTAAATTGGCCAATCAAAGATGTTGAAATAATGCCTTTTACTCCTCTTTTTAAATATATACAATTTTTTATAAGAATGTATGAGGATTTAACTCCTGGTGTTAATGAGTATTAAGAATAACAGCAGACTATTTTTAAATTTCCTGACCATCATTTTTGTCAAACGTGTCTAAGTACAGAGAGGGTATATTCCTTCCAACTATAGATGCTATTTATTTATTTAAAACATGCCTTTCATTGTGCAGATTAGGATGCTATCTCTAAAATATGTGTATAGGTTGGGTTCAAATTTCTCCCTAGCTTCTTAGTTGTTAGCCCCTCTGTTTATCCACTATTAGCTTAAAAGAAAAACGTGGCACGCTATATTTAGTTAAGTTGAAATTATAGAGAGAGAGAGGGAGAGGGGGAGGAAGAGGGAGAAGGAGAGGGAGAGGGGGAGGGAGAGGAAGAGGGGGAGAGGGAGAGAGAGAGAGAACTAGACTTAAAATAATATAAATTTAATAAAACAAAATTTATTTACAATTTTTAAACATTTTATGATACTTAGGGTTGAATCCAATATACATATACAGTTTAGGTAAGTATGTATTCAAATTCAGGGAAAATTCATCTAATTAGATTGAATTTAACTTATGAACTCCAATATAAAACAATTATTATTATTATTATTATTATTATTATTATTATTATTATTATTATTATTATTATTATTATTATTATTATTATTATTATTATTATTAATAATAATAATAATAATAATAATAACTGAAACACAGGCTTGTTATATACCTATGTCTATATATATGTAATATATAGGGTATATGAGCACAGATTTTCAGATGACCCATCATTCTCCACTCTATCTAATAACACTCAAGCACATATATGCTGAAAAGATAAATAATCACCAATATATGTATTTCATGCTAAACCAGCAATCATTAGTTGGTCCAGATTATCATCTCCCACACATATATACTATAAGTGCTCAGATATATATTAAGATAGACAATCTTCATTCTTTAATGGGCAGATATATCTGAGCACTTATAGTATATATGTGTGGGAAATGATAATCTGGACCAACTGATGATTGCTGGTTTAGCATGAAATACATATATTGGTGATTATTTATCTTTTCAGCATATATGTGCTTGAGTGTATCAGTGTTATTAGATAGAGTGGAGAGTGATAGGTCATCTGAAAATCTGTGCTCATATTATTATTATTATTATTATTATTATTATTATTATTATTATTATTATTATTATTCAAAAGGCACTTTATTAACTCAAAGAAACTTACATTGCTTGCATGTTTTACATTGTGTTACATTGAATTATTTTGACCATTACATATCAATTTGCACCAGAAATGGATGTTTCAACTGAAAAAAACATTGTCCATTATTAGTTAGTTCGTTTAGTTGTAAGAGTCTTATTTCAAATGAGAATATATTCGATCTGATTATAGAGATCTAAGAGAGAACATAGTTCCTTATCTTTATGCTAGGGTGCAATCTCTTCCAATTATAAACCACTGTAATTGTGTATGGTCCAATTTTAATTGATTGTTCATTATTTCTTGCATATGTCACTATAGTTCATTATAATGTCTCTCTTTTTAATTAAATTGATAAAAAAGGTTGTGAATTTCACTGATATTGGTTTAACTGAGTGTGTGATATACTTACAACATTGATGGCTGTTTTAACAGAGACCATGTTGCTGCATATAAAAGTGGACAGGTAATTAGCCTGTCTCTATTTTGAATGCATGCTAATTTGTTTTTAAATGTAGATGGGTGGTGTCTAGTATTTTTTCCAATCAAGAAGGTGCATCTGGTACACCAGAATACATATAAGACGAACGTTGCCACTCTAATGCTGGGTATTGATCTTTCCTGGAAAGCACCAAGTATTTGATTAATCATGATACCAGGCTTTCTGTTTGCATTACACATAATCTGTCTTGTTTGGTTTAGAGCCAAACACTGGTATATAAAGTGGTATAGTGTCTCCTCTTCTCTGTGACATAGTCCACAGAAGGGATCAATGGATAGATATAGTCTTTTATGATATAGAAAATGTGTTGTTGGCATCACAACTAGAATCATTTTGATTACAAAGTCAAAATATTTGGGCTCAAGTGCCCATTTTTTAAATTCCTTGAGCAATTTTTTGTTGTTAATTTCTAGCATAGGAGGGGAATCACTCACATCAGTTTGAGTGTTGACTAAATTATAAATTTCCCAGTATGAATATTTACTTAGAAACTGATCCGGATTATGTACAGTTATTATTATTATTATTATTATTATTATTATTATTATTATTATTATTATTATTATTATTATTATTATTATTATTATTATTATTATTATTATTTATTATTATTATTATTATTATTATTATTATTATTATTATTATTATTATTATTATTATTATTATTATTATTATTATTATTATTATTATTATTATTTATGGTACTATCAGTGATGTTGTCTTGATTAATTCTGGAGTTCTGCAAGGTTCAGTACTTGGTCCTCTATTGTTTTTAATTTATATTAATGATTTATTTTCATTGAAGTTGCATTCTAAGATTTTTGGTTTTGCTGATGATATTGCTTTATCTTGCAATGCTGTTTCTTATAATCTTCTTGAAAAATTAGTGAATGAGGATTTGGACTCAATTGGTAAATGGTTGGCATATAATTCATTGTTGGTCAATTTAGATAAAACAAAAGCTATTCTTTTTTCTTACAAGCGTACTTTTTTTCTCTTAAGATTAAAATTTGCTGTAAGTATATTTTGCATTATAATAGTATATGTACTTGTGAGAATATTCCTTTGGTAGATAATTATTGTTATTTGGGAATATATATTGACTCCAGATTGTCCTGGACAAATCACATTACCTATCTTTGTCAACGGTTACGTAATTTAAACTATATGTTTTATTATTTAGTTAAATTTCTTCCTAGGTCTGCTCTCATTTTTATTTACATTGCCTGTTATCAGAGTATTTTATCTTACAATATCATTATTTGGGGTAATGCTTCTCCACATATTTTATCTTCTTTGCGTGTTTTGCAAAATTATACTTTGCGCATTATTTTTGGTAGATCTCGTTCCTCTTCTGTTCGAGATATTTATATTGCATTTGGTTTATTTGATGTAAATCACTTATATCAATATAGAGTTATTTTTGATATTTTTTGTGCTAAACCTTTTCTGAATTCTAGAGTTTATGTTCTAAATACTCGTCTTTCTAATAAATTTCAATTACCTTTACCAAAATTTTTTAAGGAATCTAGTAGAAGACAATATGTTTATTCTGGGTCAAAGTTGTTTAATAAATTTGTATATGAATGTTCAATTGATCTGAATAATATTTCTTATATATCATTCAAAAAATATTTGTGTCAATGGTTGTGTAGTATGTATTAATTTTGGCATTTATTTTATTTATTTAATTAATTTTATTTATTTCCTAAACTGTTCTTTTGAGTTTTTGATTGTATTTTTATTTAATTTATTTTTACATGTAAATTCCACACACAAGATTTTTCTTGTTTGGAGTTTTTAAATATTTGTGATGTACTTTGTTTTATTTCATAGAATAAATTGAATTGAAATTGAATTGAATTGAATTATTATTATTATTATTATTATTATTATTATTATTATTATTATTATTATTATTATTATTATTATTATTATTATTATTATTATTATTATTATTATTATTATTATTATTATTATTATTATTATTATTATTATTATTATTATTATTATTATTATTATTATTATTATTATTATTATTATTATTATTATTATTATTATTATTATTATTATTATTATTATTATTATTATTATTATTATTATTATTATTATTATTATTATTATTATTACTTTATTATAATAATATAAATTCAGATTGGAAAAGTATCAATCAATCAATAAACAGATATATCAAAGTTATAGTAAATATTAATAATTGAGTGAGAAATTTATTCTTTTGCTTTAGCCATTCATTAAAAAAAAGTTAAGTTTAGAAAAGAATCTTTAAATACATATTTAAAGTAAAACAAAATGCTAAAATTATTTAGATAATATTAAATTTAATAATTGCTATAAATATTATTTGTATATTTTTTTATATAAAGATCTTTTATTTTAAATAAAGATTTATTCTACCATAACATCTGAATTCTGATTTTACATTTTACTAAAAATATAGGTTTGAACATATTTTAATGACTTGTGAGACAGTTTTTAAAGTTCAAGAATTTATTTGATGTAAATCTCTTAAGTTATTCTCTGGATAGAATGATGGTGTGAATAGATTATGCATTTATCATGAATAGGCTAATAAAAATAATGTTTATAATGATGTATAATGCTACTTCTAGATCCTCAATGGTTGTTGCATGTTGGAATAAAACTCTTTTCAAATTAGCATCTGCAGAAAACTACATAATTCCAGATTTATTTGACTAGTGCATTAATTAGATGTTTTTTCACCCTGCCATAATATGATTTTCAGCTATTGCATGGTTTTCCATATTAGCTGTGTTAGTAATTCACAAGATAACTCTGCCATTTTAATCAGCTCAATTTTCTGGGATGCAGTTAAACAGAATTTTTCTAGTTAAATTGATCAGAAGTTATTAATTATGATGATGTTATAACTTTCTTGTTTTAAATTGATCAGAAGTTATTAATTGTGATGATGTTATAACTTTCTTCAAACAAGAAAGCTTTCTCCCAAAGCTTTCTTTCTAAACATCAAAATTTTAAAAAAATAAACTGAAGTCTCACTTTTTTTTTTTCATGAACACTATTCCAAATTGCATGTAATAAATCCAGGAATTTATTATTACAAATTAATTTAACAAAAAAATTACATTCTTTTTCTTATAATATATATCTGACTCTATAAGTAATAATGACAACAGTAAATATCTTGTAACTTTTAGAAGAAAAAATTAATTATAACCTGAGTACTTTTGCTTATATTATTTCTTTCCTTTTTTTTAATATATCTGTGTTAGAGTGTTATTGAAAAGCTTGTAAGATCAGAGTAGTTTTATTTTAAAAAAGTATCTGAACCAGTACAATATATAACCATCATGAATTCTAGTATAGTTTATTCAGGATATTATGAATTGTCTCAAGACATCGGTTCAAAATAATATTATTGTATAAAAGAGTGTCACTTCTTGATTTATTAGATGTATGATGTTAATTTTATTTCAGTCCATGTATTACTTTTAATAGATTTTTAAAAAATACCTAAGGCAGTATGTAAATCGCCATACAGAATGTTTCATATATATGTAAATAGAGGGATTTGAACTCATGAATCCTATTTATCCTCCACTCTACCTCAAGCAACTAACACACATGATCACTCACATGCAAAAAAGATACATGATCCCAATATGCATCTGATTTGACATCTTTGATAAATGGTAAAAACATTATATATAAACTGATTATATCAAAATATTTTTAGAAATCACAAATGCAAATGATCAATAGTTCCTATAGTCATATGAGTCTGAACTCAGTTCAGCACCTATACATTTTGGTGCCTTTGGTTTTTTTATAACCATAGTCACCACCTTCCTATTAGGCAGGATTGGTATTAAACCTTTAAACATCACATGATCACTATCTCCCATGCTTGCTCATAACTGTTGTTTAAAATAGGCAAAACTCTCTCCATACAGTAGTGCAACTCAAAGCAAGACAGAGTAATCAATGACTATATAAGCTATTGAGATTAGATTAAAAATATTTGTGTGTTTTCAATTATTCTCATAGTTTTGTAGTTATGTAGGGATAAAAGATGGCTTCTGGAGAGTTGCATTAGATCCTAAGATCTAGGTGCAGTGTTCTCAGATCCAAGGCTCCTCACTGACGAAGGCCACAGCCAGAAACTAGTTTGGGGATATTGGATGAGTAGGCACTAGATAGGGATTTTATGCACAAGCCTCCTGGCATCCATTGATTACATTGTCTTGCTTTGAGTGGCACTACTGTATGGAAAGAGTTTTTCCTATTGTAACAACAGTTATGAGCAAGCATGGGTGATAGTGATCATGTGATGTTTAAAGGTATATTGTTTCTAATGGCTTGAAAAAGCTCTTGATTCACTTAAACAAAAAGGTTTGTAGCAGTGTTTAAAAATAGATGTTGTTCATGAAAGTTTATTCATATTACATGACTGCTTTATATGACATGAAAGAAAATAATCCTGATATTAAATAGGGCTGTGTAATAGAAATAAATCAGTTTTTCTTTTCATGATAGTAGTCTTTATAATAGTTTGCAGTCAACTTCATGAAATTAGCATTAAAATATGACATAGTATTGATAATAAGTCACGTAATTTAAGACAAAAGCAAAACCTTTATTTTTTTTTTTGTCCCTAAATTTTTATAGCATGTTGGTGATTGCACTTTTCTTGTCAATTTAAAAAAATCATTTACAGAAGTAACATTCAAAAAAGAAGCAGGTGCTTTATTAGACAAAAATAGAAGAATGATTCTCAGCAGTGTTTGAATTGAATGTTTATTGGCTTGAAAATATGGATCAATTGAAATAGCTTTTTAAGTAGAAAAGCAGACGTAAATGTTGAGGATCAATAACGACTTTAATGTATTTGTACTACATTTAATAAGCTAAAAAATAGAACATTCTCAAATGTTGGTGGTCGAGAGGTCAGCACAGCCGCCTTACAAGCAGTTGTCCCGTGTTAGCAGGTTCGCTTCCCGGCCGATGCTATGACACATGAAAAAAAATAGAATTTTTTTCTACAGTACAAGCTTTTTCATACTTGCACATATGTAATATATGTGGGGTTTGAATTCAGCCTTTCACGCGACTCTCAACTATTCACGCTATTTCATACTGCTTTAATACAAGCTGAGCATTGATTGTATCTATTTATTTACATAAATTTGACGGGCACCACCTGGCTTTAAGCATCAGGATGTAAATCAACACTTGTATATTGGGCCAGTTAGGAGATTCCGTCAAAATACAATTATGTACATATAGTATTTAAAATTTTTTTAGCGATTATTATTTCACTATATACAATTATGTACATATAGTATTTAAAAATTTTTTAGCGATTATTATTTCATAGTGAAATAACAAGTTAACATCTTAAAAAAAATTAAATACTATACATACTTAATCGTATTTTGACGGAACCTCCTAAACTGGCTCAATATACAAGTTTGCGCCCGTCAAATTTATGTAAATAGATACAATCAATGCTCAGCTTATATTAAGCAGTATAAGATAGCGTGAATAGTTGAGGATCGTGTGACAGTCTGAGTTCAAACCCCCTATATAGAACATTTTATTGTAGTTATATAATTATTTTAATTAAATTAGTTGTTATAGGATAGTCTACAAAATTCATTGATAGAAGTAACATATGTACCCCCTATTGACATAATATGACATTGAAAGTTTTTTTATTTAATATCTTTGTAATATTCTGAAATACGATAACAAAATCATAAGATTAGTATTATTTCAGATTTTTAGATATGATGATATTGAATCTACCATTGTAAAAGCAATTTTGCATGGATTTGGTATGTGAAGTGACTGATTAGTAACATATTTTAAAAAAAATATATAAACATAATGTTTTGAGGATGGTTTTGTGGTAGAGTAAATCACCGTAAAGAGATGCCATATTATTTTATTTCATTGGGAGGATATGTGTAAGGATAGAATAAAATGTGTTATAATTAGAAAATACATATTGAACACTTTTAGAAGAAATTAACTGCAGAAGAAAAAATATAATATTGAAAGATGTCGAATAAATAGACTAAAAGACTGCTGGCTTATATATATAATTATTTTTGCAGTTTCTGATTTGCTTATATAATCATTGTAAAATATAGCTTTAAGTTTTTTTTATTCTTCACTTTTTTTGTGGACTTAGAATGACTTATATTGTTTATTAGCTACTGCTATTAATAATAGTGATTTTTTTTTTTTTTGAAAATGTATTAATCACTCATTATTTATTGTAGGGATTAAACAATAAATTAAAACTATTTAATGTACTAAAATTTAATGAACTTTCTTTTTGTAATGATAAAGTTTATAAAAATATTAATATAAAGAAATGAGAAGTTTCTACAACTTATATTTTATTTACTTTTGCTGCTAGTTGTTTGTATAGGTTAACTTTTTTTTTTTTCAATATGGAATTAATACAGTAGCATACAGTAGATAATAAAGGGCCAAGATAAAATATTTGCTCAAGAATTTTAACTTGTTAAACATTCCATTCAGGTCATAATATCAGTAATAAATGTTTTTCCTCTATGAAAATAAAACTTTCAGACTATTATTTTGCTCAATAAAAGTATGTATATATAATAAAATAAAATAAAAGAGTAAAAAACAATAACCTTTTAAAACTTTAATCAGTACGTTTTAGTAATAACAGACACTTAAAATATATCTGAATATATTAAAATCAGTCGCATTGAATTATAATATTTTAATTATTTTCAGAAGCACTTGACCTGTATGTTTAAACACACACACTCTACATCATAATAATGTAGTTAGTATCAATAAAATATTCACTTTCAGTATTGATAATTTATAAATTTTATAAAGTAACGTAATAAAAATAAAAATTTATTGAAATCATGAATTATTAACTTCGAGGTGGTGTAGACTTGAGACTTATAATGAAAAATATGCTTTATTTAAATTTACTTGTGTATCTGCATACTTAATAGCCAAAAAAAAAGAACTTGATGGCTTAACATCTGCCAAATTGTTGATCGTTGGAATATGATGTATGATGATGAATTTATTTATTTTACTACGGTTTTTTCTTATTCTTCTGCATCAATTTTTTAAGTATCATATATCTTTTCTAGGAATTAGTTTGCCTTGTAATATAATAAAAAACAAGGAAATTTTGTTTGGTCAATTATTCTTGAAATGAAAATTATTCTACGTTGTTTAAATATTCATTCATTCATTTTTTTTAATGCTAATAGTGTTTTCAAAGTTCTTCATACATATCCAAATTCAAGAACATCAAACTTTTTACGTTTCAAAGCAAACTTTATTAGGCAAAAAAAAGGTTACATTATTATCAAGTAATACATTGTATCAAACATAATATACTATGATACATCTTGAAACATAGAAAAATACTTTTCTTTTTCTGAACCATTGGAGTCTTTTGTAATTCACACACTTTTAGATATTTCAGTTCTTATTATGGGTTCATTTCCGTTTTCCTGAGGTTGTATTTGGTCTATCCATTATAAGGCTGCTTTTATTTTAAAAAGAGACCAAGTAGCAGCATAAATGTCCGGTGGTGCTAGAAGATTGTCCCTTTCCTTAAGTTTTTCTAGTTTGTTGTGATATGTGTTAGGATGTCTTCTTGAATTGTTTCCTAAAGTGAAAGCACAAACTTTTTATATTCTTTGTGTCTGTGTGTTTGTGTCTAAATTACATCTCTATATAAAGTCATAGAGAAAATCATAATATGAACAATTCTGTTATTAATTTTTCAAGATAAATCTCTATATCTAAAAAAATTTTAGGCTCTTCACTGCAACTCTATCCATTTTTTTAGGAATAAATTTTTGACTAATGGATATTTTCTTATGGATGAGTTAAATGTTGAATTGTTTATCTTTAATATTAATATTAAATTACTATTAATCCTATCTTCTTACTCTGCCCTTTAGTATTTTAATAAGAGACATGTTTTTTTCTATTTCCCAATGCAACTGTGATATTATCAATATGTCTAGGAATATCCATTTTTTTCTATAATTCTAAATTACTATTCCTTTGGCAGGATGGTTCAGTTGGTTAGAGCATTACTTTAAAATTCAATACTCAAGAATCTAAGTGTCCAGATTCAAATCCTATGCTAGTACTGTCACTGGTCAGGCTAGCAACACCTGAAGAAGAGGGGAGAATAATAGCCCTTGAAACATTGTGTATACACTAACCTGTTGTGCTATTACTAACAGTTGAATGTATTTGGAAAATTTAAATAGAATAAAAATTTTCTAAAGACATTCAATACACATATTAGATGATGGAAATAGTCCAATATAAAAATACAACTAGAACACTATTATTACAAACCTTCAGGAAAACAATATAGTTTTTGTTATGTATTTGCTATGTAAATTGAACAGGTAGGACAACAATATTTAATCCTGTAATAACTTTTTGTCAATGAGAAATCAATCTTTTTTTTTTTACCATAACCTTTTATTTTTAAGCTAACATAGATATTTCTTATAAAATAATGATTATTCTAATATACCTTTTTACTAAGAACATTTTATAATTTAACATAATAAATTGAATTAAAAATATAATGGGCTCATATCTCAGATATAAGATATATTAGTGCAAAATAGAAATAAAAATAAATAGATTTAAAATATATAAAAATGTCAAATAAATATTTAATGAATTTGGGAAATCTTAAAAAATTTATTTAAAAATAATATCCATTTTTTAAATTTTGTGCATTGAAAATAGTACCAAATGAAAAATTAAGGAGCTGTGACCCAATGTATATGAGGATGAAATGAGCAGGAGGTGGTTAGTAATTGAAACTAGATGACCAAGAAGATGATGATTATTGTAAGTGACTGAGATTGTTATATGGGAGGCATGCCCATGAAAATAAGAATATTTATATTATGTAGAATTGATTAATATAATGTTAGGATATTCATCCAATTGAGCACAACCAGTTTTGCAATTACTGTGTGATAAATTAAATTAATTCATTAACTGTCCCTATCTCTCTGTTTCATAGCATATTAAAAATTTATCTACCTAAATATTTACATTATATAGAAATACATATTTTTATAATGTAACATTACATGCCATCTCTTATGAGTGAATGTTACTGTGTTCTTTGTTTGTCTATGGTTTATTTCCATACCTATGCATGATACATCAAATTGATATTATTAGATAATTTTAAGCCAATGTTCTGTTGCTGGAACAGATTATCGTAATAATGACAAAATATTTATTTAGAATTACTTTAAAACTACATCTAAAATAATATTTGAAATAGATATGAGATTAATAATAAATGATTTTATTTTAATAGAACAACTAGCAAACAACTAATAAATTATAACACTGTACACAATAAATGCAATCACAATCAATCTTATTATTATTTGATTTACAGGCTATGTAAATAAGTAGCAAAAATGTATTCACAACTAATGTTATGTCTATGAACTTATGTCAAATAGTTTCTTTTAAATAAAAGGATTTAAAAATTAAAGTGCTCAACTATAAGTATAGGTAGGTGTTAAACAATTATTAACTTTAATATGGATGTAATATTTTCATATAAAATAGCAACAGTATATGGAAAGAAATGGTGAGAATAATAGGTAAAGCAGTATTTGAGAATATAAATATTTTGAGACATTTAATCAAAATGACAGCATTAATATATTAAACAATTTCAATAATGATCAATAGTGTAAATATCTTTTACATAAC
Source organism: Epiperipatus broadwayi (assembly GCA_028023455.1). NCBI lineage: Eukaryota > Metazoa > Onychophora > Udeonychophora > Euonychophora > Peripatidae > Epiperipatus > Epiperipatus broadwayi. The sequence continues at coordinate 6,915,283 of JAQFVV010012402.1, forward strand.
TTTATCTTTATTGTGTAGAACAACTATTCAAAATATATTGGACAGTTACATTACCTCTGTATATTGGTATTTTAAAATATATAAGATTTTTAAAATCTCAATAAATTCATAGTTTAGTCTTCATTAGTAGAAAGATTTATATTTTGATTACACTGCAATAATAATATTTCATATGGAAATATTTGATAATATAATAAAATTACAAGTTGCCTGTGATATCAGTGATCTCACTTTCTATTTGATAGCTTTTAGCAATGATTATCTTTCTAAAGAGGAAATACAATAGGAGAGATCATTGTTGAAGAATATTGATTTAATGCTAATATGGTAAATACTCAAAAAATATTGGGTAAAATAAGACAATCTTTTATTTCAAGACAAATTCATGCTATTAAAGTAGTATATTGTGTGAGGTCATGAAAATTCAAATTACCTGACATTGTCAAAGCAAAATTTAAATCCTAATACATAATCACAAAGGAAATATTCTAATATTACATTTATGTTATTTGTTAAACTAACATATCAGCATATAGTAATAATTAATACTGTTCAGTCATTTATATGAATGCAAAATATTGCTCATCATTATCAATCCACTGCAGGATGAAGGTCTCTCCAAGTTTAATCCATCTTCTCTGATCTTTAGCTTGTGTTTTCCACAACATCCCTGCACATTTTCATATTTCATCCATCCATCTCACATGTGGTCGCTTTCTGGGTCTTTTACAATCTCTTGGAATCCAGTTTAAAATTTCAATTGTCCATCTATTACCATTTCTTCTAGCAATATGTCCAGCCCAACTCCATTTCAACCTTTTAATTTTTTCAATAAGGTCAGTAACACCTGTTTGTTGTCTTACCCATACATTGCGTTTTCGATCTCTCTTTGTTACTCCCAACATACATCTCTCCATACTCTTTTGAGTAGTCTGAAGTCTCTGTATTGCTCTTTTATTAAGTGTCCAAGTCTCAGATCCATAAGTAAGAACTGGTAAAACACATTTGTTAAAAACCATTCTTTTCAAACACATAGGCATATTTCCTTGTAGTATCAAGTTATTTCTACCAAAAGCACTCCAACCAAGTTTAATTCTATGATTAATTTCCTCCATTATGTTTCCATCTGTATTAATAATCTGACCAAGGTATTTGTAACTGTTAACTTCTTCTAATTCTTCATAATCAATCTTTATTTTCATATTTTGAGCAAATCGATTAAACATTACTTTAGTCTTTTTAACATTTATCTTTAGTCCTACTTTTCTACTTTCATCTGCTAACTCCTGCAACATTTCCTGCAGCTCTGAAGCATCATTTGCAAAAACAACTACATCATCTGCAAAATCTAAATGACTTAAATACTCTCCATTTACTTTCATTCCTTTAGTTTCCCATTTTAATCCACAAAATACTTCTTGCAGCACTGCTGTAAAAAGTTTTGGAGATATGGAGTCACCTTGTCTTACACCTTTCTCAATGTTGATTTTTCCAATATCATTATGTAATCTAATTGTTGCTGTTGCATTTTTATAAATATTCTTTAAAATATGACAATATCCTGGATCTATACCTTGATGATCCAATGCTTTAATCACTGAAGAAATGTGTATAGAATCATATGCCTTTTCATAATCTACAAATCCAAAACATAATGACAACTCATATTCATTTGTCCTTTCTATGACTTCTCTCAATACCTGGATATGATCTATTGTACTAAAACCATTTTTAAATCCATCTTGTTCTCTTGATTGGTGGAAATCCAAAGTTCTCTGTAGACGAGTTGTAATTATCTTGGTAAAAATTTTACATAAAACTGATAAAAAGCTGATAGGTCTGTAATTTCTAATATCTTCTTTATCACCTTTTTTAAATATTAATATTATTACTGCATTCTTCCAATCTTCTGGTACATCTTTATCATTTAGACATTTGGTATATAACTTTGCTAAGATTGTTTCTATTTCTTCACCTGCTTCTTTTAATATATCAATTATAATTCCATCATTTCTTGGAGCCTTTCCTTTCTTCATACATTTAATTGCATGCCTCACTTCTTCATTTAAAATTCTGGGCAATTCGAAAGGTGTAATAGATATAGGAGGTACTTGTTCTTTATTACTATATAATTCTTGATAAAAATCTTCTACCAATTTCATGATGTCATCTCTTTTTTTAGTAATAATTCCATCTTTTTTTCTTATTGCAGATATAAATTTCCTACCAATACCAAAATGTTGTTTAACATTCTTGAGACTTTTATTTTCTTCTACAGCTTTCCTTGCTATTTCACAGTTATACTTTCTTATATCATTTTCAACTCTTTTACGTACCATTTTACAAAATTCGAGATATTCAATTTTTTTTAATACATCATTTTTGTATATCTTCATATTCCTTCTTTTCTTCATAAATTCTCTAGTCTCAGTAGAAATTTTATTAATCAATTGCTGCTTTTTCTACCAGCTATCTTTGTTGCAGTTTTTAAAAGTGTATCAGTTATTTTCATATTAATTTCTTTCAAATCTGAATCATGTTCAAAATCTCCTAACACTTGAAACCTATTTGTAAGTTCTAATTTAAATTCATTAGAATGTTTCTGAAGATTAGGAATATCAACTGTAAATATTGTTTTTCTTAATAATTTTTGTCTCTCTAGTTTTACATTAACATGTAACTTACACCTTACTAATCGATGATCACTTCCTGTGTTAAATTTATTAAGAACATTACAATCTTGAAATATGTATTTCCAGTTAGTCAAAATATAATCCAATTCTGCTATACCTTCATTTGGATGCTTCCATGTCCATTTCCTTTTAACATTTTTCTCAAAAAATGAATTCATAATATAAAGTTTTTCTTTTTCTGCAAACTCCACAAGTCTATGTCCTCTCTCATTTCTATTACCATAACCAAAATTACCTACAGCAATTTCATCTTTCATTTGTCTACCAATTCTAGCATTAAAGTCTCCCATAACAATTTTAAAATGTTGTTTACTCTGATCAAAAGCCTTTTGTACATCCATATAAAAATCTTCTACTACTTCATCACTATGAGAACTTGTTGGGGCATAAACCTGAATTATCTGCATTTGGTATCTGCTATTAAGTTGTATAACTAATCTTGCAACTCTGTCCGATACACCATCAATCTCCACAATATTGTTCTTCCACTTTTTATTTATAATGAATCCTATCCACTTGTATTTCCAATATATGTGCCTTTATAATAGAGTATATGTCCACTTTTTAAATCAATTGTTTCTTCACCTTTTCTTCTAACTTCACAAAGTCCAATAATGTCCCATTTAATATAAGACAATTCTCCTTCTAATTCTTGCAATCTTCCTTCACTTGAAAGTGATCTGCAGTTGTAAGTACCTAAATAAAAAGTCATCATCAAATGGCAGCCTGGGTCCACAATCAGGGGATTCTTAGCACCCTCCGCCTTCGGCCACCAACCGCTGCCTTGGTTGGTGACTTTACAGACTCCTGGGAATAAGGGCCATGCTTTATTTTTGTCTGTCATAAATGGAAAAATATTTATCATTTACACAAACATTCATTCTGCCTTATCAGGCAATGAGAAGAAAGACCATGGTGTTTCTTGATCTTAAACTCAGAGGTAAAAAGCCAATAAATTCACCACGCTGCCTAATGCATGTTGGTGAGCAGCCCATCCATGTTTGTATACTATATGAATAATCACATAGTAATAACAACTGCAACGACAAGAACATATGGAGTGGACATTAGGAATTTGCCCCGCTCGGTTCCTTTAAGGCCTCCAAGAGGAATCAAAGGGTCTCCATTCAGTTAATAGCAAACTCCTTTGCAAATGTTTATTAAAGTTTAGATAATAACTTCAGAATATGTTATTTAATTTTAGATTAGTTTGTTTAAATGATATAATTGAATTAGTACAGGTTCATTTAAGACCTGCTTTATTTAGTATTCCATATAATATTTCCATAAATATCTAGAATAAATATTCAATAAGAATTGGCCATTTGTTTATTTAACTTTGTAAAATTGTTGCTCAATCTCTTTCAGCATATCAATAAAATGTTTTAACTTCAAAGATTTTCAAAATAATAATAGTGATTCAGTTATATTTTTAGATAAGATTTTCAAAATTTACATTAATAAACCCTTCTAAATTTATGTTTTAACACCAATATTTGTATCATTATGCTATTATTTTATATTGTATACAATGCTGTGATTTCAAAAATAGACTTTAAAATCTATTTGCATAAAAAAAAAATTTTATGTACATTTTATACTCTAAATAAAGTTACATGTTTAAATATGAGACTAAAAAATACATCATTCTTTGTTTTCTTTCTCTTTTCTAAAGTGAAACTATTCCCTTTTATTTTAAGTAACAACAACAAGCATTTGATAAAATTTATGTTAATATATTTCAAACATTGGATAGCTTTTTTGTATGGATCTGAAAAAATATTTCATTAATACACTTCATTATATGTTTTAGTGAGTAGAATTATGGAAAGTTCACTTATTAAACATAACTTTCCTAAATATATCTGATAAAATGGAATATTCAAAATTTAAATTTGTTTCAAAAATTATTTTATTTCATATGAAAACACATTCCTTTCTTGAAAATAACAATAATGGGGTGTCAAATAAAGTTTTGTCAAAATTTAAGCTGATTTTTCAATTTTTATGCATTTTAAATATGTAACTATATTTATAGCATTAAAATATGACAATATATTAGTGAAGACATGCTATCTTGTCTTCTTCATCTTGATAGGCTACACTTAATTATAATGTGGTTAATGAATTTCATATTATTCATATTTTTACAGTATTTCAGAATAACAAGTATTTATAGTATAATATTGTGGGCAATGGCCAACTCTGATTAAGCCAATATTACAAGCTTCTTAAATTTAGATTTAGTTAATAGGGAAATAATATTTAATTTTTTATATTTTTAATGGGTATTTATTTAAATATTTTCTTCATCATATGATAATATGGGAATTTTCAAACATTATTTTAAATATGATGTGAATATTTGAAATGTATTATAATTTTGTAAATCTTTGTAAAAAAAAAAAGAGAGAAAAATACGAAATCAGATAAATAATTTCTTTTATTTTCTCTTTTCAATAGTTTTATCTATTTATTAATTTTAATTTTTACTTTGAGAATGTATTAAGACAAGACATTTTTCCCTTCAGAAAATTACTTTGTCTTTTAAAAGAGATAAATAAAGTTTTAAAAGAAAAGAGAAAATAAAATAAAAATTTAACATTTAGTTCAATTTTGTTTTAAGAATAAAGAGACCAGCATATTGCTGTCCAATTTACACCTTTGAATCCACATGGAACCTGTTCAATTTCAAAGCATCAACTTAAAAAGAATAAGCATCCATACTCTAATTGACCAGTACTCCTGATTTATGGCAAAATGTGGTCCAAAGCCATCATTATGAGCCTTGAAAACCTTGGACTATGTGAGTTAGACATTACACAAGAACAAGATCTAGGATCAAGAAACACAATAGCTAAAGTAATTGATTCTGCAAAAACAAATATTAAACTTGTTAATTAAACATCTTGATAATAACCAGCTTGAAAATTCTCTATCAGAACCTGGAAACACTCATAGGCTGGACAGATGGACATTGATACAGCTCAGATTAAAATTAGACTTTACCCTATCTGAACTCAAATAATTTTCAAAATTACATGTATAAATTTTTCTTAATTGTCTTCTTAATTAATCATTGTACACATTAGTAATAAACATTCTTGATAAAAATAATAATAATAATTAGGATATGTTTTTTTTTCTTTATCTCTCTTCAATACAATAGGCCGTGTTTATCAGGTCAGTGTAATTAGTCCGTTTATCCTGTTTTATGTTTGGAAAAACTAATTAAAGAGGAATTTCAAAACTGATTGGAATTTTTTAAAATAAAAAATGAGAGAAATATCAAAACAATGCTTTGTGTAAAACTAGATATAATTGGTCAGTGTTAAATTTTGTCATGTAGGAGACTGGATTGTGATTGGTTGAAGAAAGGATTATTCTGAAATTTGGGATATGGGTCAAACAAAAAATGTATCTGGTAAGAGGCAGAGAATTCCTGACCCAGCTGTTGAAGAGGATAGTCAGTTCTAAGCCAGCTGCTAAAGAATAAAACAAAAGTCTTAACTAAGCTGCTGCAGAGAATATCAGAAGAAATCTTAACCAAGCTGTTGATGAAACAGTAAAAGTTTTGATTTAGTTGTGTAAAGCAGACCATGAATTTAGCTATAAAATATTTTCTACCATAAAAATCATATGCTATGTTTACCTAAAAGTTAAACATCATCAATGTTCATGCAACCTGCTTCACTGCAATAAAATGTAAAGAAGAAGAAAAATATCCCTGAAGTAATTTGCAGCACAAACTTTGTCTCTAGCCAAGAGCATGAGAATCTGGAAAATTTATTAGAAAGAAAAATGGATAAATTCTGGCTATGTGTATTAGCTCCAAATCTTCTATGGCCAAGTAGAATGACCTGTGTACATTAAACTGGAAGTAAAAACCTTCAAGAAGAAAACCTACATGTGAAAGTTGAAAATTATAAATGCAAAGAAGGACTTTGAAAAGAAAGTAAAACTATGGTAAAAATATATTTTCTTTAATGTTCACATTATATCTAAATTTATAAAGTTTTACAATTAATTTTATTAGTATTTTTTTCAATTGAAACATGTTTTTTTTTGTTTGTGTAATTTCTTTCTTTCAAAATTATAGTTTTTTTTAGTAACTTAATTTTTATTAAATTTGACATGCTTTTTTGTATTTATTTATTTCCCCCAAAATTTATACAAAGGATTAAGCTAGTTTAACTTCTTATCTCTTATTGAAAAGCTGTTTTCAAACTTTTATTATTTAAAAAAATAATTTAATGAAAACAAAATTTAACTGATTTAAGGCTGATTAATTAATTTTTTTTATAAAACTATACCTTTTGATAAGAATATATAAATTTGAAATATCATATTAAATGTAATTTTTTAAATTATTAATCAGTTATTTTATTAAATAATTGTTTACAGAATATTCTCTTACTAAGTTTTTATTCCTCCAACTATCTGTTCCATAAATTTGCAGTGTGTGTGTGACTGGATTTCAATACATCTTAGAATTTGATGGATTCTTTTCAAATTATCTCAGTGAAGTTATTTTAAAATAAATTAGAATAAGTTGTTGTATTTATTTATTTTTGACAATAATAGTTCATAGAGTTCTTGCTTTCTGAGCTAGATTAGAGCATAATGGTTAGTTATATGGATATAAAGATTTATGTTGGTGTTTGGACATCCAGATGATAATTCTGGAAGGTGCAAAGATATTGCCTTTAAAGTTCATACAATATATTATATTTTTTTTTATTATTAACAATTAAGTTTATAATTGACCAGCACATTATAGTACTATATGGACAGAGCATTGATGATTATTAGCATGTATCAATATCCCAGCATTATTTTTTTATTATATTCTGATATATTAGCATCTAAGTATGTGCATTCAAATAATTGTGTTATATTCTGCCCTGATTTTGGCAGTGTCTACATAAGTAGTCTGTTTTATAGTATACTTTCTTTAAATCCAGTCACAATGTTAACTGTTGATTTTATGATGTTGATTTTATGATTATTTTGATTATTGATGACTGTTGATGAATTGACTTTTTTGTATAATGCTGGTGATAATTAATATAACTTATTTCATGTTGACACTGCTCTTATTTTATATTCTATTTTCTTTTTATATTTAATTTGATTAGTTAGTATATGGGGAGGATGATAAGTTCCCATCTTTTCATGTACACTTTTAATCTTTTATACCACATAATAGTAACAATTTTTTTTTCATTTTACAATATATAGAACTCTATATGTATTGAAATGATTTCTTTCTTCTTTTACAATAAGGCTTAAAATGCAATTTTATTATAAAATAATTTTTAGTTAACATATTCTTTAATTAAAAATACTCTTATAGTGTGCATTAATAAATATAATATATAAATTTACTATTATTATTATATTACCCTATGGCTCTATAATAAGGAATAATTACAATTATTCAATTATAAATAACCTTCAAATATTCAAGATAAATATTATACATTCATGACAATAGTATGTACAATAGAAGCCAAATATATTGGTCTTATTTTAATTAATAAATGTGAAAATATAATCAGAATATATGACAATTAAGATTTCCCCCAGGATTCAAACTTTTAACTCTAAAAGTCAAGATTTATTTTATTTACAAACATTAGAAAGAATATCTTATTCACCTATTTATAGATTACAAATGGAATATAACAATAGATTCAAGGAAGTGGTTATTTACCATTTAAATAAAATATAATTTAAAAATAAATTTAAAGACAGATTAGTAAGGAACTATAATAGATATCAGGATCAATAATAAATAGACACGAACTCTTATACTATTACTGTAAATATTTATGGTTATTAAGCTGTTATTTATAAATAAACAAATGAATTTATAAATCTTTGTTAGCATTTTTGAGTGTTTTATTATAATAAATTTGAAATTACTCGTAAATTTTGTGACTGAACATTTTTTTATTATTACTATTATTATTATTATCATCATCATCATCATCATTAATTATTATTCTAATATATAAGAGAATTATCATTATTTTATTATTTTTAAGTTTAATAATAATTTTAACTTATACTCTCTTGATTGTTGCTCATAATTTTTTAAAAGAATATAAAACAATGTATTTAAAATAACATTTAAAAAAAGAAGCTAAATTTGATGGTAATATTATAAAGTAAGTTCTTTTTTTAAAAAAAAACAACAACATTATATTAAATAAAGCTCTGTTCATTAAAAAGATTTATTCATTGTCAACCTGAATATATATGTAGTGTGTATTTGTATTTGTTAAATTCTAATGCTAAAGTAGTACAATTCTTTTATCAACAATAGAGACATTGTAATGTACTTTCCTACATTTTTTTCAGATGGCCTCCTAAATTCCGCCATTGTAATTAGAAATCACGAAAATGGCACAAAAAAACAACAACTGTAAGATAAAAAATTAGAAGTAAAAAATGTGTTTGTGATGACTATATAAATTAATCTATGAAATACAATGGTTCTTTAGTCTGTTTATATGACATATCGTAATGCTGTCTTTGAATGTCTACAATAAACTTTATTTTGACATATCGTAATGCTGTCTTTGAATGTCTACAATGAACTTTATTTTTTCAAACACTTTAATATCTTGTTTAACTGTAGTTCTTCATTATATTCTATTCTCAACAATATTTTCAATGTAAAAGCAATCAATATTTGACTTTTTTAGAATCTCTGTGAAATAATCATTATAATTTAATAGAATGTCTTCTCCAGAAAAGTAAATTCTGTGTAACAAATTTACTATAAAAATACTTTTTTTAGTAAATCTCTTAGTATTCATTCATTGCAAATATTTAGTTCAACAATTTATATATTTTTACAATAATAGATTTAATATATAGGGGGTTTGAACTCAGACTTTCACACAACCCTCAACTATCCACACTATCTCATACTGCTGACACACTTGATTACACACATGCTGAAAAGATAAACAACCATCAATATACATATTTTGTGCTAAACCAGCACTCGTCAGTTTGTCCAGATTATCATCTCCATACATATATACAATCAATGCTCATCTTATATTAAGATAGCCAATCTTCATACTTTAATAGACAGGCTTCAATCCACTTCACCCTACAAGTCTTCAGCCATCCATTTCATTAAAAATCTGATGATGGAACCCTCAAAACCCACATTGGTGCCAACCTTCTTATCCAATCCATGTTGTCCATAAGTTAATCTGATCCCTTATGTACAGGATATAATCCATTTACATACATATATGAGGGTTAGGAGGCTCTTACAGCATTATATTTTTAATATATGAATTTTTTTATAGTACAGGCTTTTTCATACCTGCACTCCAATATGTAATATATGTGTGGATAGTTGAGGGTCATGTGAAAGTCTGAGTTCAAACCCCTACATATTACACATTGGAGTGCAGATATGAAAAAGACTGTATTGTAAAAAAAAAAATTCATATATTAATAATAGATTTAATAAAATTACACCTGATAAGCTGAGGAATACATTGCCAATAAACATCACATGATCATATAGAGAGTTTTGCCTGTTTTAATAAAGAATATATTGATTAACGTTATGATTTTATTGCTTTTACATTTCATTTATTCTTGTGGAATAACTAAATATATTTGAGTATGGCTATTCTAACTAAAAAAAGAGATAAATTACTCAGAAGTTAGTTTTTCTGATGACAATACAAATCAAACTGTGAATCACAAATGCATTCACATATAGAACAGGTTGGTCCATGTTTCTGTTTAATTAATATTTTTATGATACTGTCTTTTAATTTCTTCAGCAAAAAACATACTTTTTCTGAAATACCTCAACACCACGTCTAATTGTAACTCTAATAATGCATTCCATTCTCTGTCATATCTCCCCAATTGACATTACACTTCTTTAGAATGTCTTTGAGATAATATTTATATTTGGGCAAGTCTCTTTCTCTCCCTTGAAAACAATACTCAAATTTGTCATAAAACTCTTTTAAGAAATTTTGTATTGTTCATTCATTTTACAAGACCATTCCAATGAAGGTTGATTTTAGAATAGCAGACATTATAATAGCCCATTCAAAAAATAAAACATATCGATTGGCTTTTTGATCTTGCCCTTATATTTTTAAAATTTTATGGAGCATCTGTAAAATATATTTTTTTAATGCTTGTATATTGTACTAATACAGTACCATTGCTTCACTTCCATATAATAAATTTGATGAAATAACACCTCTTTGCATAGCTAACTAAATTGCAGTAGTTATCTACCTGTAGTGAAATATATTTTTAACTTGTTAAAGGCAGCAACTGCACATTATAATCTGTTTTGTACTCAACATCTAAGTCAACCTTTCTATTTATAAAAACTACCAAAGTATTTCAAATGATTTACATTTTCAAGTTGATAGCTATTCCAAGCTAAAATTGCTGAGGATTTTATCTTTCATCACTAGTTGATGAAGAATCTAAAAGTTTTTTGGACATTAATTAATAAACTAAAATCTTCATATGTTGCATTCAATAAGAACATTTGTATATAGTCTTTAGAATTAGAAAATAATAGTACCATCATCAGCATACTATAAATCTAGAATCTAGGAAGAAGTTTGTTGTGTTTAATTAATTTATATTAAAAAATTCCATCATCAAACCTTCATCATATCTTGATTCTTATATGATTAAGTTCCCTCAAACAAAGACAAAGTTATAAAAATTGAAAATAGTATTGTAGCAAATAAACATCATTGTTTACACCAGTTTTTAATCCAAATGTCTCAGATTTCCACCTGTAGAAATAACACATCCATTCATTCCATCATATTAAAGCTGTATAATATAAATAATTTTTGATGGGCAATCAATAGCAAGCAATTGAATCCAAAGTCTTGATCAGGTCAATAAAAGCAGTATATAAATCAGTTTTATTTTTGAATTTTTTCTTGCATTTTCCTAGAAACAAAATCATGAGTATACTGCTTCTTAATTCTCTAAAACCACCTTAGTCTCTGATAACTATTCACCAATGTCTGAGAGCAACTTATTTAACAAAATTCTTAAAGCTATCCTTGCTGTAGTAAATAACAATATTCTAATGAAAATTATTGCAATCATGTCCATTTCCTTTATTTTTTAAACAAAGAAATAATAAAAATGTTATTAAGATTAGGAAACACAACTTCATGAGTTCTTATATTTCTAAAAAAAAAATTAATATTTTTGAAGGTAACATATAACTATATTTTAAAATATCTCTAAATGTTTCAACAGAATCTGCAGCCTTTCCCAAAGAAAATTAAATATTGATGACTTTACTAACTTTATCATTGTAAGACATTACTATTATCATCTCAGAATCATGCACCATCTCTCTCTGGTTGAAACTTGATTAGTCTTTAAAAAATTTTTAAACAATAACTATTCAAATCTTATACATAATGTATAAATGATATAGATACAGCTATTCATGATATCTCATTAAGGAATGTTGCAAAACTTCTTACCTGCCAAGCAATCACACTTTATAACCAAAATACTATATAACACCTAGGCTAAGAAAAACAATACCAAATCTCTAGTGAGACCTACTGTGAATTGTGAAAGATTTCCCATTTTATTAAAAAGATAATATTTTTCTTTTAAGTACCAAAGTTATCATTAAACTTTCTTGAACACCTAAAATCTAATTTAGAGATAGTTAAGCCAATATCAATCTATTATTCACTACAACACCCAACTTCCTTAAGAAAACTTTAGCAGCAGATATTCTTTCAGACAGTATCTACAAACAATTTGTCTATATCAAGTTTATCCTACACCGGTGCTTCAGTCAGATATGTTCAAGTAAACTTAATGTCTCCAAGATTTCCATCAATATAATATTTTGTCTTAGAAAAAAATCAAATCCATTGTACCCCTTGTAAATAACTTATAATTTATCATACTTGAAAACCTTGATCAAAATTTTTTTTGAAAAAAAAAAATTCTAAAATGGCTCAATGAACTTATTTGCTCTCAAACTATTTTGCATTATGTAGTAAAAGATTCCCATGCCTCCCAAACTATTGTTTTATACAAGAATTGATTTTCTTGCAAAGAATAAAATTTACAGTTACACTGCATGCCAAGTTGGCTTTAAGGCTGTTTTTGATTTAATCTTTTAGAAATATCTGTTTAGTGCATACATAAACTTTTGCTTAAATATAGATATTTGATAATTGCCATCCAGAACTATCTTACAAAGACATCACTTAAACTAAAGACTTAGATGCAACTAATGAATACTAGTCATAGCATTCCACAGAGTTCACCATTTGCACTGTTGCTACTTGCAATTTATATAAATTTCTGATTAAGGAAATTGAACAATGCATAAGTCTTTTTGAAATTTCTGTCCAAACCATATCCTTCATTGACAATGTTCTGATAATCCTCAGAGGCCTCAAAAACATTTCCATTGTTCTACATACTCTAAACAAATTTCAAACAATACTATTTTGAAATCATCTACATGGAAATTGTCCACAGGCCATAAGTTACAATTATTCTTCAGCAAGTAAAATAGCAACTGGAGGGTACAGGGGAAAGATAGTAATGGCAGGAAGACTTGATTATGATGGAAATATAATGCAGGTTGTAACTCATTGTAAGAGCAGTTGAAGTTACCACACAGGATAATTACATCAAATCTATATAAAATTTTCCTCAGGACAATAATTAGTGTATTGAATACAGTTTTTATTTATGGTTTGAATACATCATTATGAAATAAAATGTCTAATTGATGACTAAAAAAGGGTATGATTGCATTAACAGTTAAATTTTTCTAAATACATTCAATACTCATATTAGATCATGTAAATCATCCAACATATAAATACAACTAAAACACCATCAACACAAACCTTTCAGGAAAATACTAACCTATGTATACTATGCTTAAATTTATTAATTGAATTTGTGTTTTTATTCAATCTCTTATAATTTAAATTGATCTGAGGTTAGATTTATGAATAAATATATTGTTCATATTTAGTTGATAAAATTTTTGTTTCTCTTAGTACAAATATACCATCCTGACAATTCTCTAAAAATTGAATTCGCTGATTCTTTTAATGGAATTTAGACCAGGCACATTAATTATAGCAATATTTATATTGTGCACATTATGTGTTTGAGTTATTAGATTGGTGCTTTTTGCTGATATGTTTAATACCTAGATCAAGATCATGGCTGTTTTATTGTTCTCAGAAGCAGAAAAGGTGATATAGTCACTTGCATCACATGTAGTTTATGTTTTTAATTGTGGAAAGTTTTCTTTATATGCATCATTATAATGGGAGATTAAAATAGAATTCTGTATGTCAATCTTAATCTGTTCCATATTTATTTTGTCTACTTTTGAGTAGATATTGTCATTAGAGAGTACTAGGTTAGTAAGAAGTAGGCTGATATGAATGCTTACATCTGATATAGGAAAATTGTTTTTGCAAATCTCATTTCCCCATGAACTAGATTTCTGCTCATTACTACATAAATGATCCAATTTATCACCTGTGCCACTTCTGCTGCAATAACCCAATATGGAGCATCTAAGGCAGCAGTGCCTAATCTTTAGGCATCTCTGGGTCTCATTGGAAAAAAGGTTACCTTTGGCCACACATTAAATATACAAATATTACCAAAAGCTGATAAGCAAAAAAAAAGTCTGTGCATAATGTTTATGATAATCATCAACTCAGATAAGCAAAAAAGTCCTTAAATAATAATCTTAATTATGCATTGACTATTTGGAGAATCTTTTAAAATCTTCAAGCAGGTTCTAAATTTGTGATTACTAATATAGAAAATGTAAATATCTAAGTAATAAAACTTCATTGATGTTTTTTTGAGAGTGTATTTATATTTATTTTAATCACATTATGACAAATAATCATAAAAAAAAAGATCTCAGAATGTTTTATATAAGTTTACAATTTTATATTCAGCTGCATTTATAGCCACCCTGGGTTACAATATCATCTAAAGCATAGAGGTAGGAAACCTCTAATACTGATTGTAATTGAAATGCAGTGCATACAGATATGATAGGAACGTTTATATTTTAAGTGATCCTGATCCTTTTCACGTTCATAGCATACTTTCAATTTCCTTTTTTCTTATAGAATTGATTTATCACTCTATGTTACCATTATTTATTTTTGAATTATCTTTGTCTTACTATATTACAATTTTTAATTTTTCTTTAGACTGTTATTTATTTTATTTATCTATATCTTTTAGTAATCACATTTATAGTGTTTCATTCATTTTTGTTGCATTCTTTAGTCTCATATTCCTCATCTATAATTTTGGTATTTGATTTTTCTTTTTGTTTTTAATGGCTTCTATATAGTTTGTAACTATAATATTTAATTCAGTGTACTTTTTATCAAACTTTATTTTGCATATTGTGTTTAGTTTTTACTTTCAAATATCTCATCATAAGATTTAGATTTATTATTAATAAATATTGTTTATAAGTCTTTATGAAGTCAATGCTCAAATATGTCCCTACATCTAAACAGGTTTTCTTTGCAATTCTGATGTTAATCAATAACAAATTTTTTGATTACTGGTTCCATTGGTATTAATGAAAGATCAAAACTTCAACTATTTATATACTTTTATTATTAAATTAACTGATGAGTTGATAATGTTATCATAATCAATGTTTGCTTTTAGTAATAATTATTTCACTCTGATTGTCTAAAACCCCTAATTAAAGTCTTGAGATTTTCTGCATTTGTGACTATAAGTATGATATTATCAGCATGTTGAAGAAATTGTAAATGTTTCTTTCATAAATTCTAGTCTACATTTTTAATCTTTACTATTCAAATTGAATATATAAAATAACATTACACAATCCTCTCTAACTTTTTTTCCCCAATATTAAAATAATGTTTCCACATAATACATTTTGTTGTGCTTTTATTTCCATATAAAGATTTTTTATAATAATAGTGAAATGTTCTTGTTTTCTTATTTTTCTAATAATATTTCATAATTTAACATAATCAACTAACTGAAGCAGAGACTTTATAAAGATTTTTTTGTTTTGTTTTGCTATTTACTGGTACTGGCTTTTTTTTATTATTTAATATACATCAGAAAAGATGTCTCTAGTTCCTCAATTATGTCTGAAACCAACTTGTTTTTTTTTTTATGTGTCTTTATTGTGTATTGTTCTACTTGCATGTGGTGTGATAACTTTCACACTCTGTTAAGACTTTTTCTTTAATATAGGAATAAAAATTGTTGTTTTTCTTCTAATTTTCAGGTTATTGAATAGTTTTTTAAATTAATTGGCATAATTTGATCAGTACATTTATTAATTCTTCTTCAGTTTCCTACAAAGTTCTGGTATATTGCTATCAATTCTAATGATCCTAGCTTTTAGTAATGGTGTCAAGGCTAATATACATCATTTTCATTACTGAAGTTTTCTTATATAAGTTATCTCATCAAAACTATCCTGATTCATGGTTTTGTGATATAGTTTTTTTTACATATTCTTTCTACGTGTTTTATCTTTAATAGTTTTGTTAATTATCTCTAAGATATATATATATATTTGAGGCTTGTTTTCATTATCAATGCCTTTACATATATTATTATAAGATTTTCCTTATCTTTCTAGATTATTTTTAAATTTTGTCTGATTTCCTTTAAAAGTTTTATATTTATTTTTATTTTGGCTACTTTTTTTTTTTTTGCAATTATTACTTTATTTTTTCACAATTATTTTGAATTTTTCTCAAAAAAATTTAATTACTTTTTGTCTTTGTCAATTTCCCAAAAAGTTGGTTATTTTCATATTTCAGTTCATATTGATCTTCTTTATTCACTTAAGTTGAATAATTATACACAAAATTTATATGATATCAATATGATATTCAAAAGATTCTAGCATTGTATAATATTATGCTCCTGATTTAAAATTTCACAGTTCACCTTACTTCATTAATTTTTAAGATATTGAAGTATTGATACACATCAAATTTTTCTTGATTTATAATCTACATACTCCAAATAGTGATATTTTTTTTCCTGCCTAGAAACATCATCAATTACACATCCAAAAAGTTTTCATTTGGCTGCACCCTACAAGGCCATCATATTGCTTTCTCAGCCACATGCGAATGCTCTTACATTGAAATCTTCTATCTTTTATTATTATAGTATCATTCTGTTTTATCATACTGTTCATAATTTTCAATATAATGTGTAAGAGTAAATTGTAATTACTTTCGTCTGTGCATTTGAAAGTGAAGTTTATTTGTTAACACAACTGCTATCCAATTTAAAACTATTTGAAAAGTGAAGACAAAATAATATAAAATAATATAGAAAAATAAAAAGTATAGATTCTTTTTACGAAAATTATTTTTTAAAAAAATGAAATTAAGTATAGCCATCAAGGTAAGCAATAAATATAATCAACAGTCAAAAAGATTATACTCGATTTTTAGATTTGCTAAATCAGTATTGAGTAAAAGATATTATTAGAGGAAGGATGAATATATGTACTCTCTATATGCAAAAAATTTGAAGTTAAAGATGGTTAGAAACAAATTCATGAATATTCTTCGTTAGAAACAAATTCATGAATATTCTTCAGAAACAAATTCATGAATATTCTTCATTGTCTCTAATACATTAAAATCTCAGTGAGAATAATAAATACGTTAAATTGAAATATTTTGATAATTCGTTTATTTTACTTTAGTATATATATATTTTAAATATATTTTATGTAATTTTTTATATGTAATCAATAACAATTTTATTAGCAGTTGTTCATTTTAATTCTTTTTATTTACAATATTATTTTATCTAGTTATAAATTTTTTCTTGTATAAAACATAATAATTTGGCCGAAGAATAAATTTTATTTCCTTTATTAGTTTTTTTTCCGTCCTTTATATATTTTGCTATTATTCTATACTATTATATTAACTCATTATATTTACTTCCGATAAAAAAAGCTGATGATATAGCTATCTTTTCAGATATGTTAACATTTAGTTGTTTATAATTTAGTTGCATTTTTCGTATTTATCATCATCTCTATCAATCTCCATTTTCTTTTTATTTGACAACTTTTTTAGCTAAACATATGTTAGTAACTTTTTTTCCAGTATTAAGATCGACCTTTGACAATTAATAATAATTAAATATCAAGACTAATTGTTTTTATTAATAATAATTTAACAAGCAACAGAGATTAAAGCTATAAATTTGGAAATTTTAAAAAAACTTATGAAGTTTAACATCTTAATTGTCTGATTACAAAAACTAATTTATTTTTATGTACTACAGTATTATTATTTTTTTATCAGTAATACGACGGCAGATATAATTGGTTTATGTGAATATACAATTTGTATATGTAATTAAATCATTTTTTTTAAGCAGCCGAACTGTCTAAAACAGGTGCGTTTTTGACTGGAATAGTGACTATTTCGTGAAAATGTTAATAAATATATATCTATTCTGTTTGAAGAAATGCCTTGGGCATATTTCGATGTAATTGAATTTCCTGCCTGTCTCAGTAACGTAAATGCTTATTTTCTATCACTTACAATGCATAAAAATATCAGCACAAGAATTTACGGCATGAAATAAAGTAGCGTACTTCAAACGTCCGTAAATCTACAGGTGTGCGACACGCTACTGAACAATTTAGCTGACCCTAAAACCCCGGGAGGAGAAAATTCAACTGAAGGCTAGCGCACACCTGTGCTATTAAAAATACGGAAAATAAGCGTGATCAGATTTCCAAGCGATTGAAATAAACTGAATGCTGGATAAATTTTCTTTGCAACCCACGTGTGCTTAAAAGATTAATTTAGTCTATTAAATTTTTCATAATAGCTGAAAGTTCCGACTGTGTAATATAAGTTTATAGAATATGGACATACTTTTATTTATTATAAGTGGCTTATGAAAGAGTGTATTTTTGAACTTAAAGTAAAATTAATTTTATTGTAAAATTGTTTTTTCTAATAAAAAAAAAATGTAATAATGATAGGTTTTATTTTTAAAAATATAATGATTACTATAATATAAAAGTTGATTTCTACCAAAATAATTTTTATGTAAAAAACAAAATAGCCCCTATGCTGTGTGAGGATTCCTTAAACAAATAAATATTTTTGTGATACGCCTCTTTATCTGCGATTTCTTAGTGAGTGCTGCCACGGCTCACACAAACTTATATATATAAAGTTGACATTTAAAACGCATATATATGCGCATGTTGTTCATATAAAAAAAAAATGTATTCGTGCTTAATTCTACTGACTGTTCCATGTGTCGTAGCATCGGCCGGGACGCGAACCCACAACCATCTGCAACCAACTAAAGAAAATTTATTCGTGCTTAATTCTACTGTCTGTTCTATGTGTCATAGCATCGGCCGGGACGCGAACCCACAACCGTCTGCAACCAACTACTTGCTTGCATGGCAGCTGCGATACCTCTCGGCTAACAACGCAAAGGGGGCGCTGTTTGGGAGAAGCATTCAACAAGTTAAAATTTATTTTACTTAAATGCTGCACTGCAATTTTTAGCATCACTAATTAAAAATAATTTTAACTCAAATATATGAAACCATTTAACAAATTAGAGTTTTGAATCTTTATAACTTTTTATCATACGTAAACTGACAATCATATTCAAGTAATTTTATTTATTTTCAAAAAAAACAATTTTCATTAAAAAATAATTCAGTCATTTTTACTTTAAATGCTTATTAATTTAGTATGTAAATATTGTCATTACAATACCAATTAATTTTAAATGGGTCTTTGATTATTAATACCTTAGATATTTGTAAAACAAATTATTCCAGTTCGTGTCTGAAGATCCTGCCCATAACAACTTTACAAGGATATGTCCAGCTTTTCCCATTAACAATAATTTAATGTGATTCTCTTTTACTATGGAAATAGAGTATAGTACAGATATTTTTTAGAATGTAAGCATATTCTTACTATTAATTTTATAGTAGAAAATATTCTAACATTCGTGATGAATTTTCATACCCATGAGCATTTTTTTCCTTCTAATATAAGTATTAATTTGGAATATAGATTTTTTTTATTCACTACTTTATTTTGTTCAGTAATTTGTCCAAATATGTTCTTTAAACTCAGTATTTTTTGCAGCTTCTTCAAAGGTATTTTGAATATCACTTGGTATTTTAAAAATGTTTACTAAGTATTTTTTTAATTTAGAATCCATTTTGTTTTGAAATGGTGTTTATAATGTTGTAAGAATATATCTTGGATACTTGAGAGTATCTTTTTTTCCAAAAGGTTGTTTATTTTTGTGAAAAATCTTTATTGATATATATATAAAGTCAAGTCATATGACTTATATAGCTTGCATTTACAAATATGTAAAATAAAGAGCATGTAATAGCTCTAAAGAAGCTTTTTTTAAAAATGATAAATGTAGATGTCTAAACATTTCAGATCTTCTTCTTAAGAGTTAACTATTAGATAAATGCTTAGCTTGAGTTGTTTATTTTGGTGTCCTAGCTTCTCACTGAAGAGAACCATAGCTCAAAACTGGTCTGGGAATGGGGACAATCCTAGATAAAGATTTTGAATGCATTCTCTTGTAGCATTTATCATTAAAAAAATATATTATTATATATGTATATAAGAAAATAACATTTTGCTCTAAAAGATATTGATTGGAATCATAAATAATCCCTAATTATTTAAATTTTAGATTATTGACATAAGTTTTATGCCCACAACTTTATATATATATATATAATTTTCCTGCATCTGTTGATTGCTTTTTTTTATTCAATGCTAAAGAAATACATATTTTATCTCAGCTCCATTTTTATTTGAATTGTTATCTTACCACATTAATTATTTACAAATCATCATCCTGTAATCTTTTTCTTTGTAAATAGGTTTTTTTTTAATTCAAAATATCTGTACTGATGGATGATTACATATGATAGAGTTAAGGTGAAAGTTGCATTAATAAAAACAAACTTGAAAATATGTATTACAGTGTAAAAATTATACGTCATTCCACAAAGTATTAAAGAATAATGTAGTGGAAATTTTCAAACTGTCAATATGGATATAGAGACTCAGATGTTGATACCTTTATAACAGTAAAGACATATTATTTATTGAACTGAGGTTTAAAATATGATTTGAGGTAGCAATAATATTAAGTTTAATAAATGCTTATAATACTGATTAATATATTTACATAAAGTGGTATGTGTCAAAGTTGTGAGTGCAGTAAGTTTGACATAAATCAAATCATAGTAATTTGCTATTTACAAATACTGAGCCAATGGTAGACATATGCAAGATTATGACAGATAGTCAAGTGATGAAAGCTGATTCAGCAAGAAATGCCCATCTCAGCAATCATTTATTTGTGTTTTTTTTTTCATGTTTAAGTTTGAAATATGAATTGATAAAAATAAAATCTTGAAAATATACAAGTTTTATTACTATACATTATTTATATTATGGTTTATGAAATAAATCTGGTCTTTTGGTCAATGTGATTAATAACATGTAATAATTATCTTTATCAGAAAACATTACTATTTAGCAATGAGACCAATATGTTTATAATATTTCTTACTTTATTAGTTATTATTTTATATATATATATATATATATATATATATATAAAATAATAATAAATATATATATATATATATATATATATATATATATATATACATTATTTATTACACAAACATGTTCTTATACATTATTATATAGTTACAAACAAATTGTTTATTTTTACAGGAAGAGCATCTGTAGTATTTGAAATTACAAAGGGTTTTTGATTTTTTACATTTGTAGAGATTTGAGTTAAAATTGCCTATACAATTGCAACATTCGAATCCTTAAATCACTTAAATTAGAATTTTTTGCAAGCACATTATGATTTCTTTACTAATAATTATTTTTTTCAAATTTCTTTTAACTCTATGAACTTCTTTAGGAATATAAAGAGTCTTATTGTTAAAGTATATTGATTGAACTTTACTCAGAATCAAAATCAAAACTGATTTTATTTCCAATTACTCTACTTTTCCTCCTAGAGTAATGCTCTAATTGTTTTACATTATGATGTAATGGTTTTCCGATTAAGTCAGCTATTGTTATTATTTGAATCAATAAGAAAGAATAGAGAAAGAAATATATCAACATTGCCAACATCTTGGATTGGCTCCAAAAATATAAAAATTCATATTTTTAATTGAAGCAAATGTCAAGATTCATTAAATATAAAATATTATTCCCTTCCCCACAAAATATTCTCAGACAAACTTATAGATTTTCTTAGATATTAAATTAGTGCTTCCTTTCAATGACTTTTCTAAATAATAGTTGTCTCAATATTGTTTTTAAATTTTTATTTGTTTTAAATCGCATGTTGTTATTAAATTAGCAACCTTTCAAGTCATTACTAATTTAAATTTTTATGTAAAATATTTTTTGCAAGAATGTTTTAATTTTAAAAATTTTTGTTTTTGGATACCATTATTTTGTTAGAATCTGAATTCAGTAATGTTTATTTTCTACAAATTCTGATGATTGAATTACTGAAGATTACAATTTCTTGTCAAATATATTTTTATATTCTAATTGCATTATGCCATTTTATGATAAGAATTATAAGTGAAATTACATTTAAAAACTATTACTTAATTCAGTTAATGGATTACTACATTAATTGAAGAATAAAGTCAATATAATCTAAGTAAATAAAGGTGATGCAATTCATACTTAGAAGTAGTCCTGGTTTAAGTAATTAATTTCAAACAAATATAAATACAAAAAAATGCAAAAATATATCTAAATCTTATTTTCTCTTTGTCTGTGGTTGGTGCATCTTATAATGCTTTTTATAATTTGTTTTAAAACATTTTCATATTGTTTACCATGGTTAATGATTACTTGTGATTGAAGGGAAAATCCACATTATTTATATAATCAGAAAGATGTGGAAGATAGTAGGCTATATATATATGAGTATATTTGCTTTTAATGATGAAGGTAATTTACACAATTTTGATGAACTACTCTAATACTGGTTCATTTATAGGCTAAATTCATTTAGTATCAATTGTTGTAAAATAGTCAAATCTTGCTTAAGTGTTTTTAATAGACTTATATGTT
The DNA here is from genome assembly GCA_028023455.1 of Epiperipatus broadwayi. Lineage (NCBI taxonomy): Eukaryota > Metazoa > Onychophora > Udeonychophora > Euonychophora > Peripatidae > Epiperipatus > Epiperipatus broadwayi. The sequence continues at coordinate 6,938,225 of JAQFVV010012402.1, forward strand.
GACCTTTTTTTACTGCATGTAGCCATGAGGCTAAAATGAGAAAAATGGTGTTTATTGATTCAAAATCCCTTATCCACAATTCTGATTTATTTATTTTTTTGACATTTTAATGAATTATTAACTAGTATAAATAATTACTTCACAAATCTTTTTATATTTTGTCACTATGTATTATTTATTGGATTGAATTATAGAGTAATTGTAATTTTAACTGAATTATATTGTTATGTCGTATATACCTATGAATTTTTCTGCTGTTATAGATACCTTTTTGTAAATTTACGTATATATTTCTTTGATAATATTTATTAATTGAATGTATAATTTATTTTTATGTAATGATTTTGGTATGTTGTAGCTAATTAATTTATTGGACTGTAATAACTGATAATATATATAATTTGACATTACACTCGGTTTTTACTCTGTAAATAAATTATTTTTAAAAAAATAAATATTTCTTTAATTATTTCTATGAAAGCAGTAATTTATTTATTAATATAAATATTTGAAATTTCAAACAATGTAATTTAATACTTTTTTTTTAATTTACTAGTAAAACCACCTGCTAGAATTTGTCATTTGACTGAATGAATTTAGATCTCATCCTTTTAATTAATTCAAAATGTTATTTCAATCAAATAAAATAACACATTCTTAAAAATAACTAAATCTCAATGTAATTGTGCTTCATGAATGAAACTGCACTTTCTAAATATAAACTAAACTTAATCCCAAATAATAATAAAAAACAACAATATTTTCTTCTCCCTTAACCAAAATAACTTTGAAATTAAAAATATTTTGAATAGCATTCTTTAATTAGAATAAGTTTTTCTAAGGTATTTTTTTTTTTTTTTTTGCATTATAAGCAGTACCTTTCAAAAATAATTGAATATCTAAAATTAAAATGTGTAATATATTTCATAAAAATATATGCTTTAAATAATAGATAGTAAGTAATGGATAGTAAATAACATCAAAAATGTTATTAAATTAGTTGCTAAAGAGATAATAAATCTAATTTTTAAGGTTAAATAATATGACCAATTCATATACTGTTAGAATAGGATAATATTTTTGTAAAAACTTAGAAAAGAATTTATCAAATCAAACTAAATAAGAATAGAAAAAAATATGAAATTTAGGTTATATAAAAAATGATATGAAAATTTAAGGTGTTAAAAAAAACTGAAACATTAAAGAATTTGACGACAAAAAATAAAAGTATAGGGAAAAAAAGTGAAATTAATTTTGTTTTAGATTTGAAAAAAATAATATATATGGTATTATTAGTAGAGAAAAGTTTAAAAAAGATACAAATTAACTGAAAAAAATATATAAAAAATTTTGATTTTTAATTTTAAAAAAAAATGAAAATAATTCAAAAATTTTAATGGATTTTCTTTAGGCAGATAATATTGTTTTTACTATATTAAATTATTTCATGAATAGTAATCTTTTTATATAATAAAAAAGTGTATAAATCAATGTTTATGGCAATTTACAATTTTCTTTTTTATCTTGTAATTTTTGTTTTATATTTTTAACAAAAGATTTTAAAAAACAATTATCATTATAATGCCATAATTAATACTTAATAATTGTTTGCAATGCTATTGTCTCATTAATACAATTATTCTAGTATGTAAGTAATGAGCTTTTTACTTATATGTTCTTTTGTTTTTGGCAATTGTAAGTTGCTAATTAATCTTGCTAGTTTGCCTATTTATTAATACAAATAAAATAAATCACAGAGGCAAAATATTGAGCAGAACTACATTTATTTTCCACAAACAAATATTGATTTAAATATTTAGATAATAATGTTAAAATCTTCAAACATACATTTATATTTATTTACAGTCAGTTGCTTGAAAACTTACAAAAATTATAAGGGATCCATAAAAAATATTTTTAATTGATTTGGTAGTTTTTTTCTTATGTATACATTATTTAAGATGACCATTATCCAATAATTGCTGTAACAGGTCTATGGTATAAAGAGCAAACTGTTAATCTGCAGAATTCATTGACCTGCTGCTTTTCACCCCCCCTCCCTATTCAAAACCAAAATTTAAAATTTAACTGACTCTTACTTTACTTAAAACTGACAATAGTTACATATTAAATAAGTGTTAGGTTTTGAGTTGATATTTTAGATCTAGTGTCTGAATGTTCTATCTTCTCACTAAGGTTAGCCATCAGCTCAAAACCAATTGGGCTGGGGATAGGAGTATTCTAGACAGAGATTTTAATTATTTTCTCTTTCCGCACTTATTAAATAAGAGCTTGTTTGAGCTATTGGTATGCTCCCTATATTAAAACTGACATGTAACTTTTTAATTTATATTCAGAATGTTAATTCAAAAATAATCAAAAGCTTATTTTATTTTATACAGACACATTAAAAATCAAAAACAATAGATTAATTAATATAATCAAAAATAACAATGCCAAATCCTCCATACAGTAGTGTCACCAAGCACAAGCCTTGATAATCAATGGATGCAGGAAGGTTTGTATATAAAATCCCTAGGTCTAGTGCCTACCCAGACTAGTTTCTAGCTTGTAGCTTTCATCAGTGAGGAACCTTGAATTTGAGAGCACTGCACCTAGATTCTAAAATATAGGTGGTTTTCTCAAATTCAAGCCTCCTCACTGATGAAAGCCATAAGCTATAAACTAGTCTGGGGATGTTGGATGAGTAGGCACTAGATAGGGATTTTATGCACAAATCTTCTTGCATCCATTGATTATGAAGGCTTACATTTAGTAGCATTATGGTATGGAGATTTGGTACTCTCGTTAACAGCACATGTAAAATGGTGATCATGTGATATAATCAAAAATAATTAATCTTCATGTTTACAACAGAAAATTCTTGATTGCAAAAATATTAGAAGGGGTTATAAACTAAAGAAAATAATAATGAAAAGCAAATTAAAATGGTATATTCATTTTAATAATAACTAATTAGAAATAGATAATTTTATCACACTTTATAACTAATATAAATACAAAAAGATTTAGAAAAACAAAACTTTCTATTGCCCAATTTTTTGTTCCCCATTTCTTACATATCACTGCTATTTTGTATAATTAAAAAAATATTCACTCATCATCATTTTTATGAGAGCATATAGTCACAATACATCTGTCAATATAAAAATTAGATACAACTTTTATATTACAATCTCAATTAAGCAATACCATTATTCTTATGTTAATTTCTTTCATCATATAGTTTTTCTGAAATCAGTTACTCATAATAAATGAAAAATGTTTAATTAGCAAACTTGATATTGATGAGTTTTATTTCTCAATATACTTTCAAAAATTACAGACATCTTGACATTCATCATCATCATCAACAACCATTATTAATCCACTGCAGGATGAAGGCGTCTCCAAGTTCAATCCACCTCTGATCTTTAGTTTCTCTTCTCCACATGACCCCTATATACTTTCTTATTTCATCCATCCATCTCACTTGTGGTCTCTTTCTGGATCCTTTATAATCTCTTGGATTCCAGTTTAAGATTTCAATTGTCCATCTATTATATATATATCCAGCCCAACTCCAGTCTTTTAATTTTTTCAATAAGGTCAGCAACACGTGTTTGTTCTCTTACCCATATATTGCATTTTTGTCTTTTCTTGTTACTCCTAACATGCATTTCTCCATACTTCTTTGAGTGGTCTGAAGTTTCTGTATTGTTCTTCTATTAAGAGTCCAAGTCTCAGATCCATAAGTAAGAACTGGTAAAATACATTTATTAAAAACCTTCCTTTTCAAACACATATGCATATTTTTCCTTTTAGTATCAAGTTATTTGTACCAAAAGCACTCCAAACAAGTTTATTTCTATGATTAATTTCATCCATTATGTTTCCATCTATATTAATAATCTGACTAAAATATTTGTAGCTGTTAACTTCTAACTCATCATAATCAATCTTTATTTTCATATTTTGAGAAAATCCATTGAACATTACTTTAGTCTTTTTAACATTTAATCTTTAGTCCTACTTTCATCTGATAACTCCTGCAACATTTCCTGCAACTCTAAAGCATTATTTGCAAAAAAAAAGTACATCATCTGAAAAATAATCTCCATTTACTTTCACTCCTTTAGCTTCCCATTTTAATCCACAAAATACTTCTTGCAGCACTGCTCCAAAAAGCTTTGGAGATATGGAGTCACCCTTACACCCTTTCTCAATGTTGATGTTCCTAGTATTATTATGTAATCTAATTGTTGCTGTTGCATTTTTATAAATATTCTTTAAAATATGACAATATCCTGGATCTATATCTTGATGATTCAATAATCACTGAAGAAATGTTTATAGAATCAAATGCCTTTTCATAATCTACAAATCCAAAGCATAATGACAACTCATATTTATTTGTCCTTTCTATAACTTCTCTCAATACCTGGATATGATCTGCTATACTAAAACCACTTTTAAATCCAGCTTTTTCTCTTGGTTGGTGGAAATCCAATGTTTTCTGTAGACGAGTTGTAATTATCTTAGTAAAAAATTTGTATAAAACTGATAAAAAGCTGATATGTCTGTAATTTCTAATATATTATTTATCACCTTCTTTAAATATTAATATTAATACTGCATTCTTCCAATCATCTGGTACATCTTTATCATTTAGATATTTGGTATATAACTTTGCTAAAAAAAAGTTCTATTTCTTCACCTGCTTCTTTTAATATATCAATTATAATTCCATCATTACCTGTAGCCTTCCTTTCTTCATAAATTTAATTGCATGTCTCACTTCTTCATTTAAAATTCTGGGCAATTTGGAAGATATAATAGATATAGGAAGTATTTGTACTTTTATTACTATATAATTCTTGATAGAAGTCTTCTACCCATTCCATGATGTTATCTCTCTTTTTAATAATTCCATCCTTTTTTCTTATTGCAGATATAAATTTTCTACCAATACCAAAATGTTGTTTTACACTCTTGAGACTTTTACTCTCTTCTACAGCTTTCCTTGCTAGTTCGCAGTTATAATTTCTTATATCATTTTCAACTCTTTTCTGCACCATTTTACAAAATTCAAGATATTCAATCCTTTTTAATGCATCATTTTTGTATATCTTCATATTCCTTTTTTTCTTCATGAATTTGTTAGTCTCAGTAAAAATTTTATTGGTCAATTGCTGTTTTTTACCAGCTAACTTTGTTGCAGTTTTTAAAAGTGTATCAATTATTTTCATATTAATTTTATTTAAACCTGAATCATGTTTAAAATGTATTAATACTTGAAACAGATTTGTAAGTTCTAATTTAAATTCATTAGAATGTTTCTGAAGATTAGGAATATCAACTATAAATATTGTTTTTCTTAAAAAATTTTGTTTCTCTAGTTTTGCATTAACATGTATTTACATCGATGATCACTTCCTGTGTTAAATTTATTAAGAACATTACAATCTTGAAATATGTATTTTCTGTTAGTCAAAATATAATTCTTCTGTACTTTCATTTGGATATTAGTTGCACGTATGCTGTATCTATTGGTAGAACCATCATATATATGTCCAATACATTATAATTAAGTTAATCAATAAATTTCATTATTTTGCTGGTGGTCAAGAGGACAGCGACAGCTGCTTTACAAGTAGTTGTCCTGGGATAGTGAGTTCGCTTCCTGGCTGATGCTATGACACATGAAAAAAAAAAAATCAAAATAAATAATAAATAGAAGTAAATAATATATTTGAAAACATAAAAATATTTATTTAGAAAACAATGTGAAATTAATATATTTTTTAAATGATTAAAAATAAATAATATATTTAAAAACATAAACATAGACCATGAAAGATATTTTTTATAAACAAACCTGATAGTAACTTGTTTTGCACATCAAACCAATCCACAATCATTGAAAACAAATATTTTCAATAAGCAAAAAGATCCAAAAAGGCATCAATTTCTATGGAAAATGTTATGTATGAATAGTGTTATGAAAATAGTTTATTTTTAAAATCCAAGAGATTGTATTGGTGCAAAAATATTAATGCTCTCTTTTCATTGCTTATTATTTGGTAGTAGAAATATTTCAACAACATTTCCACAAGTGATCAAAAATATTATTTGCAAATTTAAAAGCACAATCTATTGCAAATCATGTGATCACATATTGTCATGAATTCTTATAGAATTATTCAGTAATGCAATGTGAAAATATTGACATTCGTGGCCTAACTACAGCTTCATTAAATATTTTTGTTTTTATGCATTTTCCCCCATAAATGTAATTAATTTGCTCATTTTATGGAATTGAAATTTTTTATGCATTTAGTCTCATCACTAAAATTCTACTTACCTCCATTTAACTTAATGCACTTTTGGATCTAATTATAACATTTTGCCTATCTGCTTTTTTCACATCAACCATATGGAAACTGAGTTTTCAGGATTTTTTGTATCATTGCACTTTTTGATAGCTTCATTATCTGTGCTATATATTAATTGATTTTAAATGCTAATGAAGTAAAGCCTTAACTATTTCAAGTTATTATGAAATTTGTTTGCTTTCATTGCATATTTAATTTCTTTCTGAAAATTTGACTTCTAAATAAATTGTATTATTTTCATGTTTTCAGTTATATTATTTGTTTTCCAATCATATATTAATTTCAAGTTTGTTTGCTCAAAAAAAGAGAGATTATTTTCATGTTTTCAAATGTATTACATTCTTTTCTCTGGATAGTTAAATTATTAAACTTATCAATTAGTTTATTTTAATATGATTATCTCTACCAATGAGAAGAGCATAAATATATTTGCACTGACTACATTTAAGCTTCAATATTTAATCATTATATATTAGTTTTTCTGATTTTCATTTATAATGTAGTAATCTTTATATCAAAAAACTTAAATGGCAATTTTTTGCTAATAAGTAATGATTTATAAAAACTAAAAATTCAATGGACAATAATTAATCATCGTAATGTAAAATGCCTTATATACTGTTCCAGGACTCCAATATTTTTTGTTATTTATTTTTCATGTTAACTTAGTTGTATGATCTTAAAATTGGCAATTAAAACTTCTTTCTTTGTTCAGACTCTTTTATAAAGTTGTCTTTATAATGTTTTACTTTGAGTTTATAGTTAAAAGTAAATTATAAATATATGCACTGACATACTCTCATAAAAAAAGCTATAATTGAATGAAAGTATTAACGCGTATATTTATAATTTACGTTGTCTAAGAAAATTTCTTAATTATATAAATATTTGAAAACCAGGCACTCTTCACAAACCTGGAGCTTTAATTGTAAATATAGAGAACTCAGACTTTTAAGCACTCACCAACTATCCACACTATCTTATACATGTATATCAGTTGTATGAGATGGTGTGGATAGTTGGTGGGTGCTTGAAAGTCTGAGTTCAAATCTCCCATATTTAATTATATAACTTAAAAGTATAGTAAACCCAATATTTCTTATCATTTTTATTCTGTTCATCGCTCAATATTCAAAAGTTTATAATTCCAGTTTAATTATTTTTCTTATTTAAATTTCAAAAGTTTTTTTTTTTCCATTTTTTATATATTGATCTTAATAATTAGCAGTTTCATTTTGATGAGTTACCCAATTTGCAAGAATCTATTTATTATCCCTTATTAAGTACTACGTAAATAAAAAAATGTTTTTTTGTGTGTTTTTTGTTTTTTTGTAATGTTTGATTAATTATATATTTTTAGTTTAATTGTTAAAGTACTAATAGAATTATCATTAGGCTGGCTTTTTATAACTCAACAACTTTAATTATTTAGACAAAATTGTAAAGGATATAACTTTTTTTAAATTTAAACTTGAATACACATTCAAAATTATAATGAGCACAATGCGATAAATAAATTAATATATATATAGTACACGTACTGTATCCAGAAATTACCCTACTTATGATGGTGCTTATACTGACAACTCATATATAATCCATAGTTTAATATGCAGATATACACTGGCGTAAAAACAAATTACTTTAAAATCATCAGTTAAACAAAAATTAATTGAAATTTGAATTTTAAATAAAATAGGTATTGATGATGATGATCAAATCTTATGTAAGTTATTCTGGTAATATTTTCTGATTATGATACATCAAATCATCTTTCAGAGTGTTTCACTTAACATTCACTGTTTATTGAATATACAGGGTTTAAGCTACACAAAGCTACTTTCATCTAAAAAGAATGCCTATGGATATACTATCTTTTGGCATCACTATCTTGGTTTTCTTTGTAACATCTTCACTTCTCTCAGAACATGAATGCTCAGAATCAAGGGAGGATTATTATGTATGCATGGGAAATGAGATTGTTGAGAAAAGGGTGGCACAGACAACTAAGTAATTTAAATAATAACATTAGTAGAAATTACCCATAAATATTATTACTTTATCCACAAAATAAAAAATCAACAAATAATAAAGAAATAATATTAGTAAATATTAATGTAAAAATTAAACATACATACATGCTTACATAAACTAAAAATCTATTGCTACTACACTAGTAATTTTCATTAATAGAAAATTTAAGAAATGCTTATATTCAAAAATGCATGTAATAATATATATATATAATGAAATTTATAAATCATGAAGACCTCTTATTTATATGCATATAAATGGCTTACAAAATAAATTCATAAGTCCCTATCTGAAGTATCATAGCAAATTAAATTAGTCTTGGTTGATTCGAGTGGGATTCTTCTTGGTTTTGACAATCCACTGCTTAATTATGCAGGCTGTACAAGTGCAAACAGTAACAAGCAGTTCTTGCACAACCAAATCAACTATATTTTATATCTTTTTCATCTCTACTAGACTCTTTATAGGCATTTTTTAAAGTTTGTTAAGCTACATTATTCAAACTAAAACTGGTGCACATTGGTTGGATTTAGATGTTTATTATTTTTACTGCATAAAATTTTAACATTCTATATTTTTGAATCTGTTCTGAAAAGTACTATAATAGTTGTCTTCTAAGATAATGTATAATGCCATGAAGCTAGAACTGCTATATGATGCTGGTGATATGTACTGTAATTCTCCACAGATGCAGTTTTTTTTTCTTTTTCTTTCTCTTTATATAACCATTCTCCCCATAAATCTTTGCTTCTTTTTTTTTTCCTAGTGATTTATCACTAATCTGTTGGGGTTTTTCCCCTCATCTTAACTCTATAATTATTCTAAGTAACATGCTCACTTGAATTTAGTGTTAATTAAAATTTATATCTTTAGTTATTTCTTATTATTCAATAATTATGCTGTTACAAAATATATTTTATTTTTTTTATATACAAGCAACTTCATTCCAGATTATGTTTGAATTATTGAATCTTTATATGTCATTTATTTATATAATCATATTATCTTTTATCTGATCTATAGGAAATTAAATTATTTGTTTATAATACTCTCATAGGTAAATAAACAATGAAAAGAAAATATAAATGACTTAAGATATGCAGAAATTTTCCAAATTTTACAAATATAGTTGTTTTAAACCACTTAACATCACATGACCACCATTCCCTATGCTTACACAAGCTAGTAAAGCAGTGGCAAAACTCTCCATACAGTAGTGCCTCCCAGTGCAAGCCTAAGTAATTAATGGATGCAAGAAGATTTGTGCATAGAATCCCTATCTACTGCCTACTCATCCAATATCTCCAGACTAGTTTCTAGGTTGTGGCTTTCATCAGTGAGGTGTCTTAAATATGGCAGCACTATACCTAGATTTTAGGATTTAATACAACCCTCTGCTAGCCACCTTTTACCTTTTCAGCTAACTATAAAACTACATGTTCAAAATGAAAGCACAATAGTGGTTTCAATTCAAGCTCATGCGCTTGCAGAATCATATAGATCTAAACTCAGTTCAGCATCTATACATTTTGGTGTCTTTGGTTCTTTAATAACTATAGTCACCATCATTTTATTATGACAGGATTGGTATTAAACCACTAAACATCATATTATCATCATTCCCTATGCATACACAAGCTATTAAAACAAAGACAAAACTTTCTATAGAGTAGTAACCCCCCCCCTAGTGCCAGCCTGAGTAAATGAATGGAAGAAGGTTTGTGCATAAAATCCCTATCTAGTACTTACTTATCTAATATCATCAAACTAGTCTTTAACTTGTGGATTTCATCAGTAAGATATATTGAGAGTTTTGCCTCCATTTATAGTTGTTTTATTTAATTTAAATTATATATTCAAATTAGTATAAGATATCAACCAAAAGTATCTTTTTTCTATATATTTTCCATTTTTTTCTAAAATGTTTACTTTCTACTATCAATTTAAACTTAATTATTTTAGGATTACAATACATGACAAATGCTAGAGTTAGCCAAGTTTCTATCATTACAATATCCATCTCCTAAGATGATTAGATAATGAAATGGTGGTATTTGAATTTAACCTGATTATCTTTCATTATTTAACCAGTGTCTTGATCACTAATAGCTATAAATATAAACTAAATCAAAAGGTTTCTCTTTAATTTTTCTACATATTTATATATCTCTTGATTCATATGGCTATTGCTATTATCGTACCTTCCCCAGATCACTGGCATACATGATTATGCCATCATACATTTTAACAAGTAACATACATGTCCTATAACTGAGAATCTGTGTTACATTACTTAAATGTACATTTAATTTAACTTGAAAATCTGATAAATCATCTAAACTAACACTATCCCCAAAGTCTGCTGTCACAAGTGATGCTCCAATTAAAATATTAATACCAGAAAAACTCAACTGGCATATAAATCACCCAGGAAATCCCAATTGAAGTCCTATATAACACAAGGGTAGCCATCTTTTCATTGTTCATACAATATTGCTCATTCCCAAACAGACATGCATTTGAAAAATGTATTGTGACATCATGTACATGCATCTCCCAGATGGTCATCAAGATTGAAACAAAACCAATTATTTAATTTAATTCATATCTCACTAGAAAGAGGGCTCCAATATTCTATCTTTATCTCTAATTACTAGGTTTTTTATGATAAAATAAGGGTATTTTGTCACACTTCTTTTCAGTGATATGATTGAAGTTTCTTTCCTCCAAATGCTAATATTTTAATTAAATTCCAAATCATAGTCTTTTTTGATGCTTCTCAGATACTTTTTTCTCTTACAAAATTATATTGTCTATTATTATATTTATAGTTTTTTATTATTCAGTTCTTGGATGGCATCATGGTTTTCTTTGGAACATTTTTTTTATTTTCCAAGTTTAGTGACTTATTACTTAGCAATCTAGAATTGTCTCAGCCATTTACTGAGTGTTTTTAAATTCATCTTAATTGTTCCTTTCAGTGTTTGCCATACTTTATTAATTTTTTGAGGAAATTTTTTAAATTTATTTTAAATTTATTTTACATTATGCATATAATAGGCATTTTCTAAAATCATTCATCAGAGTTATTAAAAAAGTAGACCTTTTTTGTTGTCCATCTAAGGATCAACTTTTCCATCTGTCCAGTTAATTTTTCAGCAGTGGCAGTGTTTTTATTCTTGTGATTTAAAATGTTTTCTGCCATCCATAAAGTAAACATTTATTTATACAGGCTGGACTAGATTTTTTTCTATTCATTTTCTGGGACTATCTCCACTCTTTCCTACCCTATCACTAGTACTTGAATATGGTAATCTCTTTGGTGATCTATCAGAAGTACATTGTTGCCATGGGTTTGGTAACTTTGTGAATATCTCATTGTTCATAATTTCTCTATACTACTTGCATTTTTCCTCAATTTTCTGTTTTATTCATATGGATGAAATCTATAGGTGTCTTTCATACACCAAATGCTAGCTTCATTTCTACAGTTATTTATGGTTTATTCTATTAATTAAATCACTTTTTTTATGATAAAAGTATTCAGATAAATCATTGCTCAAATCTAATCAATTTAGGGGGTCATCCACCTGTTCAGTGATTCATTGATTAGTGCCAATAACCATCTGTTTTACTTTGAGAAGTCATTCAGGCAAAGGATGAATTATGAGAGTTTTCAGTCTAGCCACTGGTATATGTTTCATCATATTTATTTATATCTTTCTTAAGACATTTGATACATAATGATATTCTTCCATCCAATAACTGTTCAATAATCCTATTTCTAATTTGAAAATTTATGGGGTTGGTAAAAAGAAAATCTCATCAGGCTTGAGATGCTATCTGTTAGTAGATGCAAGTTATTGCCAAATTATTCTCTTTAGACATTGGATTTAAAATAAAATATTTTCCATCCTACTCAAGTATTTTATGAGTGCTTCTCTAGCCTGACTCTTAAATAATTTATTTTTAAAAAATTTGTTTGCTATGCTAAGAACATCATTAGGTGTAATAAAGTTTGATCTTCACTGTTCTTCAATGATTTTTTAAAATTTGATTTCATTTTCTTCTATAGGATTTTCTACAAATTGAAACCATTTAATAATTTGGACTTTCTCAAACTTGTTGAGTCTTTGATTCCTCCAATTCTTTCTAATCAGCCTCTATCTTTTCCAGTTGTCAAATAATTTCCTCACAGTTTTTTGGCTGGCATCTTTCAATTCATTTATTTTCATGTTAATTTCTTGCTGATATTTCTTAACTAGCTCTTGATTTCACTCTCTGTCTTTAATTTGTAGCTTATTTATTTTTATTATTTCCTTTATGTTGTCTTGCATGTTTACTATAACTTATATATTTTTCTTTATATCTCTCACATATTTAATATAGCTTCTTCATTTTGTTTTTGTTGTTCATTTTGAGCTGTTACTTCAAGTATTTGAATCTTCTTCCTTTCAAACTTCTTTCAATTCTATTTGCCCTTTTTGCATATTTTCTATTATTTGGCTAAATGTTTTTTCCCAGATTTTGGCCATGCCTTCTAAGATAATTTGATTTTTAATCTTCACTTCTTTTATTTGTTTTAGAACTGTCACTATTGCTTGCTGATTTTTTAAAATTTCTTTTTAATATTTTCCCCATGTTTTTTTTTTATATTTCTCTCTTATGTTTTTTTTTTTTTATATTTCTCTCTATGTTTTCATTATTTTCATTGTGTGTTGCATCAACTTCATAATTACTTTCCACATCAGCATTTTGCTTGATTTATGGTCTTGGATCTTCTAATACTTACTCTTTTTGCTCCTGGATAGCTAGTACTCTGTATTACCTCAGGTATATTTGTTTCATTTTCTGTTTCTTCTTTTCCACCTTTTTTTTGCAACATTTCCCTAAGCCTATAGATATTATCATCATTATCATCATCATCATCAGATATCAAGTCTATGATAAATTTTCTAAATATATTCTTAAATAATCATAATCTATCCCTATCTATCTATTAGGGAAAAAATCAGACATCTTAAATTCTTATATAACCTTGTGACCTGAAAAATTGTTTTAAAAAATAAAATCTCAAATGTTATTAATAATTGTTTAGATAAGACACACATTTAATCTATTTCACATTAAGATTTCTTTCTAACACATAAAAAATTATTTATTATTAAAATAAAAAATTAAAAATGACATATGAAGTAAAGTAGAATGCAATTAATTGTTTACATCATATACACAAATAAGTAAATCAATAATTTTGTACATTTTTTTTTTTTATCTTTCATAAGAAAATTGTTTCGTTTTCACTTTGACTAAGTGCTTCATATATATTAGCTGCTAAATTCTTCATTTTTTCTATTAACAACAATTTTTGCACAAGTGATTAGGCTGGGTGCTACACAGAATATTGATTAAACCACTAATTTATAGGCACAATATTGGCAATTTAATAAATTTCATTTGAGAAAAATGTCTAATGTAGAAGGAACAAAAACTTCTGCCAATTTATCAAGTGATTGACCAAAACTACAGTCAATACATCTACTGAGTACAGCACAATAAATATTACTTTCTATTAAATCTGCTGTTTCAAGCATGAGCTTGTGATTTCCATATCATTCAAAGGTAACATGAACTTTTGTAGTGACACTGACTCTTGATACATTATTATTGCTACTATTTTCAACTTTTTGATGTATTTCTGTAAAAATTTGTTTAACATCCATTAAACTCAGTTCTTCTTTAAAAGAAATTGAAAATGCAATATCTTTGACTGCATGTGTGACTATTGAGATTAAATCAGTTAATCCTTTATCTAAAGGAAAATAAATTGTCCCCAAATATTTTTGCTAACTTTTGGAAGTGCTGTAGCAGATTCCTCTAGAAAAGGAATCATTCTATAAAATTGAATCAAGATACATATAATTCCCAATAACATTTAACTGAATCCTCAGCATTAAAACAAACACACTACTACTCTAGAGACAATACTTTGAGTTAAATTTAGTATTTTTAATTTTTCCCAAATTTCAATTTTATTGACTGGTCTTGATTTTAATTTGATAGTTAAAGTTTCTGTATTCAATGCCTTCATTGTTGATTTTCAAACTAGAAATCATAGATAATACTGACATATTACATGTCTGCTGAATATTATTGAAATGATGCTGGTGCCTTGCTTGTGTTAAACATTCCACCATTTTCTGTTCCTGCCACTGTATTAGGGCATTTTTGGACAATACCTCCAATCAATCAGAGCACCTGTAAATATAAATTTATTTTTATGTTTAGTGAGAACATGATAAATTGCTTTAATCATTATAATAAAATTAAAAAGAATGTAAATAACTATCTAATGAAATGAACTAGAAATATATTAAGTTGCAATAAATTTTTATATAACCCTGTCACTCAGAAAATTGTTTTAACAAATAAAATCTCAAATAATATTTCTGTAGTATAATTTTCATTGCCCACTCTCACATAAGATAGGGAATGTTTTCTATCCATTTTTAACACCTTATGGAGGGATGTAATCATAAACATATGATCAAAGACATGTAAAACAGATTTATGATCCCCAAAATGCACATTTCATGCTGAACCAGCACTCATCAGTTGACCCAGATGACAATATCTTATACATATCTTTATTGCCATTAAGAATATATATAGACAGCAAATTATTACAGTTTAATTGATGAGTGTCAAATGTGTAGCTCTTACAGCTTTAATACAAATCACTTATTGAAAGTATATTAATAATTTTTATTAGTCACTCATTAGGTGAGAAATTATCCAATAGTGAATAATATTTTCGAAGGATAATTTTCATTACACCACTCTCATGTAAGGTAAGGAGTGATTTTTCTATCCACTTTTAATACCTTGTAGAGACATATAATCATAAAAATATGATCAAAGACATGTGAAAAAGATCTATGAACCAGCACTCATCAATTGGCCCAGCACACATATCTTTACCACTGTTCAAAATATATATATATATATATATATATATATATATATATAGTTTGACAGTGGTAAAGATATAGTAATTTGCTATATATATATATATATATATATAGCAAATTACTAGTTTAATTGATAAATATCAAATGTGCAACCTCACAACTTTAACACAGATCATTTATTAAAGGTATATTAATATTTTTTTATTAGTTACTCATTAGACTAAAGATTATCAAATAAGAAATAATATTTCTGTAGTGTAATTTTCATTACACCACTATCATGCAATATATGGAATGTTTTCTATTCACTTTTAGCACTTTGTGGAGGGATGTAATCATAAAGCATATTATCAAAGACATGTGAAAAAGATATTCATTGTTGGATAATTTCTAGACTAATGAGTGACTAATAAAAATTATAAATATCTCAAATATTATTATTAATAATTGTTTATATAAAACACCACATCTTATCTATTAACATTAAGATTTGTCTTTCTAACACATTAAAATCTTTTTCTTTGCTTCATTTGCCTAATATTTATTTATAATCAAGATTTTACTAATGGTAATACTTTTGTATTAGATTTTTAAAAATTTACTAATAATCTTACAAGGAAATATAGCATATCGATTTTTTTAATTATTATTATTATCATCATCATTATTGACTAGTGCACCAGCCTCATCCTCAATGTATCACTTCAAGATCAAAAAGTATACCTATGACCATTTTTTTCATACAATTTTTACTTATCATCATTCATTTATAATTTTTAGTTTGCCCACTAATTAAATGCTTTACTGTTTTTATTTAATTTTATTTTTATATTTAGTTACTGTTCTCAAGCCTTACTCTTAAACATATCTATTTAATTTGCATTTTTTTAGGACACAGTCTCTTATGCTATTAATTTAGATCACACATTGTTTGCATCGTTTATGTATTGGCCTTATATAATTCTATTAATTCAGTCACACATTGTTAGTGCCATTTATATATTGGGAACTTACTCTACTGATAATGGTGTTGATTTCTATATTGATGACTTAAAAATTTATACATCTTAACATAAAAATGTACACTTTTGGCATAAAACCAAATTATTTTTAAAATCATCAGTTTAATAAAGATTATTTGAAATTTGAATTTTAAATAGAATGTGGATCAGTAATTATCAAACTTTGTGTTCCTTATATAAGATATTCTGCTTATATTTCCTGATTATTATACATCAAATCATCTCTTAGAGGGTCTCATTTAACATCCATTCATAAGGGTTTATGTCAATATACAGGATTCAAACCCCATTAACCCTAATTTGGGGTGCCACTTTTATCTAAGAAAGAATACTTATGGATATACCACTCTCTGGCATTATTATCATGTGTTTCTCAATAACAATTCCACTTTACTTCAAAATATAAACTCTCAAGATCAATGGAGGATTGTTATATACACATTAGAATGAAGACTACTGAGAGAATAAAATCATAACTAAATAATTTAAATAATATTTATTTTAGATAATCTTCATTGATGACTTTATGAATAATGTAAGAAACCAATAAATGTAAAAAAGAATTAAAAATGTCAGAATTAAATGCATATTTTACAAAAACTATATATCAATTTATACTATACTAGTAATATAGATCACTAAAAATGTAAACAATGTTTGTATATATGTGTGCAATTTAGAAATTATGGAGGCTTATCTATATGCATACAATTGTAAAAAATCTTACCATGGCTTCTTTAAAATAATTCAGTAAATTTATTAAACAGATTTATATATCTGTGTCTGAAGGGTCATAGAAAATTGATCTCCTTTGATTTATTCAGGTTGGATTCTTCTTGATTTTGCTAATCTGCTGCTTATTTATGTGGATGTAAAAGTGGTGATTATGAGAAATAGTTTCCCCGTGGAAAAATCAGCTATATTTCATAACTTCTTTATCACTTTAAAGGTATTTTTCAAAGTTGGTGAGCTATATTATTCAGATTACAATTGATGCATATTAGGACAGCTTAGCAAATCATTTTTTTATTATTTTTACTGAATAGAATTTTGATATTATAGTTATGCTTAAGTAATTACTGAGACTTTTGAAGCTAGAAGTGAAATCTTTTCAAGATACACAATGCTGGTGAAATGCACTACAGCTCTCCACTGATGTTTTTCTCTTATTATTTCTCTTTATATAGCCTATTCCTAAAGGGTAGTTTATCCCATAATTCTTATTTCTTTCTTGCTTTTTGCTTTTTTCCCAATAGTGCTCCATTGAATTTAATTCTAATTAATCTTTATAATTATCTTTACTTAGTTTTTCCTTTATTTTTTGGATAGAATTTTATTTTATAAGCAAGAAAATTCATTCCAGATGTCTGAATTATTGAACCTTTACTTCATACAACCACAATCAATGTTCAGTGAAAAATGACTACAAGCAATTTCTTTGCAACTACATATATTATTTATAAGATATGCAATAGTTTTACAAATTTTACAATCATTGTTTTATTTAATTTAAATCAATTGAGAGAATCTTTTTATTCTAAAATGTTTAATTTATCCCTCGATTTAAGATCAATTGTTTTAAATAGCTTATAATATACAACAATGCTAGAGCTAACCAAGTTATATCATTACAATACATTTGAAAATAAAATTAAAGAAAAAATGAATCTACTTGATGTGAGCATCATATTTTTATTTTTTTCTATTTTAATCTATTGACTACTTAATTTGGGATTTTTTCCCTTAAAAAATATCAATACAATAATTTAATGCCAAAATTTAAAAAAAAAACTTGCTATAATTAATATTCTAAAAATAAATAAATAAATAATTTAGTATTACCGAAAATACATTGGGATGGGTAGATGAGTTAAGTCATTTAAAGAGCAGACTTCTACTTTAAACAAGAAAGTATGAAACAATAACAGACTGTTTATTCATTTATTTTTTCATTACTATAATATGAAAATGTTTTAATTAAGTTACAGTTTTATTATTTAATTTTTATTCTAATAAAAGCAGGGGAAAAAAAGTAATTACTAAATGTGCTTTTTTTTTATTACTATAGTATCAACATTTGAATCACTATAGATTCTTAAAAATAAATTTAATTTTCAGACGTTATTTATAAATATACAATCAAAACTGTAGATATTAAAATTAATTTATTTACTATTTACTTATACTTTCAGTAGCATAATGATGCTTTAAAATAATGGGGTGAACGGGATAATGAGGATAAAATGTGAACTAAGAATATGGATTAATAATAGTGCTTTTATATTAAAAACTTTCTGTATTAAATATAACATTTTCTCAACATTATACCAAATTCCCTATCTCGACTAATTATATATGCTGTTTTTTTCACCAATCAGGCTCAAATGTATATAAGGAGTAATAGCAAATTTCTAAATAAGGTGAAATTCTGTTACAGTCTAAATGGTGATCACAGCTTCATTTACACATGACATAGTATCCAACTTTTATAAGAGTTTATTACACACACACATATCAAGATTAATACTCCAAAGCTGATTTATTACTCTCTTACCTCATTTCCTTTATAAGAGACCAATCTAAAGAACTTTGGAAAGAAAGCATGAAGATCTTAAATTAATCATATTACTTTTTTAAAGCTTTATTTCAGAATTACTTTCTATATTATTTTAATTAACATTTGTGAAATTTTCAATTTACAACTTGTCAATACTCAATCAAATAACAAAATATGTAAATTTAACTTCCCCAGTGGTTAATATTATGTAATAATAAGAATTAATACTCCAAAACTGATTTATTAATTAAATGAAATACTCTTAACCTTAAGCACAATATAAAACTTTTTGAGAGCAATTTGAAATTTAGCTTTAATAAATATGATAGTTTTAAGATTTTTCATGCTTTCTTTACAAAGTGCTTTTCATTGGTCTCTATAAAGAAATTGAGGTAAGAGAGTAAAGAAGAACTGATATTTTCTCTCAAAAAGTTTTATTTTGTGCTTGGATTGAGAGTATTTTATGTACTTAATAAACCAGTGTCTGAGTATTAATCTTTATTATTACATAATATTAATTGCTGGGAAAATTTATATTTACATATTATAATAATCATGAATTGTGTTAAGTATATATTAATTCAAGAAATACTATAAATTAAAATATTAAGATGTCTTCAAGTTAATATATTAATAATTTTTTATACCTTCAAAGAAATTAATGAATATAGACACTGATGAAAGAAAGAGTTCTTTAATTAATAGAAAATATGTGTACCAAATGTACATATTTTGGTAAAGTTAAAGAAAATGTGCAGAATAATAAAATATTATAATCAATTATGATTATAATATTTGCAAGGTTGTTTAAATTGGGAAATTCAATCCTCCTGATCAAGGGCAAAGGGCAGTGGATTGCCAAAACCAAACAGTTTTAAATTTTAAATATAAATTTGATAAGTGCAACTTATAAAATTTAAATGTATAGTGTTCAAAATATTAGAATGGTTGTGATAATGCTAATTTATATTAACAATTTTTAGAATATTAATAAAAATTGAGTTGTCATAAATACAAACATATATGTAATATATTTGCATGCTAGGTCAAAGTATATCTAAAAAATGTATGTATGAAAGTTAAATTATAACATGTACTATGTATATTTTACTTGAATAGTGTTTCAAAATGCATCTATAATTAAAAAGGTTGGTATAATTTCTGTGCTGATGGATGGATATTTGTGATATGATATAGCTAAGATGAAAGATGCATTGATAAAACAAAAATATTGAAAATATATTACATTGCAATGATTGTACACCTAACTACAAGGTATTAAAAATGAATACAAACCAGTTCCTAATCCATATAAGTGGTGCAATGAAGGTTCTTGAACTGCTAACCTGAGCATGGAGACTCAAGTGTTGTTACCTCTATAACAGTACATATTATTCATTAATTAAGATTTAAATATATATATTTGAGCTAGGGATAATCTCTAGTTTTATAAATGATTAGTAATAATCATCAATATATTTACATTGTGTCAAAGTTAGGAGTGCAAAAAGTTTGATACTTATAAATCAAATTATAGTAGCAAGCTATCTATTAATACTAAAAAATGATACAGATATGTGCAAGAGATTGTGGATCTGAACCATCTGATGGTCAGCACAAAATATACATCTTGGAGTTCATTTGTATTTTTTTACATCTTAGAACATATGTTCAGGAATTTGAATATATATATATATATATATATATATATATATATACACATTTGAATTGATATATATATATATATATATATATATCAATTCAAATGTGTATATGAATTTAAATTATAACATGAGTTATTTATGCCTTACTTAAATACTAAAGTGGTCATTTCAAAATGCATCTATAGTAAGAGAAATTGGGCTAATTTCTGTGTACTAATATTGATGTGATATAATAAAATTAAGGTGAAAAATGCACTGACATAAAAAAATCTTATATATATATATATTGGATTAAATATTTTTATAAATTTTTAATTTGATAAAGAATGGAAATTGATTAAAACCATGAAAATGGAGAGAATTTTACCTATTAATGTTATCAGGAAACCTTCAATTACTAATTGATAGTTATGAGAATATACAAGTTTCTCTACTAAGTTATATAACAGTTTTTTTTGATTTTGGGTTTTAATGAAGTAAAAATGTTTTTTTCATTTACTTCAAACTCAAGTCATTATAAGAATTTAAACCCAGAAAACTATTTGTATAAATGTGAGAACACAAAAGAAGAACACTTTTCTTGACATCTTGCACATAATAATTAATCTTCTTTATAGAATTATATATGTTGCATTAAATATTTTCAAAAAATTTTTATTTGATAAAGAATGAAATAAAAGAGATTATACCCATGTAAATAAACTTATTTATCTTTTGGTGTTGTCAGGAAACTATCATTTAATAATTGATAATCTTGAGGCTAAAAAAGTTTTCTCTGTTAACTGCTATAATAGATCTTTGAATTTGTTTTAGTGAAATAACAAGGGATTCCTTTTTACTTCAATCCCAAATTGTTTTAAGGATTCAAACCCAGAAAGCTACTTTTGTAGATGTGAAAATACAGAAGACTAACATAAATTATTAGAATGTTAAACTTAAGGTACTTAAATAAATCAAGAATAAAGAAATATATTTTAATTTAATAATGTCATTAAGCACTTGTCATTTTATTTCATAAGACATGGGAAAAATTCAAATCACTTTTTGCTTATTGTATTGTACTTTCTAAAAATAAAAACTTTATGCTTATATTTATTTTTAAATTATTTTGCTGCATATATATATAAAGCCAAAATAAAAACAGATTTAGAAAACTAAACAGCAAACATCAAAAAATAAAAAAATATGAGGAAATGGAAAAACTGTTATGAAAGCTTAATGTGGGAGGCTAAATCAGTAAATTCAAGTGCTATGATGAACATCATTGGCTGACATAAGTCACATGGGTGCAAAACTTAACAGATTTTCAGAATATTTTTTTATCACATTGCAGCTTACTATAATATGAATCCACTTACATAATTGTCATATTAAACTTTGTTATAAATCACTTGAGAGCTTATTTGTCATGTTATGTCGATGAACACAAATTTAAAAAAAAATATTGACGAATAATAAATAAGTTTAGTTGTTTTTTTTAATGATTTTAGTTTTTTACTAAAATCAAATATAATTCATGTTTATTTGTTACATTTAGTAAGTGAATGATTGTGAATTTTAAAAATTTACTGAAAACTAATTTTTATTATAAGATTTTTTAAAAAATCAACAATTTATTACTTGGAAATTCTTAAAAAGTTTGAGCCAGGGAAGTAATAGAACTGAAGTATCCATCCATAGATTTTGATTTCTAGAGTCTGCCATCTTTAGTACTGTACTAAATCATGAAGGACATAGTAAAATTGATCTTTTAATTACTGATTTGATTTTGTTAAAATCAAAATTACATGAGCATTACAACAATTAATTTTACAAGTATCTTTACATTTTTGATTTTGTATTACATTTTTCTGTTTAAATGACTGTGTTGGCTGAAAAATTTGTTCTAGGCTGAGGGTCTGATATGCATTGCTCTTGAATGTGTGCATTTCAGTGGATCATTGAATTTAGGCTGTTCAGTAAATGTACTTATGGAATTGTTTATATTTATTACATGAAACTTTATTATAAATAATAAAAATAAAAAAGCCTAACTCTATTTCAGCTTTTTAATTTTTTAATGATATTGTTTTCTCATTTATATATTTTGCTTTTGATCCCATCTTATTAGTTTCAATATATATATCTTTATGTATCACTGTTTTCTCCAAATTCTCTGCATTTCTCTTTTATAAGTTTCCAAATTTTATGTCCATAAGTAATAATAAAACTTTTTTTTTCAAGCAATTGAGACTTATTTTTAAATATTAAATTATTTCTATCAAAAGCATTTTATTTCTGTGATTAATTCTATCCATTATGCTTCCATCTATATTTATAACTCATTAATATATTTAAGGTGTTTTTTTAACAATTATCTTTAGTTCTAATTTATTGCTATCATCTGATAGCTTTTGTAACATTTTCTAAAGTTCTGAAGCATTATTTAAAAAAAAACAACAACAACGTCATCTTAAAATTTAGATGAGTTAAATATTCTTCATTTTCCATTTTACTATAAAAAATATTTTTCATAAAAAGTTTTGGATAAAATCTTTTTGCCTATTCTTTTATTGATGTCAATCTTTTTATTGTTTCCACATAATGTGATCACTCGACTGCAGTTTTCCACGTTTTTCACAATTTAACATTTTAGGTAATATTCTTTATTCATTATTATTAAATACAAAGTAAAATTGCATTATATATATATTAATGTAAAATAATACTCATACAGAGTTTAAATATAAAATTTTAACAATAGTTATTTGACCAAGCATACTTTTGATATTTTCATGTATCATATTCATAATCAATGTAACCATGAACATGACATAAAAACATCAAGTATACTTGATACAAAAATATGCATGAATATTTTACATTAATATTTAGAATGACAGCATATGAAAGCATTGTATATGTTTGTTTAAATTTGAATATGACCATTTTTAAATCCAACTTGTTTCTTCTATAGAGAGTTGTAATGATCTTAGTAAAGATGTGTTACAGAACTGACAAAAAACTGGTATATCTATAAAATTGAGTAATTTTTTTTCATCTTTCATAAATATTAATTTGCACTTTTACAATTATTTGCTATATCTTTTATTAATTAGTTGCTGCATAATTTTATCATCATTTTCTGGAATTCTTTTATTATTCATTCATTTAATTCCATATCTCATCTCTTCATTTAAAATACTTTGAATTTCAAAAATTGTTCTATGGGTTACTTTGTTTTCTTGGTTTTTATTATTATATAGTTCTTTATAGAATTTTTTATACAATTCATGTTGGTAATTATATATTGGAATATTTCTATAATCTAATATTAAATATTGAAATGTCTTTAGAAAAATAAACTTTCCTAATAAATTCAATTGTTAGTAATAGCACACAGGTTAATATATAACACAATATTTTGAGTGACGTTCTTCTCTCTTCTTCAGTTAATGTTGGCCTGACCAATCACAGTAGTAGCATGGGAATCAAAGCTAGACTTTTAGACTTATGACTATTAAATTTAAGATACTTTAATTAACCAAGCTGTTCTGCCAAAAGCAACAATCAATAGAAATTTCATATGCTTATCTATTGGAGTTTTTTTTTTCACTTTTTCTCAAGATTAAGGTTAATTAGTGGCTTCCAGGCATTATGTATTACCACATTAAGTTTTCTTATTGCGTTATTTGCCATTATCATGTAAACAGCTTCTTTGAATTTTCTTTTTTATAACTTTTCCCCTCCAGATATTCAATTTTTTTCTTAATGGATCATTTTTAACTATTTTCATATCCTCCTCTTTTTTTTTTTTTTTTCACACATTACCTTATCTCAAGCAAAAATTTACTGTCAATTACTACTTTTTTAAGCCAGCTATTTTTCTTGGTTTTTCATAGAATATTGATTATCTTCTTAATGATCTATTAAATTTGAACCAGCTGCAAAATCACTCAATATTTTAAAATGATTAGCAAGTTTTGATTTAAATTCATTGAAATATTTCTAGATTAGAAATATCAAATGTTAATACTATCTTTTTTTATATAATTTTCATCTCTCAATTTTGCATTAATGCATATCTTACATCTCATTAATTGATTATCATTTCTGTTGTTGAATCCACTAAGCATGTTACAATCTTAAAATATATATTTTCTATTAGCCAAAATATAATCCAATTCCACTGTATGTATCTTCATTTTTCATGTCCATTTCAATTTAGCATTTTTCTCAAAAAAAAATCCTAATAAACTTTTTTTTTCTGTGAAGTCCACATATGTGTTCTCTCATTTCTGTCATCATAACCAAATGTATCTTCACTATTTCCATCTACTAATTATTTTCCAAATCAACCATTAAAGTTTTATATAATAATTATTGATGTGACCAAAAAGCATTTTGTACATCCACATAAAAATCATCTACTTTTTTTCATCACAATGAATATATTATTTTATTTCAATTGAAAATTTATTGCTAAGTTGCTGTAAATTAATTCTTAGGGAAGTAAGTTATCTTTTATTGATTCCATTCTCATGCCAAGCAATCTTTAAAGTCTCCTAATATTTTTAAATGGTTTCAAGTTCTAGTTTATATTTATTAAAGCATAGATGAAGATTAAAGATACAACTATTAATAATATCTGTTTAAAATAGTATTTATTGCTTTAGCTTTGCATTATGTATCTTACACTCATTCAAAAACCTTCTGGTCACTTTCAGTATTATATTTAATTAATCAGATCATAATTTTCAAATACATATTTAGTCATGTAATCCAATTTTGCTGCATAACGAATCATCATCATCAACCATTATCAATCCACTGCAGAATGAAGGTCACTGCAAGTTCAATCCATCTTCTATCTTTAGCTTCTCCACATCACTTCTGCACACTTTCTTATTTCATCCATCCATCTCACATGTGGGCTCTTTCTGGGTCTTTTACTAAATATAAGGACGCGTTTGAAAATAACATACACTGTGTCAATATTAAAACAAAAATTTTGTTATATAATTTTTATGATTACCTGCAATTCTATGCACATCATGAACTACATATTCTATTTTTATTAATTGTGTAATAAATGAAAACTATTTTCTATTCAATCTATTTCTCTAATTTTAATTGTTAATTAATAATTACTAACACAACTGGCTAAAATTTTAATTATATTATATAGCAGAAATTAAATAATTAATTTTTGTCTAATTATAAAGGAGTATTTTATGTGGGACTTTTATATATTTTTTTTAAAATAACAAATCGATATGTCTTTTGCTGTTTCAGTATCATTTATTAGTTATATTTTTTATTAATAAATATAATTTATTAAAATTAAGATTTTGGATAGGTTTTTTTTAAAATAAATATTTTAAATAATTTAAATCTTGTTGTCTCGTATGTATATAAATATTACATTGTTTGTTGAACTAGTTTGATTAAAAAAATTTCAATGTATTTCATCTCATCATTTATCATCATCTGCATTTCTTTTAATTATAATATATCATTTTTAACCATTATCAATCCACTGCATGATAAAAGTCTCACCAAGTTTAATCCATTTTCTGATTTATATGCTATCCAATCTCATATATTGTCTCTGTCTAAGTCTTTTACCAGCTCTTGGGATTCAGTTTCAGATTTCAATTGTTCATCTATTAGTACCTTTTCCAGAAGTAGGTACAACTCAGCTCCATCAGTCTTTCATTTCTTTCAATATCAATAGTACTTATTTATTATTTCATTCATGCATTTCATTTTTGATCCCTTCTTGTTACTCTTAACATACATTTCTCCATACTTTATTGTGTTGTCTGAAATCACAGTATTGCTTTTAGTTAAGTAACCATCATAAATATGAAGTAGTAAAACACATTTATTAAAAATCTTCCTTTTCAAGCACATTAGCATTTTTTTAAGATTACTTCTATCAAAAGCATTACACCCAAGTTTAATTTTATAAAATAATTTCATCCATTATGCTTTCACCAATACATTATTTTAATTCATCACTATCAATCTTTTTTTTGTTGTTGTTCTTTTGAGAAAATCTATTTATTCATTATTTTAATCTTTTTAGTATTTTTCTTTAAACCTTAATCTGATAATTCTTGCAAAAATTTCTTGAAGCTTTAAAATATTATTTGAAAAAACAACTACATCATTTGCAAAATCTAGATGATTTAAACCATCTTCATGCATTTTTATTCCATTAACTTTTCAATTTAATTCACAAAATATTTTTTATAAAATTGCTATAAAAAATTTGGAAGATATGAAATCACCACTATGTACACTCTTCTCAGTATTAATGCTCTTAATATCACTAGTAATCTAATTATTGCTATTGCATTTTGATAAATATTCTTTAAAATGTGACAATATCTAGGGTTCATCTATATCTTGATGATCCAATGTGTTATTCACTATAGAAATGCTTATAAAATCAAATGCCTTTTCATAATTTGAAGATCCAAAGCATAAAAGCAATTCATATTTATTGGTCATTTCTATAACCTTTATCTAGACTTCAATGTGATTCATTATATTAAAACCACTTTTAAAAACAGTTTATTCATTTGGTTGGTTAAAAGCCAAAGCTTGCTGTAGATGAGTTGTAATTATCTTGATATTTTTTTTTTTGTAGAACTGATAAAAGAGTAATAGATCTTCATTTCTAATATCTTCTTTATTGTTTTTTCTAAATACTAACATTACTACTGCATTTTTCCAATTAATGCATACATCTTCATCATTTAGACATTTAGTATATAACTTTGCCAACAATTTTTCTATTTTTCCACTTGCTTTCTTTAAGATACTGATTATAATTCATTTATTACCTGGAGGTTTTTTCTTTTTCAGTGATTTAATTGCACATTTAATAATTTTATAGGTGTTAACTTTAATATCAAACTGAACATTGTAATGTTTAAAAAGTAGTTGCATTATTATGTTTGATAGGATATAAACTATATTTCAGGTCATATGCCCAGCAAATTGGTTATTTTTTAATCAGAGATTGTGAAGATTATAAATTTCTGTAGAGAATGAGTTAACATTATTCATATTATGTATATATCAATTTATTATCTAGAATATAAGAACTGTTTATTGCATATTCAATGTAGCACATTTATTATGAAAGTACCTCAAGATTTTTTTTTTCACCTCAATAAAATGCAAATGTTTTCATATTTTAAGTATTGGCTCAATTTCAAATAAAATAGTGTTTTGTTTTATTTCTTATAAGCATAAGCACTTTTAAATCTTTGATTGATGACAAGAAAATGTTTTCATTTTTTAATGTAAATCGAATGCAAACTTTTATAAAAGGTAAAATTATTACAAAAGTAATCTATGTTTTGTTTTTTAACAAAATTAAATTATGAATTAGTAAAATTACAAGCTAATTAATTCAAAAAATGGTTTTACAAATGAGCATATATGAAATAAAATTATATCTGTGTATTTAAGTTTTTAATTTCTTTTGAGCATAAAAATATTTTAAGTATTTAAATTGGCATTCTCTGGCAATCAATATATTTCTATTTTCTTAGTAATTAAGCTGTGATTTACAATTCCATACACAATGCTGTTTAATTCACAATAATGCCACATATCTAGCAGTTTATCGAAATACATGTGTAACTATGAAGTAACCACATTCAGTTAAAACCATGACACTTACTTTATTATCGATTCACCATTATTTGATGTTAAGAATTATATTTTATTATATAAATTTTTGTTATATATATAAATAGATATATGCGGATGTGTGTAAACAAAGGGAGTAGGATCTTCCTCCATTCTATTCTTGATTCTTTGTTTAACGTTTAAAGTGCATTTAATTCACAGCCTGGGGGAGTGATTTACTCCCTTTGTTTACATATACATTGAGCTGTTTAATTTAAAATTTATATATATATATAGTATATTTAGGAGGAATCAATATTTACAAAATATACCATACAACTACCCAAATTTGAACACTAGAAACGGGGAATGAAAATTATAGTCATAGTATTAAATGAAAAAATTCGTTAAATAAAATTAAGTTTCTTAAGATGACTGATAAAGTTTTTATATGATAATGATTATAAGTAAATGTCTCAGAATGTTATCTTTTAATAAAATAGAATGTATTAGATTCTATAGTTTATTAGAAAAGGAGGGTGTGATTGCTGTAAGATATTTATAGTTATGTGTGGTAAGTTATGTAAAGCTGTAAATTACTGTATGTGTATATATATATGTGTGTGTGTGCGCGTGCGTGCTCAGTTAGAATTGTAGTTATAAACAGTTTCATTTATCATCATTGTAGGATTAGTAAAAAGAGATGGGCTATTAATATAAATTTTATATTTTTCTAAAAAAAAAAAGAGTTCAAAATTATAAGAATTAAAAAGAAAATCTCAAAAGAAAAAATACAGATCAGATTTTAAAATATAGCCTGACTTAAGCTTCCTGAAATTTCAAAAATTGATAATTGTGTGTGAGAGTGTGTGTGCGCGCGCGCGCGCAAATAAAATTATAAATCTGAAAACATCTAATTCATTCTAAATGATATTGGCCAAAGTAATTAAGTTTATACATTAAAAGAAAAATTAAAAACAAACGGTAATTGTCAACTTATGCAAAAACAAATTGGGGTAGATGCTTGGATTTTGAAATATTAATAAGGAATATAAGAAACTATTACCTATTATATAAAGAAAAAGGAATATAATAAAAGTGAAGCAAAACATAGAAGAAATATATCTAATTATTGGGGGAAAAATAATTGGAGATAGTGAAAACTGGAATATCATTAAATATAATACTTTTAACATGAGAGATCTATATTAACTACACGGTGAACCAACTACACTTTTAATTCAAGGATATAACTGTAAAATATCTATCTGTGCAATCCATATTTCAACTATGAAAAATAATTTCTGCTATGAGCGAGTCCATCACCTGATGAACTGATTGCCTCTAAAAGTCTATCATATTCCCTTTTTATTATATTAGATCTTGAATATCCATTGAAAGTAGGTTGAATGACCTATCCATAAAGCCCCATATCATGTTTGCCCATGCTTTACCTTGCTTGAGTGCCAATCCACCTCACCAAGAAAAAGTTATAAAAACTGAATTTGTAACTTGCTCTGCAAATGTTGCAGCTTTAAAAAATTGAAAATAATGTATAAAAAGTTATATACCTATAAAGTTCTCAAGCATAGATGCATACTCGATCAAAGTTGATAAGAACCAAAGTTAATATTCAAAAGATAGTATAAATTGCTATGCAGATAAAAGGAAGAATTATTTTAAAATAGATATCTGAATTGATATGAAACCTGCAGCAAGATTTTATTTGTATTTCAATTTCTGCAGAATTGTTTTGATTTTTTTTAGTTTTGTATCTCTAAACAATTTGTCTTAGTGAATTATATATATAGTTGCCTGTATATTTATTGCAATCTGAATTTTATGGTGATTCAAAAATAATAATTGTTGTTTATTTAGAAGTTTTTGGATGAGCTCAATTCTTCTCTTAGTATTAAATGAATTAGCATTTATTTTGTATTTATTAACTATTTTCGTTAATGTTATTGAAAATGAATTGATAATATTGGAAATTTATAATAAATTTATTTAGTAGATAGAAATTATAAAATATTAACCTACTATAATTTTAAAGTTAACTTCTGTGATTAAAAATGTATTTTGTTAATATGCCTCATATGCATCAGTTATAGTCAATATTATATATCTGTGTATATGTAAATAAGCAATCAACTGCAGTTTTATCAATTCATTTCATTTAATAAAATTGTTAGAATTATTTAAAATTAATTTCCAAGTCTAACGCTATTCTTCTTAGCCTAATGGTCTCATTTCTAATATTGCCCTGTGTGGTTTAGGCTCTGC
This sequence comes from Epiperipatus broadwayi, assembly GCA_028023455.1. NCBI lineage: Eukaryota > Metazoa > Onychophora > Udeonychophora > Euonychophora > Peripatidae > Epiperipatus > Epiperipatus broadwayi. The sequence goes on from JAQFVV010012402.1 coordinate 6,968,780, forward strand.
AGTATATGGTCCTCAATTCAATCTTAGTTCTGGTACTTCTAGTGCTCAAACTCCTTACAATTTCCCAAGTAATAAAGCTGTCAAATAATTAATTTTTATTTTATTTAGTACTTAGCTAAAGATATAGATTATTATCAGGGTTTCTATGCTCATAACTAAGCTAAATCCCTAGAGTATTAATGATGAAGGATGCAGTTTGTCTAATTAATTATGCTACAAAGTTTCACTGACACTTAATTAAACCACCAGAAGTGATTTTACAATTAATTTTAATCAAATAATATATCCCACATCCATTATAGGAATATATTATATAATAATGAAGAATTTGCATGCACAATTTTATCATCATCAATAATCTTCAAATTGGCTTGGCTATTTAATATAAATAAATGTCTTTTGATGAATTAAGTAACTTTACATATTTATATCAGCAGAAAATAAAAATCCAGATAACTTTCAAGTTTATCACTGTTACATAAGCATAATACAGAAATGTGGTAGCTAACATATGGCTTGATCATCACTGGAATTCATATAAAATCCTAACCTATATAAAAAATGGTGGTTCACTGTCAAGTCAAATGTATCTTTATCTTTTTTCATATCTGTGTATGTCATATAAGTTGTGCACTAATATATAAGTATAAAACTGATTCTATTACAATCTAGACATTTTAACATCTATATCATTCAATCTTGTAATTAGATTTTGAGAAGGGAAGTATATAAATCTTTTATTTAAAATTTTTTAATGTACTAGAGCACACTTTGTTTGGGTGATAACTTGTGGTTGATTCATATACTCAGTTTTTTCATTTTTTTTCCCCCTTAAATTTTAACTTATAATCATAGTATAGTTCAAGCTATTTTTTATGTACAATTAAGATGTATTGCTTCAAAAAATATTTTGATACTACTTGCAAATGTTATATTAGTCATACATGTAAAGAAATGAGCTTCAACCAAGGGAAATCATTTGGAAGTCTCAGTAAAACTTAACGACTTTATTTTGTTATTTTAATTTCTATTCAGGATGGTTTGATAATCTTAATGAAATCCATTTTATAAAATTAAAATTGTTCAAGGCCATATGCCATATATTTTTATGGCAAATGTGTAATACTTCTAATAAAAATAATTCAATGTTTAGTTATGGGATATCAACTGAAATATGAAAATAGATGCAAGTATATTTGTCAATAAAATTAATGACTTTGGAAAATTGAATCCACTATATTCTTGAGGTTATAGCAACATATTTTTTTTCACATTCTCTTATGACAATTACTGTAAGCTTAGTAAGTAATGATAGATGCCAATGTTTTAATAATCCTTACCCTGCTTGTTCTATCCAAAATTTCCAAATTAGTTTAAAGTTTATGGCTTTCATCAGTGAGAAGCTTTGGATCTTAAAACCAAATGTATTTTTCTTCCACCTACTAATATTTACTTTTATATTATGCTATTGAGCCATCAACCCAAATTGAAAAATGTACAAATGTTTTCAATCTAAGCCAATTTACTTGTATAATCATATAAATCTAAATACAATTCAGTTTTCTATAGATATTATGGTGTTCTTAGTTTTTTTCAATAATAATAGACATCTCTATCTCGTGACTAAGATACAACACCCATTACATGACTTCAGCTTATATATTGCTATTATAGCAGCATACTTTTTCAGTTTCTCTATGTCACTTATTGAAAGTTTTTAGAAAGAAATGATAGATGCCAGGACTTAATAAATCCTTATTTTGTGCTGCCCTATCCATAATCCCCAAACCAGTTTCAAGTTTATTGGCTTTCATTAATGAGGAGCTTTGGATCTTAGAACCATACACTTGGTCTTTTAAGATCTAATGCACTTTCATTCCTGCTGCTACTATTTATCTCTGTTATATTATTAATCTATAACACAGCATAGAATATTAATTTATTAAGCACTATCATCTATCATTATTTATCAAAACTTACAGTAAATGGCATAGAGAAGGTGAAAAAGAAAGTAAGCTGCTATAACAGCAATATGTAAGTTGAAGTCATGTAATGGGTCGTACAATAGTTTACTGCTTTATATTCTCAAAATTCCAGATAATAAAATACATGATTATAATTCTACAAGTTCAAAGTAAATTGTAGCAAGTGTATACGATTGTACTTGATTAATTGGAAATTTTCTGCACTTTACTATAAATGTTTGAATTATAATTTGGAATGATATTTAATGTTATCCTTCAGTAATGACAATGTTTTCATTAAAATCTTCATTTTGTTTTAAAATGAGAATTTAAAAAAAAAAAATAAAGATACCTCTTTCAAGAAAGCTCGGTTAATGCATTTAGTGAATTAAAATAAACGATGTCATTTACTGAGTGAGAACAAACAATAATATGAGAAATAAAGTATTATATTACTTTTTTATATCAAATAAATTAATAAATATAATCCTATTCATTACATTACAATCATCATCTGCTCAAATTTTTCTGTTTTGCATTTAACTTTTTGTGTTTTAGATTCTCAATAATTTATAATACAATTTATTTTTCTTTAATTAAATCTGAAATTTTAGTGTATTATTGGATAAAAACTTATGTAAAACAACTATAAATAGCTAACAACAGAACAATGATTTTTTAGGTCATTTCAATACTCATTAACTTAGTCAGAGTGTGAAACCTTTATTTATTACTCATTTACCAACTAATAAAATGAATATTTAGTTAGTTTGGCCATGGATTACCTGCCTGAAAAAATTTCTGTTATATTTGGATTTGAACTCTTGGTCGTTCATGACAAAGGGATGGATTTAGCACTAAGCTGTAAGAGATACTGTAATGGTCAACCAATTGCAAAAAAATATAGAAAAAAATTAATTAATGTTTCAGATAACTGGTATCATCTTTACAAGATATATGACAATAAATTTCCTAATATAACATCAAAATTTGATCTAAATAAACCTAGAAAATATGGACATTATAAGTGACTATCCTCAAATTAAGAATCAATCACTTTTGTACTTGAATTTGATTAGTTTAAAGTGTACATATATATATTAAAGTGAATCTTGTGAGAGGAAAACAATCTTTCATACATGCACCATTGGTTTTAATTTTTTGCATCCTCCATTAATAAATGTTTTAAAAGCATAGGTGAATCATCTATGCTTAGAGCTTATTTTTGCATAAACCAACACCTATTGACCATGTTTAATTCAGATCTTGTTTCTATTGTGATCCTGATAATTCAAATGCCAAATTATTTGTACAGATTCAATTTTATATATTATAGGCGACAGTATCATGGTGATTTATTATGCTTTTAAAACATTTATTGATAGGTGAATGCAAGCAAATTAATACCAATAAGGTGTGTCTGAAAGATTGTTTTCCTCACATGATTTACATATATAGATTGCTAATACATTATGTTAAAGTGTATAAATATTTATTAAACGAATACCCAAAATTTATAAAAATAATAATTGCTACAAGTATAAAACATACCTTATAAGAATTTCATATTTGTATCATCATTTTTCTGATCACCCTTCTTTTCTTTCCTCCATCTCTGAATCAATTATCTTATCATTATTAAGTCAGATCTTCAGTGAATACAAGATGTTTCTGGAATAATATCAAACTCAAATAATCATTATATTTATTCTAATAAAATAATGGCAATAAGAACTGAATTAATAACAATGAATAAATATTAATGATTAAACACATACTATAATTACAATATTATAAATTACCTTCAAATATTATATCAATTACATGGTCAATATCTTATAAGTGAATTTAATGACTGAATTTATATAATTAAATAATATTTTAATATAAATCACAACTTGTTTAATTGTATAATAATTTTAAACAATTAATTCAGATTAGAAATAATCAGTGACAAAAAATATCATTTTGATGAAGAATTATAATTTCTATTTAAATTCTTAATTAACTTTGAGCCTTTTTAAATTTGAATGTATATATTTTCTACTTTAATGTTCTAAATAGTTTACAAATATATTCTAGGCAAATAAATGAACAGTACTAAACATTAAATAGCAAAAAGGACATGTAGCAATACTTAACATAACCAATTTTCAATGATAAAATTATACATAAAATATCGCAAGATAGGGATAAAATAAGCACAGTCTTAAAAATCCTTATATATGTCTTTATATTACATATTTTATTAACTAATCATTAAAAAATTCTAAATATAAATAATAGATCTTCATGCTATCCAAAACACAGTAGTCTTTTTTATAATACAAAGAATATTTAGGGCTTTTCATTCACGTTTGAATAAATGGTTCTCTCATATAACTAATAATTTAGTGATTTCAAATACAGATATGATATTTAAGAGATATAGCCATGATGTGGCAATACAAATTATTTGGAAGACATCCCAAATAGTAAGCTTTCCCGATGCTATAAAGAACATGAGCCTTCTTTCTCTTAAAATACATAATCTCATTATATGTTTAAACATATTTTCATATAACTAAACAATAGCTTAATACTTGTATGCTGAATACCATAAGCACATATTAATAAAGAAAAAATACAAATCCCAGAACAACTTAAAAATAATTATATAAAAAATATGGCCATTTATATTAAATAGAAACTTTTTGTATCTAATAACAATAATGCAGTACTTCAAATAATAGCATAGGAATAACTTTTTCATTAAAATAAGATACACTATCTATTTGTAAGTTTTGGTGTCCAATTATTTAATGCATGCATATACATAAAGCCTGCCTAGTGGTTTTATTATATATAGGTTTATTTTAATAATAAATTGTATTTATTTTAATTATGATATATTTATATAATAACGTCTGATTTTATAAAGTCACCAATTATCTATAAAAATATGATCAAACAATAGCACATCATTTCAAATTAACCATTTTAACAAAATATACAATTTCCTATTAAATTATTGGATATTTTTACCATATTTGATTATGAAATTCATGCTAAATATGTTTGTTTTAAATTACAATATTCTTAATAATTATATTAATATAATGAAGTATTAATTGTTTAAATACGTAAGAAAGATATAATTTATATTAACTAAAGATTAGTGATTTGGTTATTTTTACTTAATAGCTCTTCATTTAAAAAAATGATCAAAACAAACATGCCTTTTATATCATTTCATAACTTACTATTAACATTTTTCATGTACACCATGCAATTTTCCAATTTTTGAAATGTATCTTAGGCTGGCAGTTTAAAGGAAACCAAATTCTTTCACTATTCCGGAGATAATTTCATTATGCATAACTAATACTTAAATTAAGAAGTAGATGAATTGCATCTCAGAATAATTTCATACAAACTAAGTTTTTTCATTTATTTTTAATGTATATTTTACTTTTAATTATCATTAAATCAGAAAATACTAATTAGTTTTATGGCAGTAAATTTAATTAACATATCCAAATATTATTTTAAACCTTTTTATAATATCATACAAGAAAAAAATGTAAAAAACTCTGATATTTTAAAGTTTTTGAATTTTTTTTTTTTATAGACAATACAATTCATCTTATATTTAAATAAACAAATTCCTTTTTAAAACTTGCTTTTTATATGACTATAATCATCAATAAAAAATCCAAGTTTCAACTAATTTATATAGTCTTTTTCAAGGCACACTAAAATAAAATAAATATATAATAATAAATATCACATATTCCAAAAAATGTTAAATTAAAAATTACAAAATATACTCACAACCAAGAATTTACTTTATCTCACTCCCTATCCTATTACAAACAATCAGAACTTAAACACAAAAAATTTCCTCTTTTTTTTTTTTTTTTTTTAAAATCTATATATATCTTTTAAAACATTCTATTAAAATGAAAGGATGATAAAGGTAAAACCAGAATTAAATAGGATGTTAATGGAAAAAGAGAAAATAAAATAATAGGTTTTTAATTGAATGTTTTAAGAAATATATATAATTTTTTTTTTTTAAAAAAAAAAAGAAATTGTTTGTATTTAAGTTGTGATTGAGATAAGGTAAATTTTTGGTTGTGAATATATTTTGTAATTTTTAATTTAATATTTTTTGGGAATATGTGATATTTATTATTATATATATTTATTTTATTTTAGTGTGCCTTGAAAAAGACTATGTAAGATAGTTGAAACGTTGGATTTTTTTATTGATGATTTTAGTCATATAAAAAGCTAGTTTTCAAAAGGAGTTTATTTATTTACATATTGGATATTTATGAACTATTTTGGAAAAAAGAATTGTGTGATTGATATATTAAATTATATTTCATCTTATATGTACATGTAATTAGATGTTATAATTATAAAAAATATAGAAAAAATAATACATAATTTTAAACAAACTTTTAAATAAAATATAATTCTTTAATCTTTTGAAATATGCAAATCTATTTTTCTTCAACTTCTTAAATAAATTTTATTTAATTAATTAAGTTTAACTTAATTCTGTTTGTAATTTATATAAAGAAATTTCAATGTCATATTGATACATATTTTTCATTATACACACATAAATTTATATAATAATAACTCACACATGTATTTAAGGTGTAATTTAATTTCTCAAAATTATTTTCAATGTGTTTTTAAATTTTCTATTTTATAACAAAATAAATAATCAATTCTCTGCAATGTAAATATTCAATCTTTTATTATTACAAATTACTTTAGGCTGCATAAATAATTATTTTACATTTGGCTTCTCTTCTTTGTGATTATTTTTTTATTTAATATAACATACTTCATATCACTATGAACTGATCATTTCAAATTCATTATTATAATGTTATTTTTTGTTTTATCATTTGTGTTTCGTACATTCTTATTTAGAATAAAAAAGGTAGAGTAGCCAAGCGTTGGTGGCCTAGTGGTTAGCATAACTACCTTCCAAGTAGCTGGCCCAGGTTCGCTTCCTGGTCAACGCATTTGACATATATATATATAAAAGAAAAGGTAAACTAAACGATGAAAGAAGCAACAATTAAAATTCTACGTACAATTCCGCTACTTATATAGACTTACAACAATAATACCTATGATTTTAGAAATGAATGAGCCAGAAGGTTATAATAATAAAAGCAAGTCATAAATATAAATATTATGGCAACTATAACTAATGAAGTTAGATAAACTTTGAAATTGATGTGAAAATAAAACAAACTACAACAATAAATTCAACAAATAATAATTCAAATTGTCCAATCATGTAAGAGTATACTGAGATCGATAATCATAAAAATTAATCAGAATCTAACTAAATTTAAATATCTCACAATTAATAAAAAATTATAAATAGCAATTTTAATTGGTAATAAAAGTTATCGATTTTTAATCCATCATATCATTGCTATATTTGTTTTATTTTAAATTAAAATGACTTTTAATATACTAAACAGATGTCTAGCAGCTTAGATAAAAATAAATATAACTTTAAAAAAAAACATACAGTTCAAAATTTTCCGATCTAACAATATTTGTTCCATCTTTTTTCTCAGCCAATAATTTATATTATTTAATAGTAGAAATTAAAAGATTATATAACTGAGCATACATAATATTCAGTATAAATTATTATAAAAATTCAATAATATAAATATTATTAGAGACTTTAACATTATTTTTGATAATCTATTATTCTGCTTTACTGAATTACAAGACATTTCAATAATATCCAGTGAAAGTATTTGACATCTTTCTTATTTCTTTTTCAATTTAAACATTTATCATTAACTTTTTTTTTTTTAAATCTCATTTTATTTTCAAAAACATTCTAATTTAGCATCTTATATTCCTTTCTTATTATCTTTGTAAATAATTCAATTAACATTCATTATCATTTTTCAAATTATAAACATAAGCCTGTGTTTCAGTTATTACATTGTAGAGATGTCTGCCCATCCTTGCATATGTATTTAATGGATTGAGCATTCCATCATCAGATTTTCAATTGGATGGACGGTTGAAGAGTTGGAGTGTATAGTAGATTGGAGCCTGTCCATTAAAGTATGAAGATTGTCTATCTTAATATATATCTGAGCACTTATAGTATATATGTGTAGGAGATGATAATCTGGACCAACTGATGATTGCTGGTTTAGCATGAAATATGTGTATTGGTGATTATTTATATTTTCAGCATATATGTGCTTGAGTGTATGAGTGTTATTAGATAGAGTGGAGAGTGATGGGTCATCTGACAGTCTGTGCTCATATACTCTATGTATTAAACATATCATTATCCAAAATATTCTTTCCAATACCAAACTTACTTGCAATCTAATTATCATAAATAAGAAAAGTTAAAACACAAAACTGAATAAAGAATAGAAACACTGAAATAGCAGCATTAGTTTATTGTCTCAACATCAGTAAACCATTAAAAGAAAAATCTAATACTAAACATATGTAATATTATTTGTTTACATCCCAATGATATTTTTGTTTATTACATGGTTATTTACATTTCAATATAAATGCAATGCTGATAAAATCATATTGAGTTGAAACAATATTCACTGTGATAAGTATATGTCTATGGCTGATATATCTTGCATCAATAAAATGAAAATATGTATCCAGATCAAATGTTTTTTTAAGTAGATCCACCACACATAGTTGTGAAAACAAATGAAATTAAACATAAATATAGAAAAAAGATGTGTGAATAAGCAAGAAAGATTATTGGAAAAAAGAAATAAAGTAGAATAAAAAGATTGTTATAAAAGATTTTTAAAAAATATTTTTATTATTATATAATTAATATCATTCTCATTATAATTAAGAAAATGTTGAAGAAAGCCACTTTCCTAAAAGCATTTAAAAAGAACCAGTACATAATATGAAATCCCTCAGAAAAATTAAGAAAAAACATGATTTGAAAACTCACTACTATAATTTAAGTTTACTAATGCCTGTCATCATCATCATTGTTGTCATCATCATTGTCATCATCATCATCATCATTATTATTATGTAATATAGTCATGTAAATGACATTCTACTTTTTTATAAGATTTTTCATAGTAGAGTATTGGAAATATTTTACTATTATTTTCTATTGCACAGACTGAATACTTGACTGTTTATTGTCATACAATAATCATTTTTGTTAAGAATTGATGCAAAATAATGGTAAACTACTAATGATAATCAAGTGTATATTGTTTCAGCCTATTGCTTTTTGCCAAAAGACTTTGGAATTAAGATCACTGAACATGTACAATGGTATTTACTTTGCTAAAACCAAAAATTATTTCACCAAATTTTAAACTAAAGAGTTTATTTTGACCTAAATATTTAGGCCTATAGTATTCATTAAGAAAAAATTAATATCTGTACCTGATGTAATCATCCAATAAGGACTAAGTATATTTTTCTTGTGATTCTTGTCTTTAATATTGTTAATGCTTTTAGATTTTTTTTTAAATGATCATCTAAATTATTGGCAGTCATTGTTTAGTTTTGCTGTTACTTTTATTTAAATCAAAATATCAAGTACTGCATGAGTAATTACAGTGGAGTTGTTCTACCAATTGTAAAATTAAATATTTATGCCAATATCAATAACTGATGAAGATGACAAAATGTGAAAATAAACTAATTTTGCTATGTCCATCAATTGCTATTGCATGCAAGTCTAGTTATGCCTTTTCCACAAATCTTGAGTATCAACATCTGAATCAGAGAAGAATCATAAGCATAGTACAATGTTAAGAAGGAAAAAAAAGCAAGTGTGAATTACAAGCCATAACATTGGCGCTTTCTGATATTTGCTTAGATAACAATTGGCCACCAAGACTGTCACTCTACATAGTTCATTTTATTATGCAGTTTCTAATATAAATATGTATGTGAAAACTTAGATATAAAATACAGATATTTGCAACATTCTCTTATTATTAATAATTTCAATCTAAAGTCATTGTTTATTTGGAAAAAAGGTTATTTTAAAAATTGCTATAAACTTAGAGAACTTCTATACGTTAAATACTATTTTAAAAATTTTGCATGATTGGCTGCAATTTGCGGTGATGTGATAAAGTTGAAAACCATTTAATCATTTAATAGCACCTTCAGAATATCTTTTATCAGAAATAGCATGCAAAATGAAACGTATAAGATTATAATAGATTTGTCAAAATTAAATCTTAAGTTTTAGGGAGTAGCAAACTGTAGTAAGCTATTAATTGAAGATCAAATATCATTTGGACATAGTATTCCATTATTCAGCTATCTGATTTTTGGCAGAGAACTTAACTACATAGCAATAAAGATTGAATTCTTTGGCATTTGTTTCTGCTGAAAAGTATCATCATAGAAGTTATTTAGTTTAATAAATATGACAATATTATTTTAGTAAAATGTTTATTGATGGCGAAGCATATTTATTGCTACATTTAGAATTATTATTTCTAATGACAGCTAATTTTTACTAGGATTTTCTATACTAAATTTTGTTGTTTGAAAGCAAATAATAATTTATTAATAAACAAATAAGAATTCATGTCACTATAAATTTTTTTAAATCATATTGCACATGTCAAATCACAATTTTGCTTCCCAAATTATCAACAATTATTAAATTATACAGCAAATGGCTTTCTACCATTTGTCTGTATTTTCTGATGAAAACTAATCCTCTGATTGAAATATTAAAATTGTGTTTTATTTTTTACTTTAGTTAGTTTATATTGTACCGGGTCGAACCGCTGAAACCACCTACTTATACGTATATATAAGTTTTGGCCGGTTTCAAACTCCTTCATAAAACATTTAATATCTTATAAAGGTTACGTGAACGAACCTGCACGTTCGAGCAAAATGGGAGATCTTATTGATAGCTTTAACTATCAACAATGGCCCATCTCAGCTGCTAGATTCAAACCCCTACTATCCAAATACTTTATTTGTTTTGGGGTAAACCCCGGGGCACCAGCTAGTCTGAAGACTAACATATTCGGGCAGTAGGCTCATAATCCAGTGCTCGAAACAATTCCCTTAACTAGCCCAGTCTAATTTTAATCAGTAATAAAATATTGGTAAGAAGAGATTGATAAAAAGAATTGACCGACAGATAAAGTTTAAATTTAAAGACAATTTATTTTAATCAACATTAATTAAGTTTAAAGATAATTTACTAACTAACATAAACGCATTATAAACATTTTATAAATCCAATTTCAACACACGCACATTTTTAAATTAACACATGATAGTATATTTTATGAAAAAAGCAAAAATAATCTTAGACATTTTAAATTATCTCACATTCACAAACATAATAATAAAGCATTTATAGCATTTGAAACTCATGCACACATATCAATAGTTCATTTTACGTATGATAGAGTTCATATAATTTGAATCTTGAATATTTACGGATTACAGTGGTGACTACTACGTGTAAATGATAATAATAAAACATATACCTAGGATTTTTTTTCTTGTCACTGGCTACTTCTGCTGCTTCTGATGGATTATATCTAATCGGTTAGATTTTGTTTATTGAAGAGAATTTATGGTAATCCGTTGGTTTCTTCTTGGAGACAGTTGCACGTTTTGATGGAGGGTTTCCGAGTTGTTATGCTGACATTATTTCACAGGCAGGTTGTGATGATCTTGTTGGACTCAAAAGGCTGGAGCACAAGCGTATATTTCCAAAAGCTTTTCAGCACTGCATTTCTGTAAACTGACACTGCAAAACTAGACTGAAACTGCAAACTCAAACTGAATGTCTGATAAAATCTAGCTATTTATATCTGTGAATTGTTTTCGTTTTCATATCCTCCGGCAAACGGTACAATAGGTGTTGTTGAAATTCCATTAGTAATTAATCCTATGACGTGTTTTTTGATTGATTGTTTGATTAGTAGTAGCTATTTTAAAACGTGTTGTTTTCATATCTTTAATTAGTAGTCCACCACTGTGTTTTTAAATACATTTCATTTCAATATTTATTTATTTTTTAATATTATTCTAACACGCATTTATCTTATTAATGAGCTAACATTTATTTCTATTTTCCATCGCACATATATACGCATTTATTCTACTAAACTGGAATGAAAAGAGATTTTTAACTTTTAATTTATAATAATAACACTCTTTCTTTTATAAACTCTTAGTTTGTTGCTTTTTTTTTTTTTTTTTTTTATAGGAAAACTCCCTCTCCCCTCTTTAAAGTAATTAATTGTAACTTTCAAATTCTTTTTTCCGAAAGATTTTGATAATAATTTTTATACAAAATTATTTTATATACATGTGCCAATTTGGCATTGGCACATTACACCCCCTCCGTTTTAGAGTAAAATGCGTCATTTTTGACCATTTTATCTCTTGCAATTTTAATTGTTGACTATAAAGATTTATTAATTTTTTATTTTAGATAATTCCTACACATGTGTATACGTGCAGCATAATTCTACACCTACTAATATTCTAGATATCGAGTTATTACTGGACTTGCTTACAGGGAATCTATAATAAATAAATCCCTTTTTGCATGCATCATAAGGTGCCGCAGTGCCAAGAAAATAACCTAAAAGAATATCTGGATAAATACATTTTTTTTAGATATTCAACATGAGATATCGTATTTATCGAATATTATAAGCGTATGTACGCATATATACACATGTATATTTATATATGATGAATTTCAGGAATAACAACAAGAGCAAAACGTATAGCAACAACAACAACAACAACAACAAAAAAAAAAGAATCTCATTGCAATCTTTGTTGAAAATATTAGAATTTAAAATAGAAAAATTGACTCAAAAGATTTAAGTAAAAGCTTTATCATATATGCCCGTAATAACCGCAAATTCAATATACATATGCGAGAGACTCTCTCTCTTTTTTTAAATGATTAATAATAATAACAAAAAAATAATATATTTAATCGGAAATATCAAGGTTAATTATTTCAATATTAATAAAATCTCTTAAAATAAATCTATGTCTGTGTCTTCATTCTTCTCCTCTGGGCTCTGAGTGGGCTTCAACTCAACTGGCTGTGTAGTGAGGATTTCATTTATTTAGTAAGGCAGCATTTGTCATCATCATGGGCAGCTGGAACTGGCGTGGTCACATCTTGGCAGCTTGGGACAGAGAAAGGGTGGTGCACCGGCTGGTTGTCTACCCCACGGTCATTTTACTGGACTCACTGGTAGATTGCTTCATATTTTCCTCTGTTTGTATATGATAATAAATTTTATCAAATGTTCATTTTTCTATCTTGACTAGTTTATTAAATTCTTAAGAAATCAAGAGTTCTTAAAAGAACTATATAATGGATTTCTTAGAAAATGTCAGCAGTGGTCTAGTCCATAAATTTATCTCTAAGTTGCTAGATGATTGAAAATCTCTGGAGCCAAAGTAGTGAATGACTTGAATGCCCAAGAAAGAAAAAAAAATCCCCCAGCACTATCAATCCCACTAATAAAACCCAATTCAGATATCCCTCTGAGAAGAATCAATCAGCCAATCCTTTTAATTTACCTTATCACTTAGATTATAAACATTCCTCTATATCTTTCCGATTAAATTCTACATTTTAAGTTTGACAATGGTTTCCATCTTGAATAACCCAGACCACTTGCTTACGAAATCAATTCAAAAGAATTTTTTTAAAAAGATAACAGTTTAATTATAGCATTATCAAACCTTTTGCTTTTGATCAGATTTTTGCAAAAGCAATTAACATTTTTTTTTTCTTATGGAATAAAATTACAATCTTTAGAAAATTAAAAAAAATATACAAGTATATTAGAAAATAAAAAAGCAAATACATATAATGACATATCATAAAAAATATACAAAAAGGAAAAACAAAAACAACACATGAGTTTATTATGCAATATTTTGTATGTCAATTTCATATTACTTTAAATTGGTGTGTGTGGGTATTTTAATGCTCAGACCAACTTCCATTGGATTAATATAGCACGTTTATATAGTTGTTGTGCCTAATATGTACAAATCTCTATATGTATCTGCTGTAATATTCTTTACAGCAGATTTTGTGCAAGGCCATTTGATAATGCCTGGCACAATACCCCCCTCTCCAATGAGACTTTTAAATGGATATGACCATTTAAAGTCTTAAGTTCTTATTTATACAGATATTATGAACTATACATGTGAGATGATTTCGGAGCATCCTGGATACTATGGTATGGGTTTTAGTGCACGAGCATTGTATGTGCCCTTTATTCCCTGTTCTGTTTTAATCCAGAAAGCATTATCCCCACTGCATTCCACAATTTCAAAAGGGCCTTCATAAAGGTTAAAAAATTTTTTACACTGAAACTTTTCTGGAATGCTCACATGAGGCGTTCTGACCATCACTCTATCCCCTACCTTGAACCGGTAGTTTTGCGTGCTGTGTTTCCTTTTCTTTCTTCTGAGACTCATCTTGTGCATCCGAGCTTGAGCCTTTTTTTTATCTAATTCTATGTCAATTGTTTTGTCTCTGCTCCCTGGGAAATTTGCCTTGAAGAGTTTTGGTACAAGTTTTCCAAAATGTAGCTGTGTTGGAGGGAATCCTGTGGATTCATGTACAGACCAGTTTATATAATTTAGTTGGGCGCCATTTATGTACCGGGTCGAACCGCTGAAACCACCTACTTATACGTATATATAAGTTTTGGCCAGTTTCAAACTCCTTCATAATACATTTAATATCTTATAAAGGTTACGTGAACGAACCTGCACGTTCGAGCAAAATGGGAGATCTTATTGATAGCTTTAACTATCAACAATGGCCCATCTCAGCTGCTAGATTCAAACCCCTACTATCCAAATACTCTATTTGTTTTGGGGTAAACCCCGGGGCACCAGCTAGTCTGAAGACTAACATATTCGGGCAGTAGGCTCATAATCCAGCGCTCGAAACAATTCCCTTAACTAGCCCAGTCTAATTTTAATCAGTAATAAAATATTGGTAAGAAGAGATTGATAAAAAGAATTGACCGACAGATAAAGTTTAAATTTAAAGACAATTTATTTTAATCAACATTAATTAAGTTTAAAGATAATTTACTAACTAACATAAACGCATTATAAACATTTTATAAATCCAATTTCAACACACGCACATTTTTAAATTAACACATGATAGTATATTTTATGAAAAAAGCAAAAATCATCTTTGACATTTTAAATTATCTCACATTCGCAAACATAATAATAAAGCATTTATAGCATTTGAAACTCATGCACACATATCAATAGTTCATTTTATGTATGATAGAGTTCATATAATTTGAATCTTGAATATTTACGGATTACAGTGGTGACTACTACGTGTAAATGATAATAATAAAACATATACCTAGGATTTTTTTTCTTGTCGTTGGCTACCTCTGCTGCTTCTGATGGATTATATCTAACCGGTTAGATTTTGTTTATTGAAGAGAATTTATGGTAATCCATTGGTTTCTTCTTGGAGACAGTTGCACGTTTTGACGGAGGGTTTCCGAGTTGTTATGCCGACATTATTTCACAGGCAGGTTGTGATGATCTTGTTGGACTCAAAAGGCTGGAGCACAAGCGTATATTTCCAAAAGCTTTTCAGCTCTGCATTTCTGTAAACTGACACTGCAAAACTAGACTGAAACTGCAAACTCAAACTGAATGTCCGATAAAATCTAGCTATTTACATCTGTGAATTGTTTTCGTTTTCATATCCTCCAGCAAACGGTACAATAGGTGTTGTCGAAATTCCATTAGTAATTAATCCTATGACGTGTTTTTTGATTGATTGTTTGATTAGTAGTAGCTATTTTAAAACGTGTTGTTTTCATATCTTTAATTAGTAGTCCACCACTGTGTTTTTAAATACATTTCATTTCAATATTTATTTATTTTTTAATATTATTCTAACACGCATTTATCTTATTAATGAGCTAACATTTATTTCTATTTACCATCGCACATATATACGCATTTATTTTACTAAACTGGAATGAAAAGAGATTTTTAACTTTTAATTTATAATAATAACACTCTTTCTTTTATAAACTCTTAGTTTGTTGCTTTTTTTTTTTTTTTTATAGGAAAACTCCCTCTCCCCTCTTTAACGTAATTAATTGTAACTTTCAAATTCTTTTTTCCGAAAGATTTTGATAATAATTTTTATACAAAATTATTTTATATACATGTGCCAATTTGGCATTGGCACAATATATTTCTTACTATTTTCATTATATCTCTATATAGGTGCATATATATTCAAAGAAGATATGTTTGTGATTAAGGATTATCTGATGATTTAAAATGCTTATACGAAATGCTTCACTTATAAATTTGTATTTGTTATTGTTTAAAAAAAATAAAAAAAAATTATTGATTCCTATTTTATCGGCAATTATTATAAAAACTATCAACATGATCTATATGCTAGATTAAAATAATCAAATAGCTTTATTGATGGGAGTTCATAAGAGGTTTGGGAGAGGTGTTAGACCTGGAATTGAACCCAGGATTTTGTTCCAGAGTCAGACATTCTACCACTGCAATAAATTATGTAGAGCATTTATGTGTTCATTTTATAAGTAAGAAAATAATAATAGTACAAACATTATTTTTAAATATAACCTTATTCACTGTAAATAATATTTTTAAAATAAAAAAATACATATAGATGCTGAGGAGAAAACTATCATTAAAATAAAGGACAAGCTGAATCAGCTATTATCTTTGGTCTGGACCATAGAGCATGAAGATGCATCTAAATTAATAAAATTCTTAGATATATATATTCAATGTAATGATGAAATGAACTATAAAATGATCATTGAACCTTTCAATGTTTGCGGTACTATACCCTTTTTCACACACTCCCACCTCACACAAATTGGCTGACTTTTAAGTGTTTCTTTCACAGAAACCAAAAGCTTTGTAAGTTTGAGGCAGACAGGAGAGATAATATTGAAAGCTACATCAAAGACTTAGTCAAGGTAGGGTATTGTTATTGTTTAATAAAATACCTCAAAAAATTTTATTCCACAATAAACACCAAACCTCCAAATAATAATAATACTAATGCATACATTAGTCTTCCATTTACGCCAGGTGCATTATAAAAATTAAAAACAATTTGCTCTGAAAAATTTAATGTTAGCTTCAGGACCCCTTCTAATCTAAATCAGTCATTAAATAATACAAAAGATAAGTGACCTCTAGAATAGGTTCTCCAGATCATCTACAAAATTAGCTGTAAGGAACCTACTTGCAATGCTATTTATTATAGTGAATCCTATGCTAATAGTGCCATTAAGATAGCACAGCACAAATATATATATATAAGTACACTAAAACAGACTCTTAGTCAGTATTTTTGAAACATGAGATCAATTTGAGTCATTAATTTTGATGAGTGCAATGATCAAAAGAGAAAATATAAAGCATGGCTTATTGCAAACAACACCCACATGATAAATAAAAAGTATTCATGAGTTACTTTATCACACAAGTGCTATATGTAATATTGATAAATTTGTCTTTGTGCTATGAATATGAACTGGCCAGCTGAAAGCAGTGCTGAGCTGTAATGTATTTATAATTTGATTAATCTTTCCTGTATAGTAAACTATTTCTAGTTATTAAATTACAAAATAATAAGGAAAGAAGTAAAGTTTATTGAGTGATATATAGATGATAACTAGCAATGAAATAAAAAGTTATTTTATGAAGAAAAAATTAGAAAAAATATATATACAATTACTTATCTACAACCATTCTTAATATTTCAACTAGAGGATCACTTTTTGTCAAAAAATACTGCAAATGGCTTCCTTCCATTTGCTTGTATTTTCTGATAAAAATTAATATTCTGGTTGAAATATTAAAAGTAATTGTATTTTATTTTTTACTGTAGTTAGTTTATATATTTCTTACTATTTTCATTATATCTCTATATAGGTGCACATAATGCCTAGGTTTACTGATTATCTGATGATTTTTGATGGTGCCATTATACTTACAGTTATGTGTTACATTATTTTCCAATATCTTGTTAAAATTAGAATTTTTTTTTTTTTTTACAAAATATGACTATTAGTAATATATAACTACAAATGTACGCATGATGACATTATATATATATGTGTGTGTGTATGATTTATATACATATATATGTGTGTGTGTGTGTGTGTGATATGAAATAATTTTCTTCCATTTAAATGACAAATATTTAAAATATTTAGCTAGAGGTGTTACTGAAAAAACTTATTTTTTATGAGGGTGATTTGAACATTTTGTATTTGAATTTTCAGCTAGCAATATGCACTGGGATATTTATATATGCAAATATATTTTATCTGTCTAAATTGCTTTCAAAATTAGACTGATCCACATGATGTGTAAATGTATTAAATATAATAGATTGAATAAAAAATATCTTAATCCAATTTATTTAAGCTATTTTTTTAGTTTAAGACCAAGACAAACTGTATATACATAAATAAATTTATATATATTATAACCTACAAAATGAATACAAGCCACTAAATCATTGACCAAAAGCCAAACAAGCTGTACACAATCGCGATTTGATGACATATAAAAATAATAATACAATATATGAGGCTAAGCTCAGGGCTATCATATATGATATACACTATAATAAAAAGGGCCATAAAAAAAGAATAATAACTAAGCATTTTATATGGAATATTTAATGTTTAATAAATTTTAAGAGAACTCTCAACTCATTCTTGCAAACTACAAATGTTCTTAATATTGAAAGCATATACCAAAGAGTAGTTAGATTATAATATATTCTTTCTCATAACATTTTTAATACCCCTCCTCCAATATAATAACACATCTCACAGCCACTATTCTTAACATTTCATTGCAATGATCTGATCCACAATTCAAAACTCTTGACAAAGGATAATGTTTCTCAGATTTTATTTGTGCTACTTTACTTTTCAAAATAACTTCTTTGGTCATAAACAATTTCTTTTGATCATTGATTATAATAGTAAGATCTCATTGTTCTTTATTAAATATTTAGGATATTAAAATGTTTACTTTTTAGTTTTATTTGTGAATTATTAAACAATGAATGGCATCCTAGTGAAAATATGAGGAGACATACTCTTATCCCTAAGATAATGTCTACTTAATTTATTATTATTATTAGTAGTAGTAGTATAGTATTATTATTATTATTATTATTATTATTATTATTATTATTATTATTATTATTATTATTATTATTATTATTATTATTGTTATTATTATTATTATAATCTGCAAATAAACAGTGAAGAACAAATAAAGGAATATGAAAATATCAGAGATGTAGAATCTCAGATGGAAGAAGGTGATTCTACACACAAAAATGAAAACAACAATTATTTCAACTTACCACTTAACACACAATTAGAAATAATACAGCCACAGAAATCTTAGAAAAAATAGCACTAGATATACCACAAAACATAGTAATAGAAAAAGAGCAAAAAAGAAAGCCAGGCCGGCCACCAAACAAAATATATAAAAAAATTAAAGTAAGATCAGAAGAAGATGTAATCACCAACTCTGAGCATACATATCAGACTACTGAAACCTCTGATGAAGATACTAATCAAGACTATGAAGATGAATCAGAAGCACAACCCAATACAAAAACTAGTAAAAAAAATACTAACTGATCAAAGCAACATTACCACTAAAAATAACAATTGAATTAGACACTCAACAAAATTCAAAACAATAAAAAACCCACTTACTGATCAAAGGAAAATTACCAAAGAATATATATATATATATAATCAGAATGAAAATAAAAATTGCTGCAATCAATATCAGAGGTTTAAATTCAACCCAAAAAATATACAAAGTAAAACACTGGATACAACAAATCAAACCACACATTACAGGTCTACTAGAAACCAAAATCTATGCAGGGTCACAAGTAGACCCATGCAAATACTTTGGTACTGAAGGATTCTATGCAGGTTCCAGAGATGCAACATCATCATCAGCAGGATCTGCCCTAATAATTGCAAATCATTGTCCATTCCAAACTTTCAAAATCACTTACATTGATTCAAATCTCCTAATCACTACATTCAGTCACAAAATAATGACAATCAATCTAATTTTTGTATATATGCCAATAAATAAACAAAGAATTGAAACAATAATAAATTCAAGATTAGCCACCATGGCAGATCCCACCATCTTGGTTGGTGACTTCAACACATCGTATCTGGAATTTACTAAAAATTGGCTCCACAAAATACAAGTTCCACTAATGAGTGGTCAAGGTTTTCTTCCTCAGGATGCTGTCTCATTCCATAATGGTCGGTTTAAATCACTGATAGACTTATTCTTTTATTCACCAACTCTACATCACTTAATAAAAATAAACCTCATACCATCGGGCTTCTCCAATCACTCTTCACAAATAATAACTATTAACCTAAACCAAATGCAAACTAACATTTCACCACTAACAAAAACAATCAGAATCCTTCTTCCCAAGTCAACCCCAGAATTTATCTTTTCTGAAACCTATATAATGCTAGAAAAACTAAAACAAATAAAACTAGACCCTATACAACAATACCAAGCTTTTATTAATATTTTGTCTTTTAATATAAACCACATAGTAATGAATAGACCATCACCATCCAAGCTACTAGAATATGCTGATAAAATACATGAAAAACTTACAGCAATCACGCCTACACATCACACCCAAAATTATATAAGAAACTTAACACAAGAATATAATAAGGCTTGTCAGTCCCTAAAAGAGTATCTAAAAATTAAAAAAACCAAATTATGCATCACCCAGCAACATACATGGTCACGTAAATACATAAAATGGGCCCTTGGAAGTGCACCTGAAATTAAAGTACCAATGGCTATACAAAGCCAAAGAGGAATATTTGCTGCTCAAAATATAATAATGCCAATGTTTGAACATTTTAGAGACAAACTGCGATCAGCACCACCAATACAGTGGACAGCACACATATTTGGACCACCAAAAAATGAAAATTTATTCACAGCAGATGATTTCATTAAAAAAATGAATGAAATGAACAATAACTGTCACCCTGGAAGCCCAGTAATACCACTTTTTATCTTAAAACACCTTAGCCAATTCACTTCAAAATATCTTTGTAATCTGGCAAACAATCTAGCTCAAGAAATTAGGGAGTGTACAGGGAGTGTACCCCATAGCAATAGTACCTTACAATAAAAAGAATAAAAAAAATCCTGCACTTGAAAACATAAGACCTATATCCATGGGACCACTTCCAATGAAGATACTGGAAAAGGTAATAAAAGAAAAAATAGAGCCATTTTTGATGCCTTCTCGGATACTCAGTTTGCTAAGAAAAAATCTTCAACTACACAAGCAGCTTTACTTTTCAAAACTATAATGGTAACTGTAAGAAATAAAAAAAAATATAGCCATCTGGTCACACAATTGGATATAGCATCAGCCTTTGATACTGTCAACATATCTGTATTTCTAGAGATGCTTGAAACCATGGACACCCCCAGATCCATGCTATATATAACAGCAAACCTATTAATAAACTGTGAGCTACTCATAACACTTAATGATAGAAATTCTCCCTCTTTCTACCCTACCCAGTCACTATCACAGGGTTCACCTTTAAGTGCCCTACTCTTTATTTTTTATATCAACCCCTTAATTAAAGAAATAAATCAATCCTTTGAAGGCATACAGATACCAGGATCAACACAAAAAATAGCATGTTTGGCATATATGGATGATGTCACGGTGTTTCTAACTTCTAAAAAGCAGATACCGCGGTTGAACAAGATAGTGGAAGAATATTCAGCCAATTATGGACTGAAGATAAATCCAGCAAAATCTGCATCTTGGCATATATTCTCAGGCAAACCATGCGAGTCTGTATTTCAGGGAAAATCAAATCCCTTTCTGGGTTTTCCATTTTATATGGCACCACAAGAATGCACTGTCACATACAAAACAAACTCAAAGATGTTGGGAAAAATAGCAAATTCATTGTCTAAAGCATATCTATCAATATATGCAAAGACACAACTAATCAACAGGCTAATCATGACTAGAATAACATACTACATGCCAGTAATTGTTTTTTTTAAAGGTTTCATCCGGAAAATTAACTCCATATGCTGTAAATTTATGTGGGCCAGGAAAACATTGGCCATATCAATTAAAAATCTTAGCCGACCACTAATAAAAAATGGCCTTGGCCTACACAGCCTCAACATTTTCCACATGCAAAAAGAAAAAAATACAACAATTGCCTTAATTAATCAATTTACAAAATTAAAACATCTAATTAAAATAACACCTACTGATCGACCACCCCCAAAAGACTCACTCATTCAATCGGCAATATACCACTGCAATTCAATAGGAAAAATCCTCAACCAATGGACAGAAAAATATAAATATTGAGAAATCTATTAACTAATGCAGAACCATACCACCAACAACAAAATATTACCACTATTAAAAATAAACAATAAAGTATTAATTAAGAAATACAAGAAATGGGAGTTAGAACCAAAATTTTTCAATTTTATCCTTAAAATAAACTTAGATGCCCTCCCAACCACATACTTTCTGGTACATAGAAGACTACATAGAGACATGGATCCTTTATGCGGCTTATGCCATCAGAATGAAGAAACTGTCCAGGACTTACTGTATCACTGCAAAGGTCTGGAACAAGTAAGAGTTATACTTTGCAACACATATAGGAAAAATAAAACCACAATGGAACAAGTAATGATGGCTTTCCAAAGTAAAACAATACCACTGATTAGGGCAGCAACTTTTGTTCTATATTCACTATGGTGCACAAGATGTACATTCCTAATGGGAAATAACACAAGGTGACATCCATCAACTTTTGAACACAAGTTAATGCAAATACAAATCCAGGACAAATTGATAACAAGTCCAGACATCTATGCAGCTACCTGGTCTCTGCTTAAACAGAGAGCAAGGTTGTAACATAATCAAGGAAATAATAACTAAGTAATATGGAGCACCAACAAGGGAAAAACAAAAATAAATAAATAATAAAACAGGAAATAAAGCAAAAGAACAGAGCCCATCCCTATCCAGAAATAGCTTCAGTAACATCTGAGCACCTAATAACTATTGAAATGCAACTGTCTATAATATTCTGAACACTTTATTTGATAATGAACAAATCTGTAACATTCAATTAAGACAATATAATGTAAAGACGTTATCTTGATTATTGTAATAACAATTGTAACCTGGTTGTAACTGAAAAACTTGCAGCACATAATCTACTATGTAACCATTAATGTATTCTTTTGAGACAATAAAGGCCTTTTGAAACATAATAATAATAATAATAATAATAATAATAATAATAATAATAATAATAATAATAATAATATTATTATTATTATTATTATTATTATTATTATTATTATTATAGAATGCGCATGCACGTGTATGCCTAAGTCATCAAGAACGAAGGTCTTATTAATAATCTTTTTTTCCCATATTCTAATCGTTTTCACACTTAAAAACTGTGATATATATCTGTGATAGATAAAGACAGCGATGGCTGATTACTGAACAGTTGTTTTCTAGCAAAAAGTAAGTAATACGGTCGTTCATAACAAAAAATAAATTCTAACGTCATAAACAAGCATGGCGTCACATCAAGAAGCAAATGACGTAAATTGCGCTCAAACAAATGGCGATAAAATGAAAACTGCGACTATCGCAAAAACATACGCAAACGTAACAAAAATAAACCAGCAGCTTCACAGCATCGAAAAAAGTCCAGCATTAACACAGACAACAAGATTTAGGAAGGTAAATCAAGCTGACATAAATAATTTAAACCTCATAGAAAACAATAATGAAGAGCCCTCCCCAACGATATGGAATCAAGATGAACTGCAAGAAATAAATGTTAATTTCAACAGCACCATCCCAAAAAAATTATTCGCAACTTTCCAAAAAATTTTTTCACCGAGATCATTAGTGTTAGCTGTCACTGATAGGAATTTAACACTATAAATTCCCCAGAGAGCTTCTTTACGAGCTGACAGCAACAGCATTGTGGGATACAGTCTCTAGTATTGGAGAGCATCCAAACTCGCGATACGTTGCAATTCAGTTTTTCGATGAACATCAGCGTGCAAGATTTCAAACTAAAGTAAAAACTTTGGGAAGCTACGCGCTAATAATAATCGATCAAAGCTTGCAAAACTATTGTAACGGAATAATTAAAAACACTTACTTCGGATATACCATTCGGGATTTTCAAAAATTAATACAGTCATTTGGCAAAGCTATTTATATAAAACAAATCTACTTATCCGACACCCCCATACCGGTTTTCAGCAACAACTTTCATTTCAAAATAAAGCTGAATGACAATGTAAACCCGGAGGATATTCCAACACAAATAATTGACCAGAATGCAATACTGACTATTCACATAAAAGGATTAAGGCCGAGATGTTTTGCGTGCGGTGAAACCGGACACTTAGCAATCGATTGCAACACCAAAATCAACCAGAAAAACCAACCGAGCTCTGAAGATCAACCAACAGAAGCTCACCAACCAGAATCAAACAGTACAAAACAGATAACGAAAACAACTAATAAACAAGAAAAAATTAATAAAAAAACCACAGATCAACAGCAATTGAATAATAAAAAAACTGCACACACATTGCCAGCACCTGAAATTCTGGATTTATCAACAAAATCAACCAATAGAATTCAAACCCCCACTGATAAAAAAACAGAAAGTCAACAACCTCAAGAGGCTCCAATGGAAAAAATAGTGCACAATCTAAGTCAGCCTACCAAAGATACTGATGAAAAAGAGATAATAAAAGAACAAATAAACTCACACAGTAATAGTGATCAAGAAAAAATATATATAACACACCAAACACCCAATATTAAAAATAATACAACAATGGAAATTATGGAAGCTATCACCCCAAATATGCCTCAAATCACCAAAGCTGACACAGAACAAAGAAGAAGACCAGGCCGCCCACCAAAGAAAAATAGAGGGCCCAAAAAAATCAAAACAGAATCCAACCTTAGCCTTTCTGATCACAACAATACAACTACAGTGGAAACAGATGAAGATCTGGAAATGGAATATGAGAATGAATGGGAAGAAACACCAGATCAACCCTAATATTTAAATCTCAACCAAAAAACATATAATGAAAATAAAAATTGCGGCAATCAATGTCAGGGGTTTGAACTCAACCTCAAAAATTAATAAGTTAAAACATTGGATCAAGGATATACAACCACACTTGCTTGGTATACTTGAGACAAAAATTTATGCTGGATCACAAACTGACCCAGCCAAACATTTAAATATGGAAGGTTTCTGTGCATGCTCCAGAGACTCTTCCTCTCCCTCAGCTGGAACTGGACTCATAATTGCTAGAAATTGCCCATTCACAACGTTCAAAATAATTCACATTGACATGAACTTATTAATTGCAACCTTCAACCAAAAAAGCATAACAATAAATCTGGTTTTTGTATATATGCCTTTACAGGATAAAAAAATAGATACCATAATTGCAAACATTAATTCAAGGTTAGCTACAACTTCAAACCCAACCATCTTAATTGGAGATTTTAATTTAAAATATCAGGAATTTACCCAACGTTGGCTTCACAGAATAAACATACCACTAATGAGTGGCCAAGGTTTTTTGCCAGATGATGCCATCTCTTTCCACAATAATCGCTTCTCTTCACTTATTGATCTGTGCTTTTATTCTCCAATGCTTCACCACCTTATTGAAATAAAACTAACTCCCTCAACTTTTTCCGATCACTCAGCTCAAATAGTCACAATTGACTGTGCCCAAATTCAAATATCACCCTTTCCACTTACAAGAACAATAAGAGTTTTACTTCCAGAAACAACCCCTGAATTTCTGTTCTCTGAGACCTACATAATGCTAAACAAAATCAAAGATATGACTTTGAACCCGGTCCAGAAATATCTAGCATTTATGGGAATGTTGTCCTTTAACATCAACCATATAACAAAAAAACAACCTCCACCATCAAGACTTTTGTCTCTGGCAGATCAGTTACACCAGAGAATAATCATGATTAACCCATCACACTGCACCCAGCAGTATATATTCAAGCTTACACATGCATACAATAAAGCATGTGAAGAACTCAAAAGCTATCTGAAAATAAAGAAAAGCAAGGTATGCCTAACCAGGCCACACACTTGGACAAGAGATTATATAAGATGGGTGTTGGGGAACCAACCAGATGTAAAAGTGCCAATGGCACTATATACAAATAGTGGAACATATGCAGGACACAATATGATTATGCCAATTTTTGAATATTTTAAAGAGAAATTACAAGAAAGACAACCATATAAAATACCACATAATCTGTTTGGCCCACCAGAGACAAAAACCCCATTCACAAAAGATCTATTCACAACAAAACTAAATACTATTCGAAACGCTTGCCATCCAGGTAGTCCTGGAGTTCCATTGTTTGTATTAAAGCATCTAAGTAAATTCACAACAGAATATTTGTGTCAGTTAGCAAACCATCTAGTGCAACAAATTCAACCCATGGAGGGTGTCTATCCAATAGCCATAGTACCCTATAATAAAAAGAAAGCAATTATTCCACCTATTACAGACCTCAGACCAATATCTATGGGACCTTTGCCGATCAAAATTATGGAGAAAATTATTAAAGATGAAATTGAACCGTATATAATGCCACTTATCTCCGAAGCACAATATGCAAAGAAAAACTCTTCAACAACAGAAGCAGCTTTATTCTTCAAAGCAATTCTAGCCACAGTAAAACAGCGGAAAAAATACGGACCCATTGTCGTGCAGCTTGACATAGAAGCTGCATTTGACTCAGTCAATATATACACACTTCTAAAAATGCTAAAAGACACAGAAATTCCTAGAACACACCTATATATAATTGCTAACCTGCTTCTGAACAGAGAGATCCATATAACTTTAAATGGAAGAAACTCACCATCTTTCACACCCACCAAATCTATATCCCAAGGATCCCCTCTTAGTTCACTATTGTTTATATTTTACATCAATCCCCTTATTAAAAGCATACAAAATGCATTTACTGGGATCAAGATACCAGACACAACACAGCGCACTACATGCATCGCCTATATGGATGATGTTACCATATTCCTAACATCAAAAAAACAAATACTGCAACTCCAAAAGATATTACAAGAATATTCACAAAAATATGAATTAATATTTAATCCAACAAAAACCACAGCCTGGTCTCTATACACTGTTAAACCATGTACATCAATTTACAAATCAAAACCAAACTCTTTTCTTGGGTTCCCATTTCATATGGGAATTACAGGAATGAGATGTCATATCCAAAATAAACTTAAAGAAGAAGCCACAAAAATTATAAACTCCTTGTCCAAGGCATATCTTTCACTATATTCCAAAGTACAGTTAATTAACCAGCTTATCACAACCAAAATAACTTACTATGTACCGGTTATTTCATTCTCAAAGGGGTTCATTTCAAAAATTAAAACCATATATAATAAACTACTTTGGGCCAGAAAAACAGTAGCAATTTCCACAAAAAACTTAGCCAACCTCTAATAAAAAATGGACTTGGCTTGCACAACATCAATGTTTTTCATATACAGAAGTTAAGGAACTCAATAATCACAATACTTGCCAAATACCCCAAAATTAACCACTTGCTAGAAGTTACTCCAACAGATAGACCACCTCCAAAAGGTTCCTTTTTCACCAACATTATATACCAATGCAAAACCACAGACAAGATTCCAGAACAGTATTTGCATAAGTATTCATACTGGGATATTTATGGTTTAATAAACAGAGAAGCAGATACTAATGTTATACAACCTATGCTAGGAATTAACAACAAGAGACTACTCAAGGAATATAAAAAATGGGCTCTAGAGCCCAAATACTTTGATTTTATCATGAAAATCAATCTCATTGCCTTGCCAACAACCCACTTTCTTTATCATAAAAGAATGTATATATCTATTGACCCCTTCTGTGGACTCTGCCATCGAGCAGAAGAGACACTGGACCACTTTATTTATCAATGTGTAGCACTTAACCAAACACGACAGATGATGTGTAACACCTACAGAAAACCGGGTACAATCATTAATCACATAATAGCTGCTTTTCAGGGAAGATCAATACCTAGCATTAGGGCAGCCACATTTGTTCTATATGCGTATTGGTGCACCCAATGTACTTTCTTAATTGGCAATAACACCAGACGACACCCAGCTACATTTAGCAACAAACTGCTACACATTCGAAATAGAGATAAAATAATAACCAACCCCCACTTATATGCAGCAACATGGTCATTGTTAAAACAACCATCAATGCTGTGAATGCTGCAAAGAAAACTATCATACAACTAACATTCAAAGTGACATGCGGACAAAACTAAATAAGCTCCTCAAACTTTAGAACTCTGATTATTTTTGCTTTTTTAATTTTTATATTGTTATAGTCCATTAACCACAAAGTGTAACCCCTAAATTCATTTATATATGTTTACCCTAATATTATTCATTGTATGTTAAATTTCAAATTTTCTAGATGTAAACTTATGTAAACCATTGAGATCAATAAAGCCTTTATTGAAACGTAATAATAATAATAATAATAATAATAATAATAATAATAATAATAATAATAATAATAATAATAAATAAATAAAAAATGCGTCCGTCCTGCTCCTATTCGGAAAAGAACACGCTGACTAAAGCTCTCAATTAAGTTTAAAAGTTTTTAGCCTACAAAGCGATTTTTTTTATTTTAAAAACATTTAAATAAAAATGAATACCATTTCCAAACAACTGAGTTTTTTTCATGCCAAAAAATGTAAGTAAAATTATATTTTTAATAGAAATATAACTTTTACAGAAAATAGAACGCCATGGCGTCTTTAGAAAAAAATATTGAATCAGACAGTGAAAAAAAAAGCAAATCCAACAATATTAAATTAACCTATGCCAACGCTGCAAAATTAAACAATAAACAGCACGTTATAGAAAAAACACAGACTAGCCGCTTTAGAAAAGTAAACATAACAGATATTGATGATTCAAATCTAGTAAATAGCGATATTACAGACCCCCCCCCCTGCCAACCTATGGAACGAAGAAGAATTACTGTTAATCAACACTAACTTTAACAACACTATTCCTAAAAAACTTTTTAATACATTCAAAAAATTATTTTCAATAAAATCAATAGTTCTAGCGGTTACAGACAAAAACCTAACGCTCTATACATTTCCGAGAGAATTATATGATGAGTTAACAAAAAAAAATGTGTGGGATAGTATTGCAAATATTGGAGAACATCCCAACAATAGATACATAGCTATAGAATTTTATGATGAACACCAAAAAACAAGATTTCAAACTCTGGTTAAAACACTTCAAAACTACGCCCTAATAATAGTAGATCCAAGTTTACAAAATTATATCACAGGCATTATCAAAAACACGTATTTCGGGTACAGCATACAAGACTTTAATCATCTAATTCAACCTTATGGCAAAGCAATATATATAAAGCAAATTTTTCTAAACGATACACCTATACCGATTGGTAGTAATAGCTTTAATTTTAAAGTAAAATTAAATGATAATATTGATCCAGAAAACATACCCACTCAAATAATAGATCAAGACGCAGTATTAACTCTTTATATAAGGGGACTAAGACCACAATGCTTTGCATGCAAGGATCGAGGACACTTAGCAATCAACTGTAATGCAAAACAGGCCAACAAAAATAATAATAATGAAATTCAACTTGAAGAAACAAAAACATCAAACCAACTAGATAAAACTACAAATAAACTTGAAATAACTAATAAAAATGATACTAATGAAAATTATAATGACACGATATGCTTTTAGACATATCAATTAAAAAAAATAAAAGCAAAAATCAAATACCAGATAAACAAGTGACAACAAATAATACGTGTATAAATAATGAAAAAATAGCCCTAACAAAACTTGCAATCAGAAATAATACATCTCAAGAAATAATGGAAGATCTCAGCACAAATTCATCACTAAGTACACCAACTAATCAAGAGCAGAAAAGAAGACCACCCGGAAGACCACCAAACAAAAACAAAAGGGTCAAAAAAGTCAAAACAGAACACTATGACAATTCTAGTTACTCACAGCTAGATGACACAAACAGCACATCAGATGAAGATTTAGAACTAAATTATCAAGATGCCCAAGATCAACCACAAATAACTAACACAACCACGAACAATAATTAAACATAATGAAATTAAAAATTGCAGCAATTAATGTAAGAGGCCTGAACTCAACCACAAAAATTCATAAACTTAAACAATGGATCAGAAATACACAACCACACATACTTGGATTACTGGAAACAAAAATTTACACTGGATCAAAAATAGAACCAGCTAAATATCTAAGTAAAGAAGGATTTTGTGCCTGCTCAAGAGATTCATCATCTCCCTCAGCAGGTACTGCTATCCTAATTACCACAAAATGTTTTTTCACTACATTTAAAATAATATATATTGATTCTAATATGCTTATTACAACTTTTCAACATAAAATTATAATTATTAATATAATATTTATCTACATACCAATACAACACAACAAAATTAATACCATAGTAGCAAACATCAATTCCATGCTAGCAAACACAGCAAATCCAACAATACTAATAGGCGATTTTAACACAACATACAAGGAATTCACAGAATGATGGCTTCATAAAATATCCATACCACTCATGAATGCACAAGGATTCCTACCAGAAAATGCAATTTCCTTTCACAATGGCTGATTCTCTTCACTAATTGATTTATGTTTCTATTCACCAATGCTTCACCATCTAGTAACAATAAAACTTACACCATCAGCTTTCTCGGATCACTCAGCACAAGCAATAACAATTAACTTCACTGATATCCAAACATCAACCCTTCCATTCACAAGTACCAGTAAATACACCTGAATTTATTTTTTCGGAAACCTACATCATGATAAACAAGCTTAAAAATATAAAACTCAATCTATACAACAATATATAGCATTTATAAACATTATTTCATTTAATATCAATCATATAGTAATGAAGCAACCACCACCATCAAAAGTACTGGCACTAGCAGATGAAATTCACAAACGGTTAACCATGATTAACTCTTCAAAGCAAACACAAAAATACATATATAAACTTACACATGCATACAATAATGCATGTGACACCCTTAAAAGCTACCTCAAAATTAAAAGAAGCAAACTATGTCTTACAAAACCACACACTTGGACAAGGGAATACATTAGATGGGCGCTTGGAAGGCCACAAACTATCAAGGTGCCAATGGCAATACACACAAATCAAGGAACATTTGCAGGTCACAATATGATTTTGCCCATATACCAATATTTCAAGCAAAAACTTCAAACAAGACAACTTCAAACAATTAAACCAGATTTATTTGGCCCAACAGAAACAAAAACACCTTTTACCACAAATGTCTTTATAGAAAAACTAAACAGTATCCCAAATGCATGCCACCCAGGTAGCTCCGGAATTCCAGCTTTTGTCTTAAAACACATTAGTCAATTCACTGCAAAATATTTATGCAATTTAGAAAACCATCTAACACAAAAAATACAGTACATGGAAGGAGTGTACCCAATTGCAATTGTTCCTTTCAACAAAACAAAACAAATTACTCCCTCACTAACTAATTTATGACCTATATCCATGGGGCCATTACCAATTAAAATCAAGAAAAAATCATAAAGCAAGAAATTGAGCCACACATAACAATGCTTATTTCAAAATACCAATTTGCGAAAAAAAAATCATCAACAATACAAGCAGCTCTATTCTTTAAAACAATCCTAGCATCAATAAGAAAAAATATAGCCCCATAGCTGTACAATTGGATATTGAGGCATTTGATTCAATAGATATACCTATACTTCTAGAAATGCTCAATAACACTGATATACCCAAAACTCATCTATATCTAATAGCAAACTTACTTCTAAATCGTGAAATCCATATAATCATCAATGGAAGAAACTCCCCATCATTTACTCCTACACAATCAATATCTCAAGGATCACCTCTCAGATCATTACTATTCATACTATACATTAACCCTCTCATTCAAAAAATAGAACAATGTTTTACTGGAATACAGATACCAGGCACTACAGAACATATACCATGCTTAGCATATATGGATGATGTTACTGTTTTTCTATCATCAAAAAAACAACTCGCCCAGCTGCAAAACATTCTTGAAGACTATACCAAGCAATATAAATTGAAATTCAATCCCACAAAAACATCAGCATGGTCACTATTTACGGGAAAGCTGTGCACAAATGCATACCAATCAAAATCAACTTCTTTTCTTGGTTTTCCTTTCCATATGGGACTTACAGGAATGAGATGCCACATACAAAATAAACTAAAGGAAGAGGCCAAACAAATAGTAAACTCATTATCAAAAACATTTATTCATATATTCCAAAGTACAGCTGATAAACCAGCTCATCATAACAAAAATAGTTTATTATATACCAATTATATCCTTCTCAAAAGTTTTTAAATCAAAAATAAAAACCATCTGCAATCAACTACTATGGTCCAAAAACAGCAATTTCAACAAGAAGGCTCAATCAACCACTCATTAAAAATGGACTAGGTTTACACAATATTAACATATTTCACATCCAAAAACAAAGGAATCTCATAATTACCAATTTACAGCAATTCACAAAACTAAAACACCTTGTAAAAATCATCCCAACTGATCATCAACCTCCAACTCAATCATACATATCAACAATTACTTATGAATTTAACACTACAGCAAACATACCTGAACAATATATAAACAAATATTCATATTAAAATATCTATGATCTCACAAATGAAATAAATAACATTAATGATGTAGCACCAATGTTAGGGATAAACAACAAAAGATTACTAAAAGAATTTAAAAAATGGTCTCTGAAACCAAAATTTTTTGACTTTATTTTGAAATTAAATCTCATTGCCATGCCCACAACCTATTTTCTGCATCACAAGAGAATGTGCTTCAAAATAGATCCTTTTTGCGGACTATGCCATCGATCGGAATAAACCCTACAACACATGCTATACCAATGTACAGCACTCGAACACATAAGAAAAATAATTTTTAACACATACAGAAAACCTAACACATCAATTGAAAATATAATTGCTGCATACAAAACAAAATCAATACCAAACATTAGAGCAGCTACTTTTATTCTATATGCTTTTTGGTGTACAAGGTACACTTTTATAATAGGAAATAACACCAGGCGGCATCCAGCTACCTTTTGCAACAAATTAACACAAATAAGAAATCAAGATAAAATTATAACAAACCCCCACTTATATGCTGCAACATGGTTACTACTACTAAAAGAACAATCAATGCTATAACACAACACTAAGTATCTGACAAAAACTACTAGAGAAAAATTTTTTCAATAGCTTCGCAGATTTTTAATTATATGCATGCAAGTTATAAACAGCAAAAATATTATCAAAAAAGCAACTTGTACATCAACTATTATGATTTTTTTCAGAACTCATTCAAGTCACAAAAGTTCAATCAACTCAAGAAGCCATAAATTGAACTATATCTTTCAGATATTCATTTTTTTATATAACATAATAAATTTATGTATATACCAAAAATTATGTAAAACACTTGATGTAACCTTTTATAGAATCAATAAAATGCCTTTTTGAAAGCTGCTGCTGCTGCTGCGGCTACTACTCCTACTACCACTACCATTACTACTACTACTACTCCTACTACTAATACTAATAATAATAAGAAGAAGAAGAATAAGAAGAAGAAAAATTAAGAACATTCTAATAAAATCTAAACAAGCTTTTTTTTTCTTTTTTTTATGATAAATGCTACTACCAGAGAAGGCATTCAAATCATTTTTATCTTGGATTGTCCCCATCCCCAGACCGGTTTCGACCTATGGGTCTCTTCAGTGAGGAGTTGTTGTTGTTGTTATTATTATACTTTCATTAAAATAAAATACATAGAAATTCTTAATTTTGAATAAAATAATCTACTAGGATAGCATTCAAATACCAAGAGTGGATAAGTAATTTTATGGTCATTCAGAATATTCTATCAACAACTCATGCCAAATTTTTCTTATAACTTTAAGATAAATAATTTAAACATTATATTTCTGATGGATAATCAACTATGATCTTATGAGTAAGGAAATAATAATTTTATCACAAAAGCAATCTTTTTTTAATAATTGTACATGGGTTAAAGTGATCATTTAAGATTAAAAAAATGAAAGAATATTTTATTTTTTTAGATGCATTCTTAACATCTGAAGGCCATTCTACCAAAGTGATTATTATCTTCAATTTTATGTGCATGTATTCTTAATAACTAACGTTAATATAATTGTATCATTGATTACATAATGTTAGGATTTCTGGATAAATAGTATGTGATTGAGATGATATTAAAGTTAGACACAAATTTAATAATAAAATATAACATTTACTTAAACAATAAGAACAATCAAATAAACATCAATTTTAGAAATCTACAATCTTCAAAGTAAACTATTCAAACATTATACCATGCAACTTTACTGCATAGGAGAAATAATTTTAGAAGTTTACAGTTCATGATAATAAATAAATAAATTTGCAAATTAAATGATACTTTATCTGACTGATAAAGCTTTTTATTAAACATGGGCATTATAACAAAAAGTTGTATATTTTTATATAAAAATCATACAATGATATTATTCTAATAATGAGTACATTTAAATACCAAGCATGTCTTACTTATCCAGTAATGAATTAATGCTAAAAATAATGTATATTCCTTATTTAGACCTATAAATACAATTTGAAATTTTAAATAACTATCAGTTTTATGTTCTGTAATACCGACAAAACACAGCAAGACAAATCTACACATCAGAACCATCTCTAAGCTACACTCAAGAGTATTCAAGAGTGCAACCAAAAAAAATATGTTGTTCTTCAAAACAATAACAATATCAATTGCTAAAAACAATAAAGTTATGGTAGTACACTACACATGGTTTTATACAAGATATAAATAATATAATAAATCTGAAAGGAAAAGATGCATGTTGTAATGAACCTAATGATAGCATGAACTCAGGCAAGCAGAATCTATATTTTGAGGCAAACAAATATGCTGACTTTTGTCGCTGAACATATGGCAAAAATGAGAATGAATCAAAATACTATAATAAGAGAGAGATAAAGCTATAATCTCTTTATAAAAATGAATGTGCTAGAAAAATAAATATCCATGAGAGAGACAAACCTATAATCTCTTAGAAAATATAATGGCAAGATAAGCATAAACAATAAAACAAGAAAAACAATGGTACAATTTCTTAAAAAAATATAATTATTAACTGATGTATAAAACTGATAGCAAAATTATTTGCCAAACCTGGTAAAATAAAACATGGCCTGAAATAAACAATAAAATAAGAATATACATTTTCATTGGATATGCATAAAAATATTCATTCAAATAGATAAGTTACTCATAACAGAGGACAAAGCAACATTTTAAAATGACAAAGTATTATAAATAGAAAATATTCTGGAACTTCTGGATATAACTTGACAAATGCATAAAATATAGATACAAGTGCATATTTATAAACAAAATAAATAAATTACAAAAGCATAAAATTATAATTTAAAATTATACCCAGTTTACAGAAATTTAAATAATTAAATGTCCTTCATCCTGGAGGGTTCATTGTTCAACAAGATACAGTTCTGCAAATACAGAAAATTTTCTTCATTTATTGAAAATACAGCAAATTTAAAACTGGCTGTACAGAATTCAAAAGTATTTCTATAAGCACAAGATTTTCTGACAACATAAGCATACAAACCTATTAATGGCCATTTAGCTTCATGAAAATATTTTCAAATATGGTACTAACAATCCATAGGAAAATATAATTTAATAATGAATTCTAGAAGCAAATATTATTTAAAGATAAAGCAAGTTTCATTAGAGAGTAGAGTTTAAAATTTATAATATGTAAAGCAGGTTTATAATTAAAAGTTAATTGTATAACTTAAATAATAATTCATTAAAGCATTTTGTATTTCTTTTATAACACATATATGACTGTGTTTTTCTGAAGGTTTGTGATGATGGTGTTCTAGCTGTATTTTTATATTGGACTATTTCCATCATCTAATATGTGTGTTGAATGTCTTTAGAAAAGTTTAATTTTTAGTTAAATATTCCAAATGCATTCAACTGTTAGTAATATCACAGCAAACAGGTTAGTATATGCACCAACTGTTAGTAATATCACAGCAAACAAATGTTAATAATATCACAGCAAACAGGTTAGTATATGCACTAACTGTTAGTAATATCACAGCAAACAGGTTAGTATATGCACAACGTTTCGAGAGGTATTTTTCTCCCCTCTTCTTCAGGTGTTGCTGGCCTGACCAGTGACAGTACTAGCATGGGATTCGAACCTGGGTCCTTAGATTCTTGATTATTGAAATTTAAGGTAACGCTCTAACCAACTGAGCCATCCTGCCAAAGGCAACAGTATGTAGTAATTTCATATACTTATCTATGAGGTTCCTCCTGATTTCTCCACTTTTTCCTCAGAGCAAAGTTGATTAGTGATTTCCATACATTATGTATAGTCACACTAGGTTGGCTTATGGGATTTTTTGCCATTGTCATGTGAGCAGCTTCTTTAAATTTTCTTCTTTGTACCTTTTCTTCTTTATCCAATATTTTTGTATTTTCCCAATTGAACATATGTTCATTGGTCCATACATGGTCTGCTACCTTAGACACATCTGTTTTCTCTCTTCTAATCATCAGTTTATGTTCTTGCAAGCACTTTTGAATGGGACGGCTGGTCTCACCAATATATGTTCTTCCACATTCACATGGTATTTCATAGATGCAGTTTTTTCTTTGCAGCATTTCAAGTTTAGGCTTTGTAGATGTTAGAATTCCTCGTAGTGTGGTATGGCTCTGAAAAGCTGTTCTGATGTTATACTGATTGCAGATTTTCCTTAATTTGTCTGCTATTTTTGGAATGTATGGATACACTACAGTACCAATAATTGTCTTTTCTCTTGATGGTTCTTTTTGTTGTCTGTTTAATGTTTTCTTAATAACAGCTGATGGATAACCATTTTTCTTAAGAGTTTGTTCTATATAGATCTTTTCTTTTTCCAAATCACCAGTTTCTGAACAAACTTCTTTTGCTCTGTTCCACAGTGATAGTATAACTCCATGTTTTGTGTTTCTGGTGTGATTAGATGTATAGGCTAGGTATTTTCCTGTATGTGTAGGTTTTCGGTAAACTGTAGTTTTGATTTTGCCATGAGGGAGTCTTGTCACAAGAACATCTAAGAATGCCAATTTTTGTTCTTGTTCTGGTTCTATTGTAAATTTAATTGAAGGGGATATGTTGTTGATGTGTGTCCAGAAAGTTTGTAGCAATGCTTCACCATGTGGCCATACAACAAATGTATCATCCACATAGCGAAGCCAAACTTTAGGTGGATAAGGAGTAGTTTTTATGGCTGTGGTTTCAAGTTCTTCCATATAAATATTGCTAATCAGGGGAGACAATGGTGAGCCCATAGCCATTCCTTGATTTTGTTGGAAGAATTCTGTGTTATATTGAAAGTAGGTTGTTTTTATGCAGAAAGTTAATAGTTCCATTATGCTATCAATAGGAAGAGCTGTTCTGGTTTGTAAACTATTATCATCATTTAACCTTTTTCTTACAATAGACAATGCTTCTTCACATGGTACATTTGTGAATAAACTTTCCACATCAAAGCTTACCAGTAAGTCAGTTCTTTCAATTTTCATGTTCTTGATTAATTCTACAAAGTGTCTAGAATCCCTAACGAATGATTGGGTCTTGCATGCCAAAGGACTTAGAACTTTGAGAAGAAATCTTGCCAAATTCTGGCAAGGTGAATCTCTAGAACTAACAATAGGTCGTAATGGAACATGATCCTTATGGATTTTAGGTAGACCATAAAGATGAGGAATTTTGCTGAAATATGATGTTATTTTTCTCTTTTCTGAATCAGTGAAGTACTTGCGATGCTTTCTGAGTAATGCTTGTAACTTTGTTTCCGTACTTGGTATCGGATCTTTTGCCACTTTTCTATATTGGCCAGCTGTGAGGAGTTCTTGTATTTTGTTGTCATAATCAGTTGTATCCATTACAACTGTTGCATTGCCTTTGTCA
The DNA here is from genome assembly GCA_028023455.1 of Epiperipatus broadwayi. Lineage (NCBI taxonomy): Eukaryota > Metazoa > Onychophora > Udeonychophora > Euonychophora > Peripatidae > Epiperipatus > Epiperipatus broadwayi. The sequence continues at coordinate 7,007,316 of JAQFVV010012402.1, forward strand.
GCAGGGAGAATAATTATAGATTTATCTGCTTTGAGAGATTTAATTGCTTTCCTCTCCCCATAGGATATGTTTGACTGCAATTTTTGTTGCTTGTCAAGTGTTCTTTTTATTCTCCAGCGCAATTCTGCTGCTTCTTCTAAAGGCAATTTTTGAGTGACTTCCTCAGTGGCTGCCATTATATCTAATAAGGGGATATTAGATGGTGTTACAGCAAAGTTTAATCCTCTTTCAAGAACAGAAATTTCAGTATCTGTTAGATGTTTAGAACTTAGATTTTTAACAGATGAAGCTGTTACATTGCTTGGTACATTATGATTTTTGATATGCCCATGTAGGTTAGCAAGTTTTTTCTTTTGACATTCTTTTATTTTTCCATGTAATATAGAATATGATTTTCTTACTGCTTGAAAAACTCTCATGTAGTCATCGTCAGTAAGTTTATTTTTTAGAAGACATTCTACAGTATTAATTGAATGCATTGTTTGATACTTAGAAAACCTTTGAGCATTTATTCTTTCTCTTAACAGAGCTTCACTTGCTCTTTGAGTAATTTTCTCAGCTCTCTGAGAGTGAATTGGAGGTTTTAGTTGCAAACCTTTAGGAATTATCCCTTCCGATTTACATTTACATAGGAAAGTTAAATGATTTTCTACTTTGGCCAGCTTTAGACATAGTTTTTCATAATGTCTAAAGTTTAATATAGTATCGGGTCCATACCGAATACTTAGTGTTTTTCTGAAGGTTTGTGATGATGGTGTTCTAGCTGTATTTTTATATTGGACTATTTCCATCATCTAATATGTGTGTTGAATGTCTTTAGAAAAGTTTAATTTTTAGTTAAATATTCCAAATGCATTCAACTGTTAGTAATATCACAGCAAACAGGTTAGTATATGCACCAACTGTTAGTAATATCACAGCAAACAAATGTTAATAATATCACAGCAAACAGGTTAGTATATGCACTAACTGTTAGTAATATCACAGCAAACAGGTTAGTATATGCACAACGTTTCGAGAGGTATTTTTCTCCCCTCTTCTTCAGGTGTTGCTGGCCTGACCAGTGACAGTACTAGCATGGGATTCGAACCTGGGTCCTTAGATTCTTGATTATTGAAATTTAAGGTAACGCTCTAACCAACTGAGCCATCCTGCCAAAGGCAACAGTATGTAGTAATTTCATATACTTATCTATGAGGTTCCTCCTGATTTCTCCACTTTTTCCTCAGAGCAAAGTTGATTAGTGATTTCCATACATTATGTATAGTCACACTAGGTTGGCTTATGGGATTTTTTGCCATTGTCATATTAGATGATGGAAATAGTCCAATATAAAAATACGACATATATGACTGTTTCAATTATTGTGTTCAGATAGTTAAATAAGGATAGCAATGAATTTTTAAGTATTGAGTCTATTACAATGGTACAATATTACTTTTCAAACATAAGTATTCAAGCAATAATTTTCCTATGAAAGAGTAAGTTAATAATTTTCATTTTACAAATTTGGTGAATATTTTTCCTATCTCTAGCTTTTATTCAACATATGTTAAAATATTTGCAAGAGAACATCTTTCACTCTGCAGCAAAAATAAATAAATAAAGTAGTTAAAATGTCATTTCAAAATTAATACAAATGTTCTATAATCCAAAATTAAAATAATTTATTCATTAAAAATGAATTATTCTGGAGAAAACCATTGTTAAAATATAATATTAAAATAAATATATTTCAAAGAGATTTTGCTGAAAATAAAATTAGTCTTTTCATAAATTTATTACTCTTTCAGAATTTTTTTAAATTCTTAAGCCAAATCATTGATAATAGTAAGAACTGCTATAAGTATTGAAAAACATAAGTTTCTAACAGTCTTAATATTGTGGTCTAAAAAATATTAAATTGACAATAGTTTACTGTGAATAAAAAATTGGTAACTAATAAAGATTCTTACATTATTGAGGTAAGCCATAAAAAATTCCAATGACATGTTAATTCTGCATAAAAGTGATTCAGTAGTTGTAGAAAAATAACTATTTAAACTTCCTATGTTTTTCTTTTTTTTATAAGGTAGATTTCAGACTTTCCAATAGACTTAGCTTAAAGTTTTGGCACCTGGATTAAAACATATTTAATAACATTTTAATAAAAATAGAATTTATTAAAAATAATTAAACTTATAATTATTAGAACTGATTAAGTCTGCAATCAAATAATAAAAATGAATTTAAAAAAAAATTAGCAACTTTTCCTCTCCTTCCCATCTTTATGCAAACTCTTCCCATATGTTTTTATACACCCAATATATGATTGATTTCATTAATTAAAATTGATATTTTTAAATTACCTTCTCTTGGCCTACATTAAAGTTTAAAAATTGATTTGGTATCTGGGAAACAAAGCTAAAAATAGAAACTCATTTATATATTCTCGACTTTTTAATTAAAATATTTTAACTAAGACAATTATTTATAAAATTAAAATTATTATAATAAAATAAATATTACAGAATAAATTACATTGTTTTGAAAAGAATATTCATTTACATTATTCTTTAATAATAATTTTATACCTTATTAATTGAGAAGTTCTCTAGAATACCTTTTATTGTTTTCAATTAAAGATATTGAAGAATAAAGCTTAAATATTATGAATAAGGATAATAAAAGATAGAATTAAAATGCAAGTATACACATGTATTCTCCAAAATTTCTCTTAATTAAAAACTAATAACTTTTAATAAAAATAAATTAACTATCTATAATTAACATAGCTTAACTTTATTTTCAGTGACTTAATCATTATAATAATTAGCATGGATAAATATACTTTTATTAATAAATAACTTAAATAGAAATGCTTTTTTATAAGGAAGCAAATTAAATAATATTTAACATTGAAGATTTAGATTTAGCTATTATTTCAGTTTAATTTGAACATTGAATTTTAATATACTAGAAGTTATAATAGCTTTCAACATTAACTTATTATTATGTAGGAAAATATATTCCTAATTTAAATAATTGAAAGTCACTTATAATTACAGATGGATTCAAACCAATACAATAAAAATATTTTAAATGATTTTTAAAAGAATTAAAACTTAAAAGTTCTTAGAATGATTTATAAAATGAATTAACATTTAATTATAAAGCCCTATTAAAATTAATTTGCAATAAAAATTATTTTTTTATATATTTAGACAAATTAGATGGCTGAAAGTTTAGGGTTTACTGACAAAACTAAAGGTTACAATATATATATATGAAAAACAAAAAACAAGTTAAAAACTTGCTAACGCTTGTATTTATGTCAACAGATGGCGTTCTACCAAAAACACCGTCAAGCGTATGTTTACACAAATGTCAAAGCATGCATTCACTATCTCTAACTTTAATTCCACTTTCAGATCATGATTTCAAGCTATTTGCTATCGTCAGTGAAAGACAGGAATTTTAGAAACTAGATCTAAACACAAATTCTGAGCATTTATGAAACAGTTTCTATTCAGCTTGCAAGCGTGAATTTTTTAGACACGTAATGTCTTCAAACTCAGCATAACAAGCCAGATAGCTACCTGGGTCTGATCTCAGTTCGGCATCACCACATAGTAGAAGCCTCTGCAATATATATCATTGCTAGAAAGACCTCAAAGGTACATTTATAAAAACAAAAAACCAAGTTAAAAACTTGCTAATGCTTATGTTTATGTCAACAGATGGCGTTCTACCAAAAACACCGTCAAGCGTATGTTTACAAAAATGTCAGAGCATGCATTCACTATCTCTAACTTTAATTCCACTTTCACTTCATGATTTCAAGCTATTTGCTACCGTCAGTGAAAGACAGGAATTTTAGAAACTAGATCTAAACACAAACTCTGAGCATTTATGAAACAGTTTCTATTCAGCTTGCAAGCGTGAATCTTTTAGACATGGAATGTCTTCAAACTCAGCATAGCAAGCCAGATAGCTACATGGGTCTGATCTCAGTTCAGCATCATCACATAGCAGAAGCCTCTGCAATATATATCATTGCTAGAAAGACCTCAAAAGGTATATATATTGCAGAGGCTTCTACTATGTGGCGATGCTGAACTGAGATCAGACCCATGTAGTTATCTGGCTTGCTATGCTGAGTTTGAAGACATGACATGTCTAAAAGATTCACACTTGCAAGCTGAATAGAAACTGTTTCATAAACACTCAGAGTTTGTGTTTAGATCTAGTTTCTAAAATTCCTGTCTTTCACTGACGATAGCAAATAGCTTGAAATCATGATCTGAAAGTGGAATTGAAGTTAGAGATAGTGAATGCATGCTCTGACGTTTGTATAAACATATGCTTGATGGTGTTTTTGGTAAAACGCCATCTGTTGACATAAATACTAGTGTTAGCAAGTTTTTAACTTGTTTATTGTTTTTCATAAATGTACCTTTGAGGTCTTTCTAGCAATGATATATATTGCAGAGGCTTCTACTATGTGGTGATTCTGAACTGAGATCAGACCCATGTAGCTATCTGGCTTGCTATGCTGAGTTTGAAGACATTACACGTCTAAAAGATTCACGCTTGCAAGCTGAATAGAAACTGTTTCATAAACGCTCAGAGTTTGTGTTTAGATCTAGTTTCTAAAATTTCTGTCTTTCACTGACGATAGCAAATAGCTTGAAATCATGATCTGAAAGTGGAATTAAAGTTAGAGGTAGTGAATGCATGCTCTGACATTTGTGTAAACATACGCTTGATGGTGTTTTTGGTAGAACGCCATCTGTTGACATATATATATATAAGAAGATATATATATATCTTCTTTTACCATTTTTCTCTTGCATTCTCTTTTTGAAGACTCTTTATATTTGTCCAAGAAATAATATCTCATTGGTTTTTATTTACATATCTTAATATTCCTGGTACATTTTTTATTCTATTCTGTAATTACTAGTCTAATATCCTTTGGAACCAATAGTTCATTTTTTCTGTTTTTAGCCGTATTTTTTCCATTTCTTCTGTCATCTTTTATTTTTATTTTCCTATAATTGCATATTATATATAACAAATGTTTTGAAATATTGAAAGCTTATCATCTTTTATTATGATTTTGAGAATCAAATTTTTTAGTCAGTTAAATATATACATAATATAATAAAAATAATAAATTTAACAGTAATAAATTCTTAAAAAACAGTCTTTAAATCTGCAGAAGTACTTTCAGTTAATTTCTTAAACCTGCCTTAACTGCCATTAAATTAAAAAAACAAAAACAAAGCAGAAGCAAACATCATTAATTCAAATCCCATGAATCCTGTATTTTAATGTTAGCAACTTGTTTATTTATTAAATGCATTGTATTGCTATTTATAAAAATTGCCTCCTTAATTTTTTTTTTTTTTTTTGTGGTTTCTCTCTTCATGAAGAATTTTCACATTTTCAAAATCAAATTTAAATTTATATTTATATGTTTTTTCATGATCAAAGAAAACTGAAGCAGATCATAAAAAAGCATGTAAATTTAAATTTGATTTTAAAAGTCTGAAAATTCATCATGAAGAGAGAAACCATATAAAAGAAAAATTAAGGAGGCAATTTTTATAAATAGGAATAAAATGCATTTAATAAATAGATAAGCTGCTAATATTAAAATATGGGATTCATGGGATTTGAATTGATGTTTGATTCCACTTTTGTTTTTTTTTTAATTTAATGGCAGCTGAGGCAGGTTTATGAAATTAACCAAAAGTACTTATGCAGATTTAATGACAATAGTTTATTACCATTAAATTTATTATTTTTATTATAATTACAATTTTGTTTTAATTAACGGACATTTTATTTTATATTATATATACATATGTATGTATGTATTTGTCTCACAAGATAAAAACAGTTTTATTCTAAAAATTTAATTTTATAATGTTTATATATATAAATTAGTATCTTGGAATTTGTCTATTGTCTTTCAAATTTTCAAAATCTATTATAATACTAATTAATATCTTTTATGTATCATATAAAATATTTATTTTGTGAAAATTAAAATCTGCATTTATTGCAAAAGATGTTTTAGATTTTTCTGATTGATTGTGCTACTACTTTTTTTTATTTTACACATATATATTTTTTTGCTTTAAAAAATATTTTATAATTATTTAATAAAAGCACAATACTTAATAATGATATTAAAAGTATAAAATTCCAAATACAATATAATCAAATAATTACATATTTTTTTATGTACTATTTTTAAAAAATAATTTTGAAAGACATGGATGCTTTAATAAATTCATCTACTTTTATGTGGAAAATGCTTATTATACTTTTATAACTTGTACAATAAACCCATTAAGTACTTTTTGTGAACACGTTCATGATTTTACTTCATCTTTTTTTTTGCACTTTCAATTTGATATTTTTTTAAAAAAAAAACTTATTTTCTATGACATCTTTACATTTTCAGAAAATTTACTTAAAAGCATAAGTACAAAAAATAAAATATTAACTTAAAAAGTATTAAACAGAAATAAGTAATTACAACATAAAATTGTTTTTAGGCTAAGAAATTTATTTAACAGAAAAAAATATTCTCCATAAAATGTATATGCTTAAGACAAATTTTATTAGCTAAGTTCATATAATGAAAATATTTTTTGAAATAATAAAAATCAACTTTCCACTTATTAAAAAAAGCAACAATAATAATAAAATTATTAATGTTTGGCATTTCCTGTTTGATATCAATATATTTTTAAGTGATTTATTTTCTGATAAAAAGCAAATATATTAAAACAAAAGTTAAATATAAACATCACATAATTATTAAGAATAAATAATTAATTATTTTACAAAAAAAAGTAAGAAAAATTATATAAACTTATATTTTTGTTATTATGACATTATTTATGTTGTACAAGCACTGAAGCATATTTTCTTCTTAAATCATTTTATTTCTCTTTTCTTGGATTCCCAATAACTGCTGATATCTATAGTATATAGTCAAATTAAAATTTTAGTCAAATGATTTTTAACTGTAAAAATAACTCTTTCTTTAAAGATTTTGCCATCAAATGATATATGAATTTCTTCCATAAATGAAAATCACTCAATGGATTAAAGGATAAGTCCATTGTATCTAGAGTCATTTGTTGTAAAAATGAGTTCTCAGATATCACCAGATAATCATGTATTAAATCTTAGACTAATTTCCAGCAACTGGTTTTTATAAATGAGAAGTATTTGATTGAACTTCATATCCAACAGTCATATATATATTTAAATATATTCAAGCTTATGACTTAAAAGTTTTAAACATTTAAGATTTTAATTCAAGTTAATTTGCTTGTGTAACTAGTTTATGATATGTTTTAATGATTTTATTTACACATTAGCAGTAAGCAATTTTCAGCAAAGGGATGATTTTTAGTGAACAAAGAATAAGATAATTTACATAGTTTACATTTAACATTTGCATATGCAGTACACTTAATCCTTTTACTCTAGAATCTAATGTGCTTATAGCATATTAAAATTGAAATTACTAATATATATATCTGTAGACTCATATACCAGAAAGTAACATGGGCAGAGTCCAAAACTATAGTTTAAAATGTTCAAGCCATTAAGTTGTATAGTTTGCAATATGATATATGCAAATTGTGTAAGGAAGGCATAGAAAATATTAGGCATCTATTAATTGAATGTAAATGCTTAAAAACAGAAAGGGTACAAATAATGAAGTTATGGAAGAATAAATATGAACAAAGTGATTATACAGAAAGTGGGTTATTGGTTTTTAAGCTGGGTTTGGGAAAAGATAAGGGGAATTTAGATATAAAGGCCATAGAATTGACAAAGATTATGTTGTGGAAATGGGATGGAGCATATTATGGGAAAATTTAGGGCAGGAAATGAAAAGGGAAGGTAAAGTGGCAAACATGTTTCTTTGGGCATAATTGATGAGATTCCTGACTCCATTTAAGGAGAAATCACAGTGCATCACATCACATCGCATGTGATTGTGTATAAAGAAACATCTTGAAAAGTTTCCATTAAGAAATGAAAGCTGGATTGATGTATTAAATATTTTTATTTATAGTGAGTTCTCTATTTCAGTTTTATTTTAAATTGATTATTTTTAATTTTATATATAGAAGGCTACATTATGGACAAATTTTAACATTGAAATTTGATCACTTAAAGTATTTACAGTTTGAAAAAATTAAAGAATGCTGCTCATTGTCTATAAACAATTCAATTTTTTAATTAACAAAACTCAATAGGTGGAATGTTTACAACAGATAGTTTTAAATTCATGCAGTGATATATACCTTGTAATTTTTTATTAGTTTAAGCAGATTAAGAAACTCAGGCAAAGTGCTAAACTTAGCTCTCTCTCTCTCTCTCTTAATACAATCCATTCTAGCATTTTAGTATTAGAACCATATCATAAATGTTAATGAATGTTAAACATTGTTAAAGTAAATTTTATAGTATAAGCTCTGTAAAATAAATAATAATGATTTAAGTATAGAATAAATTTTAATAACATCTTAATTAGTCATTTTTACAATTTTTTTAAGTACTTGTTTTATTTTTTATCAAATTGAATAAAATCTTTAAAAATCTCACCCAAATGCAGAATGTTTGCTTTTTTTAAATATTAAGGATATTTTTTTGTATAATAATATAATTATAATAGTTTGTTTTTCTCTGGATCTAGGCTCATATTGTCATTTCTGAAGCTTTAAGTCTAATTTTAACAACAACAAAAAAATTATAATTATATATAGTTGTACAATTTTATTTTTATTCATAAAGTTATATTAATATAATGAAAATAATGCTCAGCCATGGTTTTATTAATCAATAGATTTATTAAATATCACATGATCATGATCTCGTATACTAGCACATAATTATTAAACAAAGCAAAACTCTCCATACAGTAGTGCCACCCCTGTGCCAACCAGAGTAATCAAGGTATGCCAGAAGGCTTGTGCATAAAATCCCAATCTAGTGCCTACTCATTCAATATCCCCAGATTAGTTTCTGGCTTGTGGCCTTTGTCATTGAGGAGCCTTGGATCTGAAAGCACTGCACCTAGATCTTAGGATCTAATGCAACCCTTCAGCAGCCACCTTTTATCTCTATTTACAAAACTATGAGAATAAAATTGAAAACACAATATTTTCAATTTAAGTTCAATAGCTTATATAGCCATATGTGTCTGAACTCAGTTCAGCACTCATACATTTTGGTGTCTTTGGCTCTTTAACAACCATATCTACCACTATCCTATTAGGCAGGATTGGTGTTAAACCACTAAACATCACATGGTCACCATCTTTTATACTAACACAATTGTTATTAAACAAGGCAAAACTCTCCATACAGTAGTGCCACTCTGTGCCAAACAGAGTAATCAATGGATGCCTAATAGGATAGTGGTGGCTATGGTTGTTAAAGAGCCAAAGACACCAAAATGTATGGGTGCTGAACTGAGTTCAGATCCATATGACTATATAAGCTATTGAGCTTAGATTGAAAATATTATTGTGTTTTCAATTTTATTCTCATAGTTTTGTAGCTAAGTAGAAATAAAAGGTGGATGCTGGAGGGTTGCATTAGATCCTAAGATCTAGGTGCAGTGCTCTTAGATCCAAGACTCCTTACTGACAAAGGCCATAAGTCAGAAACTAGTCTGGGGATATTGGATGAGTAGGCACAAGATAGGTATTTTATCACAAACCTTCTGGCATCCATTAATTACTCTGATTGGCACAGGGTGGTACTATTGGATGGAGAGTTTTGCCTTGTTTAATCGATTTATTATATTTTAAAACATTTACAATATTTATTTATAATAAAAGTTTTTTTTCTTGCTTTTATTTATTTTCTCTTTTTTAAATATATATATATATATATATTTAACAACAAAAAGCATAACTTTCAAATTTATATTTATATAATTCTGAATATGATTTTTTTTTCTTTTTTTTGTTCAAATGTAATTTTTTTTCCTAACTTGATAGTGCATCTTAAATATGTATATTATATTAAAATTATACAATATTATATCATTTTATGTATTTTATGTATAATATTTTTTTGATATTATCAATAAAATTTGTTTTAAAAATACTATTAATAATAAAAATCGTAATATAAATAAATATTCTTATTAATTAATATTTTTATGATACATTTTAGTATATTTAAAAATATTTTTTTAAAGAGATTTGTAATGTAGTACAAGTCTAAAGTTCAGGTAGTTATAAAATTTCCAAGAAAATTCAAAACTCAGATAATCTATTATGGCTTAGTAAATAGTTTTCTAACTATTTTTATTTGGAGATATAATCTTATTTGATCCCAAATGTATGAACAATTTCTTTGAAACCAATCAACAGGATAATAGGAGACATTTAAGTATGACTTAATTCATTTAAATTCTATAGCATATTTGAATCCAAAGATTGTCTATTAAACAATAAAGCATTTTGGATACCATTAATATCATGTATTTTCTGAAGAAAATTTTATGATAAGTCTTCAGAATTAGGTAAACGGTTATTAGACAAAACTTAAATATTTTAAATTTGAATAGATAGTTTTGCCATAAAACTACTTCAATTTTTTTCTTTCTGACATGTTTGTTGCATTTTTTAATATATATATATAATGAGATTTTATAGTAAATTAGTTACTGAAAATGTAAATTTAGAATGACTGTAGTTTATTTTAGAATGTGGATATATATAAACTTCCCTATATAAATCTCCCAGCAGTTAATATTTTGGAATTATAACATTGGTCTATTATGTAAATGAAATACTGTCAATCCAAAGCATAAGATAAAACTTGTTAGAGGAAAGTTAGACCATCTCTTTTTTTTTACCTCAATTTATATATAGAGGCTAATCTTAAACATATTAATAATTTTTTATTGGGTCATTCCTTAGACTAGAGATTATCCACTTAGTAAATAATATTTCTGCGGTGCAATTTTCACTACACCACTCTCATTAAAAAATATGGTCTGGTTTTGTGTCCACTTTTAATATCTTGTAGAGGGATATAATCAGAAACATATAACCAAAGATAAGTAAAAAAAATGTATGATCACCAAGTTGCACATTGCATGCCAAACCAGCACTCATAAATTGGCCCAGACCACAATCTCTTACACATATCTTTATCACTATTCAGTATATATAGATAATCAATTGCTTTAGTTCAATTGACAGGAGTCAAACTTATTGCCCTCACAACTTGGTTAGTGTCAATGTTATGAGGGCAATAAGTTTAACTCATCAATTAAACTGTAGTACTTGGTTATCCACATATATTGAACAATGATAAAGATATGTGTGATTGTGAACTGAGCCAACTGATAAGTGCTGGTTCAGAATGAAATGTGCATAATGGGATTACATATCTTTTTCACTTTTATTTTCTGATATGTTTATGATTATATTGCTCCACAAGATATTAAAATTAGATAAAAACCAATTCAACCCTTGCATGAGGTTGGTGTGGTAAAAAATCTCTAGTATAATGAATGACTAATAAAAATGTATTAATATACTTTCATCAAGTGATTTGTTTCAAAGCTGTAAGGATAGTAAGTTTGACACTTATCATGTATATGAGATTGTGATCTGGACTAATTGACGAGTGTTGATTCAGCACGAAATGTGTATCTTGGGGATCATACATCTTTTTCACATGTATTTGCAGATAAGTTTATGATTACATCCCTCCACAAGATGTTAAAAGTGGATAGAAACCAATCTCTATCTTGTGTGAGAGTTGTGTAGTGAAAATTATACTACAGTATTATTATTCATTAACTTTAAGCATTTTGGAGAGAAAGCATGAAGATTTTAGATCAATCATATTAATTTACTAAAGTTATATTTTAAACTTCTTAATATTGTTTTAATTGATATTGACAAACTGTAAATTGAAAAATTTTGCAAATTTCAATTAAAATAATATAAAGTAATTTGAAATATAGTTTTTCATGCTTTCTCTTCACAGTGCTTTAAGATTAGCCTCTATATATAAACTGAGGTAAAGAGAAGAGTGGTCTATGGATGAGTGTATTTCATTTACTTGACACTTGATAATCTAGTGTTAAAGAATATTGATCTTGATGTATTAGATATATACACACATATTTCAGTTAACAAGGACAATGAGTTATCTAAAATTTATTGCAAATCAAAAATCTTATATAAAAAAATAAACAATTATAATTTTCTATAGAGAAAAACCTTGCTAACTCAATATCACAAATTGAAAAAATGCTATAAATCTTGAATATCCGTTTTTTTTTTTTAAAAAAAAAGACTAAAATTATTGTAATAATTAATTAATAAATAATTTATTAAGCATAAAAAATTTGTAAACTATTGTTATATAAATTCAGTACAATTTTTTCACTTTTTTTGTTAATTTTAAATATATTAAATGTGACATTGGGGGGTTCACATCCTTTGGAGTTACATTTTGATAAACTAAATAAAAATAAAAAAATTAATGTACTGTAAATTTTCTAATTTATTTCTGGATGCATTTTATTTATTATAAAATCAGTATTTTTTTTTTGTTATTACATGTACAATAAAATTTTTATTTTTTATTTTTGCTGCTAAATAAATAGTCAAATTTTATCTACTATGATAGTCATATTGTTTATACAAGCAATTCTATTGGAATTAGATAAAATCTTATTAAAAAATTAGATTAATAAATCTAATTTAATATACATTACACATTGTAATGAATAAAACTTTGGAGAATGTTTCCATTTAAAATGAAAGACATTTTGCCATTACCAATTTTAGTATTTTCAATGTTATTAAATAAAAAAATTGTTAAGTAAACCATAACTTTAGCTAATATAATACACATTTTTCTTTGCATGAATTTTGTTATTTTATCAAAGACATAGAAATCTTTTTGTTAATATTATGAATAGACTATCATTTAAAAAACTGACTGTTATATGGAGAATAGTTATTATAATGAATTTTTGTGTAAAATGTTATATGTTCTAGATAAGAGCTTTGGAGTTTTGTGATATTTGCCATGCTCAAGATTTAGATTGTTTAAATGATAAAAGGATGGGATTGAATTATTTTTCCTCAGCAATTTGTATATCAATTTTAAAAAATTAAAGCCCATAAAAGTCATCTGCCTGAAAGCATATAGAATTAACTAGAAAGTGGAGTATTGTGACAAAATAATGCTACTTCTTGCATCCTATATTTGGAGCTACATTACAAAATAATGAAGCCCTTTCAAAGAACAAATAATTATAAATAATAAATATAATACTAACATAATATTTTTTTTACTAAATTACATTAAAATATATTACTTTTTATAAATCTCCACATATACACTCTAATGCAAATTTTTTAATATACACCTGGGTCTCATTTTGTACGGTAGATAGGTTCTGTAGAAAACCCACATTAAAAAAAATCACACATAAAATAGATGTAACTTACCTTGAAAAATGGGGGATACATTCTGTAATTTTCAAAAATCACATAAAAGCAAAACAACAAGAAAAAATTACTTTAAAATTCACATAAAAAAATAAGGAAATAAAGTATGATTAATAAAAAATTTTAAATATTGGAAAAAAATTGATACAAGACAAACTTTTTTTACCTTTTTTTATTAACTACAATATTTAATTTTATATTTTTTCATACATATTTTAATCATTATCATTATTTGACAAGATGCAGTTCATTTGTGAACTGGTAAGAAATCAGATTCATCACAAAAGGAAGTATAACTAGCACTACCTTCAGTCTTGTGCTATGTTAATGGTTTTCTGTCAACAATTTAATCAGTGATTAAACTTTGAGATGATGATTTTACTAATTGTTTATAAAGCTCACGATATCCAGACATACAACTATTTAACTCTCATTGGAATTTAAGAGGTTATTCATTGCAGCAAACTCTCTCAGATTTCAGCATTTTCTGACATTTTTCTTTGTCTCACACATCAATGTAAAATCTATGATTAAATGATTATTATTTATCAGAAAATAAATTTGTCTTCATTTGATATTTTTGTTTACTACTGAAATAAATTTTAAATATTCACATTTTGTTCCTATATTAAAAAAATGAGATCGCAATCAAAACAAAAAGATTATACATTATCATTAGAAAGATTATTTTCAGTTTACAAAATCAACAAAATCTTCATTATTTCTGATTATTTTTAAAAATCTAAAAGAATATTTATTTCTATTATATCTAACAAAATATGTTTTAAAAGTTTAAAATTTTGAATATTTATTGCGATATTTTTATACTCGTAAGTATAAATCTATTATTATTATTTACTCATAAATATAAGTAGATTATTTACATAGAAGCTACGATTCTTAAATAGCTTCAGGCCATATTCACATTAGCTGCTAATATAACATTACATTTTTGAAAAAAAAAAAGTATTTAAAGTCAAAATAAGTTATTAATAATTTAAATTTCTTAATATCTAATATAGTAAAATATGAACTTCTTTATTGATAAAAGAAAACCTGCAGAAAAAGATATTAAGAAGAAACATGAATTGCATAACTTCAAAATCACATTTAAAAAATCTGCATAAAATGAGACTCAGGTGTAATGCCTTTAATTTTCTAACAGTTTCAACTGTCCGCAGTCTTCATCAGAGCTACAACATTTAAACATATAACCATATAATCATTATTCTCTCTCTCTCTCTCTCTCTATATATATATATATATATAATGGTTATATGTTTAAATGTTGTAGCTCTGACGAAGACTGCAAGACAGTTGAGAACTATTAGAAATTAAAAGAATTATATAAAAAAATTGCATTAGAGTGTATATGTGGAGATTTATAAAAAGTAATATATATATATATATATATGATTACATGAAAATATATATATAGAAAAAAAAAGAAAGAAAAAAAAACATTTTTTTTTAATAATAATGATTAATTGATGAAAATAGAACATATTTGTCAGATTTAAGAGAATTCATATTATTTTAGAGATTTATTTTATATAAAAGAAAATGTAAGTTCTTATGGAAATTAATTAACCATATTTGTAAAGAAAATGGTAAAATGTTGATTTTTATTAAAAGTATTTAGTTGTAATACTCTCTCCTGTTTTTATTGCTATTATATCTTAAGTCCAATTCATTCACCTCTTCTCCCACCATAATGATGCACTTCCTAATATTTTAATTTTACATTTCAATTGTTTCTGAATATAATATTTATATTCATATTAAAATAATTGTATAATATGTTTCATCAAAAGAGAACAGTCTCAGCATAATAGTTACACTTAATTGACTACAATTAAAAATCAATCCATGAAATTTTTATCATTTGATTTTCACTACATCAAATTAAAACAGATAATATATAATGATTTGATAGCGAAACATAGGATAGCTATTATGTTGAATAGAAATGAGCAAAATCTATTATAAAAATTAACAAAGTAATAGAAATTAAATCTTAATTAATGAATCTATCATCATCACTAGCAAACAGTCATAAACAAATATGACATTTTAATTTTAGAAGAAATAGAAAAACTAGAAAGACAAAAAAGCAAAAAGATTAAGATGAATTTTGCATGGTTATAGTAATCAATCTAAGAACATAAACACTTGAAAAAATCATTTTATAATTCTGCTTTTTAAACTTTTGCAATGAACTTTTGAGGTAACCTTTATGATGTAAATAATTTCTATCCCTTCCATGAAAACCATATAAAATACTTTCTATTTATTCATTTTACATGCTCAATATATTGAATATGTGCCTTTATAATATATTTTATAACATTGTATTTAGCAAGATGATGAGCATAGCAACTGAGGTTTATGATCTTGACATTATATTTTTAGAATTTTTCAGAGCATTTTTAAATGAAATTTTTTTAGTATTTTTATAATACTTTTGATAGGGAATTCCTATTACATTTTATATAATAAACTGAACAATCTAACAGTTCTATATGCAACTTATACAGTAAGATAGTTATACCATAGTGATGTAACATCTATTTCATAAATGCAGCAGTGATGTGTATCTCCAATTTACATAATTTTATCAAAAAGTTTCCAGTATTTTATTCTAATAGCAAAGCATTACAAAGATTATGGTAGCAATTTGTTCCATGATCTATTGCTAGAGCTTGATGGCATTAGATTGTGAGTATTAATGGATATTGGGTCTTTTTTATTTGTACATGCATTTCTAAACACTTATGGAATAATGGTCAAAATAAACTTATCTTTCACCATCACTGTCAATAAAGAATTAATTATTCTTTTTTTTTATCTTATAAAATCTTAATTATCTTTCACTTGCTTTTTATTTTATTATGACTAAGTAAATATAAATTTTTTACCACGCTTAATATATGTCAAGAGGATGTGTATTACCTATCTCAAAAGCAATTTTTAAAACTCATTGAGTGATCATTTTGATTTTGAAAATTTCATGCATATAGTAAAAGCTGTGGTCATATTTAATTTTAGTTGTTCAGCCATATTGATGAGTCTGAATTATTTGAGAAATTATCAAAGCTTTCTTTTTCAAAACATCCAATTTGTATTATATGAGATCATCTTCCTCTCTCTCCTTAGTTCAACAGATTATTTTATATAACATCCTGAAGCTTTAGAAATCAGGATTTGTTGAAATCTAAAACTTTTAGTTGCATATTCTTTATCAATCCAATTAAATTTTCTTTTTTTAAAAAAAAAAACAACAACATATAATTAATAGCCTATTTTATTGTATTTATTATATAATTTATTTAACAAATGGGTCTGATTTGAAATAATATTTACTGAAAATCTTTTTACTTGTGCACTTGGAAAAAGAAGTCTGCTTTTTTTTTTTTTTCACATTTTGTCGTCCACAAAACATCAATAATAGTTTTTTTATATTTTTGTATTCTTTTATGTAGGCATATGAAAATCATTTAATCTTTATTATTTAAACTAGCAACTATGGAGATATTGGGTTAACATTCATTTATTGTTTATCATTCAGACAATCAAAATAAATTGTCCTCATTTAGGTTTTTTGGGTATATTCATATCTTTTATTAATTTTTTTAACAACTGATTCAAGCATTTCTCTTCTTTAATTTTTGATATACAGTATAACAGATTTTTTCTACATATAAGGGTATTTTATGTATAATAGTTATTTTCACTTATATTTTCCCTTATCTGATATACATTTCCTTTTTATAACTACTTCCTCCAAAATGTATTCTTGGGTTTGGTTTGCATAGTTTTATGATTTAAATAAATTTGTTTTGTTTTGAAGCTTTGTGACGATAATATATTACATGTTGAATTGGTTTTTTTTAAAAAAATTCAAACTTCATTTGTATTTTTCAAAGACCTTCAAGTATTAGTAATAACATACAGGCTGTTATAGAACATTACACTAACCTATGTGTTATTACTAATAGTTAAATTTGTTTGAAAATTTATAAATGTTTGAATTTTTTTTAAAAAAATAAAAGCATTAAATAACTAATTGGATGATAGAAATAATCCAAATAAGTTGATATTTTCTTTTTTCATCCTAACCTATTAATATTTTAATATTGAGATTGCTTGTGCTTAGATCTATTTCTTCAGGAGATTACATTTAACAGCATTTTTTTGGTCCCATTCTGGCACATACTACCAAGCATATTGATCAAATTCCAGTGTCAGTCAATTTTTTTGTCCTTTTGATTTTAAAGGAGGATATTCCCACAGTTTACTAAATCAACAGTAACATGCTCTCATCTTATTTATTTTTTCTATTATTTCCTATACTGATCTTTTTTTTTTTTAATTTCTGTTTTTTTCTGAACTCAAAATGTATTATATCATCATCATCACCTTTAGAAATTTTCTTATCAATTAAAATAATATTATGTCTAAACAGATTCTAAAATTTTTATTCAAATTTCTTATATTGTTATTCATTCTTCTTTATGTTATCTATTTTTTTAATTGCCTGTCTCTTTTAAATTACTCCCATATGAAGAGTTTTGCCTCTTTTAAATTAGTTATCTTCCTCACTTTTTGCTCTTTCCACTTGTTTCATCACTATCTACTATACTTAAATATAATTGTCATAGCATATTGTTCCCTTTTTTCCTATTTTTGAAATATTTATTTTATTATTATTTAAAGATGTAATTTTTTCTTTTACTTTATCATCTCTCTCATATTTATTTCTTCCTCCATTTTTTTCTATTTTTTTTTTTTTGGATGTATTTTATCACCTTCTTATAAGTATGTATTACCTCTTTTTTTTTTTTTTGTTATTTTTTCAAAATCATTGCTCATTTTTGAATGAGTATTTCCATTAAAAAATAAATCTATTTTTTATTTCTAATTTACTTTTATCAAGTCTTCAACTTCAAAGAGAATATTCTCAAATGCTTTTTCCTGATTGATGTTTTCTTTCCGTCACATGTGATATTTTTAAACATACTTTTTTTATACTAAGTTCATTGTGAATTTACTCCATTCTAATTTTTACTTTTTCTTAAAATTTCATTGTCTTTGCTATCTTCCCCTTTAGTTCTGCCACATCATGACTAATTTAATTTTGTTTCTATATTCCTAACTTTCTATCTTGATCCTTAATCATTTCTTATCAGGTGTACTATAGTTATTAATTCATTTCAAATTTCTAATCTCACAATTCGATTACTTGTTGATTACTAAAAGAAAAAAGGTTATGTGGCATAACAGTTAGTACATTTTACAAGTAAATTTAAGATTTTTTCTTTCATCAAATAGACCCATATAGCCAACATGGATAGCCTTTTTGTATTATAAGTACTTACTGTTCACTGGATGTAAATGCACAAATTTTAAGTCTCACCATTAATGGAAATATCATACTGAGCAATTTTCTATACTAATTTGTAATTATAAATATGCGACTTTTTTCACATTCGTTAGTGAAGCTATAATTATACTTAAAATAATGTGTAAGCAGTCTGCTTAGCGCTTTCGAGATTTAATGTTGGAATCTCATACTCATAATTTTGTGAATGAATACTGTTGTTATTTATTGTACACATATGCAAATGAGTTTAAATATTTAATTAGTTCATTGTTTAGAGAGAGCAAAGCATGTCTCTGTTCTATTAATGGCACTGTAATCATTTGGAATGTAAAAAGCCTTCTTAACTTTTCTTTTGGCATCACTCTTCTCTGTACAAACTATTCGGGCAGAACTAGGTTCAAATACATGGCCTGTAGCTGCTTGGTGGTACCAAAATACAGATGTTCATTTTTATTTTTAACCCTGATTCCAACATTAAATCTCGAAAGTGCTAAGCAGACCGCTTACACATTATTTTAAGTATAATTATAGCTTCACTAACGAATGCGAAAAAAGTCGCATATTTATAATTACAATTTTCACTAGTGAAGAGAAAAACAATTTATACTAATTTATACATTTCAGTATTAGGCAAGACTAAATATATAAACATTTCTGATTCAATATATTTATTAATATAAAAAAGATATCAACTAAGCCTGACAATTAATATAATAATAGTATTAACAATGTTTATTATTACTTAGAAATACAAAAAAAAAAAGAAAAAGAAATATTTCTTTTTTGATTTTACAATAATTGATTCATGAATTGAAACATCTTTATCAAAATAAGATTTATAGTGATTTATTTTATACAAAAATCATCATCATAAGAAAAAGAAGCAGCAGCTACTTAAAAAGTTATTCCTTTTTTTTTCATTACTACTAGATGATTATTATCATTTCTCTCTTTTTAATGCCTGTTAATGCAGTTCCTTTACTATCTAATAATGATTAATATTATTTATGAATATTCACATTGATACAAGAATTGTGATAATGTGATATATCAAATATAACTACCTAACAAGTGAGATAGAAATTAACAAAAATTTTATTTAAAAATATCCTTTATGCTGATTGAATTTTAAATATTAAGTGTTAGGTATTGATGAATAAATTAAAATTATGTTAATGCCATAATTATGTTTGCAGAGTCTATAATTTTTATAGAAAATAATGAAAAGCTATCAACTTATAAAATATAAGAATTCATATCATTAAAAAATGTATTTCTTTCATAAGATCAGAAGAAAAATAAGGATGAATCATTTAGGAGATCCTGGAAATCTGAAAAAATAAGTTTTTCATTTTTTATATAGAAAATCCATACTATGAAACAGAAATATTAATTAAATTTGATACAAGCTCACAACTAATATTTCTAAATAATTCTATCTTAAAATATTAAAAATTTATTACATAATAAATAATATATAAAAAAATATAAACAAAAGAAAACAAAATCATCTTGTTTTATAATCCTAATGTCAAATATACATCTACATTTGAATACATATTCATATTAAAATTCAATTCTTTGTAAAATGACAGATAGCATTGCACATACTGATGAGTATTTATGTCAATGCACTTCTCATAAAATATAACATTTTTATTAAAATCATAATAATGAAGTATAAGACATTATTGTTATATCATTATTTTCAAACATTATTAAGTATCTTTAAGATGATTTCTCTAAGTTTAATCCAATTTCATTGAAACACAGTTGTTTTTTTTCATATTACTCAAAAAAATTTCTTTATCTCAGCCATCCATAGTTTAAGATAATAATCATCCATCTATTGCAGGGGTAGGCAAATAGTGGCCCGAGGGCCACACGCAGCCCACTAAGAGTTTTAATGTGGCCCGCCAAGACAATCAGAAAAATCTGCCTTCAACAGATTCGTCTCATATTTTCCACTACGATGGCCACATCAATACACATGCACAGTGTAGATACAATGTGCAGTGCTTTTCCAGTTAATCTGATTAATTTCAATTTTGTCTTTGCATTAGCAAATATATACATTTTCAACTTTAGTGAAACCATGAATCCTCCGAAAAAATGTAAAATCGGTGATGAATGTCGTGTGTTTAATGAACAATGGACAAACAAATATTTATTTGGTAATACAGGGAATAAAAAAGTGTGTATATTGTGTCATGAAAAAAAGTGTGGCCCTTCGCTAATCTTCGCTTCCACAAAGTGGCCCCTGATGCGGCCCTCTGCCAACCTCTGCAGCCCCCGAGCCAAAACAATTGCCCACCCCTGATCTATTGCCATCTTTTCTAATGAAATGTCAAAAACAGTTCCTTTTGAATCTTTTAACTCTTTCAATAGTATATATGATAAATATTTATTCTCTCATCCATATATTTTTTAAAATCCATCCACTTAAATTTCAATACACATTTCCATATTTTTTATTGTGTTGTGTGCAATCATCAATATTGTATTATTAATCTATTAAAGTGACCAAATCTAAGACAAAAACCATATTCTTTATTCATGAGCTATAGAGAAACAAAAAAAAAAGATATGTCTAGAAAATCTAATTTTTCTTTTGATCCTGAAAATCTGAAATGACTTTCACTATTTACACATAAAACTACATTGTTAGCATATGAAGAAAAATATTATATATATTATTGTGCACTACAAAGCCAACATCTGTGGAATTTGCTAATATTTAAAGACTAAAAGAAATAAAATTTTAAAATCGTTCGTTCGATGAAAGCAATTTAGTTTGGGTTTTTTTAGTTAGTATAATTTATTTTTAGATACATGCAATAAAAAATTTTTGTGTTTTGTATTATCTATTTAATTAAAATAAAGTTAAAATTGGAAGAAATAGAAATGCATACAGATTGTGGATCCAGATAAATTTAAAAAAACATTCCAAATATGCAAATGATTACCATCAAAGTAATATCCTTCAAACGATAATTAAAGATGGCACCAAAGGAATTTATAGAAAAAAAAGAACTTAGTAGCTAAAAAGAAAAAAAGGATGTCCAAAACTTGTATTTTAATAAGAAACAAAAGATGAAAATATATGCACAAAAATCTCAAAACTGTCTGAAGTATAAAAAAAGCAGACAACTTCGAAAGGGGATTTTTGCTGGTGGTTTTTTTTAATCCTGGATGGAGAGGATAGGAGTTTCTAAGCATGGTTTTCTTGTCCTCTCAACTGCAATAAAATGCCTCCATCCAGGACTACTTATATGTGGAACCAATTCATCCAGTGTAGGCAAAAACCAGAGCATTTGCTGACATTTTCCTTCACAAAAAAATCACCTAGAAGTTTAGAATCTCACCATATCTTACTACAACCAGAAGTGTGAAAATTTTGATACAATTAAATTAAAAGTTAACTACCACTGAGCTGTTCATCCAAAAACCATGCCTGGTATAATCAATAATCCACATAACATGAGGAACTTACCGGTAAGATATTAGTCAAAATAAATCATACTTGACTAAATATGTGCACAATGCTTACCATATCACTAAAGAGACATTGTTTTTTTCTCAATTCTTCAAGAAACTATTTCATTAATTGTTTTCAAGCAGCAACTTAAGAATTGGAATATGAACTATATAATTATTTAATGAACATTATTATCTGGATGTGCGTGTGTATGTTCCTTCCATTATAATAATTCCATTTTTGTAATATGCCATAATTATAGTCTAATATTTTAGTTAATTTGTTTTAATAAAATTATCAGTAGTATAACTCTAATTGTACATCCTTAGTTTGATTTTGCTATATTTTGTTAATGAAATATTTTAAGAAATGTATAAATTACCTATGCCAACATGTTCATTTAATATTCAAATGTTAGGGGAAATTCATATAAAATATTAGTAGTCAAATTGAAAAAAAATATTACATTTAGTTATTTACTGTGAAAATATGGTATACAATGTGATGAGAATAAGGGGCTCTACAGATCCTGGTCCCTCTTAAACAAATAAAAAACTGATTCTGTCAGCAATGAAAATCCCAAATCAAAAATTAGGTGAGTTAATCTGGAAATGTATTACATTCTATGAAGATCCCTAATATCAAGAATGAATAAATGCAGAGGTAACTTGATTAACAAATACATTAGCAATCTAGGATCTATAAAGCCTAAATTGACCGAAAATGGGTACAGTATATTATTTCTAACCTTTTAATATTCATACAGTAAATACAAATGTTTATTATTATAAAATTTTATATATATTATTTTTAACTTTTTACTATTGTCATTTTTTTATTATTCCAATTGTAATTAAAATGAATAAAAATGATGTAGCAGTGTTTTATATTTGAAAGAAAATGTTTGCACATTAAAATTTGCTGCCAATATTATTTTGTTGTGAAAGAAGCATTTTTTAATGGAGAAACTTTATTTTTTGAATAGCTAAAAGAAAAAAAACTTTTACAATCAAGAAAAATTAAAATTTAAAGCAACCTTTCAATTAAGAGAAATTAAGATTTGTTTTTATTTCTGTTTGAATTTACTTTGAATGCTTTTATTTTTATTTTTTAAAAATATAGCTCTACTAAACTGATAACACATTTGGAATTTCAACCAGCCAACATTTCTACAATAAACAAATAAGGGGCCTATCCTGAAATATTTTATTATATTGCATTGTCATCAATTTTTAAAATATGTACAAAATTTGAAGGAAATCTATTAAAATTGTATTACAAAATTTATCATAAACAAACAAACAAAAATTATCCTAAATAAAGAAACAGTCTCCAAGTAAATAAAAGCATTTAAAAGCACATTTATTAAAAATCTTCAATCACATAAATATGTTTCTTTTTAATAATACTTACTAATGTATATATAAATATTTTGAACACTTAGAACAGAACAGCTAAATTTTTATTAAACAGTTTTACACACAGAGCATGCTTTCAACTACCAAGGTCAGACTCATAGCACTCATAATTTGTAGAAGGGAGATGGTCACAATTATGTAAATAGCTAATTTACATATTCAATGTGTTAGACAATGCAATGCTGAAATCATTTTTATTAATATCATGAGAGTTATTGGAAATAAACCGTGCCTCCTTAATTTTGTGCTTAATCATCACATTCAGAGCATAAGATATCCATCTTTACAGAATCAAAGGGGTGACCGTATTCTAGTTCATGCTCTAGAAACACAGACCTGCAATTAGTCCTACTCTTGTCATGGTCATATAGATATATAAAAAGCATTCCAAGTTTAATTGTACGATTAAATTTATTTATTTTATTTCAAACTGTAGTTGTTAATCAATCTTTATTTTAGAAAAACATTGAGTAAGTTTTTAATATTTATTTTTAGTCTTTTTTTCCCCCATCCAATAGCACATCTAACATTTTCTGAAACATTATTTGTATAACTTATTACATCATCTGCAAAATTCTGATAATCATCACATGATCACCATTTCTTATGCTTGCTTATAACTGTTATTAAAACAGGCAAGGCTCCTCACTGATGAAGGCCATAAGCCAGAAACTAGTCTGGGGATATTGGATGAGTAGGCACTAGATGGGGATTTTATGCACAAGCCTTCTGGCATCCCTTGATTACTCTGGCTTGTACTGAGTAGCAATATGTATAGAGAGTTTTGCCTGTTTTAAAATCCTGATAACTTAAGTAATTTCCAATTATATTTATTTCTTTAGCTTTTTTTCAAACCATAAAGTATTTTCTATAAAAATGCTGTAAATTTTTTTCAAAGATAGGGAATCACTTTATCATATACCATTATCAATGTTAATCTTCCTAATATTCCCATATAGTTTAAAAATTGCTGTTGTATTTTGATAAATATTTATCAGAATTTGACAGTATTCTAGTTTTGTCTCATGTTTAAAATTTTAATATCTACCCATGACTCTTCTTTGGTCAGATATATCTATTTTAAAAATGAAATTTTACATATATTTAAACACACACACATATGTACATATAACAATTATTATCAAGTTTGAATAATAATTGTTTCAATTTTTATAGAAATGTTAATTCCTTCACCATCTCAGAAAAAATATTTTTAAAGATCAGTTTACATTCTTATTACATTGTAATATAATTTCAGGTATATATTCTAGTAGCAATTTCATACTATGAATCAGAATAACTTTTTAATATTTGGATTTAATTTACATTGTTATAACCATTTTGTTTTAAATTCACAGTTCTCTATATAAGTCTGTAATTTTTGATATATTCTTTTTCACCTTCCGTAAATATTAATAATTTTGCAGTTTTCTAATAATCTGGATATCTTCATAACTTCATCATTTAATTTAACCAACAATTTTTTCATCCTTTTTTATCTGTTTTTTGGAAAATCTATAATTTCATAATTTTCTAGAAGTTTTTTAAAATTTAATTATGTTTCTTTTTTTTTTTGTTTGTTTGTTTTAAAAGATATTACTATGATTGCATAGGTTTTCTTGTTTTTTATTAACATATAGTTTTTTATTAAATAATTTATTATTATTACTGAATTTTTTTTTTTTAAATACCAAGATGACATTTTACCTGTTCAGAGAGTTATTGTCATCTATAGCTTTCCTTGTATATTTCAGTTATATTTCTCATAGCATCATTAATTCTGTTTTTATATATCATTTTACAGAATTGTGAATAAAATGGTTAATTTTTACATTTATATCTATATATTTTATATATCATTTTGTTTCTGTTGAAAATTTTCTGTGCAGCAATTTTTGTATAGTTATCTTTTTAATTTATCTAATTTAGACTAAAGTCTTAATATTTTTAAATAATTTCTAAATTTAAAATTCATTTGAGTATTTCTGAGGTTTAGTCTTTCTTAATATTTTTTTTTTTACCTTTGAAATAACACATATCTCACATTTTATTAATTGATAATCATTTCCTGTTTTGAATCTAGTAATCACATTAGAATTTGAAGCCCAAATTTTTAGTTAGTCAAAATATAATTCAATCATGATATGTTTCATTTGGATGCTTTCATAGCCATTTTGGAGTTCTTTCAAAAAAGGAATTTATTAACTTGTAATGATTTTTTTTTCATAAATTCTATAGGTGGGCATGCCATAGCACTTTCATCTTTTCAATTATTTTTGATTCCTAGTATTAAAACTTTCCATGATCATTTGGATATTTATATAAAAATTTTCCACTTCTTCAATAGAATTAAAACTTGTTATGGCATAAATCTGAATTATCTGCATTTGGTATTCTCCATTCCATTAAATTAAATAATTAATTTTGTCATTTACTATCAAATTCTAGAATGTCATTCTTCTATTTTTTTATTTATAAATCTCACTTCCACTTGTATTAAAACTACTATCATGTTTAATTTACATAGCTAATGAAAGAAATTCTTTTTTTTTTTTTTTTCATATGTCATAGCATCTGCCGGGAGGCGAACCCACACCCGTCTGCAACCAACTACTTGCTTGCATGGCGGCTGCGATACCTCTCGGCTAACAACGCAAGACTTTTTTTTCAAATTAAAAATCATAAAAAACTATTCAAGATAATAATTAGAAGTGTTTAATATTATATAGAATTAATATAAATATTATTATTGAATATGAAAATTTTAAAAACAATACATAAAGAAGTTGAAATAAAATTAACAATTAATATTTTCTTTGTATTCAAGAATGTAAATTTACGTTTTGTGAAATTATGAATTCTATAATTTTATTTTTCTAATTTTGAACCCATATTGAAATGCACAATACATTTTTACTAGTTGAAATATTATTTCACTTATTAAGACTGCAAAGACATAAACTGTCATATTATGATAATTTTATTTTTTTTGTTTGAAACTATCAAATTGGAAATTCAAATATTTCCAGAAAATCGTAATAATTTGACAAATGAATCAGGTGAAAAAAACTGAGCATATCTCTCTTGTATATATATATATACTAAATATATATATGCAAAAAATAAAAGGGGGCATAATTCCATTGAAACACTATTATATATTGAACCACTTCTAGGGAAATAAAACCCAATACAATAAAGGCAGTTTATTATACTGTTTTTAAATTAAATTATAAAAAATAATAACAAAAAATCATATATAACAACTATATAAATTCTATATATATTGATAATTATATATAAAAAGCCTTTTTTGGCTCATGATTTTATGTCTTTATCAAATGTTGAATATCTATTTTAAAGTTAAATTATTATTGCACATGAAGCGCTATCTACAGTTTTATAATAGAAATAAAAATAACAATAATAAAATAAAACATAAATAAACCAAAATAAAATTATGATACAACAATCCAGATTGTTAAAAGTTTATCTCAATCCAGATTGTTAGAAATTCATTAAAAGGTGAAACAAATTAACTATATAATATAATACATAAAATAAATAAATGCTTATTTACAGAAAATAAATAAAAAAAATTGCTCTATATAACTTTATATATATATACTAGTTTATTATATAATTTTCTGTTCAATAAATTTAGTTAATAACTGGTCAATTAAAAATGGAAAAAAATTATATAATAAGATAGTACATATAAAATTGTATAAACCATGTTTTTATTTATTTTGTGTATATAGTTAATTTGTTACTATATAGTTAATTTGTTTCAACTTATAATGATATTCTGCTAATCTGGTTTGCTTTAACAAAATTTTATTTTATTTATTTATGTTTTATTTTATTATTGTTATTTTTACTTCTATTACAAAACTATAGATTAGAACTCTGTATACAATAATAGATTGCATTTAAAATAGATGTTCAGCATTTGATAAGGGCATAAAATCATGTGCCAAGAAGGCTTTTTATTTTTAATTACTAATATATATAGTATATCACATGATCACCATTTTTTATACTTGCTCATAACTGTTATTAAAACAGGCAAAACTCTCCATACAGTAGTGCCACTCAGTACAAGTCAGAGATAGGGATTTTATGCACAAGCCTTCTGGCATCCATTGATTACTCTGGCTTGCACTGAGTGGCACTACTGTATGGAGAGTTTTGCATGTTTATATATAGTAATTATTTTTTATAATTTGTATTAAATTAGGTATTATTATACAGAAATTAAATCTAACTTTGTTTAAAATTTATGTATATGTGGATATATTTTCATAAATATTTAAATTATAAAGGAAATTTTTCTATATATTAAAAAAAAAATTAAATATAGTGTATGTAATTCAACAGTTACCAAGTAAAACAGATATTTAAGTTGAACCATAAGATCTCATAATCATCAATGACATTTTTCTGATACATTTAGAAAACAAATATGAGTTATAAATCAAACCAATTACTTATTATATGTGAAGAATTTGAAATATAACAAACTTCTCAAAATTCACATAAGCATATAAGCATCTCTCCTTGAGAATTATATATTTTTAATTAAACATTTACACAGATTTAAGAATAAACCCTCAAGTTATAATGGGAATTTTTTCATGTATTAAACTAAATGAAAACCTTCAGCTATAACTAGGCAATATCAGTTAAAACAGATAGTCACGCTAAACTATATAATCTATAATTAACAATAGCATTTGTCTGATTTATGTTAAGGTAATAGATAAGATTACTTGTTATTTAACACTCAAGCTGCTAAAGGAATTGTAAATCAGATTAGGTACTTTTTTTCATATGTGAGCATTAGAAATAGAATAAATTTTTATAAATCTTTACCAGCAACAAAACAGCTTCCCCTTAGAGTTATATATATTTAATTAAAGATTTTCATGAACTTAAAAATATAAACATTGATGTAACTAATAATCACAAATTAAAACAGAGAGTCAAGCTGAACTATGATTTAATAATTAAAAATAGATCTCTGTTCTTCAAGGAAGATTTAATATTATTATCAGGAATGAGATAAAAATTCTTGTAAAGGCATCAGTGATAATAAAAACCAACAGTTTGCAAAACTAGGCATTATAGTTTTAAAAAAATCAATATTGAACAGATATTTAAGACAAAGTCTGGGAAATGAAAATAGCATGATGGAGATTGATTTAAATGACTGAGCAAAATATATTGTATGTATGGGAGATGAAATGCCATTTGCACAAAAAGACCAAGTCAAAGCATCCTTAAAACTAGTTAAAAAATAATATTGACATTCATAGAAGATTGAATCACAACCGTTATCATGATTGCAAAGATAGATGAATCATTAAGATTTTGTGGTAATTATCATTATAAAATAAACAAAAATATAAATAAAAATTATTTACTCATTATCCAATGCAATGGAAATAATTGTTATCAAAATTTGTCGTAAATTTATACTTGCTACTTGGCCTATAAGCAAAAAATCATCAAAACTATTAATGCTAACTATAGACATCAAACTATTTTATTGTAACCATTTACTTTTTTGTTTAACAATTGATCCAAATGTGTAATCCAAACAATTGGCAGTTATTCATTTTTATTCATAATTATAATTTTGGAAACATCCCTAAGTCAATATGGGAGTGAGATTTATCATGTTGAGTAAACTCATGGTGCAATGAAAAAGAAAAAAATGCATATGGAATGCCATATGAGAGTAAATTTTAGGATACATAATTCATAAAAAAGGTAAAACATCTGCTCCTGAGATGATGCAAACATTACAAAATTCTTAAGACAAACAATATTTTAATTCACTTCAGACTTTTTAGAAAAGTAGTGAAGTATTTTGAAACTTTTATAAAAGAAAAACTTAAATAATCCATTTATGATTTCTTAAGAGAAAATCAGAAATAGATATGAACCAAAAGCCAAGAAAATGAGTTTATTTAAACTAAAACTCTGTTAACCTCAAACAATCTGGATGTTTACCATAAAAGCAATCTACAGCTAATATTCACTTCAGATATTTCTGAATATGGCAGAGAAGTAGTGTTAAGCTATCTAATTTTAAGAAGCACATGCATTTAGAACACTAACACTGAAAAAAATTTGTCAGTTGAACAAAGAAGCTTTAGCTATAATATTCAAAATATAAAAAGTTCTACTAATATCTGTATAGTTTAATTTTTTCTATATTGATGAATCATAGGTCTCTTTTGTGCATATTTCCCAGCTTGAAATCAACTTATGATTATTAACATTGTTTTGAATCTCTGATAAATTGAAATCCAAAAGCCAAAATAAATTATACAAATAAACTTCAATTATATTAAGTGATCAATAAGATAATATTCTGTCCAAAATAGATTAGTAAAAGTGACCCTGCTAAGCAATAATAATAATTATTATTATTGTTGTTATTATTATTATTATTTTGGAATGCAAAAATAAATTCACTATATGCAAAAGGTACATATTCTCATGACTAAATTGTAATACTGACAATTGAATGAGAGAAAATATTTGCTTCACTATGGTCATCCAGAAATAATAGCATTCATAAGAAACTTTATTTAATAGCTCAATATTAATACTTAAATAGAAATCTATGTTAAGAACTGTAAACTAAGTCAATTTATGATTTAATTATTAAAAAACCATCTAGAATGGCCTGAGACAATTAAGCCATGACAGCAGATTCATATTATTTATGCAAGACCTTTTGAAGGATATATATATATATATTTTAATAGGGATAGATG
Organism: Epiperipatus broadwayi; assembly: GCA_028023455.1. Lineage (NCBI taxonomy): Eukaryota > Metazoa > Onychophora > Udeonychophora > Euonychophora > Peripatidae > Epiperipatus > Epiperipatus broadwayi. The sequence continues at coordinate 7,037,903 of JAQFVV010012402.1, forward strand.
CTTACTCTCAATAGATAGAATATTGAGAAATGGCACTGGGTTTATTTTCATTAAATTCATACAATATTTAATAGAATGTAAACCAAGTATAAAAAATATTTATACTGCAACACAATCTGGAGGCTAATAGTTCAGCAGAAAATTTACTATATTCTAAAAAGAACTTTAAATAAAGGTGATTTAACCAGCCTTCAAAAAGCTGTGTTCACCATATTGATTCAATTCCAATCACAATAACCAGAAAAATTCATTCAATTATTGTTTGATTGGAAGCTAAGAAATAAGCTAATGATGCTACTTCCAAAGGAAAACAGTTCTGTACAAACAAATTTAAAGCCAGTAAAAAATTCTGAATCAAAAATATTTTCATAAAAGTTAGACTGAAACAACTATTTTAAAATTTTTATCTTGATAAACTGTGGGGGGGAGTAGAAGATAAAACATAATTAAAGACACACATCAAACCACTATAATTATAGATCGGAGTGGTAAACAGCAAAATAATCTCCAAATTCAAAGAGTGAAATGGTGAAAGAACACAAAATCACTCAAACAATATATTTAAAGATTTGCATGAAATTATAATTTCTCTGGAATCTGAGAGGAGAGATTGATATACGCTATGAATTAAACAAAAAAATTATATTTCAGAAAAGTAAAAACTAATTAAAAATGAGAATAGTATTTTTAGTTTGTTGAAAAACTATTTAATCCTAAAAGGAAAACATAATAATCCATGTTATTTGAAAAAAAACATGGTTAATTAATAATTTTTATTAGTCATTTATTAAACTAGAGATTATTTGATAATGGATATATCTGTAGTGTAATTTTCACTATACCATTCTTACGTAAGGTATTCTTTTTTAACATCTTGTGGAAGGATGTAATCATAAACATATATGTTCAAAAACATGTGAAAAAGATTTAAGATCCCCAAGATATACATTTTTTGCTGAACCAGATCAGTTGTCCTGGATCACAATCTCTTCCATATACTTTTATCATTGTTCATAGATAGAAATCAGTCTCTACCTTGCGTGAGAATGGTGTAGTGAAAATTACACCACATACCCATTCATTATTAGATAATCACTAGTCTAATGAATGGCTAATAAAAATTATTAATATATTTTCATTAAGTGATTTGTGTCAATGTTGTGAGGGTGGTACATTTAATATTCATCAATTAAACTGTAGTAATTTTTATCTATCTATCTATCTATCTATCTCTCTCTCTCTCTCTCTCTCTCTATCTATCTATATATATATATATATATATATATATATATATATATATATATATATATATATATATATATATATATATATATATATATATATATATATATATATTGTAACTAAATAAAATATGTTAAATAATAATTTATAATATATAGTGTTTTATTAAATAGCTTCCAAAATAGCTTGCATGGAAAAGAAAAGATTGCAACAGGTATTTGGCTTATTTCAAGCTCTAGCTGGGCAGCCATTGTAACCACATTGTAACTTAAATAAAACATTAAGACACTGTAACTTATGAAATAATATCAAGTGGGTGAGTACATTTAATCAAAATATTTTAAAACAAATCCAACAGTATTTTTACCCACTTTTTATCTCTTAGTTTTATTAAGTGAATATCTAAGTTAATAATAAGTGAATATGGCCTATCAGGGCACCACTAGGTTATCTGAATGTAGACAAAGTCATATTCTATTCTTATTTCAAATGTACCAGTTTGAACCCCTTTGGTACCTTATTTATAACAAAATGGAGGATTTTTGGATTTTAGAACCATATAACCTTTGCACTAACATTAAGGGAAACACAAAAACATTCTTATGCTATAGTTGTGCATATAAACTTTATTAGACAAAAATTATCACTTAAATTTTAATATTATAAATGCATTTTAATATTTTTACAAGTGCCACTAGCTCATATTAAACACTATCAATTTATGATGGCAATTCCCTCATCCTTGAATGATGTGGATGATGGAATGGCAGTTATTATCTTATAATGACTCACCCATGATAACCAAATACAGTGAAAATTATTATTTAACCTATTTTATTTAGTTACAATATATACTGAACAATGATAAAGATATGTGTAAGAGATTGTGGTCTGCAACAACTGATGAGTGCTGATTTAGTATGAAATGTGCATTTGGGGGATCATAGATCTTTTTTGCATGTTTTGGTCATTTGTTTATGATTACATTTCTTCACAAGGTGTCAAAAATGGATAGAAATCAGACCTTATCTTGCATGAGAATGGTGTAGTGAAAATTACATTACAGACATATTCATTATTGGATAACCTCTAGTCTAATGAAAGATTAATAAAAATTATTAATATACTTTCATTAAGTGATTTGTGTAAATGTTAAGAGGGCAGCACCTAAGACACATCAAATAAATTGTAGTAATCTGCTATATATATATATACTAAACAATGATAAAGATATGCTAAATTGTAGTAATCTGCTATATATATATATACTAAACAATGATAAAGATATGCTAAAGAGATTGTGGTTTGGGTGAACTGATAAATGCTGGTCTAGCATGAAATGTGCATCTTGGGAGTCATAGATCTTTCTCATATTTTGTTGGTCATACAAGGTATTAAAAATGGAAAGAAACCAGATCCTATCTTATGTGAGAATTGTATAGTGAAAATTACCCTACAGACATATTCATTATTGGATAATCTCTAGTCTAATAATTGACTAATAAAAAATATTAATATACTTTCATTAAGTGATTTGTGGCAATGTTGTGAGGGCAGCACATTTGACACATCAAATAAATTGTAGTAATTTGCTATATATATACTGAACTATGACAAAGATATGTGTAAGAGATTGGGTCTGGACCAACTGATGAGTGCTGATTCAACATGAAATGTGCATCTTGGAAATGATAATTTTTTTCACATGACTTTAGTCATATTTTTGATTACATTCTCTCCACAAGGTGTTAAAAGTGGATAGAAACCAGTTCTTACCTTCCATGAAAATGGTGTAGTGAATATTACACTCCAGATATATTCCATATTGTTAAACAACTGCTTTTTAAATGATTGGCTATTCCAAGGAATCTGAGACATTTATAAATGCAAGGTGTCATTAAAATTATAGACTTCTTGTCTTTGCTTTGAAATTGTGTCATAATTATTATCTCATCTTGGGAAAAACAATAATAGTGGAATATATCTATCTCCTAAAGTAAGAAAGCAGGTATCAGAAACTTTAAAAGTTAATTCATCTTTCATTATTATTTTTGTAAGCCTTCATTAAAATTACATATTTGAAATAGTAATTAATTAGAAATGTATTCAATTGTATTATATTTATATATAATTCAAGTATTCATTATAGTAGTTATATTCATATATATATATCAACATGGATCATTTTATTAAATATTTGTGTTAAAACAAATCCATTATTAAATTTTAATGATCAAATTATAACTTGACCATCTCACAATATAATTTATCTATTTTATGGTTGACTAAACAATGTAGAGGGGGGAAATTATTCACATATATATGAGTAGACAAACATAGTATATATTTTGTAAACAAAATTTAATTATTTTGGGGAAATGTTCTGAAGATAGATCGGAATAAAATGTCTGTATTCAAATATCTTTGAACTTTTATTCTAAAACAAAATCATTCATAATATTATAGCAAATTAATTAAAAATAAATATTCTTTCTTTGAATATAGAAATATTTCACTTTCCACCTGTTTGAACTACATGTGTTTTATCTTCCGACTTTTACTTTCTATTTGGGTTTGATGCAGAGATTTACTAAGAGTAATTATTACACAACAAAATTTTTAGATAACTTTCCATAAAGCACTTAGCTTAATAGTTTTAAACTAGAAGTGAGTATTAAACTTAATAAGAAACAATTCCATTATATTGGGAAAAACAGCATAAAAAATATTAATAGAACATAGTGACCCATTTTAAGCATGCACAATCACTTTAACAGATTTATCATCACAAAAAGAATAACTCATTTTAATTGTGCTTAATATTTTAATTTATTATATATAAAAACTTAAACAAATAACTAAATTTTAAATGTATTTCTAAAATTTATTTGATTGCATTATTTAAAGCCAATTCAAGTTACCAAAAATATTCTTTTGGCTACAATGTGCTTTGTGGATTGACATTTTGGTACAGTTGACATTTATCTAGAGTATTATTAAATTCTTACAAAGAAATTAAGTCATATATCATTTAATAAGTTTGTATTATAAATGTTATATAATGAGTGTGCTAATAGCTCTTAACAAGCTTTTCAGAACATCCCTATCCCCCAGACCAGTTTCTAGCTCTGGCTTTCATCAGTGGAGTGCTAAGATATTCAAGCATTAGATTTAAAATACCAGATCAAATCCAGCACTTTATCTAATGTTTAACTATTAAGTAGAAAATCTGAAATTTTCAGACGTCAATATGTCTTCAAATCCAGCTATCTAATTTAAATAGCTATATGAGACCAAACTAAGTTTAGATACACCGTATATTAATAGCTTTAGCAATATAAAATCACCAAAGCCTTAAGAGCAATAATAAAGCCATATATCATGTGACTTAATTTAATAATATTGTATTACAAATGTTATATAATGGCATGCCCAAAGATCTTAACAAGCTTTTCAGAACATCCCTATCCTCAGACCAGTTTCTAGCTCTGGCTTTTGTCAGTGAAGTGCTAGGATTATCAAATTCTGAAAAATATTTGTGAGAATGCAATGATATTAATTAGATTACATTGTATACTAAGAAGATTAACATCGATAAGAATGTACAATAGGGTTATTCTCTCTATTCAAAATATTTTACAGCATTTGTAAGGAAATATTTTGTAGACTAAAATAGTAAACTAAGGGATTATAAATAAATTGAGATCACTTAAATCATCTAGATATTGCATATGCTTTTACAAATAATGTTATAGTACTTCAAAGGTGTTACAAGAACTATCAAAATTTTAAAAAATGGGATTAAAGATAAATGCTAAAAAAAAAAAAAAACCTAATTGATTTCAGTTGTTTTCAAGAAAATAAAGTTTGATACTAATAGTAATAAACACCTTTGTCAAATTATTAATATTATTAGAAAAACATGAATAGAAATCAATCACAGAATAAAATTGGATGGGGTGTTTTTGATAAAAATAACAATACAATAATAAAAAGATATACATATATTATTGAAAAGGAAGTTTTAATAATATGTTTTTACAGAAGATCTAAGCTTTGGATTTTTTTTTTTTTTTTTAAAGTATTATAAAGACTACACTTTACATGCTGAAATATGAAGAAATGTATATTGGGATTAACACGAATGAATCAAAAGTAAATTACATAAGTAAGAGACTAAACAGATATAATGGATATTATTGAAAGAATCAAAAAACTGAAATGCAGCTGGGCTAGACATATTAGTAGAAGAGATGGCATGGATAGATTAAATCACCAGAGATTTAAAAAACCTAGAAAGAAACTACATATAAGATGAATGGAGATAAGTTTCCTAGAGTAGTGCAAAAAGAAACTATGAATTTTATGATAATAGAAAAATTTTATTTTTTTGTTTAAAAACTTATTATATATAATTTGTTGGATGACTAAATGAATATTTTTATCATTATGTTTCTATATGTATGTTTGTGTTTCGAAGACACTGATGAACACCAATGACATTAATAAATTAAAATACTGCACTGTGAATTAAAGTAAAAAAAGTTAGGTTTATCATTTCTGTTAAGCTTTAATTCAGATTATTATAATTATGCTAATGTACATAAACGAACAATTTTATAATAATATATAACATATATTCATTTTATATGTCTATAATGTAGGTTTAAATCTAAACTAACTAAACTTGAAAATTTTTCACAAGTCTTAAATTTTGCTTTTTTTAGGTAGTTTACCCATAAACAAACTAGCTAACCATTCAATATTGATCAGTTATTCATAGCTATAGGATAAAACAAGAATGAAAAAAATGCTCAAGATCCATCACCTGGTAATTTGTTAAACCTGTTTAACTATTCTCTATGAGGTGTTGCTGCTGGAGATGCTTTGCCATACAGTGAGCTATTTAAAGTCTGTTGATCAATTTATATAACACAATATACTTATTTTTTTAAATGTATAGGATTATGTTAGACAAAATTTTCATCAGAATTTACTTACTGTGAAGCAAGTTCGATAAATTTCTTTAAAAATATCATGTCTATCAATAGAATCTTATCTTTTTTTAAATATTTGTTACTATTTTGAATTTTTGTTTTATCTACATAATCCCTTCATCGATATTTATTAGCCTGTTTTCTAATTCACGACTATGAATGAATATATATATATACATAGACACTGATATTCTTAATATTGTAGTAGTGAACAACTTAATAAATTTAAATGTTTGAATTATTGATGGCTGATGTGCAGTGGTAGGAAATGTGCGTGCGTATGCATGGATCTGTTGCATAAATTAGTGATTATAAACTAAAGAAAATGAGGGTTGTAGAGACTTTGGAAAGATTATTTCTACACATGATTTTAAAAGTTGTATAAAATCTTACATGCTGAAAAACGGAAGTGGGGAAGGTCATTCAATGAGGAAACTATAGAAAGGAAGAAATGGATTAGGCATGTTTTTTTAGAAGGGAATTAAAAACAACAGAATTTGTGATAAGGAAAAAAATGACAAATAGTCTTGGATAATATAATAATCTGTTTTCCACTTGAAGGGTTTTTTTTAAAAAAAACAAGAATTATAAAAAATGCTCATACGGTCACAAAAACGTGAATGTGGATAAAATAAATTTTGAAGAATTTAAAACATTTAATTACAGTAGTAACCGTTTTGAGAGTAAAGGTTTAAATATGAATAAATAGGAACGAACAATTAATAAAATTAGTTCGAAGTTGGGAGATGTTTGGTGATAAGTTTGATAAATTGTTAAATATGAGACTATAAAATTGATAAAACAGATGGTATAATGAATATAAAAAATAACATGCTAAACATTCATAACAAACTACAATGCTAGAGATTAATAGTCTTTTGGGAGAGGCTTTTAATCAGTAATTGTGAGCAACAATAATTAGTTAACGCTCCTTTTTTTTAATTGAAATCTTTTGAATTAAGATAGTATTAAGTATTTCCGCAGTTTAACTACACAAGTATAAAATTTCCATTTATTTATTTATTTCGTCGCAGAGGTGAACATATAAATTTACGATGAAAATTTATACTGTTTTACTATTATTATATATTTTCGGCAATTTGCCGAAAACATATTTGCTTATAAATAAGAAATTTCTATCAAATAATATGATACACGCAGCAAAAATGAAATTGCTTCATTTATTACCAGAGTTGTCTAGTAAACCTAGAATTAAACATAATTTTACCCTTGTTCTTCCCTACATGCTGCGATTATTTGATGTTTTAAAAAATGAAGATAGTCACGATTTATGCTTGTTTTCTAATGCATCTATACCAGGAAACGTGATTAGAAGTATAATGAATCAAGGTAATTTGTTTTATTATTAAGTTTGATAAAATCGCTCATTCTATATGTAAACATATTTGTGTGTGCGTGTGTATTTGATAAAAGTATTAGTTTGAAACTTTTTAAATCTCTTTATGTAATATGGTGAGGGGGGGGGGCATAGTGCATTTATTGATTTATAGCTTACTTTTATTTTTTTCTTTCTAGGTCGAATTTTGTCCGTATATAAGAAAGAAATGAATATATACCTATTTTTTAACTTATCCAGCATTTTAAATTACGAAGAGTTAAAATCAGCAAAAATTAGAATAGCATTAGAAGGAGTCTTAAAAACTCTACCATTAACTTCCATTTCTCTAGAAGTTTTTCTTCCATCTGCAATACCTAACATTTTTTTCGAACCGATAATAGCAAAAGTTAATAATACATCAGAGAAAGACATTTTTGTTGATGTACTATCAGTAGTCCAACTATGGCTAGCAAATTCCTCGAATAACAACGGGCTGATACTCCGTGCTAATGTTTCTTGCAATGGCTGCGAGATTTATACTTTAAAATTAGATTTGGCATCATCATCTTTATTGGTTTTTACTAAAGACAAAGTTATTTGCTCTAAAACTTTCGACGAGTCAAAAATTAAAAGTATTACGCGAAAGCGACGTCAATCAGTACATAATACAAGCGTATGTCAGAAACATAATTTCTTTGTTGCTTTCTCAGAAATGGGTTGGGACAATTGGATTGCAGCACCTACTGGTTACTATACCAACTATTGCTATGGTTTTTGTCCATTTCCTCCTACAGGGCATATGACCTCGACCAATTATGCTACTTTACGAAGTCTCATTCATTCCGTAAATCCTGAAAAAATGCCTCCGGCTTGCTGTGTCCCTACCAAATTATCCCCAACCTCGTTACTGCATTACAACAGACAAGGTGATATTGTTTTGCGACAGTATGACGAACTGGTCGTGGATGAATGTGGCTGTCGCTAATTTGAATTTTTTTTTTTTTAATATTCTTAAAAAAATTATATATCAAATGTTGTACATATTAATTAATAAAATTTAAAATCCGTAATTTGTATTGTCTACTTTAATAAACATTAAAAAAAATTAAAAATGGAAATTTTTGTTTTGAATGTTTATATCCCACTTTGCTTTTAAATAATGCTAAAAAAGAAAGCAATGGAAAATATTAATCTTAATCTGTAGTTCGAAAATTTATTCATTACGTTTATTTGTCAACTATCTTATACAACTTCCATTTTAGATTGAATGCTTATTATTATAAATATAAAATATGTGAAAATTCTTTGTCTATGAATTTAAGGTATATTAAATTAAATTTGCACCCGGCAATGACAAATTTCAAGTAAATGCTTTTTGTTCGTAAAGCAGTATTTGATTACATTTTGTTTCTACTAAGGGTGGAAAACAGGCTGAAGGTTAGATTACTTACTTTTAAATATTTGATTTCTTAAATTCTCTAAACGTTTACTTAATGATGTGCTAATTATGGTCTCAAAAGATGGAATGACAGGCTTTAAGCAGATGTGTATCATTCAAAGCATGTGTTTCACATTTTTTTCGCCTACGCGGATTTTTAACGAGACTTCGAAACTAAATCTTGGAAAATGTCAGTTTTGTAAACATGCAATCATAAGTTGTGAGAGAATAAAATGTGTCTACACCTGCAAGAATTGTGATGAAAAAAAAATAAAAATACCTGAACTGGATCCACTCCAAGAATAAGTTCTTTAAAAAAATGTTTAAATTGAATTCTTCTTAACCTAATAAGCAGATTACATCCTTCGGCGTTAAAAAGAAAAATAGAAAAAAAATTATAATACTACAGATAAAAACAATGCCTATGATATCCTATTGTGCAGTCATAAAAATTTGCATTCTTAATGAGTATTAATCTTACTTCCATTTTCCTTGCTTTTAAATAAATTGAGAAACAACTTACTGCTATAAAACCTTATATTTGTGTATTTTCAGGGAGATTAATATCTTTCGGTAAATTTTACCGGAGGGGAAGGTTGAGCAATTTTGAAAAATTATGTGCGCATGCTCTGACGTAAACCATGTTTTATTGGTCAGAAGTAGAATTGAATCATAAGAAACAAAAGCCCCGTGGTGATGAGGGATTGGGAAAGTCTGGGATCTGTGCAATCGTCTTGTTCTAAAATATTTTCTGTTCTTAAAATTAAATCTATTCTAAAATCAGTTTTATATACTTTAAAAAAAAATATTAATAATGATGTAGAATTGCCTCTCCAAAAAATAAATAAATAACTTGCATGAATGAATATTTCTAGGACGTGGGAACTGAATTATTGGAATTCCCCTTTAAGTTCTTCAACTAAGAGGCAATTTTATTTGCACCATGCTGGGAGGGTTAACACTAGCTTCAGTTCTAGTCATTAGCATACGTCGATCATTTAACAGTATCTTCAAGAACTTTTAGAAACTAGTACAAAGTCAAACCACTAAAGTGCTTACAGGATATTTTAAAATAAAGTGGAAATTTATGACATATCTTTCGTTCGTTGGAATTGGAAATTAATGAGCGACTTTGAGTTTTCCAAATGTATACGAACACATGGAAAGTTAGTTGGCGAGGCAGCTTACGGTCCAGCTCCTCGCAGATATTTGGCATGCGTGCGGTTTAACTGAGTGGAAGACGCTTGGTCAAAAAAAAAAGGGGGCAGCTGCTAAAGATTATGCCACAACACCATTGCATGATAAATAAGAATTCATGAAAGTTATTTTATCTTTTATGTGTGTTTTCTGTCTAATATAATTTTTTTTTTAAAAAATGTCCATTCTGATTCGACTGACTCTTGGCCTCATAGGATAGCCATATAATTGGTATACATGTAAAGGCATTTAACGCCCTGTTAAATCAACGAGGATTAAATTTAGTCTGTTTACAGACATAGGTTAACTTCGATTTTATTTTAGGAAATATTTGGAATACACGAGTATTTTCTCCATGAAGAATAGTAAAAGGTGACTAAAATTTTTAACTGCGAAATCTCCGTTGAATTTTTCACGAGAGGTAAGCGGATTACTGACAAATGAAGAAAATGGGTAACTTAAACCTTTTTTCTTAGTTGTATATCAGCACCTTTACCTACATTTAAAGTTTATTAAGAATATACTGTTTAGTTATTTAAAATTCGTATAGATTATTTAAGCAAAAGTTAGGCACATGTTTTGTAATCGCTATTTAAAATAGTTTTTGTTCATTTTAAGAGTGAGCGCTTTGTCTGCTTATTTCTGGACCTATCCGGCTTTGCGTTTTTACGGTTAAAACTATTTTATGATTGGTGCGCTATTTGCTTTTATTGCAAGTTTTTGTATCTTGTTTTTCACGCGCTATACATGCTTTCATTTCTTGCTTATTTTTCGTTAAATTTCGAATCTTAAGAAATTGCAATTTGTTTGTAATGTTTTATTTTTGTTTTGTTTGAATTCTCGATGTGGCGGGAAATTATATATGATGGCGAAGTAAAAGTCTACTACTTACACTGAAAATATATCCCCTCCCCCATTCTCACACACTCCGTTTTGATTTGTGTGGTGCCAAATGTGTGAAGAATCTTTATTAGCTATGCCGTAAATAAATAGATGTTTTGATTTATATATTTTACAGAATCACTAATTATTGTACTTAATTAGTTACAATTTTTTTTTTTAGTAAATTAAATATTACTGAATGCAAATTACTGTATATATTCCCAATAGCATGGAAGAAGAACTAGAAGCACATGCTTTCTGCTGATGTGAGCCTTACTTCTTTCGCTGTTATAGAAAAATTCGAAGTTGACGCAGTATGTAGCCTACTAATTTCACGTCGGTATGATCTTATCTATATTTGAATCTAGCCTAAGAAAACATCATCTTTTCCACCAATTTAAAGCTATACAAACAAAGATCGAAGATAGTGATAAGCATGTTGATAGCACTATTGGATATGTATAGATGGCAGTTGGGGGACATGTAATACTCTTCGTGTTATTTATAAACTACATGGATAAATTTCACATCCATCTTGCAATGTTTATTTTGTAGAAGTATTTAATTAATGATGTTGGCTGCTTATCTGACTGATGGATAATATTAAAATTGCTTTAATTGAAATATGTTGCATAACTGTCTTTCCAATTTCAAATATTTCTCTATCCCATAATTTAATTTTGTCAAGATTTGTTTTGCTTTTTTATTTGAAATGTTAATAGAAAAAAATACTTTTGTGTGTATATCTTTTTCGATAGTTATAAGTTTTGCAAAACTTTCAAATTGATGAATGTAAATTAACTGTGAACAAAGTTTTTAAACTATTCTCACAATATGCAAAATTTTAATGTTTATCTATCAATAAACTATTTGAATTCATTTTCAAATATATTATTGATCTATTGTAGAGTTTTTAATTAATTAAATAACTTTCCGTGATTGGACTCTTTATTTTGATTCAGTGTATTTATAAAAATAAAAAAAAAATTGCAAAATCACATGACAGTAATACTTAATAATCTGATTTGTTGATAGATAACAATTACGCCTAGGTCAAATACACAATTTTAGTGCCTTTGTTGTAATTCTTTCTTAATTATATTTTCTATTTATAGATTTTTTTTGTTGTTGTTCGTTTGAAATTCGTAATTATTATTTTAAATAAGCTTAAAAAAAAGTTGTCATCAAAAAAATGAATTATTTTAAATTACCCAACTCCAATTAGTGAAATGTTTTAATTAAAGTAGGGCGTATTTTCCGGCTGGTCGGTAGTTAGAGTGGCGGAATGTCCCACAATTCTCTGATTTGATCGCTTTTCACTAGTCTTTTTTTTTTTTTTAATGTCGCTGACCGGAAATTTTCTGTTACATGTCTCTGTCGAATGTGATCCAAACAGGTGTTGCCAGAATATCTTATCCATAATTAGGCCTCAAATTTGCCCGCTAGAGTTTCAACCATATGTAATTTTACGAAGCAGTTTACTGTATTTACAAACATCTAATCTATAATAAATTGAGATTTCTATTTTTTTTCTTTTAATTTTAAACAAAAATAATTAATCATACTTTTAAATAATATTCTAGATATGGTAATTTTTAAATTTAGTGAAATATAGTTATTTTGATTATGCATAAAATTTAAAATTATGATAATTTCTATTCTAGGAGTGCGACCATGCAAGGCATGAACAGGACTGTTTGGGTGTTGGTTGTTAGCCTATTACTTGCAAACATTGGTGGAGATTTGATACCGGAGAGAGGGAAAAAAAGACTGTTTCAAGTTGCATCCCAAGTAGGGGAATCTCCCGAGAACAGTCAAGAAATAATTAAAGCTTTTGAATCAAGATTACTAAGTTTATTTGGACTAAGATCTCGACCTAGGCCAAATAAAAAGATGTCGATTCCTAAATATATGCTCGAACTATACAAACAGCAAGTTCAAAATTTAGATGATATTGGTGTCAATTTCAGAGTTCTAGAGAAGTCCATTCAATCTGCAAATACTGCTAGAAGTTTTTTCAATCAAGGTGAGTTTGTAACTTTTATTTTTAAAACAAATACAAATGTTTATTCGTGAATGCTTAAATCTTTTGTTGATATTTTTAATATTGATTTATATATTTTTTTTCTACCAGGTAGGATTAATAAAGAACAGCGGATTAACAAACACACATATTGGTTTAATGTCAGCACTATACCCGAAAATGAACAGATAAAAGCAGCTGAATTACGACTTTTTCGACCAAAACTTGCCGAAAATTATTTGGATGGAAAGAAGAATCATATATGGCAGCAAGTGAGTGTATATGAAATTTTAAAACCTGCTTTAAAAAATAATGATGTTATTTTGCGATTAATAGATACGCGAGCAGTGGATATAAGAAAATCTGAATGGGACAGTTTTGATGTAATACCTGCAGTTTTAAGATGGAAACAAACACCTTATTTAAATCATGGATTGGAAGTACATATTACATTTATTAATGGAAGTGATACAAACTTTGAACATATTAGATTAAAACGGACAGCTGATATGGATGAAACAGTGTGGGTTTCTCAGCAGCCTCTTCTTATAACATATAGTGATGATGGTCATGCAAGGTCATCAACATTTTCTCGTTCTAAAAGAAACTCAGATAAAAAACATCGAAAAAAAGCAAGAGATAATTGTAGGAGACATGATTTATATGTGGATTTTAGTGATGTTGGTTGGAATGATTGGATTGTTGCTCCACCTGGCTATCAGGCATTTTTCTGTCATGGTGAATGTCCTTTTCCACTGGCAGATCATTTAAATTCAACCAATCATGCTATAGTACAAACTTTAGTAAATTCAGTCAAACCAAAAGATGTACCAAGAGCATGTTGTGTACCTACAGAATTAAGTCCTATTAGTATGTTATATTTGGATGAATATGATAAAGTTGTTCTAAAAAATTACCAGGATATGGTAGTAGAAGGATGTGGTTGTCGATAAAATAAAATTTTAAATTCTATTTTGAGTACTGTTAAAATGCTAGGACAGCACTAGCACTCTTGCAGCCGGCCGAGATGGTTGTAGTGGTGTTCTGGAGCTTATGTCATACGTCTGACAGTTGTAGTGAAATATGTTTTCACTGTTTTTAGGAAAATGTAAAAAAAAAAATTAAATGTGGCTTATAGCCATCATGTATATTTATTAATAAATTTCTTGACTTCCTTCATTACTTTTTCATTGTTATGCAGTTGCATACAAAAACAAAGGAAGCTGATTGTAAATAATGATAAATTTTATAAGCATTGACTGTTTGTCATCCAATTTTTTAGTTAAATGTCATTCATTGCTCCATTCAATAATCATTCTTAGAGGGGAAATAGTACAAATTTTCAAGCTCCATTTTTTTTTTTTTTCCAGTGTGGACAAAATGTCATTTAATTCACTAAAATTATATGTGTAGAATAATATGTTACATTTGTTGACACATTTAAATGAAACATTAAAGAGATTATATTTGAATATTTAATAACTGTGAAGTGTTTTATTAATTTTACTTTTAGCTGGTTTTTTCCCAATAATTTATTTACAATATATCACGCATAACAGAATATATATTTTTTCTAAATGTATATTGAAATGGCCAAAATGCAATTTACATTTTTAACATGATTCCTCTAGAAGTGATTATAATCTTTCTTAACTTAATAAATATATCAAACAGCTAATATTCATTCATTCTCAATTAATTTCTGAGGCAATTTCAATGCGTTGGTGGCCTAATGGTTAGCACAGCTGCCTTCCAAGCAGCTAGCCCGGGCTCGTTTCCCAGTCAACGCATTTGACATGAAAAAAAAAGAAATATATATATATTGAAACTGTAAAATGCACTTTTTTGTATATGTAAAAGTATAGAAAGAGTAACTTTTTCTATATTATAAATTATGAAAACACTAGCATTGAATGTATTTATCTATATGAAATTAAATTGCTGCTCGTTGCGTTTTTTAAAATATGCTTTGCCTTTGAAAAAGGTGCATTGAGCACCGAAAATGCATTTAATGGTCTTGGTATTCTCCACTGTAAGAAGCAGTAGCATAATTGCATATAGATTCTTGTATGCTAGTTCATAAATAAAAATGAAAGTTCTCTGTATACAGCAGATTTGATCTCTCAAATAAGAGTATTGTACTATGACCAAGCAATAGACAGCATTTGATGTCGATAAAACAAGTTTTCCAGAATTTTTTTTTTTAATATATATATATGAAGTAGTTTAAAATATGTGAATGTCAGAAGTTATCGTATGTGGGTTTTATATATATATAACTTGAAATATTATTTAAATATAGTTCTGATTACTGGATCTGTAAACACAATTGTAGCTTTTTTTTCTTTTTAATTTTAAAGTGATTTTTATACATATTTATAATAAGAAAAAAAAGTAATTTAAATAAACATTAATTTCTACTGTAATATAATTTTCTGTACAATTATTATCACAAAAAAAAAGTGTTGATTAAAGTTATATTTTTTTAAAAAAATATTTTTTTTTCCAAAATAACTTTAAAAATTAAAATTATAGTATCTGTCAAGCAGACCAAATGTTTGTTATAGAAAAATTCCATTTTAAAAGCACAGATGGCTAGAATATTTTTAAAACTGGTAATTTTAGTAGTTCCTATATTAAATGCGGCCATGTTTTTTAGTTGCAGTGTGCAGGTGCAGGTTGACTGGTACATGAGTTAGCCTCTGGGCAGCCTTCTGAGCCACTACCCATGACCAGATGTTTATAAAAAGACAGTTTTCACAAACCTACTGCTGTTCATTAACAGCCTGTGATTTCAATCACGTGTCAATGAGAGTTTAAAATATTTTAGAATTACATGTTAAACTGTATAATTATATTTTTAATTAAAATTTGCAAACTTAATCAAAACTAATTCAGTATGTATGTCTAAAAATACTGATATCCAATTATTTAATCATTTTTGCAAAATACAAAAATATTTTAAATACCTTTATTTAATGGAGTATTATGTGTGTGTGTGTGTTATATATATGTGTGTGTTAGCATACCCATATATATATGTGTGTGTGTTAGCATACCCATATATATATATACATATATTTCTTATTAATGTTGAAAATATAAGTGAAATATCTTTTTGTAATGAAACTTAAGAGAAAAAAAATGTTTTCATATATTACAATATACTTAGGTGTTTGTTTTGAATATGCTGATTTTTTACTTGTATCATCTGCAATAAAGTGCAGTAATTTTTTTTTTTTTTTTGCAATTTGTTAATAAATGTAGCATATTCATGTTTTCCTCAATCTGAATTTGGTGAATGCAAAATAATATTTTTTTTTTACATACTGAATGCATTTATTTGCGATCAACTTTTTGAAAAACTAATTTTTAAATAAATATTAAAATTATTTTTATATATATGAAGTGGACATTAGGCACATTTCTAATGTCCATTTCTTATATTTTTATCATTGTAGCTGCTATTACTATGCCTATATTCATGTAGTAAATGAACATTGATGCCTGCTCATCATCAATATGCATTGGCCAATGTCAGGAATTTATTCTGAGTTTAAGATCAAAAATCATCATAGTCCTTTTTCACAGTTGCCTTATAGTTTTTAACTGAAACATCAAAAGCAGGTTGAATGTTTGCGGGGGGGGGGGGTTGTTTGTTTGTTTTTTCATTTTTTTTTTTTTTTTAAAAAAGTACAATCAAGACAGACAAAACTCAATTATGACTCTTCCTAGGAGATTATAAAGTCATCAGTGAAGGCAGCTAAGAATCTCCTGATTGCAGATTCAGGCTCTACTTTTCAATGATGATTTTACTTCATATACCTATAATTACAGATCATTTTTAAATGAAAGGAGATTTTACAGATTGAAAAAAAAAACTAAATGAGTCGTTGAAGGACTTTATAAAGTTGTAGGAGAAAGGATGAAGAGACATTTGATTTGAAAAATGGATATCTATTTACTACAAAGGCACATTATGAAATATATATATATAACGTGGAAATTTCTGTTATATCAGGCATATTAGTAAGATTACTTATTCAACTTAATAGAAGATATATGCCTCTCATTATGATGAAGTAGAGGATTGTTATATAGATAGACAAAACATTTTAAAATTGTGATGAAAAACTTTCATTTTAATGCTTGAAATAATAAATGATTAATAGATGAAAATAAATTTGGTTTTGGTGATAGAAATTAGAGAGCATACAAACTTGTAAAGTAATTCTTTGAAAAAAATGCTAAACCAAAATAAAATGGAAACATCTAAATGAATGCACTGTAGAATTGGATTATATTTTGACTGACAGAAAATATGTTTTTAATAGATTCAACATAGTAAGTAATCAATGATTACTGAGAGATGAAAAATGTGGTAATGCAAGTCTAGAAAGATAAATACTAATAAATTAGGATAGTATTATTAATTGAAATTTCTAACTCAGAATCATTCCAATAAATATAAATTAGAATTTGCTAAACATTTACAGATTGAAGATAGTTCAAACTTGACTGGAATCAATAAGATAAGTAATACTTTATTTTATAGCTGTAAGAAAGATGATTGATATTAAAAAGTAGCAATTTTGTACTGAAACAAAATAATGTATGAAGAAAAGAAATATGAAAATATTCAAAATGATCCATTAAAAAGTAACTAATTTTATAAAATGGTATGAAAAAGAGTTAGCAATAATTCTAAAATATATAACTGAATTGGCAAAAAAATATATAGATGAGAATAAGTTTCAAAGATTTAAAATAATATTTTGGTATTGGAAGAAAATGTAGTAAAAGGAGAGGTGACATTATGCAACTCTATAAGAAATTATATAGTAATAAAAAAGTAATTACTATATTTCTGAATTACCAAGCATTTTGATTGAAAAGGTCAGACATAATAAAATAACTGAAAAATGGAAAAGTTTTAGAGAATGAAATTGTCATTGATATTTTAGAAGTAGAAAAATTGTTGATAAACTATAACTAAATATCTAAATGATAAAGATATACCAGATGATTGGAAGAATATGATAGTAATATCAATATTTAAGAAAAGTAATGAAGATAAAATTACTGATCTATCAATTCTATATAAATTCTTTATCAAGATGATTACAACTCTGCAATGAATTTTGGATTATGGCCAATCAGTAGAAACTATTTAAAAATGGTTTTAGCACAGTAGATTATATCCACATATTGAAGGAAGTTATAGAAATGACTAATTAATATGAATTACTATTATGTTTTGGATTTATGGATAATGAAAAGGCATTGGATCATCAACATATAGACTCAGGATATTGTCATATTCTTAAAAATATCAAAATGCAACAATGATGATTAAATTACATAGTTATATTAAGATTAACGTTGAGATGGTTGTATGGCAAGTTGCCTACATCTCCAAAACTTTCTGCAACTATTTTACAAAAAGTATTTTGTGGGTTAAAATGGGAGATATAGAAATAAAAATACATTGTAGTTGTTTTTATAAATAATATTTCAGAGCTTTCTCAAAAAAAAAAAAAAACAGATTGATAATCATAAATTAAAAGTCAAGAACTATAAATACTTTGATAGATTATTAATATAGATGGAACATAATGATTAAATTAGTTCATAGAATTAAACTTTTGGTAGAAATAAATATCAAATGAAAATGTGCCTACATGTTTGGTAATGGTTGTGTTTTACTAGTTCTTATTTATGGATCAGATTTGGATACTTATTAGAAGAGCAATACAGAGATTTCAGATCATTCAGACTTATTATGTTTGGAGTAACAAAAAGTGAAATACCTGGATGAAAGAACAATCTGATATCATTGACATAATGTAAAAAATTTTAAAAAGCTGATGAGCTGAACGTATGTCTAAAAGAAATGATAATAGATGGGCAATTAAAATCAAACTGGGGGATTATAAAAGATCTAGGAAGAGTGAAATGGATGAATGAAATAAGGAATTTTGTTGGTTTAATGTGGAGGAGACTGTCTATAGATCCAAACTAGATTAGGCTTGAAGACACTTGTCATTTTGCTGTGGATTAGTAATAGCTGAAACTGACCATGATAAATGAAAAAAAAGATAATTGTTGGGATTATTTTAAGCATAATGTAAAAAAAAAAAATCTTTGTAATATTTTTTTTGTCTGGTTATTCTTTATTCCTCAAGATATCAAGAAATTAATTGTATAAAAATTATTAATTTGGGGCAATAAGTAACTTAATAGTAAAAAAAACAACCTATGCAGTTAGTGATGTGGCGGAAGATTGCAGTCTTAAAGTTTGTAGATCATTTCTGGTGCTCAAACTTTTTACAACTTCCTAGCAATAATCTAATCAATTATTCTTTAATTAAAAAAATGAAAATAGTTATGATTATCTGTATTAAAATTTTTTTAGAGGAAAATTAGAGATATATTATCAGCCTCCCCATTTTTATAAAACTTATAAATGAAAAGAAAGTGTTTTAATTCAAATTCTCTTTTAAATCAGTGCCCATAAATATTTTAATTATCAATGCTTGCTTATTTGTTATTCTTTATTTTAAACAAATTTATATTTAGAGTGATTAATTTTTAAATATTTTCCCATTGAATACTTATAGGAGCAGCACCATTATAACTACGATTTGACAGATTTTTTTTTGAATATTGTTATGCTTCAAATTTATATATTTCTTGCTTAATTTTTTTTTTTATATATAATCACAGTCTGTATATTCACAATTGTACACAAGAATATGGATACAATGGTTCATTGATATTGAATTTTTATAATCTTGATAGATAGGAATATTCCCAATGTCCAACATGTATCCAGATTGTTTAATTTCGCTAAATAAATTAACTTACTAATGCTGACACAGCAAAAAAAGTAAATATTGAAGTAAATCCACAAAGTTATATAGCAATGAAAAGTCATGTCTTAATATGATTAAAACTTTTTAAGATGTCTTGTTTAAAAAAATCCAAAAATGTTTTTCATAGCAAAAGCAGCAAAAATTGGAACACTTTCTATCAGAATATTTTGATAACATATTTTCTATAAACTTTAAATTAATATCCTTTTAATACCTGATTTAATTTAAATAAATAATTATATAAAATTTAATGACTACCATGCAATAAATAAAGTTGATTATCTTGTAAATAAAATTGTCAACTTGCAGAAATTTGAATATTAAAAGAAATATAAAATTAATATTATATGATACTTAATAAAAAAATAATTTTTATGGAAAGGTGGATTATAATCATGTTAATATTATCAGTGGAAGTTTTTTTTTTAATTTTCTTTCTCTAAAGTTCTAATTTTATCAGATCTTTTAACTATTACTTTTTAAATGTATTATTGTGGTCAGATTTGTCCATTATATGTATTATTTAATCTTATTTTTTTAAAAGTAATGAATATGGTAAAAAAAATAATTGGTTTTTGAATACAAGACAATATTTTTGAAAGAATCTTAGCAATTTTTAAAGTCATTTTTAAATACTGAATTTTTTATTATTCATTTGTTTTTGTTTTTAATTTTTTGTTTTTAGTTAATGTTCGCTTGCTTCTTAATGTTTTGTGAGTAAAAAGTATCACCATTTCTTATTTTGTGTGAAAATGAAAAAATGGACTTAAACTTAGACAACTTTTAATTTCCAGTAGTTTTCTTATTTTTCCATTATTTTATTTACACACCACATCAGCTTATTGTTCATTTTTGTCACTTTTCATATCATCCTTATAGGTATTTTTTAAAAAAGCAATAGAGCTAAAAAAAAAAAATATGGAAATTGCTATAAACGTTTTTATATTTGTTAAATTTGCAAAGTTAATTTTTTATAGCAATTTCGTTATATTTTAAAAACATTTATATACTACTTTTTAATACCCTGAACTTAGGATAAAGCTAATAATCATCCATAAAAAAATCTTTTTCTTATTGGCATACAATGGACTACTCAGAGGTGGTTCAGAATTGATTTTCAATTGAGTATTGTAAATAAAAATAAATCAATTAAATGGAACTTATATATTATATCTGCTACTAAAATATTCAAACATCACAGTCTTTCAAGCAACTATCTGTACAATTAGTTTTTTCTCTGACCAAAAAAAAAGAGTTAAAAATGGCAATATATATCATTGTTTATAATATAAAATATCTTTACATAACAGCAAGAAAAGTGTATGTATATATATAATAATAAGAGTAATACAAATAAGCTCTTTTTGGAAAATATTAATTTTTGCTCTTTTCAATGTATTTGAAATTATTTATATATATATGTCAAAGCATTGACTGGGAAGCGAACCCGGGCCTGCTGCTTGGAAGGTAGCTATGCTAACCGCTAGGCCACCAATGCTGACTATTTGGAACTATTTTACAATTACAATCTACATTGCATTTCCATTTTGATGAATATCATTGCTTATATGTAGCATTTTATTTACACATTCAAGTACACAGATGGCTAAGTTCTTTTTGTTGGACAATGATTTTAATACAGTTATTGCATCTGATAAATAATGGCAAATCATCAACTTTTAGTATGAAAAGTAATTAAATTAAAAGTACTGAGTCATTCTTAATTAGCGAAAATAAAATCTTAAAAATATTTTGAAAAAAATTAATCAAAAATACATATATCTATAATAAGAATTTTTATTTTCCAAAATTATTAATTCCTTGTTTAGAGAAGAGTAAAAAGATAGTTTTAATTAAGACAATGAGTAATTCCAAAAGCAGTAAAGTATATGTTTAAAAAAGTTGATTTTTATCTTGAATGTTTAAATGAAAATGTATGTATATATAATTAATGAAACTAATAAATGTGTATATTATAGTTATAAATAATGGGTGTTGTGTTATATATCCATGAAGAATCTTAAGAGAATGGGAAAAATAGAAGGCTTAAATAAATATGAAAAAGAGTTATGAATTTTTTGGATGGATAAATTATTTGATGGCAAGATTATTGATAATGGGGGTTCTTTAATGAAACTGGATATACATGTTTTAGAAAGAATTTGCTCAATGCATATTTTAAATTCAAAGAAAAAAAAATGCTCCAAAAAAGTTTTGTTAATATTTGTTTGGTTGCAAATATTTTTGCTAGTTGAAAATATTTTGCCTGCATTGATTTCCAAATTAATAATTATTTATGTTTTATTCTTTATAATTTTTAAAGTATGTTCACTGATTTATATGAACAGTGATGCTAATTATTCAAAATAATTAATTTCTATTTTTTCACTAATTGTTTGAAATCAGAGTTAAATATGTTTAAATAATGACTAGCAATCTATTTAATTAATAATTTTAAAAGCTAAATATTTTTAGATCAATACCCCTTCTGAGTAAAATATGCATATATATTGTAATCGATAGTATAAAATTGTTAATTAAAGATGACTGCTGTTTGATATGATGAATATATTGTTTATCTGTAATTATGACAGTTTCTTTCGAAAATATAAGTAAATAACTTAAAACATCACTTATTAGCACACATACCATATGATCACACTGCATTAATAAACATTTATAAATGAATAAGGATCAAACAAAAGAAGTCAGTAGAGAATATAATCAAATGATTAAATAATAGTGTGGATCATCTGGAATAGAGATTGCATTCACTCAAGTTTCTTACAAAGGATAGATTAAACAAGCTGAAGAAACTTTTGCTTATTTATGGGCATTGTGTTATGATAATTTATATGATTATGATAATTTTCATTCTCCAAATTCACATTTTTATCTTCCTTGATTTACAGGGCTGATCCAATATTTTAGACAAATGTGCATCTGCCTTAAATATAGATAGGATATATTTTTTTTTTTTTTAAATTATATTAGTGTCAGAAAAATGCCTAAAGTAAATTATAAAAATTGTCTGGGTCTCAAAATAATGCAGCAAAAAAAAAAAAAAAATCCTAATATTAACTATCAATCTATTTTTATTTTTTTTAAAGAACAGAAATATGAAAGTAAACTGAAAAAATTCTTAACTTATTTATTTGTTGGGCAGTTTTGTATATGGCATTTTACGATTTTTTTTAATAGAAAAAAAGCACAATTTAAATATAAGATTTTTTAAATAAACAGATATGTATTAATTTTTATATATGGAAATGAGTTGTTTTATAAAATTATCTCTAAATATAAAAGGAAAATGTTATTGTTACAATATTAATTACATTTTTTATATTGATTGTAAAAGAATTTGGTCAAACAGTAAATGTTTTTAATATTTAAATACAATAGGGGATTTGAACCCAGACTTTCAAACTCCCTTTAATTATCCATTCCATCTTATACATCCATGCAAAAATGATAAATGATCTTTAATATACATATTTCATGCTGAACCAGCACTCATTAATTGATCCAGATCATCCTCTCCCACATATACATATAATCAGTCCTCGGTTTATATTAAGTTAGCAAATCTGATCTGCTAAGGGTGATCTGAACCAATTGATGAGTATTTGTCCAACACAAATATTGGAGATCATTAATTTTTTCCACATGTATGTGGTTGTGTATATCAGTTATATAAGATGGAATGGATGGGTAAAGGGTGCTTGAAAGTCTGGGTTCAAATTCTCTCTAATAAATGTTTGTGTATGTAATTCATATGATCACATGTGTGATATGATTATTAAGTAAAAAAATTTTATTTAATCAATTTTATTAAACAAATGCTTGGAAACAATTTAATATATAATCTAATATTTATTTGGCTAGGGAAAAAAAATCCAGTACATGGATATTTTCTACTTAGGACTGAGAGCCTGCTGAAAAGTCCAAAACTTATTTCTTCAAAAAAAAAAATGTAAATAAGGATTAATAGTGTCATAATATTCTATTTTATATAGAATAATTTTAGATTATTCAAAATGCTCTAGTTTTAAAACTTAACCCATCAAAATTTATGAATAAATTTAAAATTATCTTTAAACATACTTAAATTTTTTATTTTATAATAAATGCATTTTCTTATCTTTATCATTTTTTATTTATTTTAGCTTTATAGAACATTTATTATTTTTTATTATTCTATGTTGTAAAATTACTGTAAAAATTGCATATTCAACCAAATTAATAAAAATGTAAATATGTTGCTGCTATGGTTTTATTTTTTTTTTGAAGTCCTCTCATATACAATAGCTCATATTAAGTGTACAGTACTTTTCAACACACACACATATAACATGCTTTTCTATGTGTATATATAAATGAAGATTACAGCATAAACAAAATTTAAAATAATTAGTTAATAATAAAGTGAGAATATATTAGCATATATATTTTACTATATATATGTATTCTCATTTGCATTTAGTGAAAAAAAACTACTATATCTTCATTTTTTTTAGAATAAATTGAATAGCAAAACGTCAGTCTTTCATCACAATTGAATATATTATTTTCTTCTAGAAATAAAATAGTAATTTCATTATCTGCTGACTAGGACCTCTAGTTGTTTTGATGATTTTAAGTCTGCATTGACTTCAGAATTTATATACTCATCTCTATTTGTCATTTCTCACTTCATATTTTCATTTAATTCTTCAAAATTTAAATATTCTTGTGCAATATGAGAATGATATACAATTCTTTTTTCCTGCCATTATTAAATCAATAACTTTGATTTTATTGATACTTTTATGAATTTTATAAAACTTTTAATTTTCCATTTAGGAAACATTTTATTATAAAATGTGGAAAGAATAATAAAATGAAGAACAAAATATAAGTGTTTTCAATGCAAGTCGAAGAATTATTAATGTGTTTATATTCCAAGTTTAAAAAATGGCTACTGCCATTATGAATTTTAATGGTTTTATTTTTCATTTATTTACTTTTTTTTCAGATAGCATATAATAGGAAGTAGTGTATATTGATAAAATATACATTTCAACTTCATTGTGTACAGTAGTATTTTCAACAGATAACATTAATTTAAACAATTGTTTAATCAGTTTTCTGATCTTTTTTTTATATCATACCACAAACTTTATTATTTCATTCATCCATTTTATATTCTTTTTTTTCCTATATTTTTTTTATTACCTTTTGGCATCCAGTTTAGAACTTCAGCTTTCATTTATTATCAGTTCTTCTAATATCTGGCTTATTTCCATTTCAGTCTCAATTTTTTAAATATTTTTTTATTTTCTTTGTCATATTTTATTTTTGATTTCTTATTGTTATTACAAAAATACATCTCCTTAAGTATTTGTTTCTCTTCTGTTAAGTATCCAAGACTCAGATCCATATGAAAGAAATGTTAAAACTCATCTATTAAAGACTTTTTTCCAAGCACATATATTTATTAATATAATTTTATGATTAATTTCATCCAATATATTTCTATCTCTATTAAAAATCTTACAAAAATATTAAATTTTAACTTTTTTTAATTCATAACTATCAATCTTTTTTTCTGAGAAAATGTATTGATCATTACATTTTTAGTATTTATCTTTAGTTCTAAAGCATTATATACAAAAAATAATATTCAAAGGTTTCAGCCTTTCATGTTATTATTAAAAAATAATATTGAGAAATCTAAATGACTAATTCTTATAAAACTGTCATAAGAAGTTTTTTTAGTTATGAAATTATTATTTCACACTCAATCTTAATGTTATCATGTGATCCAATTGTTGCAGTTTTATTTTGATAAATATGATTTTACTGGATCTCCTTGACTATCCAAAGCATAAGAACATTACTTCTAATGTAAGAATAATACTTGTAAGCATAAGAACAATTTGCACTCATTGGGTTTTTTTCTATAATTAAGTTCAATATTTATATATGATGCACTATGCTAAAATCATTTTATAAATTTAATTTAGTTGTTTTTTTTGCTTTTGATTTGAGTCCAGAATTTGTTGTAGAGAAATTGTAATTATCTTGATAAAGATCTTATATAGACTTGATAGAAGAATGTTACCTTTATAATTTCAAATAGTTTATTTTTCTTAATTATCACTGCTTTATTTTTCAACCATTTAGCATATCACTGTCATTTGAACATATGGTATACAATTTTTTTATTCCGTCAGTAATAATTTAGTCATTTCTTGGAGTTTCTTTTCTTCATAAAATTGTTTCACTTCATTTAAAATGTTTAGCAATTCAGAATGTAGTTATAAAGATTAGTTTATTGTTTTTTATTATTATATAATTTCATGATGCCATTTCTTTTTAATGATAGTTTATTAATTTTTTGCTGAAACAACATTTCTTATAATTTCAAAATGTTGTTTTATACTTTTGACACTTTTATTCTTTTCTATATCTTTTATTACAAACTCAATTATATTTTGATATATCTTTATTGGCTTTTTTTATCATTTTTCTTAATAGATTATTTTTATATTTATTAATATTATTTTCTTTATATTTTGTCTTGTCTCAGGTTGAAAGTTGTTATTGTCAAAAGAATTTTACTAAAATTACTTATTACTGTAAAAACAGCTGATGGCCAATTTTTTCTAAAGGGAGAATTCTAAAAAAAAGTAAAAATGATCTTTTTGAATTAATTAATCCATTAAAGGTATAAAAATGTTTCCAACAGGTTCCTAGAGGAAAGTGAAAATGGCAATACTCTATACTGGCTTGCCAATTGATGGGTAGTGAAGGTTTGAGCGATTTTCCATTTTGTTTTATTCTCTAGCTAAGGATATCTAGAATACCAATTTACTAACAATTGTTAGATAGTTAGGATATTTGTGAGCCACCTATCTGAAAAAATTCTTAAGCCTCTTGAAATAATTTCATTTGTTCTAGATTTGATAACCAGGTTATAAGTTTAAAAAATAGTTTGCACTATTTCTGTATCATAAAGTAATTGTAAATAATTTTAAAAGGGACAGTTTTTAAGACTTGGCTTCAAGTGGCAATATTGATTATCTGACCTTATCTGGATTTACATTCGATAATCAATAAATAAAGTGTTTTTTATTTTTTTTAAAAAAAATGAATTTTATGCTGTTGGATTTTTTCCCCATTTGGCTCAGCTAGCTTGAAGTAATTTAATATCAGTTTGAAATTGTTTTTATTTCTTTTCCATGTTAAAATCATTTTATCTGATAACTACTTAAAATAAAACCAGATTGTAAATAAAGTAATAAAATGTGTTTTTTTTCTGATTTTTTTAAAAATGATTATTTATTAATGGATATCTATTACAACATGCAGTTACATCTTTAACATAAATTAAAATATTGCTTTTTCTTTTTTGTTATACCTTTAAAATATTTTTTAAAAAAATTAACAAATGAAAACATTTATAGATGTTGGACAATTTAGTAGTGCAGAAACGCAGTGATTAGTGACAAACAAAAAAGGAGCACCTTATAATAATTTTGAGATATCCGTGTTCATCTATTAAATTTTCCCATTTAATATATATCTGCATTTAATGTTGCTGCCTGGAGACAAGTTAGGTCAACTAATTAATAGAATATTACAACCTAGGTTGAATACTTGATTATCTTTAGTAGTAGTTTACCATTATTTACCACTTTCATAGTTTACTCTATCATCACAATTTTAGAAGTTCATATCAAATTTATAGAACTATCCATTGTTATTGTTAGGATTAAATAATAATGATGTGTTCCAATTTTTAAATGAAAAAAAAAAATGGATGTTTTATATTATAGTTCATGGATGACAAGCCTCGATGGCTACAGTATTAATGAATAAGTATAAGTTATGCATTTAAATATATGTCTAGATATATATATATGCATATATAATAAACATTTAAAGCCACATTGCAAAGGGCAAATACATACAATTTTAAAATTATGTTTATAACTTACACATCAACAGTGAAATTGCAAGTCGTCTAATCTTTTAAAATGGTTTAAATCCTGAAACTTGGCATTATTTTTTGTAATAAGTTAGTTAATATTTATATGTAGCTTTTAGGTATGAACAATTTTGTTAACTCAAATAATAAGTGAAATAAAATAGTGGAAAGGGAAAAGTAGATAAGTATATTGAGATCTGAAGAAGACTTGGGAACAGTTGAAATTGTAATTATAATAATAAATATTTTTTGCTTAAAAGGTGTAAGAAGATTGTAATTATTTTAAAAAGATATATTGTTGTAACTCAAATAATGATATTATATTTCAATTATTTTTATAATTTCATAGCAGGGAAAAGCTACTTATAGGCATAATTATTATTGAATATTAACAGTGAAGTTTTGGAATCTTTATTTATTTTTTTATAAGTGAAATATTTGGAACACACCATGTAAACTTAGCAGATGGTTGTACACGTATGTAAAAATAAATGAGATTTTTATTTATCTATTTGTTTTTCCCATAATCGGAGTTTGGTCTTATTGACACAAATGTATATGTTATAATTTGGGCACTTCTTTGGATTATAAACAAAGCAAAACTCTCCATACAGTATTGCCACCCTGTGCCAACCAGAGTAATCAATGAATGCCAGAAGGCATGTGCATAAACTCCCTATCTAATGCCTACTCATCCAATATCCCCAGACTAGTTTCTGGCTTGTGGCCATACTGTATGGAGAGTTTTGCTTTGTTTATAAACAATTATGTGCTAGTATAAGAGATAGTGATCATGTGATGCTTAATGGTTTAACATTTTTTTGGATTCATATCATTCCAATATCTTTTATGAATGCTTGCAATCTATTGTTCAAAAAAAGATAATGTCATGACTTAGGTTACTATTGTAAATTCTGAGACTCTTTCAGATAATTGTGCTCAATAAAACAATTCCTCAAACATACTTTAAACATTCTTTAACAAAAAACTGAGAATAATAATTTTTTAGTTTCTTTCACTGCTTTAAAAATGTTGACTTTTGGACAAATTTTTTATTTCTATATATGAACTTAGTGAAATAAATAATTTATAGTTATTTCTAATTGTGTTATGAATAGTCAGCTATTAACCCATACTTTTTTCTATCATAGCAGCTGCATATACTACTACACAAATTAATTCTGATATATAAAATTATATTTTGCCAAAACATATCTACATGAAAAAATGTCAGTCTCAATAATAATGCCATGAAAAAATATGACATCAAATAATCTATCTTGTGGGATTGTTTTGGATTGAAAAGAGGAAAAGAAACTGTACACTAT
Organism: Epiperipatus broadwayi; assembly: GCA_028023455.1. Taxonomy (NCBI): domain Eukaryota; kingdom Metazoa; phylum Onychophora; class Udeonychophora; order Euonychophora; family Peripatidae; genus Epiperipatus; species Epiperipatus broadwayi. The sequence goes on from JAQFVV010012402.1 coordinate 7,067,196, forward strand.
CTTTTAATTCTTCCATAAAAGGTTTCATTCTGTCATGAAAAAACACTTGAATAATTCTAAAAAAGGATATGTAATGAATTATTTGTTCTACTAATTTTTTAGATTATAGTGTACAAATTGTGGGATATAATCTTCTATAAATAGATAATATTTTTAGTGATGAATTTCAGTGGCATATCTAACTATTATTTTTACTTGTATGTTAAGTGTGCATTTTTGACATTTACTTAATAAGCAGTGTTGCTTATATATGTAAATAAACTTCAATATCATTTTCATCTGAATTTTTTTAAAAAGCTACTGAAATACTATATTTATTTTCTATATCAGATTGAATTATATAGAAATTGTCAGAAAATGATAAAATAGTTAAACTATAATGCTTATTAATAAAGAAATCCTTATTACTTGTACAGCTATTTGAAATCACCCGAGATTCTTTAATTGAACCTTTAATCACAAACAATATGAAATCATTCAATATGCATCCTTTTAGTTAAGCATTTGCTTCTGCATATGTAATAAAATTTTCTATTTGAACTCCAAAAAACTTAAAGTAATGCAACGTTGATCTAAGTAGAAAAATATTTGATAGTACTTATCTTAAATGCTTTTATATTAACTAGCCCAGTCTGTGTTTCTAACAGTATGTCCACATTTTATCTGTATTTCTGATGTTATGTTACATTTTTTAATTAACAGTGAAAAAGATCTCCCATTTAGAACTTGAACTTACATCCTTACACTTTCCAAGAAAACTCCTAAGCAACTGAGCCAAATGAAAATATTACATTTATAGAATAAAATTTTGTTAATAATGATTTATTAATTAATTAAAATTAAAATATATATCTGATGGAAGTATTACATTTGTACAATAAAATTTTGTTAATATTGATTTAACTCGTACTTAATTAAATTAATTAAAAAGCCAATACATAAATATTTTTATATAGTACAAGAGCACATGGTATTTAAATTTAGAATTTGTTTATTAGAGAGTATATTGTTTTATTTTCACATCTTATTAGATTATAATTTTTGTCAGATTTTGTAATAGTTTTAACAATTTTTTTTTAAAAAAAATGTAAATATAACTAAAAATATTATGTAAAACAATTTTTAAGTAATGTTTTTATGTAAACAGCTGACTAAAAAGCAGGGGGGGGGAATAATCTGCTTCTCAGTTAATTTGTCATTGTTGGACTTGTTATAAAACAATTGGAAAATTCAAAAACATTGCCACTTCATAAAAGTATTTGAGGCTCAAATAAATCAAAAAGGCCTCAAATGCTTTTATGAAGTGATAATATTCCTGCAATTTCCAATTGCTTTATAACAAGTCTAGATTCTTAAGATTGAAGCAGACAAAACTCTCTATACATATTGTCACTCAGTGCAAGCCAGAGTAATCAATGGATGCCAGAAGACTTATGGATAAAATCCCCATCTAGTGCCTACTCATCCAATATTTCCAGACTAGTTTCTGGCTTGTTTTAATAACAGTTAAGAGCAAACATAAGAAATGGTGAACATGTGGTGTTTATTTTTAAGATTGCTGATATTTTCCAAGAAAGTATACTTTGTTACTTCTTTACTTTTTAGTTGGCTAATTTAGATAAAAACATTATTTTTAAATAAAATTTTACATATTATTTATATGAAAATTGATTATATTTAATCTTTGGTATATCTAACAATTTAATTAATGTTTGTGTGTACCAGTACTATTTTAGGTTAAAAAATAGAAAACACTACATATTTAAAGATACATTATTTAAATTTTTTAGATTAACTCCAAATTCATCATGTAGTATTATTTTCAAGTTAATAATTTTTATATCATTTATTATTTGTTATAATGATTTATTATTTATCAGAATATTAATTTTATCTTAGGGATGTAGAGGGAGTATCCTTAATTTGACAGAGGTATTTACATGATGTTGACATGCCTTTTGTAAATAAACTAAAAAATAATCCATTTATTAAATATTAAAATTTTTGATTTACAATTGAATTTATCATTGTTTTAAATTGCATTTGTTATAAGTAAAGTATAGGTTCCTAAAATTCGAATTTAGTACTTCTAAAACTGATTTAATTTTTAAAATGTCTAAAGTTTTTCCTGATTCATATCAAATTATTAGATAATATATATTAAAAGCTAATCTAAGATTGTTAATAGGCACTTTTGAACCGAACAAGTTAATTACATGCAGCTTATTATAAGAATGTTAGCATGGAGGTAGGTTTAACAGTAATCCCTATTTCAGCTTATTTCACAGATGTCATTTTCGGTGTTTTACGAATAACACTGGTTTATTAGATAGAATAGCTATCTAAAAACATTAAAAATTATTAATTGATGCAAAATAAATATATTTCAAGATGATTGTCATTTACCACTCCGCTCAAAATTATTATTTTAATTTAAAGTAAATGAATCGTACAGAAATAATTTTAGAAATATTTAATGTGTGCAGTTTTAGTTATGTAATGAATTATAATTGAAGAGTAAATTTATATATCAAATTGTATTTAAATATTGAAAAATAAAAATGTATGTGAAAAAAAAAAATTCAGGAGTTTTTTATATGAAACAACAATATATTTGGAAGACCTCTATAAACGATTAATGTAAAGAGAAAATGGAACAAAAACATTGTATTCTTTCTGTTTTGTTTAATGCTTATTTAAAGGTGTTCTTGATATTTAGTAGTAGAGAGTTCATTGTAGCAAATTTATATGGTGACCATGAAATGTGAAAGTGTACTTAACAAAATTGCTATAATTTGTAGAAAGTTTTGGATAAATATTAATGTAATTAAAACTAAAAATAGAAAGTTATAGAACAGGTTAGTGCTTTTAAGTAAAGTTCTTAAAAAGTTGATTGATTACTAATGGAAGAATTGGAATAAAAACTATTTTAATTAAATAGGCTTTTAACTATAATAGGATTTTATTTTGGTCATTGAAATTAGTTTTAAGAAAAAGTTGGATTATTAGTAAGAGAAACAAGATTAGAGACTTTTGGTGCATGTAATTGGATAAAAATGGAACCCTTAAAACATTAACAGAGTTAATTTTGAAAGTTAATGACTTAAGAAAAATATGATAGAAGAAAAAAAATTAATGGTTTATTGCACTGGAAATAATAGTAGAGTTATGATGGATCTTGAGCTCAGAATCCACTCTCCTACACTGTTCTAAACCACAAATGTAGAAATAGACTAAACAAATGAGTCTTAAGATAATATTTATGTATAGAAGAGAAACAGGCAAACTTAAAAAGGTGGTTAAAGGAATCTGAAGATAAATAATGCTGATAAAATATCTATTATATACTTTTCATCAAATTTATTATAAATTTCAGTATTTTCCAAATCATACTTTTTTAAAATTCAAGCTGTATTTTTTGTTTTGTTTTTTTATCATTTTTATTTTTGTTCCTAGCTTTGGAAAATATAATTATTATAATAGTGTTTCTCTTTATTTGATCTTTATTTTTACTCATTTTTGTATTTTAATTTCACTTTATATATATATATTACTTAGTTGTAGTCATATTTTATACTCATTTACCATTTGTCATAAAAATATATCTATATTTGATATTTACTTTTAAAAGCATTACCTTGTCTCTCCCCCCCCCACACTTTTTTTTATAATAAAATTTAATATTGTCTTTACAACTTTTTTGGATAATTAACATATCTTTTTCTTATCAATTCTATCTTAGATGTTTTTTTTTAATTTTTATTATTATGATGATGATGATGACAACCCCAAGATGAAGATAAATTAAATAACCCTAACTAAAGTCTTTATATCAATTTTTTTCTTTCTCTTTGTTGTTATAAAATGGTTAGAATATATTGTATATATTTTTATTCTATTCTAATGTTTTCTACTTTAAAATTAAGTAAGTCAATGGACATTAAAAGCTATAAAATGTATCCAAACTGATTGATTTCTGACTTTGGCCTTCCTCAAGAAAGACTGGTATTCAAAGTTAAAACTAATGTTCATATGCATTACCCAATTTCAAGTTAATTTATTGCTGTAAAGATAGTTCTGATACTATGCCAGTGTTTTATATATTTTTGAAACATTTATTATATGACAAACAATTGTAGTTTCTTTTAATTCTTTATCTAGAAAGATTAATACTAATGACAATATCATATGACTTCATAGTCTTCTAAGAGCCATTATCTTCACCATAATCTAGAATCGTATGGTATATGCTTTTAATCAAGGAACAGCAGAAAGTACAATGTTCAAAATTTTTCATCTTCAGAATGACTGATTGTCACCGATAAAGGTTCTAGAGTAGTATGAAAATAACTGCTTTTGAAAGCATATGATAAATTGTGTGATATTATTATTGATATTAACCAACAAGTGAAAGGAATCTATGGTTGTTATAAAACTAAGAATGATGACCTGTTGTGAGATCTCTAAGATCATGAAAATGAATTATCTTGGGTTTGAAACCTTTGGTGCTTTTTAAATTTCACGTTCTTTGCTTGGAATATTATAAAGTAGTAAAAGACTGGCTGTTAGAAGCATAGATGCATTAGTATCAGTTTTGAATCTTCACTGATGAATCAAGTGCCATAAACCAGTTAGTCTAGATGTGAGGATTTTAACATATCTAGTATTCATTGATTACTTAAGCTTGCAGAATATGGATCTAGAGTAGAAGGAAAATAATTGTTCTTAAAAGCATATAGAAGTTATATGACATTGAATATATTTTATCAATTTTATAAAGTCTTTTAATTTTTATTACGTTTTCATGGAATCTTATTGATAACAAAATATGTATATTATTGGCAATTAAGATTCTGCTTAGAAAGGTTTATCCATTGAAACTCTGAAATTTTTTTTTTTTTATTAAGTTTTAATTGTTACTTTTATTTTGATTGTAAAATCATTTTTTTATTTAATTATTTTATGGCATAGTTATATATTTATAACATCCATAAAATATTTTTATAAAGCGCTTGTATATACTAAAATTAAAAATTGTAAATATAGGGATTTGAACTCAGACTTTCAAGCAATCTTCAACTATACTTACGCTAATTGAAGATTTGAATTAATTTTAATCTTAAACAAAAAAACTTAAAAAATCAAATTTAAACAAAAGCAAAAAGTTGTTTTTAAATAAAAATGCTGTTCTCTTTTATGATCACTAGCAGGAATGATATCAGAGAGACCAGAATTATCTCTCTTGCTATTCACATAAGATTTATATGATTTGATTGCCTTTTTATTTCATGAGAACCATTATGGTGGTGACAAGAATATTTGGAATTACTATAGAATACAATTAATTGTTCAACGAATAAATATTTACAAAAAAAAACTGTTGTAATAATGAAACATGATGCAGCTATTGAGAATATCTATGTATTTTCATATTTGTTACATTTATCTGTATCTCTAACTAAAACAGTATTTTTAATTATTCTGTTCTTTATCGAGTAAGAGAAATGAATTTTCATTTTTACAAAATAGTGTTGAATTTCAAGTGTTTTGGTTTTGTTTTTTTGTTTAAAAATCACATTATTTTGAATGTTATTTTGTCAATAATATAAACTGATTATTTATAATAACAATTTGTAAATATTTAATATATGTAATAAATGAGGCAATGTGTCTTATTTAAGTAAAATTCCAAATCTGTTCATCAAATAAACTAGAGTTTAAAGTGCAATAGCATGTTACAACTCAAAGGCATTTTGTTATATGGCACATTGTATTGTAAATGGTGTTTATCACCACATATGTTTTTAATAACTTAAAAGTAATTTATAAATAATAGAAATTAATATTGATTAATTATATCTTTAGTTGGCATCTACATGCTATCATTTCCCCCTCCCCTCATTTTTTGGGACACAAAGCCTTTATCTTAGCTCTTTGATCTATTTCACTTGTTTCCTTTGTAAATGTTTTTTTTTTTTTGCCTGTGTTATTATTTCAGCTTTTATTTCTAATTATTATAATATGTTGTAAATAATGCATTAATGTTCATGATATTGCTTTAAATAAAAAAATAGAATAAATTAAGAAGATAGTAAACAATGGAAAATTGTCATTGATGAGGATCAAGAATTATTTCATCATAGAACTCTACAATTTAGTTATTTCACTTATCTTCAGACACAGAACTGAACTATTCTTTTACTTTATTTTTTTTTTTTTATATATATATTAAATTTAAAAACTTTATTTTTTTTTTTTATATATATATTAAATTTAAAAAATATTTAAATGTAATAAAAGTTATACAAAAATTATGAAACCATTTGTATTAAATAATAAATTTTGAATTTTATTAAATAATATTTTTATTTGTAAATTATAAGTGTCATTGTACAATTCTAGTTTTTTTATATTGGGTTATGAATAAAAATTCAAAATAAATTTGATTGTTTATATGCTAAATATCTTGCCAATTATAACAAAATTTAATATACTAATTCAAAATATAATATCAATTTGTACTTGCATAGAGAAAACCTCATTAAAAATAAAATATTTTTAACTTTTTATAGAATTCAATTTAGCAGTTGAGAACATTGTTTTTTCTGTTCGGCTGGGGAAATTTTAGTACAATATATTTTTTAGTTAATCTGAATACTTAAATTACCATGTGGCATATTTGTAAAAGTAAGATTTCATTATTAATTCCTGAAGAAACTTCTGGGCAAACAATTGAGAAAAGAACCCAACAATAATAAATAAATTCTTTTCAATTTTTATTAAAATGAAAACTATTAAGCAAGTCTCCCAATAAATTTAATAAATTCAATTAAGGATTGATGTTGATGAGACTTATAAAAGAAAATGTAATAAATTTACATTAATGGCATTGAAATCAAAGTGAGAGAGTGCAAACCTCTCAAGCATTTAGCCAATCAGATCGCAAATACTGGGACAGAGAATTTAACAAGAAAAGAGTGGTTCCACTCTCTTCTTTATTTGTCTGTCTATATATCCAAGCCAGTCCAAAGTACTTATATCTGCAAGCATGAATCTTAAATATCTTCACACTTAACTCACTGAGTTCTAATTACAAACATACAGCGTGAAATCTTTCGATTTACTATGCAGTAGTTTTTAGATGTTATAACTTGCAGCAATATATGTAAATAATATGGCATTCCAAATTATCATACAGTAAATCTATTGGCACATTTACATCAAATGTTTAATGTAAATATGATGAATATATGCATATATAAGATTACGATTAAAGATGTTTAAAATCAAATGAAATGTTTTGGACTGCTTATGAATTTAAAGTTATGATGAATTATATGTATAATATATGCTTATATAAGATAAGGATTAAAGATTTTTAAAAGCATAATTGAAATATAATAATTACATGTTGAATTATTTTCATCATTTAATATTAAATATTGAATGTCTTTAAAAAAATTCAAACTTTATTTAAACTATCTAAATACATTCAGTTGTTAGTAATAGGACAAAGGTTAGTATATAACATTTTGAGTGGTATTATTCTCCCCTCTTCTTCAAATATTTCTGACCTGACCAGTGATTACATATGAATCAAATCTGGACCTTTAGATTTTTTAAATAATCAATTTAAATTCAGTATTTAAGAATCTAAAGATCCAGGTTTGATCGCTGTATTGGTACTGTCAAAAGTCAGGTCAGAAACATTGTGTTGTTTATGGGGGAATCTGAAAGTCCAAGTTTGATTCCTATGTTAGTACTGTCACTGGTCAGGCCAGAAATATTTGAAGAACAACAGAAGAATGTGTATTATTCCTAAAAGTTAAATGTGTTTACAAAATTCAAATAAAGTTTAAATTTTTTTGAAGATATTAAATATTTAATATTACATGATGGAAATGGTCCAACATATAATTACTACTGAAATGCCATTATCACAAAAAACATTTAGACAGGCACTAATTGAAATCCTTTCAACTATTGTGAATTTTAATTTAAAGTTAGTATCTATAGATTGTAACACAGTTCCCCCACCTTTTGAAAAATAAATTATACTATAAACCTAGACAATACACATATTCAGTAATCCATCCAGATTATCTTAGAACCTTTACTCTCCTAATGAGTAATTGATTATACATTTATAGGCAAATATTAAATTACTGACATGGTTTCTCCTGATAAGATCCTAAAATTTTCAATCTCCTTTCAAAGATCATAAGCCTGGTTGATAAAATACTAACCAGTACAGAAACTCTTTGTCAATTTAAAAATACAATCTTGTGCATATGTGTAGAACTGAAATATGCTCATTACAAATATTTAATAAAAGAAATCAGCATATAATACTTGTTAGAATTATAAAATTGTAATATTTAATTATGAGATTTTTTTAAAAAAAAATTTTGTAAAAATATATGTATTAACAAATGTTTATCTGAAGGTTTGTGTTAATGGTATTTTAGTGTTAATTGTGTAATGGTCTATTTCCTTCATCTAATATTAAATATTGAATATCTTTAAAAAAAAATAATACTAATACTTTAATTAAAGTATTACATTTAATTGTTAGTAATATCACACAGATTAGCATATATACAGAGATTGAGTAGCATTATTCTTTCTTCAGGTATTGCTGACCTGACCAGTGATAGAATTAGTATGGAAATCAAACCTGCACCTTTAAATGAATGAATATTGAATTTAAAGTAATATTCTAATCAATTGAGCAATGGAAAAATGCCCCAGTTGGTTAGAGTGTTGCCTTAAATTTAATATTCCCAACATCCAGGTTTGATTTCCATACTAGTTATGTCACTGGTCAGGTCAGAGACACCTGAAAAAAAGAGGAAAATACTACCACTCAAAACATTGAACATATACTAACTTGTAGCTATTACTAAAAGTTAAATTTTATTTGTAAAGTTTAAAATTTTTTCTAAAGACATTCAATGTTTAACATTAGATGATGGAAATAGTCCGATATATAATTAATGAATAAGGAATGTTCTCTACTATATGTATTCATCTTCATTGTTTCTGCGTTGATTGTATTTAAAACAAAATCGTAAATATATATCTTCAGTTTTTTCAGAGTTCCATTAATCTTTTATACTAACAAATATTAAAAAATATTATTTTACATGTTTTTTTTAAATAGTCAAGAGACACAAAAATGACTGGTAATACAATATTATACTACATGGAAGAATTTAGTAATTTTATTATATTTCAAGAAATCTATTAAAAGCACGGATTTTTTTAACAAGCAAAGATTTATTTATATTTACTTTAAATATTTAAAATTAAAAATAATCCAATTAAAAAATAGTTATTGGAAATAAGGTATAAAAATGTCTGCAATATTTTCATGCATTTTTTTCCTGGAAAAAGAGCAATTATACTTTACTAGTCCTAATTTATGATTCCAATAAAAATATGATTTTTAAAAATAATATTAATTTTTCTAAGTCTATTCAGTGTATTGACTTAAACTCTTATATTACATTTGATTAGAATATTTTCACTATTACTGTATTTCTAGAATTAGTGCAGCAAATTTTAGTGATATTGTGGGAAAGTGCTATCTGACTTGTGAAAGAGAAAATCTAAAAAAAAAAGTATCTAACTTAATGATCACTGGGGGGTGTGTTTACTGCTGAAGAGATGTTTTTGAAATATTTATTTATTGATGCATCTGATTATTAAGCAAAAGAGATATTCATATAGTTTCCTTCTGCTGATTATTTTGAATGATTTAGTAGTGATAAATCTAATTAACATGGCAAATTTTGTTGTACTCATATTTGTCAAGATTTTTTGGTTATGGTATACAATATAATAAAAGACAGACTTGGGACCAGAAAAAAAGACAACCTGATCACAATAAAAAACCTTACTGCACAACTCATGATTCTTATCTACTGGTAAATGACAAGATCATGTACATGCTACTTTAATTTGATAAAAATATTTTTCAAATAATTTATTTTTCAATTTAAAGAGTCTTTTTTTCATGATATTCTTAATCAATGTTTTTTATTGTTGTTGTTGTTTTCCATATGTCAAAGCATTGACTGGGAAGTGAACCTGAGCCAGCTGCTTGAAAGGCAGCTATGCTAACCACAAAACCACCAATACATAGATTACTGCAGGTTGAAGTTTATACTGAAGCTTCAATATAAGAATTTGTTAAATGATATATCTTATATTTTGATATTAAGATTTTGTCTATTTTGTACTTAAAGAGTGAACAGATTGTGCATATTAGTTACTTGAGAATGTAATATTGATAGACAATGCAATGTATATTCTAGATTTGTTAGACTTAATCATATTCTTTCAATATCAAGAACTCATACTTAGTCACAGATATCTGGAAAAAGGGATCAGAAGAATACATGTTCTTTTCTAATATGATTTTTTTTTTCAAAAGAAAAAATTCTAAATATGCTCATTAAGCAACAAACTTGAATGAATATTTTTGAAGTGGAATTTAGACTATCTGGGTTTTTTGTATATGCAACAAACTATTATTTGGTATTATAAAAAAGCACATATGACCTTGACAGTAAAAGTTAATTGGAAAACTCATCTGACATTTTGAGCAAAATATTTATACAATGTCAACATGTGAGGAAAAAACACAGTTTAACCATACTTAATGACCAAAGATTAAATTATTGCTTTAATTGTCAAACACATTTAATTATTCAAATAAATTTTATTGTAAAGTCAATAAATATATTAAGACAGTTATGTGTCTCATAGTATACAACATTAGTAGTGTGTGTGCATATATATATAAAGTTGAAAGAAAAAGGAATAAACACAAAAATTTGTTGTAGATATTTTCTATATTACACTGGAATAACAGTTAAGGATTAAATAATTTTGAATTTAAAAAAATATTGTAAATTAAACATTTAAAAAGTTCTAATTAATATTTTATTGATGTTTTTATGTTACAATAGATATACTGCTAATTATAAAATTCCACTACATTTTGATTACATTAAGAAATTTTTTTAATTACATCTTGTATAACATTTTGATAAAATCCTACAAAATTGTTTTGAAAGGATTAAGGTGAATTGAAAAGGATCATTAAATTTTTTTATTCAAGATAAAGAAAACTTACTTTTAATTACTATGTTTTTTTAAATTCCACCTGACTATAAAATGATTGGAAAAAGATTAGAGGACAGTTTTTTTTACAGATGGTGACTATGAAGTTATAACTGAAGTTAAGAGAAACTGAAGTTAAAGAGACAGTGTATCTAGCCCCTGCTAGTTCACAACAATAAAATTTGGATTTATATGAAAACAGGATCCAGCTTTTATGTGCTTCATAATCATATGTGTTGTATTAGACAACAAAGAAACTGAAGGAAGATCACTGCAGGGTGACAATTACTGTTATTGTACCTTTTCCAAAGATGACAATAAGCCAGTCTATGGTTTTAAAAGTGACCAGCTTACCAAGATATCATGCTAAATGCATAATTTTATCAATATGCAAAGAAGCACAAATAAAGATACTGCATCATGTAATTAACTTACAGATATGAAAGAAAATAATAAATGACCATATTCAGTTTTATTTATTAAAAGTGAAACTCTTTAGTGAAAATGCCACTTAAAATCTCTAACTTAAAATAAAACAAATAATTTTTGCTTGAATTATAAGTCTAAAAACAAAGGATTGATTTATAAATGGGTATATTTTGAAAGTTAAACAAAAATGAACTCCAAAAATCTTTCTAGATTGGAAAACAAAAGAATTTGCTGAAATATTTTTAAAAAACATTTATAATTAATAAAGAGAAAAAAACTTCTTTCCAAACTGAATCGCATGATAATTTTCTTTTTTTAGAAAAAAACTTTTTATCATTAGAAATAATGAATTAGTAACTTTGATTCATACTATTTATTTTTATATATACACACATACATGTGAATTCTCTATATATATTTGGTATTGAATTAATTATGCCTTGAGAAAATATAATATGGTTTATTAAGTTTATTTTTTATAAACAGTGTATGCATGCATTTCCATGCTCACACATATATGTTAAATTAGTCATTAATTATGTATTATAAAAATGAATTTCATTTATAGCTTTATGACAATTCAAATATGTTCATTTTATATTATACCGGCACATCTGTGTGTGGATATATGGGTGTTTTATGTATGTAAATTACAATGTAATAGTAAACTTTCTTGTATTAATCAAAATTGCAAAGCTTAATTTATATATATATAGCCATATTCTACAGATCTTAATTTAATTTTATTATTAATAAATTTATACTTAAGTTTTATTTCAGTGAATTTAATTCATCCTAAACTAGATTTAAAACATTATATGTTAGGATTATATCTTGCTCACAGTAACGGTTATAGAGTTTTTGCTCATTGAGCTGGATTCATGCATAATGGTCTCTATATAAAAGAATTTTATGTTTAATGTTATGGACATCCAGATGATGATGATGATGTTGCATGATGCAAAGGGGATATCTTTTAAAGTCCATGAACTACATTTCATTTTAATTATTTATTTAAAAATAAAGTTTTTAGTTGACCAGTATATTAATGATACTAAGTGGTCAGAGCATTGATAATGATCAGCATGTTTAGTAGCCCATCATTTTTTAATTATTATATTTTATAGATTAACATTTAAGCTTGTGCATCCAAATTATTGTTTAAATAATCTGCCCCAAGTTGGTAAGAGCTAAATAATTAGCTTTGTCTATAGTGGACAATTTTCAAATACAGTCACAAGATTGACTGTTGATTTATTTTTATTGTTGATCATTCATGATGATGAATGATTATTACTTTTGTGTAATAGTGATAAATTTGTAGTTAGTTCAGTGCTGATCTTTCATGCCTCATGCTCATTCTCATTATATTATTTGTATGTGTAAATTTGAGTCAGTGACTTGGAGTTGATGTTGATGAGTGCCATCACCCCAGGTTAACCACCTATTTCTCTGTACTGCTACAATATGTTTAGTTAAAGCACTGTATATTATTTTCTATATAGCAGTTATTTTGTGTATTGATTTATAAAAAGTATTCACTTTCAAGCTTACAATGTTAAAACTGAGTCGATTTTCTGTTATTTGAAAAATTCTCCAATTGTAGTAAGAGTCAAATGCTTGATTAATTTAATAGGAAATTAGTTTAGAAAATGTTGAATGCATTTTATTGTTTGGTAATTTTATTGTAATGCAAAAAAGTTTTTTTGGTTCACTGCCATTGTTTTGTTTTTTTTTAATAATTTTTTTAAAGTATGTATCTGTTTGACTGCCTGCTTCAGTATATCTATATTTTTTTATTGGTGTTTCCCCTTGTTATCTGACATTTTTAAAAATTTTATATTTAATATTCTTATCATTTTAGTTGTTTGGAATAACTTCATGATGTTGTGGTTAACACATCCATGATTTGGTGAAACATAAAAATTCTATATAATTCTCAAGTAGGCTTAGGATTTTTCTTTCCTATAATTGGCCTATAGTCAACCTAATTAGCCTTCCAATTCTTGGTCCTTCTAGAGGTGTGAAACTATTATATGAATACTGTTTAATCTTTTTGTGCATGTGAGCTGCTTTCTTTCTAGGACATTGACTTATGATTGAGAAGAAAATACATTGTCAAATTCTGATTTTCAACATTTATTAAACATATCAAAATTTGAACATATATAAAGAAATAGAAACAATATTTAAAAATGTAATTATACCTTATAATCTTCATACTCAATTCAAAAAAATAATACTAATTAAAATTTCATAAAATTTTCCACGTGCCTGCTTTTGTGAGTTAAGTATATCATTTCTCACTCAGTCATTTTCTCAAATGCACTCAAGTGGTTGCTCTTTTTTTCTCCATTTATGACAGTACTGATTTTTTCATAACTGTATTATTTTTTATTGTTGTTTTTGTTTATGCTTTAATGCCTATAATTTTTTATTAAATTATAACAAATATATGTTGAAACCATATTTATGTAGAAGGCATACAGCTGTAATTATCCAATCTTTGCATCGTCGGAAGAACACATGAAACATTGTCATGTCAAGGTAACAAAAAATCAAATCTCTAGTATTAGTCATGTCAGTCTCTTCGTTGCCATGACAACGTTCATGTGTTCTTCTGACGACGCAAATATCGGATAATTACAGTTGTGTGTCTTCAGGCTAATTATGTCATAGCAAGGTAAATACTGGATTACCATGTAGAATTATGCATTATCTGTGATTTTAAGTATTCATATAAAAGTTAGGAACCAGATTGCCATGTGTACAGAAATAAGATTTTTTATAGCAATTTTTTTTAAGAATGGGATTATAAAAAAAATCAAATAGCTTTAAACATTGATTAAAGTATTAATTACTTCAAAATTTTTGTGATTTATCTATTCATAACTGAAAATATTGATTCCATTAAATATATAGGACAAAATCAATTTATGATTTTTGTATGACTTATGTTGTAATGTCATTGAGAGAAAAAAAATACTATAAAAACACATTATGTTTGAACTCTTGAGCCCTTCCAAGCTAGGAAACAATTCCATGTTGATCTGGATTAATCAAATGAATATCAATTCATTGATTAAAAATAAAAAATACATAATTATAGTCTTATTACTGGTGGAGATTTTATACTATCATAATGTTGAACCTATGTTCACCTTCAAATGTAATACAACATCATTTGATTCTTTCAACTTACTGCAGTAAACGACTATTCTTTCTGTGCTTACCATAGGTTTTTTTAACATCATGCTATTAGTTTGATAGTAAAAAAAATACAGAAAATTAGTTCCAGGGTTGAATCCCAAGTTTTTATTGTTAAAGATAAATTCTAGAAATTAGTCTAGGCATGGGAATTAAATTATACTACTGACTAGTTAACACTTTCTTCTAACTTACAGCAGATAGTACTATAGTAGCAAAAAAGAAAATATTTTTGATCTTTCTATTTAGTTTTTGATATTTCATTCAAAATTAAAATATATATATATATACATATATAAATTGTGTGTTAATATTAATTATCGCAACAACAGTATGCATTAATTTTATTATACCAAAAAAATAAGAATTTTGCATTTAAATAAATTTTAAATAATTTATCCTCAATGATTTCATGACTTGTGGCTAAATAATATTTTTATTTTTGCATCTGGTAGGCTATTAAGAAAACATTTCAATAACCAACTTCAAGAGTCTATCAAAACCCAGAGGATGATAACTGCAATTTAAAATATTTATCACATAATTATTAATTATGCAAAATTTCCTGAATCTCTATTTGAAAGTTATACAGTGAAGAATAAAAAAATTATTTTTGAACTGTGATGCTGATGAAGACTTTGAAAAACATTATGAACTGAAAGAAAAATTATCATGTTAATACATAATCAAAATAGCTCTATACTTTCATCTGAAGCACAAATTCTCAAGTTGAAATTATCTTATTTGTACATATTATGAGGTGATCTAGTTTATTTGGAAAATGTCTAATGTTTGGAAGAGCTAATTAGTGAATAAAAATTACAAGCAATTAGATTTAAAATTTTTATTATTCATTCATTAGACGAAAGATTATCCACTTAGTATTTTTGAAGTGTACTTTTTCATTACACCACTCTTACACAAGGTAGGAATTGGTTTCTATCTTCTTTTACTTAGTTCAAAAGTTAATATTCAAAGATTGAGCAATCTGTAAACCAAGATATTCATAAAACTATGAGAAAATGACACTGTTTTGATGGTACTTAATATGGTGTTGCATTAATATTTTTTATAAGTTGATAACAAATTTTCAATTTTGTTTAGTTGCCTTGATTTAAATTAACTTGTTTATAAACTAAAAACTCTTCTATTACCACCATCATGGTATTTTATCTGTATAAATAAAATTAAAAATAATGACAACTAGTGTGGAATTATTCATCAAATAATGTAAGAAATATATAAAATTTTAAGTTCTAATGGGATTTTTCTCATTTTTTTATTTTTAATGTTATTTAATTTTAGCATTATAATATTTCTCTTTTTACATAATGTATATATTATATAGGAAGTTTGAACTCAGACTTTCACATGACTCTCAACTATCCAAGCTATCTCATTTGCATTTCATGGCATTAATATTTAAAGTTGGCTTAGTCAGGGTTTTTTTATATAGAGCATCTTTGTGAAAATGAGATTGATGAAGCAACCTTTATACATACTCTAAATCTTGAAAACATGGTTTAACAATTTTAAATAATAACACCATAGTTATTGTTATGTATGCATACACTCATTGGAGTCATATTTTGTTATATTATATATGCCCTGACAAAATTCCTTAAACCATTAGAGCATTTCATTGTTTTCTATTTATTACTTATGATTCTCAAACTTATTCTCTTTCATAAGATCATTTGTATTTTTTTGTTACTCTCTCTTAACAGATGTCTTATTATACTTTTTCTATTACTAAGAACATATCTTATCAAATTTCTGCTTTAATATTTTTTATATAATATAAATATTTATTTTCTTCTATTATCTTCAGAATCTCATTACATTCTATCTTATTAAACCAAGTATTTTTTTTCTCTAAATTTATATCTCAAACATATCCAACCATTGTTTTCTTTCAGAAACTATTTTACTGCTAGTTGCATATATGTACTATCTCATTGGTGGAGACACCATTCACATACCAAAGTAAACAAGAAGATGCTGATCATTAAAATTCTTTTTTTTTTATAATGAAAATAATATATGTTTGAAGAAAAAAAACATGAGAATAATATATGTTTAAACACATGAAAATAATGGAATTTATTTAAAAACAAACTAGTAAAAAAAAGTGATTGGAAAAGAAATTTTGGAAAAAAATAAATTACTGATGAGAGCAATTCCAAGCAAATTAAATTAGCAATGAGGGCAATTGCAATCCGTAAAAAAGCAATTGATTTATAGTAATGTATTTGCACTTATTACTAATTTAATTTCTTCAGAATTGCATTTGCTGTCATCAGTAATTTAATTTTTACCGAAGTATTTACATTAACCACACTTGTTTTTTCATCTTTTTTGCTTATTAAAGATTTTAGTTTTTAAGTTTATTTTTTATTTATTTTATTATGAAATTATATTTGCATTCATTAGTAATTTAAATTATGAAAGCTATGGCATATGGTCAACACTATCATCAGTTCTGTTATAGCATCATTCAGTTTTGTGGTGTGAAAGTAGACTTCTTTTTTTTTTAGAATTGTGTTTGTCTATGTTGGTAATTTAATTTTTTAACAAATATTTGCATTGATAATACTTATTGAAAATATTTGTTTTTTAAACATTTTTGTTTGCTAAAGATATTGTTTTAGATTTATTTTTTATTCAATATGTTTAATTTCTTTACAATATAATCAACTTTTTTTCTATAAAAATATTCATTTTAGCTTTTTAAAATAAATTATATTATTTCCATATTTTCAGACATATATTATTTTCATGCTGCCTTATTTTTTTCCAAATGCACCATAATATTTTTATTAAAGGGAGTTTGAACCCAGTCTTTCAAGTTCCCTACAGCCATCCATTCTACCTAATATAACCAATAGACAAGATCACATACATGTAAAAAAGATAAATGATCTTTAATATATATATATTTCATCCTGAACCAGCATTCATCAGTTGGCTCAGATCATCATCTCCTATGCATATATATAATCAGTGCTCAGTTTATATTAAGATAGCAAATCTATACACTTTAATGGATAAGCTTCAATTCTCTTCACTCTCCAAACCATCATCCATCCATATCATTGAAAATCTGATGATGGATTTCCCAAAGCCCCAATGATGCCAATACCCATGTTGATCTTATGTCAATATGCCCTCTCATATGTAGAATATTATATCCACTTAAATACACAGATAAGAGATGAGAAGAATATAGGATGAATATGTAATATTGAAATACAAGTATAGATCAACATGGGTTTGACTCTAATATTGGCATCATCAGGGATTTTGGGTACTCCATCATCACATTTTCAGTGATATAGATAGATAAAAGGTTGACGAGGATTGAAGTCTGTCCATTAAAATGTAAATGTGTAGATTTTTTTTATCTTAGTATAAACCAAGCACTAATTACACACACACACACACACACACACACACATATATATATATATACACATACATATATATATATATATATATCCTGACTAACTGATGAATGCTGGTTCAGCATGAAATATATATTTTGGAGATCATTTATCTTTTTCATTTATATGTGGACATGTGTAACAGTTATATAGGATAGAGTGGATGACTGTAAGGAGTTTGAAAGTCTGGATTCAAATCTCTTTAATTACATTTATATTAAATATATACATTATACTTGTATTTTAATGTTACATTTTATTTTCATTATGAGAAAATGAAATTATTGATTAGCATCTCTTAGTCTACTTTGGTAGATAGATAATGATATCATAAACCAAAGCACCATTTTTTTGTTCAAAGTTACATTACACTTCAAACATCTGAATTTTGTCATACTTTTTTTTTTAAAAATTTATTGAACTAAAAATATCCACGAACAGTTTGCTTTCTAAACTCTTTATCAAGACATAATTCTCCCAAAAACATAAAACAAAAAATTTTAAAATCAAAAAATATCAAAAGCATGTGTATATAGAATATGACAACAAATATATACAATAATACTTCACAAAAGGATATTATTTTTTTTAAATATAAAGAATGAAATTGTTATTAGTACCAAAATTATCTTTATAAGATTATTTTATAAAACTAATGAATTATATATAAATCACTATTTAAATATTAATAAACTGTTTAATAGTTTATTAATATTTGACTATTAATTTATACATAATTCATTGAGAGTTGCAGTTAGTTCTGTTTCTATTTCATCAAACTTCCCATGATCACCATCGATTACTTCGACTTACACTGGGTGACACTACAGTATGGAGAGTTTTGCCTCTGATTCTGTTTCATATTGTTAAACAATGCTTATTTATAGTTATATTTACATTATTATATAAATTTAAAAGTATGCTTGTTTGTGACTTTATAACTCAATAAATATTGCATCAATCTTGAATAATCTTCCATGATTTCTTTGCTTTTTTGTATAGAATTTTACTAGCATATAAATTTTTGCTTTGTTTTAACAAAATTTGTAATTTGAAATATAAAAATGTATGGAAAATCTATAATCATAATAGTTTCTGAATGCCATCATAAAAAACAAAAAGAGGGTAGCACTCAATTTGGAAAATTTTTAAATGCAAAATATAGTTTTTGATAAAGTAAGGTAAAATTTGACTTTGTAAATATATATATATATTTAATTAAGTTGTGTTTGTAACTATGTATTTAATTTCTCATTTAAATAATGAAAATTTTGATCAATTGTAATAATGAATTTGATAAATTTTTAGGATTTCAATTTAAAAATATATTTAACACATATTAAAGTAAAATTTAAAATGGCATGGATACAGAAAAATAAATTTTACCGAATTTGATAAACTTTTACTATGAAATTAATAAACTTTTAGGATGTCAGTTTAAATATATTTAACACTTGAAAAAATAAATTTTAAAATGCCTCAGGTACAATAAGAGAAATATAAATTTTATAAACTTTTACCATTTCTCTTTAAGTATATTCTCACATGATAAAGTAAGATTTGGCCTGCATGTTGAAATACATACTAGAGAAATGAAGATATTATTTTTTGACTACCCAGATAAAATTTTATTAAATAAATATATTGTAAAATCAAAATGTCCACAGAAAAGATAGATTTTTTTAATAATATTAACTTTATTATAGCCTAGTGTTCTTGCAATATATTTTTACTATATCATATTCATGGCATATAGTAAAAATATATTGAAGGTATGCTAGGGAGTAATAAAGCTAGATATTACTTTTAAAAAAACTACCTTTTCTGTGTGTATTTTTATTTTATTAAATATTACATTGGCTCAGAAAAAAGAAAATTAGTATCAATTGAATAAATATATTGTAAACTAATTAAACTTTATTTGGATCATAATTTTTTACTTGCATATATTATGATGATGTTAAAATTTTATAACCATTTTAAAAATTATCACAAGAAATATAAAATAATTTATTTTAAAATTATTGTCTACTATATTTAATAAAAATTATATTTTTTATGATATTGTTGATAATTTTATATAAAAATATTTATATTATCAAACTTCTTACTAGCACAATTGCACATCTAGAGAAATGTGTAGAATTAGAAGATAAATTTTTATTTGGTACTCAATACATCAAAAACCAAAAATTGAATTTAGGTAATATAACATTTAAAAATTTCTACTGCTTAAAATATATCTTTCTTATATATGTATAAATTGTAAATATATTTTAATAATCAACTGCATTATATTCTTTTATTTTTATTATTTTACTAATGCATGCAACCTAGTAGATCAGTTTTGCTCACTTTAGTAAAATAAACAATGTTATATAGTTGAGAACTAAAATATATTTAAAGAATATTTACATGAAATAATAATACATAAGTTATCAACAAAAGTTTAAAATGACCTATAACATTGTTTATAAAAATGTATTACAATAGTTATTTTTATTTGCTGTTGATATTTCGTGTATTATTATTTCATGTAAACATTATTTAAGTATATTTTAATTATCAACTTCATTACATTCTTTTAATCTAATAATGGGTACAGCTAATATATATATATAGTTTTTATTATCAATGCATTATTTTAAAAAAATATGGTATAATTATTTTCTGTTGTAAATTTACTATAATTAAATGTAATTAAAACCAAACCATTAAATTTCAATATAATGAAACTCCAAACTTATAATTTCTATTAAAATCATTCTTTCACTATATTTTACATACCCAATTTTTCTAATCTAAAATTGTAATTGTTATATATATTATTTTTAAAATGTGAAAGTATAATGAAATTCTTATCATATATACTTATATATATAAGTTTTCTTTTTAGTTTTAGTTTTGCCAATAAATATTATTTAAATAATTAATTTTTATTTCATTATTGAAATTTAGTAAATTATTTATATTTTTTTATAGAGTGAATTTATTTTAATATGAAGCTTGTATTTTTATTAATATATCTAATTTTTTTTTAATTTATTGTATTTATTTTTATTAACCATAAAACCTGTATAAATGGTTTTTTACTCAATTATTTTTATTATTATTTTATTTATTATATTAATGATTTAAATATTTATTATATCAATGAGATAATCATTAATCTGTCCCTCTTTTTTTAATTATTTTTATTTTATTTTGCAATATCATATCATTTAAACAAATTGCTGGAATCTCAATTTATTAAAAAGAAACCATAATAAATTTCTTTTCTTTAAATATTAATATTTATTATTATATTTTCTTCAATAGTTGTATCAGCTTTTAAAAACATAAAATTACTATATTATAATTTTTATTTATTTTCAATTAATTTTTTAATGGTATTTGATTTTTCTTTTATGTAAATTATTATCTATATGATACAAAAATAATTATAGATTATAACATTTATGATGCAAAATGCAACAAATAATAAATAATGATCATTTTATAAAAATAGAAATGTAAATAATAATATAAAATAAATATGATAATAACTAAATTATATATAAAAATTGTATACATAAATTTATGTTTAAATGAGAAAGAATTTAATTTAATATATATACAATCTAAAATTTGTAAAACAAATGTGTCATTAAAACCAATTATAAACATCAAAGAAACATATTTAAAAAATATATCTAAATGATTACATAATATTTTTTTAAAATTACCAAGTTATTGAGAATGGTAAAAGTATTAATAATTCATATAATTTTATTATTAAGTGAAATAATTTTATAAAAAGTAATTTTTTTTTGTTGGATATTATTAATATGTATAAAAGATAAAGCAATAAAATATACTATAAAAACATACACTGTAGATAAAGATATACCATATATATATTGATGTTAATTATTTGGATGAATTATTCAATATATATTGAAAAAATACTATATTAAATGTATATTTAATTATTATAAACAAATTAAAAATCTTAGTATAGAAAATAGCAAATACAATAACAATTATCTTCAATTTGTATCCACTATTTTGATTTACAGTCAGTTATTTACAACAATAGTTTTCTTTTTTTAATTTTTGAAATTTTTGTAAAATCATTCACCATTTTTAAATAATGACCATTTAATAAAATTGATGACATCATAAGATAATGACTTCATTAAAGTTACATTATTTAAGGTTAATTTGGTAATCTTCATGCTAAAAATTTACAGAAGGGAATTTATTCATTGTACAGTATACAATATGTTTTGATTATGGAATTAAAATGTATACTCATTTAATTTAATTCAATATTCTTGGAAGTTAATTAGTGTTTTCATGCCAGTTTTATTTAATACAATGCAAAATCAAAGATATACTTCAATCACATGCAATAATAAAATGCATTAATAATAAATTCTAAATATGTATATTAGATAAAATATATCCACTCGATCAATTGTGGATTAAATTTTTTAGATACATTATTTTGCCTGCAGATAAAAATATGATCATCATAATTTTTGGGGGGAACAACTTTATGTGATCAAAAATTATTAAGTATAAGTTAAAAATAACATTTATTTGCTTAATTTTAAATCAATTATAATTTGTTTCAATATAAGGTTTATACTTCACCTCAAAGAAAGTAATAGTTTAAGATGTGCGCTAATACACAGCTGAAGAGAAGTTTATTATTTTTAGTTGAAATATTAAAAGGATACCGAGTGCTTTCGAGAGTTACATAACTCTCATAATCATAGCTGGGCTAAATTGTAAAGTAATGGTGTGGACTTATGTGTGAATATATATATATATATTGTTGTGGAAATTTATGTAAAATTAGTGAGTGTTGAGAAATATCAGAGTCCATTTCTTGGAGAGGAGTAGGAGAACGAATCTTTGTGTTTAATAGCATGAGTGGAGTTGGCTATGTAATATGCCTCCCTAATTTTTTATCTTGAGTAATGCTTTTCAATATACTGAATTGCTGCTGAAGACAGTATGAACAAATGCCCAGTTAATTTCTCCATGTTCAAAAAAAAACTGAACTGCAATCTCACTTGGTGGTTGCCCTCTTGTATGTTTATTGATAGTGTGCCAATTGTATAGACAAAGATGCCTGGGATTCCAAAAAATAAACAGAATTACACCTGATGTGAGGTCATTTAATTCCATAGATAGTGCAAGGGGTGAGCTCTAGTTCAAGTTTATCCTCTATTTTGTAGTCTATTAGAGGAAGAGGATGCAAAAAGCATGGAAGTACTTAGGTGAAAATACTTTACTGAAGGATTTGATGATGCTGAGAATATATGGGAGAAGAAACCATGGTCTGTAATCAAAGTCAAAGGAGGATAAATAGCAGAGATAAGCTTTTTGTGAAAGTGTTTTATTTTATTTTTTAGGAGGTATGTTTGAATTTGACAGATGTAAGGTCACTAATATATACTTCTATGTTCATTTTATAGGATGATTCACAACATCTCGAATATCTTGATTTAACAATACCCAGGAAGTCTTTCCACCTAGGCACACACACACCCAAAATCCATCACTCTTCAGACCCACAAACTAGCAGGCCTTTCATCATTTTTATTCCACAACCAATATTTATGCAAATACAAACCTGTAAAATGAACATAGAAGTATACACTAGTGACCTCACATCTGTCAGATTCAAACACACACTTGTATAAAAAGTAAATAAAATACTTTCACAGAAAGCTTCATCTTTACCCACCCCCTCTGACATCGTTTCTTCTCCCACCCTCACTAAAACCTTCAATTAAGTATTTTCACCTATTTACCACCTTCCTCCAATAGACTGCTAAATAACTCAAAGGATAAACTTGAACCAGAGCTCACCCCTTGCACTGTCTATGGAATTAAATGCCCTCATACTGGGTATGATTCTGTTTATTTTGAGGAATCCTGGGTGTCTTTGTCTACACAATTGGCACAGCATCAATATACACACAGAGGTCATGCACCAAGATAGATTGCAGTTCAGTCTTTTTTGAGTATCAGAAATTAACTGGGCATTTGTTCATATCATCTTCAGTAGCAACTCAGTATAGTGAGAGTGATCACTCAAGGTAAAAAATTAGGGAGGCATATTACATAGCAATTTCACCCATACTATTAATCGCAAAGATTCATTCTTCCTCCTCTCCAAGAAATGGATCTCTGATATTTCTCAACACTCACTAATTTTACATAAATTTGAATTTCCACTATATAATATATATATATATATATATATATATATATATATATATATATATATATATATATATATATATATATATATATATATATATATATATATATACACGTTCATGCCATCACTTTACAACTTACCTCAGCTATGATTACGAGAGTTATGTAACTCTCGAAAGCACTCAGCATTATTTTGATATTTCAACCAGAAAGAATAAACTTATTTTCAGCTGTATACTAGTGCACATCTTAACCTATAATTTGTTTCTTAAATATTCAAAATAATAGTGAGCTTTATTATAACACAGTAATTGAAAAGATTAAATCATTTAGTTGTGCAATACATTTTTTTATTTAATTTTTATTTAATCTTGATTGCATTTATGTAAAATAAATTTACAAACTGTTGCTTTGAAAAAAATTAACAGCACTGCAGAACAAAATTCAAAATTTGATTGTTTAGATATTATAAAAATAAATAAAAAAACTTTGCTAATTAATTGTATATTGTGGTACGATTTTTTTTCTACATGCTTTGCTTAAAGTCATTGATATTAAACCTAATTGCAAAGTAATCTAGAAACCACTAGGCATTATTGTTGCAAATGACAATTCTTTCCTATCACTTTATTTCCAGCAACTATTTGTGATGATATCATTGTTTATTCCTTAACAAAGTATATGAACAGTCAGTCACACTGATGTTGTAATGGAAGTTATTGTCATGAATGGCAATGAGTTGACTGGAAAAAATATGTTGTTGTTTTTTCAAAATTCAACCAAGAAATTTTCTTTCATCACATATGGTTAAAGTATATCTTAAAATGAGTAAATAATTTAATCAGATACTATAGATATATAAATTTTGAATTTTTTATTTCAAGATTATATATATAAAAATAAAATATTCGGTACATCTATGTATAATTTATTGAAAATATATATATAAACCAATGTTTCATAATGTTTTTATAATATTTATTACCTAGTTGATGAACAGTGTGACCCAGTTGAAACATTGGTTTATGTACACTCTCATATATATTTTATTTTATTTATTTTTTCAATAATTTATATGGATGTACACAAATAATATTTTATTTATATCTGTAGCCTGTGAAAATCTTTGATTTAATATATATGATTTACTAATTTGAAAACATTCTTACAACAGATGTTATTACCCATTTCTAAATTTAATTTTGGGTGGCATAATAATGATCAAGTAGTTCAGAAATTGAAACTTATAATATTCAATAAGTATATCATAAATATTAAAGGGTACTATTTTTACAAACTAAGAAATCTGTCTATTAATTTACAAGATAAAGGAATCAACTGGTTGTTTCTGCTGTGATATAAACCTCTGAGTTAAATAATAGAAAATGATAAATTCAACTCTAGGATTTGTTTGTATTATCAAAATTAGGAGTATATTATTCAGTTAGATAAATGATACGCTGAATTATTTTACATATTGAGGAAAATATATATCAAGCAAAATAAGGAAAAGACTGAATGCTATTAAGAAAATATTGCTTAATAATGAGAAAATTAGGTAAGCTGAAAACCTAAAACCATGCTTTTTACTGATATTGGTAATTGTGATGAATTTAATTTTAAAATAAGTTATGACATTTGTGTTTTGAAAATATGAAAAGTAGAGAGTTATAAATACTCTATATATGTTTGAAGATAAATAATAATAATATATTAATGATGCTCCATTTGCATGAAAAAATGTGTGAATATTAGGGGATTGAGTAACAATGAAGACAGCAGCTTGAAGAATTGCAATTTCAGTTTTCTGGAAGATAATTAGCCTATGTAGCAAAATATCCTGTCAAGAGAGTAATACCTATTACTTGAAGAGCTCTTCATTAGATCATATGCAAAGCTGTTAGTAGATGATTAGCTTTGTTAGAAGAATATATTAATATCAAGATCATGATAAAGGTTTATGTAATATGCAAAAGATATTGTCATTGGATTTATTGCAAGAGAAATTATTTTTATGCTTATTTCCAGCTAATTTTTATTATTAGAATTACTGTTTGTTAAGAATGATGAATTTTATGTTATATGTTAATATACTCTAATTAATTTTATTAGTGATTTTATTCTTAGTTATATTAACATCATTATGGAATGTCTTGACAAATTGCATAATTTCTATATTTCTAAGTTATTAATTCCATGGATATTAAAGTTAGTTTTATGTAAATTACCATAATTTAACTTAATTAATTATGCTTATCACATAGGTCTTTTTCTTTTTTTAATTAAATTTTGGATTTTGTGATAAATCACTCATGTTATCAATAGATATAACTGTGGAAGAATTTAAAGCAACTATTGGATCAATTCATAATGGAAGTATTAATACTGGACAGTTTTAATTACCTATTCATTATTTTGTGTGAAAGAATTTATAGTTGTATGTTAACTCATGTTCTTGTATTGTTTTATAGTTTGGGACAATTATAAAATTTTGTTATCCATTTTAATTTTCTGATGTGTATGTTCACTATCTAGTTTTGTGTTTAATTGTCTTTCATCTTATAAATCATGTTCAATATACTTTTTAAAAATAAAATCATTTAACAAATTATTTTGTTGGCACACAAACCGTATTTAGATACCCTTCTGTTGTGTTCATCTTAATTAATCTTTTGATTTTTATTATTTTGTATAATTTTTAGTTTATCATAACTGTTAACTGCACAGGAAATGCAAATTATTATGAATAGAATTTAACTGGTTTACGAATTAGCTTATATCCATTCTGTGAATTTATGAGATTTCTTGGATAGCTGAAATGAGAAAATTACTTCATTTATAAAGTTATTACAGTTTAAATTTCTTATGATTGTGCTTCATAAATCAGATCCATTTATATCTTTTTTAAATTATTAAGACTGTTTTTATTTTTTATTTTTTTTTAAACTTAACTGAGCAATTTTTATCTTGAAGTTGAAAAAAAACTGCATATCCTGCTTTAATGCAGCAATCTAGAAGCTGCCAGAACTTATATAAATATAATGCATAGGAAAAACAATAGCACTATTCACTCATTCATCCACACTACTACATTTATACTCTATGCGCTATGTTGTACAAGGTGCATCTTTCTCTATAATAGTAGTGGAAGTTCAGACAATTTCAAAAATAAATTTAACATAATCAAAATAACAGACAAAAAATATCTCCACTAGATATATATTGCAGCATTTCCGACCTGTAATGAGTTATGTTTATTTCTTATTTTCATAATTGGCATTAAATCTTTTTGGCTCTTTTACCAATTACTTTAATTTTTTTTATCTATATACAATATAATATTAACTATTCATTTTGTATAACTATGTTTATCTTAAAAAAAATTTCTGAATAAATTCCCTTTGAAATATAAAAACTGCATTATGATTAAAGTCTTAAACTTCTTATAGGCTGCTTAATTGTATTATGTATGCATTTTTTCCATGTTAAATTTAAAGCTTATCATTGTCAACATTATGTCAAACTAAAATAGTTTATCACATAAGGAGATTATTAAGAAAAAAATTAAATAAAATATTGTATTATTTGTTTTGTTTTAGACAATTATAAGGATGCCTGCAATTTTTTACTATTTTTCTTCAGATAATCAGATTGAGATCTTTTATAAGATATTTCAGATTTTTTGTTTGTTGTATTTTTCACATAATTTTTCTTCTCTTATAAATTTACTATATTTATTTTGTAGAAAAACATATGATTTAAATGTCATTTTTAGAAACTCATATATACCTTATTGCTAAAAAAAAAAAAAAAATTTCATTAATAAATTGATGTTTACACTTTCAAATAGAATGTAAATAACATTTCTATCATTATGATTTCTGTATTAAATATGCATTTATTACCCTAATGCAATTGGTAATTGGTGTTTAACTAATAATGTTGCAATGATTTGGCTTATTTCTGTTCAGAGTTACTCTCAGTGGCAGCACTGGATATGATGTTATTATGAAGTGTTTTGTTGCACCATTAGAAATATAGAAGTAAAAAATACTTTTTGTTGTGTGGGTGATAATAAGGAGACTTTATAACTAAGTTGTACATAAGATTAGTTATTTAGTAATTCTGCTACTAACGACTTGTTCTAATTTAACAAAGAGAGTGATTTATATGAGAAAGAAGATACTGTTTTTGAGGCATAAAATTAGAAAACATGAGTTTATTGATCACCATTGATAGAAAAAAAAAATTTTCAAAGCATAAAGTTAAATATAGAATAGGGGTCTTGGAAAAATAAGGATTATGGATTGCATCTGTATCCCACAATGTGTATATAATGATCAGAAAGAAATTAGGCATGCTGTGGTAGAATGTACCATTTGAAATGTTTAAATAAGACTAGAAGGATATAACAGGTATAAAGTTATGTAGACCATGTGTAACTGTGATAAATGAGGTGAAAATGGAGCAAAATGTAGTTGAGGAAGATAGAATAGGGTATGTTTTTAATGGGGTGACAAGAGATATGGATGACAAAATAAATGAAGATGGTTAGTCAAAGAATAAATAAAATAGAGGAAGAAGTAAAGGGTGTAAAAACAACATTAATTGAATAAAAATGATAAAGAGGAAGTAGATAAGGAAGCCCAGATGGAAGAGTATGTTATGAATGAGGAATGGAAAGTAGACTAAGAGACAGTGTTGATAAGATACTCACTATTTAGAGGATGTGGATATGTAATTGCAAGGGAAAATAGAAAGTTATGTAAGAATGCTTGCCTGGAGATAAAATTAGGGATGTTACAGATAAGGTAAAGAAACAAGAGAGTGGAGATGTGTATGTTATGGTAGAGACAAATAATTTGTCAGAGCCATTGGAGAGAGGAATGGATAAGTACATAGAATTGATTAGTACTTTGAATACAATTAAAGAAAGAGTAGGAAAAGTTGGATTATTACCAAGATTTGACAAGAGGTATACATTAGATAGAGCATGTTCTATAAATGAGAGATTGAAAAAATTGTGTGAAAAAAATAATATTCTGTTTGTGGATGTGTGGGATTTTTTATTGGAAAGAAAGGGTTGTATATTAAGAAATGGATTGCACTTAGAAAAACAAGAAAGTGAAGTTTTAGAAAGTTTGATTTATAAAAAATATTATAGCTTGGGAAACTTATAAAGGGGGTGTATTATTAAAAAGAAGAATGGAAGAAATAAACAAAGGGTACCTGATTTGGATATAAATGTAGATGTGGAGAGGGAATGGGTCTGCAAAATTAATGGTAAGCAAGTTATTTATAAATGTAATGGAGAAGAGTAGTTAGGAAAGAAGAAATTGTTAAAAATGGATATTTGAATATGCAAGGTAATAAGAAAACAGAAAAGTGGCTAGAATTAAACAAAGCAGTTAAAAATAGAGAGCTTGGGGTACTAACAGTAGTGGAGTTACATCTAAGATAAGAAGAACTTATAATGGAAGACTTGGTATGGCAGGGTATAAATAGAAAATGGTGGTGGTATAGGAGTTATGTCAAAAAAAAATTTAAATATTGTTAAATGTCAAGAATATTTGTGGTTTAAGGTAAGAAAAGGAAGACAGAATGACTGATTGGCTATAGAGTATATAACTACTGGAGACAGTCAAGCAATAATAAAGTGGAACAGTAGCATATATGAATGCTTAATTAAGGATATACTGAGTTTTAAAGAAAAGGGAAAGAAAATAATGATTATCGGGGATATAAATGGACACCTTGAAGAAATTGATAATGTAGATAACAAGAATGGATGGCCTTTGATAATTTTTATCAGAGAATGAATTTAAGGATTGGAAATTTATCAAATATTTATGAGAGACAATACACATGATCTAGTAATAATATATTTCACACAATAGATTATGTATTAGTAAAGAAAAAGGAAATGAATAAAGTATGGAAAATTAGTGTTTGATGATGAAGAGAGAATATTTAACAGTGATCATAATTTTTTTATAATATAAATGGTTAGTAATGTGATGGAAAATAGTAATAAAAGTAAAAAAGATAGTGAAAGATGTGGATCGAGAATAAATGATAAGAATAAGTTAGAAGAATATAAAGTAAAAGTTGAAGAAGTCATGAAAGTGTTGGTTGGAAATTAATATAAGAACTGGTGTAATGAAGTATAAAAAGTGGCAAATAGAGTTTTATGTGAGAATATTCAAAAGAATAAAAAAAAGTGACAGTTAGTAAAAGTGTAAAAGAGAGGAGGAAAGCATGCAGAGAATATAAGAGTACTATTAAGAAAGTGAAAAAGATGTTAACGTTAAATGGAAAAAGTATTTTAAAAAAAAATTGGCTAAAATAGACAATTGTAGAGAGAGAATGAAATGAAATAGTAAACTGTTGGAGGATATTCATAAAAGTGAAAGAGATGGGAGTAAAAAATTTTGGACATTGGGAATACATTAAAAGAAGGAATGTAGGGGAGAGAGAAATAGTATTACTAAATGATGCGGGAATAGAGTGTAGGTTTAGAGAATAATTAGAGACAATCTTAAATAAGTGTATAATGGATATAGAAAAGATGTTGGATGTAAAGAACAGAATGATAACAAACATAAAAACTTATAGTAATGGAAATATTAGGTTTACAGAAAATGAATGAGGCAGGGAAGAAACTGAAAAGTGAAAAGGCAAAAGGTTTAGATGAGTGGGCAACAGAGATGGTAATGAATTTAGGAACTAGTGCAAAATTAAACCTATTGCTATGTTTTAATAAGATAGCACAGAAAAAGAATTTTCAGATAATTGGAATAATATAAGAGTAAGGTGATTATTTAAAAAAAAGGGTAAGGATCAGAGAAAATTAAGCAATTATAGATTGATAATTAATGTAATTGTTGTATAAAGTTTTTGCATATACGGCGATTGGAAAGGTTACTAAATGGATGCAGGAAAACAATATAGTAGCAGAAATGCAAGGAGATTTTTGATCAGACAGGCATATAGGAGATAGTTTATTTGTAGTTACACAATCTATAGATATGAGTAGAAATACAAGTAGATAGTTGTATGTAGTTTTTATAGATATAGAGAAGGCATATAATAGAGTAAATAGAACTAGATTATGGGTAAGTTTAGTAAATGTGGAATGGATGGAGCTTTAGTGGATCTTAATAAGAGATTGATTGTATGAATATACATATCAATTAGGTAATATATAATCAGTTAAAGTTAAAAATAGGGTGGGACTAAGATAAGGATGCCCTATATCACTTATTTTGTTTTTGTTGTATTTGAGAGAAATGGAGAGAGTAATAGAAAGATTAGGAAGAGGGATAGATATACCATTAGTAGGTAGCAAGGGAGTATATACATTATTGGGTCTTTTATTTGCAAATGATGTCTTCTTGTGCACATAAAGTAGGGAAGATATGGAAGTTATACTGAAGTCATGCACAAGGGTGGGTAATGATATGGGAATTAAATTTAGTGAAGAAAAATCAAAGTAATGATGATTAATACTAGAGAAAGAGAAGAAAATTTTTATTGGG
The DNA here is from genome assembly GCA_028023455.1 of Epiperipatus broadwayi. Taxonomy (NCBI): domain Eukaryota; kingdom Metazoa; phylum Onychophora; class Udeonychophora; order Euonychophora; family Peripatidae; genus Epiperipatus; species Epiperipatus broadwayi. The sequence goes on from JAQFVV010012402.1 coordinate 7,099,162, forward strand.
GGATATAAAGTTAAATGTGGTGAATAGGTATAACTATTTGGAAATTGTCTTAAGTATTCAGAAATATTGCTTGGATGAATAGATGAAAAAAATAATAAATGAAGCAAAGAAAAGAAAGTGACTGATAAAGAAATTAACAGTGTTTTATATAATAAATATAATGTAACTAGAATTGTATAGAAAGGAATGGGAGTAGCAGGGTTAACATATGGTAATGATGTGTTATATGTTAGTAAAGCGGTGTTAGATTACTTAGAAAAAGTACAAAGAGAGTTAGGAAGACATGCATTAAATACAAATGTGTGTATGGGAAAGGAAGAAATTTGAGGAGAAATGGGATTGTCAAGTTTTTATATGAGAGATGCAAAAAGCAAAATGGAAATGTTTGGTAGATTGCAATTTATGGATAATAAGAGAATAGTCAAAATAGTATTTAAGGGGGGGGGGGGTTATGAGTAAAGAAGAAGCAACAAGATGGGTGAGAAAGGTAGTATGGTATGCAGAAGATTTGGATAAGGAATTTATGTCAGTATACTTATACAAAAGGTGGGATTATTGTGTTAAGAGAATTGTTGAGTATTATAGTGGCAAGGAATGAGATAGAAGAATAAATGCATTAATAAAAAATAGAAATTTGGAGAGATGGAGAACTAGTATGGAGAGTAAAAAGAGTTTAAATGTATATAGAAGTAAGCAGAATATTGGGTGCAAGTTAATTTATGATAATAGCAAAGAAAGTAGTTTACTATTTAAGGCTCAAACAGTACACATAAATGGAAAAATATGGGTGATTTATGTGATGAAGGTATAGAAATTATTAGGTATCTGTTAATTGAATGTAAATGCCTGCAAGCAGAAAGGGTACAATTAATGGAGTTGTTGAATTACCACTAAACTTCACTTAAAGTAGGCTATGAATATGGATGGAGTCTTAAGTTCTCTGAAAGCGTTCAACCATATAATTTTTTTCTAATAATAATAAGCTTCACTTTTTTGTGTAAAGTGCAATTTAAAACAAAGTGATTATACAGAAAATGGGTTCCTGATTTGTATGCAGGGTTTGTGAAAAGATAAGGGGAATTTAGATATAAAGGCCATAGAGTTGACAAAGATTATGTTATGGAAATGGGATGAAGAAATATAGAGAAGAATATGGGGAAAACTTAGAATGGGGAATGAAAAGAGAAAAGAAAGTGGCTAACAGGTTTTTCTGAGCATAGTGGCTGAGATATTCCTGATTCTGAAAAAGTAAAAGCCACAGTGCATCGCATACTACCAAGGTCAATAAACAATAATTTTTCATCCTTTGTTCATATGTATTGTAATACAAAAATTATCTTTTATATTAGCAATATTATATATATATATATATATATATATATATATTGCTAATATAAAAGATATATATATATATATATATCATATCATCAACCATTATCAATCCACTGCAGAATGAAGGTCTCTCCAAGTTTAATCCATCTTCTCCGATCTTTAGCTTCTCTTCTCCACACCACCCCTGCACATTTTCTTATTTCATCCATCCATCTCACATGTGGCCTCTTTCTGGATCTTTTACAATCTCTTGGAATCCAGTTTAAAATTTCAATTGTCCATCTATTATCATCTCTTCTAGCAATATGTCCAGCCCAACTCCATTTCAATCTTTTAATTTTTTCAATAAGGTCAGTAACACCTGTTTGTTGTCTTACCCATACATTGCGTTTTCGATCTCTTCTTGTTACTCCCAACATACATCTCTTCATACGCCTTTGAGTGGTCTGAAGTCTCTGTATTGCTCTTCTATTAAGTGTCCAAGTCTCAGATCCATAAGTAAGAACTGGTAAAACACATTTGTTAAAAACCATCCTTTTCAAACACATAGGCATATTTCCTTTTAGTATCAAGTTATTTCTACCAAAAGCACTTCAAACAAGTTTAATTCTATGATTAATTTCCTCCATTATGTTTCCATCTGTATTAATAATCTGACCAAGGTATTTGTAACTGTTAATAGTCAATCTTTATTTTCATATTTTGAGCAAATCGATTAAACATTATTTTAGTCTTTTTAACATTTATCTTTAGTCCTACTTTTCTACTTTCATCTGCTAACTCCTGCAACATTTCCTGCAGCTCTGAAGCATTATTTGCAAAAACAACTACATCATCTGCGAAATCTAAATGACTTAAATACTCTCCATTTACTTTCACTCCTTTAGTTTCCCATTTTAATCCACAAAATACTTCTTGCAGCACTGCTGTAAAGAGTTTTGGAGATATGGAGTCACCTTGTCTTACACCTTTCTCAATGTTGATTTTTCCAGTATCATTATGTAATCTAATTGTTGCTGTTACATTTTTATAAATATTCTTTAAAATATGACAATATCCTGGATCTATACCTTGATGATCCAATGCTTTAATCACTGAAGAAATGTGTATAGAATCGAATGCCTTTCATAATCTACAAATCCAAAACATAATGACAACTCATATTCATTTGTCCTTTCTATGACTTCTCTCAATATCTGGATATGATCTATTGTACTAAAACCACTTTTAAATCCAGCTTGTTCTCTTGGTTGGTGGAAATCCAAAGTTCTCTGTAGACGAGTTGTAATTATTTTGGTAAAAAATTTATATAAAACTGATAAAAGGCTGATAGGTCTGTAATTTCTAATATCTTCTTTGTCACCTTTTTTAAATATTAATATTATTACTGCATTCTTCCAATCTTCCTGTACATCTTTATCATTTAGACATTTGGTATATAACTTTGCTAAAATTGTTTCTATTTCTTCACCTGCTTCTTTTAATATATCAATTATAATTCCATCATTTCCTGGAGCCTTTCTTTTCTTCATACACTTAATTGCATGTCTCACTTCTTCATTTAAAATTCTGGGCAATTCGGAAGATGTAATAGATGTAGGAGATACTTGTTCTTTATTACTATATAATTCTTGATAAAAATCTTCTACCAATTTCATGATGTCATCTCTCTTTTTAGTAATAATTCCATCTTTTTTTTCTTATTGCAGATATAAATTTTCTACCAATACCAAAATGTTGTTTAACATTTTTGAGACTTTTATTTTCTTCTACAGCTTTCCTTGCTATTTCACAGTTATACTTTCTTATATCATTTTCAACTCTTTTCCGTACCATTTTACAAAATTTGAGATATTCAATTCTTTTTAATACATCATTTTTGTATATCTTCATATTCCTTCTTTTCTTTATAAATTCTCTAGTCTCAGAAGAAATTTTATTAGTCAATTGCTGCTTTTTTCTACCAGCTATGTTTGTTGCAGTTTTTAAAAGTGTATCAGCTATTTTCATATTAATATCATTCAAATCTGAATCATGTTCAAAATCTCCTAACACTTGAAACCTATTTGTAAGCTCTAATTTAAATTCATTAGAATGTTTCTGAAGATTAGGAATATCAACTGTAAATATTGTTTTTCTTAATAATTTTTGTCTTTCTAGTTTTACATTAACACATAACTTACACCTTACTAATCGATGATCACTTCCTGTGTTAAATTTATTAAGAACATTACAATCTTGAAATATGTATTTTCTGTTAGTCAAAATATAATCCAATTCTGCTGTACCTTCATTTGGATGCTTCCATGTCCATTTCCTTTTAATATTTTTCTCAAAAAATGAATTCATAATATAAAGTTTTTCTTTTTCTGCAAACTCCACAAGTCTATGTCCTCTCTCATTTCTATTACCATAACCAAAATTACCTACAGCAATTTCATCTTTCATTTGTCTACCAATTCTAGCATTAAAGTCTCCCATAACAATTTTAAAATGTTGTTATCTCTGATCAAAAGCCTTTTGTACATCCATATAAAAATCTTCTACTACTTCATCACTATGAGAACTTGTTGGGGCATAAACCTGAATTATCTGCATTTGGTATCTGCTATTAAGTTGTATAACTAATCTTGCCACTCTGTCCGATACACCATCAATCTCCACAATATTGTTCTTCCACTTTTTATTCATAATGAATCCTACTCCACTTGTATTTCCAATATGTGTGCCTTTATAATAGAGTATATGTCCACTTTTTAAATCAATTGTTTCTTCTCCTTTTCTTCTAACTTCACAAAGTCCAATAATGTCCCATTTAATATAAGACAGTTCTTCTTCTAATTCTTGCAATCTTCCTTCACTTGAAAGTGATCTGCAGTTGTAAGTACCTAGATAAAAAGTCATCATCAAATGGCAGCCTGGGTCCGCAATCAGGGGATTCTTAGCACCCTCCGCCTTCGGCCACCAACCGCTGCCTTGGTTGGTGACTTTACAGCCTCCTGGGAATATATATATATATAGTGCCCTTTTCTATAGGCCAGAATCAACTCATCACAGTAAATTACTAAAAAATTTAAATTTAGAATGTATTCTCTTTGTGTAATAACTATATTGTATTGATAATATCTTAAAAGTACAATTTAAAGCTAAATAAAATTAAGTAATGCATGAAATTATAATGAATAACCTTAAAACAGTTAAACAAAGCTAAAAATACTAATTACATATGGTTGGAAAAGCTGGCCATAATAAATAATGCAGCTATAAATGTTTAAAGTATGTTTAAAAAGTTAAATTTTAATAGTTTAAACTTATAGTTAAATAAATGCTATATTTAAAACTATAAATTATATTTAATAATTATAATTTATATCATATTTTCTAAGAGTAAGTTTTATGGTAATAAAAGTTATATTTAATTCTATATTTTCCAAATTATTATTCCAAATTTTATATTATTGTATTATTTATTTAATATAATAAGTGTTGCAATTTATCATTTAATTTTCAGACAGTAAATTTGGGTACAATCTGTCTAGATTGTAAAATCATGTGACCTGCATAATACAGTAATGCACACATGCTTGCTAGTATTTGAATTAATAAAGTTCAAAATATTTTAAAAATTGCATTATAGAATTGGATATATTTATTTACCTATCATAAAAGCAAATATTAAATCAGTCATTATAACATGTTTTAAATAGTATTATAAGATGAGTACAGCTTATAAAGAATTAAATATTTTGTTTTAAAATAAAATAGATAAATTAAATATTAAAGGTGGGATAAATTTATTAAATATTGTTTTAAAAATCATTTTAAAGTGTTTAATTAATTTTAGTAAAGTATAATAATTGATTTAAGATTAATACTTTTAAATAATATTTTAAAATTATAATGCGTCATATTTTATTTTTGAAATTTAATTGTGTAACACTGTAGCAATATGCAAATTCGGTATCAAATGAAAAGAATCCACCAATAGGATGAGATATTTTGTAGGGTATAAATAAATACTCTTGCATGATTGATGTCGGGGGTGATAGTGATCGATGTAAAAGTAATTTTAAAATTTTTTATTTTAGTCCATTTTAGTGCTCTCGTATAATTTATTTGCAAACTAATAGGATATTTATTTTAAAGTATTTGCAAAGAGAGTGTAGAATAAATATATTTTAATGTTTATTAAAAAATATGCATTGCTAATTTAAAGTTCCCATTACCAGAATTACTCATCGAAACTTAATATAACTTCACAAATAAAAATATGGATATGCCAATAGGTGATACAGTTTTAATTAAGTATATTTTTAAAATAAATATAATAATTGTTAATGCAATATCAATGGTATTGACCAAGAGAATTATTCCAATAAGCACAGAATTATTTCGAACATTCTACAGAAAGCTTAACAGAAAAGCTACTTGCAGATTTAAAAAATGAACCACACATTTTTTATATAATAGTGAGATAGTCGAGTTTAAGACTGACAAGTAATATTATAAGTTATATAATAATTTTATGGAAATATAATGCTATGAAGATAAATGTTTTATTCTTTTTGAAGGAAAACATTATAAATATTTTAAGAAAAACTATTATAAGTAAAAAACTAATGGAAAGTATTTTGGAAAAGCGTATGTTATAAAACCTAAGTTATATAGGGTTATATGCATTTTTGCTAAAAATTATTTAAAAACTGATAATTTTAAAACAATAATGAAACAGTTATAATTGGATAATAAATAGTAAAATTATTCTGAAGAATAAACCTATAAAGAAATGGAATATGTGAATAAACAGAAATATGGAATTTATGGAAATATTTAAAATTGTGCAAAAAGTTTTATTCAGATTGCCCGTAGTTAAATTACCGGGACATGATGCATCACCAAGCCGATACAGGATATTCTAGAATAGAAGCTTCAAGATATTATTTTTCAACATTATGATTTTATTATTACTTTAATAATCATCGTTCTGGACAATAGAAACCATAAACTATTATTCTATGAACTTTTCCAGAATGGATTGATGATTATTTTTATTAATTTTCCAAGATTTCCGGACATCGTACTTTATTTTTTATTTTATCATTTAATTTTAAACATCATTCATTGTGCCAAAAGTTTGTACAATGCATGTGCCAAGTTCGAAGAAGTTCAGTTGTTCGTTATCAAGCAAGAGAAACTTAGCAACGGGCGGAGTTTAAAATTTCTCTTGAGGAGAACATTTTTAAAAAAAAAACTCTCTAGAAAATAAAAACATTTTGAACTTTATAAAGAACATTCGTCAATTGAAGAGTCAATTGAAGATATACGTAATTATAGTCTTGATTTTTATTTATTATTTTTTTTAAAAGCATATTATTATTTTAATTAGAAGAGCAGGAACATGAACATTAATTGAGTACTAATCATATAATAATCTTACAGTAAAATAGTTTGATATTTTAAATAAGTTAACATTTTTTAAGTATGGAAGTATGGATGTATCATCTATGCCATGTTTTATTTAATTGATGGACACAAAGACTTTCATAAGTGATTACAAACTGATATCACTTAGGTAATAATTGTGAATATTGATATATTTTATGATGTATTTTTTTGTTTTTCTTTTTTGCAGATTTCCAAATGAATTATAATGTATGGAAGTATAAATGTTGAATTGTATGTAAACGCATTTGTACAACACTTTTAAATTATGAGATTAGGATTTATTTCTGGGAATATGCATACTTTAATTTCATATTAGTAATATAACACAACATGATGATGAATAGTTATATGATTCTTTTAAAAACTTTAATATTATTGGACATTCAAAGTATTTATATGAGTAGTTTGTTTATGTTTTAAGAATATGAGATAGGAGAGTAAAGCAGACTTTTCTTGTAGATTATTGAGATCGTTCTAATTACAATTGAATTTTGTTTATTATTTTGAATATGTGAGTTGATCATTTGTCGATGTAAGATTTGATAAATCTATTAGGAAATGTTGATAAGATAGTGACTTTGGGAGTAAGCTGGAGAACTTGAAACCAAAGAGATGATATTAAGGTAGGGTGTATTAAGGGGAATAGGAGTAGCATTTTTCATAATCTTATTAAGTATACAGTACAGTTAACAATGCCCTGTAACTGATATATTTATTTATAGACAGTGTCTATTTTCTTTAAGTATTGATGCTTAATAAAGCTGAAGGAATAGCTTTGACATCATTGATAGTAGTGGAGGCCATTAGACAGAATAAGTCATGCCTCTATTTTTTATAGATACACTTTGCCATGGTATTTTTATTCAATATGTACTATGAGTTAAACTCTAGTTTTTCTTCCCTAGGCCTACACATCTATTCACTGTCTCAAATTTCCAAAGTAACTACATTGCACAGTCTTGAATATTTTGTAAAGAAATAATAAATGGTTTAGAGTTTAAGATATGCTATTGTCTGAATAAGATAAATTCATTTACTTGTAAGAAGGAGTAGAGTTTGAGCAAGTTGGAATTGAAAATCCAATGGACTCAAAAGTAAAAAGAATCATAGAAATGTTCTAAATTTATTTTGGAAATAAAATAAATTTCAGAAATAAAATAAATAAAGCAAAGTTGCTCTTTAAAATGTTAAATAACTTTTAAATATTTTATTTCATTTTTTTTATGACTATTGCATATTTTTAAGATATAATGTTAAAAAGCGAAACGATATAAACAATAAGCATAGGTACGATTTTGTATTTATTTAAATAATAAGGAATACATCAATGATTACAGCTATTCAGTATTAGAGTAATGTTAGATAGGATATATTATATTTAATAATCATAGTATAGTGAACAATGATGTCCACATAGTCTAGTAATAAATTAACAGTAGATATTTTATATAGTATTTTTCAACATTGCAAAACGAAAATTGTCTAGTAAAAAAATCCATACTCGACATTATTATATTTTGTGTTTTCCGTACTATGTTTCAATGGATGTTTTAAAAGGAAGCATAGTTTAACTATATTCAAAGATATGATATGTTAAAATAAGTATAAAGAAATATAATTTCATCATAAAGATTGATCACAAAGAGATTAATAAAATTGTATTGTTTTATTATTATTATTTTAAGTCAGAGTGAAAACTTAAATAGATTTTCTATTGTTTTTAAAAACTATAATTAATAAGAAATGTATAATGGTGCGAATTGAGGATATCCAGTGTAAATATTGTAAATAAATTGTTATTTTATTTTATTGTTATAATAAAACTTTGTTAAATTTGTTTTCAAAATTTGTGTGTTCAGACTGTTTTCTTTTCCATTAAAATGCATGATACACCTAGAATAATAGAATCAAACAATATTTTTGCACAGAAATAAATAAAGTATTATTTTAAGAATTTAATATTTTCTTGGAATTTATTTATTTAAGAAATCACATTTTTACATTATCTTATGGTCATAAATTGATTATTATAATGGTACATCAAAATGTATGCTATCTGTTGCCACACATATATTTTTCAGATTATAAAATGCTACCACATATTTATTACATTATTATATGAAGATAAAAGATTATATTCTAGTATTTTCTTATTATTATTATGGTAATAAAATTATAGTGAAGAAAAGATACATAAAAATTAGTCCATTCAATGAAGAAGAATATTATTATTATTATTATTATTATTATTATTATTATTATTATTATTATTATTATTATTATTATTATTATTATTATTATTATTATTATTATTATTATTATTATTATTATTATTATTATTATTATTATTATTATTATTATTATTATTATTATTATTATTATTATTATTATTATTATTATTATTATTATTATTATTATTATTATTATTATTATTATTATTATTATTATTATTATTATTATTATTATTATTATTATTATTATTATTATTATTATTAGTTAAATGTAGTAGAGTATGACATAAAAATCCCTTATCATGTTTTACTACAGTGATTTTAATTAGCTTAGAATAATTTTATGAACCTGAGATTTTATTGAGCTAAATTATTATAAATAAAAAATTAAGATTTAATTATTAGTTTAATCTTAATGAGTAGGTTTTATTAAAGTCGTAAGAAAGCTATAAGTTTATTTATTTGAGATAATAATAGGGGGAATAGTGTTCTTATGCCATTGAGGTAGTATCCTGTGGGATATTAGCTCAATGTAATCTTTCTTGTCCTCTGTATTTCACTTCCAAGTCTCATGTTATAAGAAATATTTATTTATTTTATCTTATAAAGTGAACCTTTTTATTATTTTGCTAATAGAATGTTTTAATATAATGCCGGATATTTTATTTATCAATTATTTGCATTTAACCAAATGTAATCATTAATTGAGCCAACCCATTTTATTTTGTATTATATTGCCCAGAAGTAAATATACACATGGATAAGGTTAGAATATATATATATATAAAATATTTTTTTGGGGTATGAACCGTGTATTATTTTGCATTACAATGCGATATTTCGATGGACTAGCAACCACCATTATCAAGGTTAACTTTTTAAAGAACAATCGTTAGATCTCAAAGAATAATGTGACTCAGTGTGAGATGAGAAGTAAGATTCAACTTGAAGTAGTTCAGCATTCACAATATGAGGCTTATCAAAATGTTTATTTTCCTCAGTTTTTTCACCTATTAATTTCAAATTAATATTAGATAAAATGATAGGTTCCCACATATCTGGCATACGTTGTGCTTCATCAGCCCTATTTAAACCAGTAGGTCTCTTTAATATTTCAATTGACTCTCTCATGGTTCTTAAATCATATCTTTCCAAATTAGCAAGTATTTTTGTATTGTCAAAATCAAGGTTTGTGACCAATTTCTAAAAAATGGGAAGTAAAAACTGATGTGCTAATTTTTTGATTAAAAGCATTTCTATGTTTCTTAATTCTGACATTTATTTGTCTATTAGAATGACCCACATAGCTTCTTGAGCACTGCAAACATGGAATTTCATAAACTCCTTGGTGTTCCAAAAATATTCTGTCTTTAGGTTTATATAAAAAATCACCATTTTTTTTGCCAATAGAAAAAGTAGTCTTTATATTAAAATGAGTCTTCTACTGATTTTATCAGTAACACTGTTAATGAAAGGTAAAATTACTCTATTAAAAGAGGAATTGTCAATTCTAGCTTCTTTTTTCTTTTTAGTATTAATGTTATATAAAGTCTTTTATGTGATGTTTTTATTATAATTATTAGAAAGTAGAATATTTTTTGTAAGTTCTATTTCTTGAGTAAGATGTTCTTTATCAGATAAGTTCTATTTCTTGAATAAGATGTTCTTTATCAGATAAATTTATCTGATAAAGAACATCTTACTCAAGAAATAAAACTTACAAAAAATATTCTACTGATAAAGAACATCTTACTCAAGAAATAGAACTTACAAAAAATATATTCTACTTTCTAATAATTATAATAAAAACATCATATATAAGGCTTTGTATAACATTAATAATAAAAAGAAAAAAGAGAATAGAATTGAAAATTCCTCTTTTAATAGAGTAATTTTACCTTACATTAATTGTGTTACTGATAAAATCAGTAGAAGACTATCTTGTTTTAATATAACGACTACTTTTTCTACTGGAAAAAAATTGGTGATTTTTTATATAAACCTAAAGAAAGAATATTTTTGGAACACCAATGAGTTTATGAAATTCCATGTTTGAAGTGCTCAAGAAGCTATGGGGGTCATTCTAATAGACAAATAAATGTCAGAATTAAGGAACATAGAAATGCTTTTACTCAAAAAATTAGCACATCAGTTTTTACTTCCCATTTTTTAGAAATTGGTCACAAACCTTGATTTTGACAATACAAAAATACTTGCTAATTTGGAAAGATATGATTTAAGAACCATGAGAGAGTCAATTGAAATATTAAAACGACCTACTGGTTTAAATAGGGCTGATGAAGCACAACGTATGCCAGATATGTGGGAACCTATCATTTTATCTAATATTAATTTGAAATTAATAGGTGAAAAAACTGAGGAAAATAAACATTTTGATAAGCCTCATATTGTGAATGCTGAACTACTTCAAGTTGAATCTTACTTCTCATCTCACATTGAGTCACATTATTCTTTGAGATCTAACGATTGTTCTTTAAAAAGTTAACCTTGATAATGGTAGTTGCTAGTCCATCGAAATATCGCATTGTAATGCAAAATAATACACGAATTGTACCCAAAAAAACTATTTTATCTACATCATATAATCATGAAAACATTAAATATAATATAATATTATATATATAATATATAATATTATATATATATATATACATATGCCTATGAGTTTGAAAAGGAAGGTTTTTAATAAATGTGTTTTACCAGTTCTTGCTTATGGATATGATACTTGGACACTTATAGAAGAGCAATACAGAGACTTCAGACCACAGAAAGAAGTATGGAGAAAAGCATGTTAGGAATAACAAGAAAAGATCGATAATGCAATACATGGGTAAGAGAACAAATAGGTATTACTGACATTGTTGAAAGAATTAAAAGACTGAAGTAGAATTAGCCTGGACATATTGCTAGAAGAAATGATAATAGATGGACAATTGAAATCTTAAATCGGATTTCAAGAAATTGTAAAAGACTCAAAAACAGATCACATGTGAGATGGATGGATGAAATAAGAAAATGTGCTGTAGGTGATGTGGAGGAGAGGCTAGAGATCAGAGAAGATGGATTGAACTTGGAGAGACCTTCATCCTGCAGTGGATTGATAATGGTTAATGATGGTAATGATGATGGAACAAGAAATTCTGATTGTTCATATTTTCATTGTTTGTAAGTTGGCCAAATCATAATTGCAAAACTTTAAGAGAAAATTTCCATCAACTTCTTGAACATTTATTAAAGATAATGTTTCACAAAATGTTCAGGTCTAATTTAAAATGCAGTAGCCATTTTTCATAAAATAAGAACAATAATAGAAATTACAAAATGTTTAGAGCTTTTAATATAGTCTACTGTCAAACAAAGCAGATTATAGAATTAAATAATTACTTATATAATATTTAAAATAATAAAGATATTAAAAATTGCAATATCTAAGTAAACATTAAATAAAATTCTTCATCATTATTTTTAACTAATCAATCAATTACAAGAGAAAAATTCTCCAAGTTGAATCTATTTTTTTCTAATCAACAGCCTTTTTCTCTACATCAACAAACTTTTTTTTATCGCATCTATCTCACATATGACATTATTTTGCTTTTCATATAATTTTTGCAATTCACTTTAAGACTTTAACAACCCATCAATTGTCAACTCTTTTAGCATCATGTCCAGTCTAACTCCATTTCTGTCTTTTAATTATTTTATTAATGCCAATGGAACTATTGTTTTTTTATTGACTCTTGTATTTCACTTTGAATCTTTTCTTGTAACTCTTGGCATATATTTATCTATACTTTATTATATAGTCTGAATTTTCTGAATTGCTAATCTGTTAAGCATCCAAGTTTTAAATTCATATATAAATACTAATAAAACACATTTACTATAAATCTTCAATTTCAAACACATATATATTTTTAATATTAAATTATTTCTACCAAAAAAAAAACCTTTATCCCAGGTTAATTTTATGATTACCTCTATCCATTACATATCCATATATATTAATAATCTGCTTAAGGCATTGATATTTTCATATTTGAAAAGCATTGAACATTATATTATTCTTTTAAGCATATATCTTTAGTCCTACTTTTGACTTTATCAAATAATTTTTATAAGATTTTTTTAAGCTCTGAAATATAAATTTTAAAATTAATTTCATTATCTGTAAAATCTAAATGCTCTTCCTTAGCCTTTTATTTTAATTCACAAAATAATCCTGTAAAATTGTTATAAAAATTCTGGGAAATATGGAATCATCCTATTGTACAACATTATTTAATATTAATCTTCTTAATACCATTTATATAATCTAAGTACTACTGATCCATTTTGAGAAACATTCTTCAGACTTTCATATGTCTTAATGTTGCAAAGCTTAAAGCACCATGATAATGCTTATAGAGTGTAATGTCATTTCATAATTTACAAATTTATAATAAAATGACAACTCATACTCACAGCTTTTTTATTTTTTTATTTTAACACTTGGATATGATCTACTGTGATAAAACCACTTTTAATTGTATATTATTCTTTTGATTGGTGTGAAAAATGAATTGGATCTCTAAAAAGATCTGATATATAGAACTGATAGAAGTTTTAAGCCAATAAACATCACATGATCACCATTTCTTATACTTGCTTATAACTGTTATTAAAACAGACAAAACACTCCATACATCTTGCCACTCAGTGCAAACCAGAGTAATCAATGGATTACAGAAGGCTTGTGCATAAAATTCCCATGTGGCATCCATTGATTACTCTAGCTTGCATTGAGTGGCAATACATATAGAGAGTTTTGCCTATTTTAATAACTGTTAGAAGTTAATAGATCTATAATTTCGAATGTTTTTTTTTAAACTTCTTAAAAATTTCAATATTACTATTACATTCTTTCAATCACCTAATATATCTTTATCATTAAGACATTTTGATTTCCATTCATATTAAATAATGAATGGTTTTCTAATTAGGAAGTCTTATAAAATTTGAGCATCAGAAATGACAGGACTGAGCTGTAGTACATAGATTTCTAGTTTCTGAGTTCATCAGTCGCATGCTGTATTAAACTATAAAAGTCAAAAAAAATAATTGAATGGAAATCAGGTGGTGTTCAAGGACCAGAAGGATAAGTTGAGCTCCATCTAAATCTCAAGTTCATCAGTTGGCCATTGCGCTAAAATTATATGGTGTAAAATATTATTAGGAGAATACTTAACTATCTCCAAATTAGTAAATTAGTTATAAAAACATTAAATTAATAAAACATTAATGCAATATTGTTCTGATTAGTTAGATTCGTTACTTAATCTTAACGAAAGATTAAGGAGGCATGTTTTATTGCAAATGGCAACTGTGCAATAAATGGAAAAAAATCGTGCTTTGCAATCTCCAGAAAAAGGTCGTTATGAAAGAAAATTTGCACAAATTTTGCATAAATCACTGCTAAACTTCAATTAAAGTAGGCTATGAATATGGAGATTTAAGTTCTCTGAAAGCGGACAAGCTTCACTTTTTGCGTAAAGCGCAGTTTAAATTACATAATATCACCATATATAGGATATATGAGCACAGACTTTCACACCACTCACTACTCTCCACTCTATCTCATAACACTGATACACTTGAACAAATATATATCTGAGCACTTATAGCATATATATGTGGAGATGGTAATCTGGACCAACTGATGATTGCTAGTTTAGCATGAAATACATATATTGGTGATTATTTATCTTTTCAACATATATGTGTTCAAGTGTATCAGTGTTATGAGATAGAGTGGAAAGTAGAGAGTGGTGTGAAAGTCTGTGCTCATATACCCTATATATTACATATATAGACACAGGTATATAATAAGCCTGTGTTTCAGTTATAATATCACCATGTAAATTTTTCAAATTGAATTAATCTAGCGCTGTGTTTTATCTTCATTCACAAAATTTGTATATCAAAGTTATTTTCTTCTATTAATCTTGACCTATAAATAACTGAATGGAATAATAAAGTTTAACCAATATAAATCAAATATATTTTTTATAAAATTTTATTTTTTAAAAAGGGTTACAATATCTCTGGATTCCATAAATAGATTATTTTAAATAATTAGCTAATAAGTAAAATAGCCTTTATTATAGCATCAAATGTCTTTTCCTTTTACAAAGCAACAATGCGAAAGAAACAATAAATATTACTAGTTGTGTTGTTTTATCGCTCGTTAAAAATAGCTAGATACTTATTTATCAATAAACACTACTGAATGAAATAAATTTTAAGTTTTCGAATTTGCTTATTAAAAAAATTTCCAAGTCTTAATCATACTCAAACATCCAATTTATATATAATAATGTATGTAAATTTAATACCACTGTTAAAAAATGTTAGATGTTTGTATGTATTCCAAACCGTATACATCTTTCACCAAAAATATATAAAATATACAGATTTTAACAGTATATTTGTAAATTGAAAACAATAATAATAATAAAACCATATGAATTATAATCTCCTTAATTATACAGATCACTTGAAAAACGTATTAACTGGAAATTAAGATATACTGTATATATATATATTGTGACAATTCGTCGTGTATATGTGTGTATATATATTAGGAAAAAATATAGTTAAAAGAATTATATAAAACAAGATCAAGAGATCGCGAAATAAAGTTAGGGATTTTTTATTTAGGTAAATATTTGTAATTTGAATAAAAAGATAAGTGGACTGTTTGAAGATACTTTTAAAATTTACTTTTTCATTAATCCTATTGGTTTAATTAATTAAAAAAAAAATAAACAGCTTTTCATAGAAATAAAGATAAGACGGATTGTAGATAAATGAACGAATTAAGAGCATAAGCAACATCAAAAAAAAAAACTGGAAAAATAATTCTAGGAAAACAAATGTAGTTACAAAGAAAAATTTACAAAAAAAAAGGTCAAACCAATTTGATTTTTTTTCATTCAAACAAATATAGTTATATTTAAAAGTTCAGTGTAATATGTAGAATTAACCTCAGAGTTGACATTAGAGGATAACCAAGATAAGGTCCTTCTACACTTTGAAAGACTTCTACATTAAAACCATGTTGAATTAAAGTATTAGAAAAGATGTTGGATCAGTTAGGCATTTTTGGAGAGTAGCTATTCCCATCATTATACTCCCATAGTCAAAGCCCTTGCAATGATAAATTAATATATATCTACTAATTTAGACATTTAAATAAATTATATTTAACTCTTCATAATGTATTACAAATTTGGTGTTTTTCTTGTTGCAAATCTTTATATATCAAGTAGATTTGTCAAAGTGATATTTTTATGCTTACGAATTATCAAGTGCATCGATTTTAAAAGTGTCATGTTAATTTTAAAAAGTTTTAAAACAATTTTGCGTTTAATTCTTGAACTAAAAAAAGATTTAAAAACATGAGAAAGAGAAGAACTTCAAATATCATTACAATCAACTTATCTTTTCTTACTAATTGAGAATCATTTAGTTAATCTGAAATATAATCTTTTTTGGAATTGTTTTTAAATTCAGAAATCAAATATCAATAAACTATGAATTATATTTTTAAGAATTGTGTGTGTATCCAGTAAACAATCAAATCAGAATGATTTTTGTTTTACCAATCCACTTAATCTCTCTTAGTGTCTTAGTTTTCATGTTCTATCCAAGCTAGTTTAGTCATATATATGGAAATGAATAAACTTTTAAAGAAATCTGGTGGCATGATGTCTTCCTCAGTTTAACCAGAGAGTGATAAATGTTTTTCTACCTACAATTGATTTTATGAACTATTATAATATTGTATGATTAAAAATTGTATAAGTCTATAGTACACAGCAGGCTAGTTAATTAAAACATCCTCTTCTTAGATTTTATTTAGATTATTGAAATCAATATCCTTGCTGAGATTTCGGATGATTACTCATCATTGTATTTGAAATCATTGTTCCAATTAAATACAGTTATATCTTTGTAATATGTTTAAATATACTTAAGATACTACATCAAGGTTTGATTATTGAATGATGATTATTATATGGTTCTTGTCATCAGAAGACTTTTTTACAAATAATTCATCACTTACATATTGAGTGGAAGATTTTTATGTTTTGTTTATATTTCAAAAGCTTATTCTATTACATTTGGTACATCAACATTTGTCCAGGTATGTAATAATGTTATCCTTCAACATAGAAATCTTATATAAAGTCAGTTGTCTATATTGTGGGACTTTCTAACATAAATTGAGTTATTGTCATGAATGGATAACTTTTTCATCTCAACTTATTCCATTATAGTGTATATATGCAGACATCAACTTATAGTTTTTCTCTTTTTTTTTAATTTTGTGTATAAATGTGAGCATAAAATATTTTTTGTATTATAAAAGGTTAAAGATCATCTTTGAAATTTTATTAGGAAAATATAAGTTTTTGAATAATAGATCTATTTCAGTTTATCTCATTTACACACAAAAAAATATTTTTCATTTTTTGATTATTTAATACCAGTAATGTATAGCCAAAATATGGGTATTAGAGATTCGAGACACTAGACATAGTTTTTGTCATTGAACAATAGCAAAATCATAACATATGAGGGCTTTAATCAAGAAAAAAAAAATGATGACACTAGTTGAAATTAGTAATTGTTTGCAAAAGTTTATATTATATCCATTGTCAAATGTGATTACTGGTGGTAACAAATCTAAAGTATGTGAAATGATAACTGGTATTAAAGGAAATGCATACTAAGTGCAACTTTAATATTTGTTTTCATAATAATGATCTTATGAAAGTTTATAGACAAATTCATGAAGGTACAGTATATATATTTTGAATTTTTGATTTTAAAAAATTAAAACCAAAAACATGAACTTCAACCTTTTTTTAAGTTCTAGGTGATGATGGATTATTTTTGCCATTTCAAAAGATGATTTATAAAATGTCTTCAAAATTTGAACACAATTTATAAAAAAAAAAAAAAAATTGGTTTAGTTTAGCAATTAATATTTTTAAAAACCTGAAATATTTTTCAGTTAATGATTGAATAAAATAAATCTTCAGTACATTTTTAACAAAAATGAGAATTATTTTTAACCTTAGTAGTCCTTTAGTTAGTAATGTGAACTCAATTATTAATGTAAAACACAGAATATTTAGAATATTTCATCACAATGATATAATTTCTTGATTAAATTAGTTGTGTGTATGTTTGTAATTTTCCATAGTCCCAGACAAAAATGTAAGAAATATTTTACCAAAAATTTAAAAATAAAATTTGCAGTAATCATTCATATTAATCTATAAACCAGAAATGCAATCCTATCTAAAAGGATTATTTCTTTATGAAAGATTTCAACATCTTGCATAATTGTAACAACATGCCAGTTAAAGACTCAGATTGAGACCTTGGTTCTTTAAAGATAGACTGAATTACTATATACTTAAATGAGATCAACACAGCATGGTACAGAGCAATTTTAATAATTTATATTTATTAAAAAATTACACACACACACACTATCACATTATTTACAACCAATATATGAATATTAAAAAAAAATATTAAACATAGTTATTATGTCTAACACATTTAGTAAATTAATTATGTGATATATATATATAATATGGCTATATAATGATATATTTATAAATTAATTATGTGATATATATATATAATCATGGCTACTAATGATAATGTTATATATTGCTACAATTTGGAATTTTATTTGGACAGAATATAATTGAGAAAGTCTTTAGATTTCAAATAGGCTTAGAATTTTTATTTAATATTAACTGATCGATAATTAATCCAGCTTTTATCATTCAATTATTCATTCATAAATATTTTGCTATTCTTAGATAAATATTTATGGAAAACAATTTAAAAACATTTTATATATGATCATCATCATCATCATTATCAACCATTATCAATCCACTGCAGGATGAAGGTCTCTCCAAGTTTAATCCATTTTCTCCAATCTTTAGCTTCTCTTCTCCACATCACCCCTGCACACTTTCTTATTTCATCCATCTATCTCACATGTGGTCTCTTTCTGGGTCTTTTACAATCTCTTGGAATCCAGTTTAAAATTTCAATTGTCCATCTATTATCATCTCTTCTAGCAATATGTCCAGCCCAACTCCACTTCAATCTTTTAATTTTTTCAATAAGGTCAGTAACACCTGTTTGTTCTCTTACCCATACATTGTGTTTTCGATCTCTTCTTGTTACTCCCAACATATACCTCTCCATACTTCTTTAAATGGTCTGAAGTCTCTGTATTGCTCTTCTATTGAGTGTCCAAGTCTCAGATCCATAAGTAAGAACTGGTAAAACACATTTGTTAAAAACTTTCCTTTTCAAACACATAGGCATATTTCCTTTTAGTACCAAGTTATTTCTACCAAAAGCACTCCAACCAAGTTTAATTCTATGATTAATTTCCTCCATTATGTTTCCATCTGTATTAATAATCTGACCAAGGTATTTGTAACTGTTAACTTCTTCTAATTCATCATAATCAATCTTCATTTTCATATTTTGAGCAAATTGATTAAACATTACTTTAGTCTTTTTAACATTTATCTTTAGTCCTACTTTCCTACTTTCATCTGATAACTCCTGCAACATTTCCTGCAGCTCTGAAGCATTATTTGCAAAAACAACTACATCATCTGCAAAATCTAAATGCCTTAAATAATCTCCATTTACTTTCACTCCTTTAGTTTCCCATTTTAATCCACAAAATACTTCTTGAAGCACTCCTGTAAAAAGTTTTGGAGATATGGAGTCACCTTGTCTTACACCTTTCTCAATGTTGACTTTCCCAGTATCATTATGTAATCTAATTGTTGCTGTTGCATTTTTATAAATATTCTTTAAAATATGACAATATCCTGGATCTGTACCTTGATGATCCAATGCTTTAATCACTGAAGAAATGTTTATAGAATCAAATGCCTTTTCATAATCTACAAATCCAAAACATAATGACAACTCATATACATTTGTCCTTTCTATAACTTCTCTCAGTACCTGAATATGATCTACTGTACTAAAGCCACTTTTAAATCCTGCTTGTTCTCTTGTTTGGTGGAAATCCAGTGTTTTCTGTAGACGAGTTGTAATTATCTTGGTAAAAATTTTATATAAAACTGATTTCTAATATCTTCTTTATCACCTTTTTTACATATTAATATTATTACTGCATTCTTCCAATCATCCGGTACATCTTTATCATTTATACATTTGGTATATAACTTTGCTAAAAAAATTTCTGTTTCTTCACCTGCTTCTTTTAATATATCAATTATAATTCCATTATTACCTGGAGTTTTTCCTTTCTTCATACATTTAATTGCATGTCTCACTTCTTCATTTAAAATTCTGGGCAATTCTGAAGATGTAATAGATATAAGAGGCACTTGTTCTTTATTACTATATAATTCTTGATAAAAATTTTCTAACAATTTCATGATGTCATCTCTCTTTTTAGTAATAATTCCATCTTTTTTCCTTATTGCAGATATAAATTTCCTACCAATACCAAAATATTGTTTTACATTCTTAAGACTTTTATTTTCTTCTACAGCTTTTCTTGCTAGTTCACAGTTATACTTTCTTATATCATTTTCAACTCTTTTCCACACCATTTTACAAAATTTGAGATATTCAATTCTTTTTAGTGCATCATTTTTGTATATCTTCATATTTCTCCTTTTCTTCATAAATTCTCGAGCCGAAAGCTAAATTTGAAAAGAAGTGATAAATGAAGCTGGATAGTGGATAGAGAAAACATATGAATCTATTAGAAAACATTATTTATTTATTGATGATTCAAAACTTTATAAAGTATGACAAAGCATTAATAATTATTTTATTATCACGAACATTCACTTCATATTTAACTAAGATTTAATAATTTAAGCCCTACTGAATTTATTATTCGTTTCTGAAATAAAAAAAAGTTTAAAGAATAGATACTTCCTAATTCTATAAATTAGTGTCTATTAGTAATATACTATAAAATATGAAATACTATGCCAATATCTCATATATATTTCCCTGAACCACTTGAACTTTTTAAATTTCCTTTCATATTATATGAGTACAAAGCTACATGTTTCTTTGTTGGATAATTCAAATAACATGATAAAATTATTAGGATTAATATATTGAGTTTTATTCAAAAAATTTTATAAAACTACCATGAAAAATTTTGAATAAATATTTTTTAATAATGAACTCTTAAAACAACAACAATAATAACAACAATAACAACAATAACAATAACAACAACAACAACAATAATAATAATAATAATAATAATAATAATAATAATAATAATAATAATAATAATAATAATAATAATAATAATAATAATAATAATAATAATAATAATAATAATAATAATAATAATAATAATAATAATAATTATTATTATTATTATTATTATTATTATTTATTAAACATATAATCTCCTTATGATAAAAAATCACACATGAAGCTTAACAAAAATACATGTGCAAATAATAATAAAAAAATCATTAATATATAATAAAATAATTAAATAGAATAAAAAGTTTTTCATTATCATCAATTATAATCCAGTCCATAATGAATTTTCTGAAAGTTTTCCTTGATAGGTCACTAACATTAAATCCAATGTTCCTTATAAAAATATTGAAAAATTTTGGACCAAGATAACATTTCTGATATCTTCAATGGGTTTTAAAGTATACTGGTTCAAATAATAAATCAAAATCACTTGATGATGATAATGTCAGTTGCAAATGATTTTTTTTAAAATTCATTATATTCATATAATGCACAAGGTGCTCTTTTCTTACAAGCATATTTTTGTATATGTTTGGCAATTATAGTTTTAAAACTGATGCATAAAATAATTTACTCTTTGTATAATAAATCATATATTTTAACTTGTTATTATAATGGAGGGGGAAAGTATATTTGTTAAACTGGCCCAATAATTACTGAATATACCTTCCATATTACTAAGACCTTTCTATATTCATAAATCTCAATATGTTGGAAATTTAATAGTAAGCCACAATACAGTTAGAATCAAATAAGAATTATAGGAATTTGAATCAGCAAGCATGGAGAATGTCATTAAGAAGATAGTTACGGGAAGATATTTGTAATTGTATCTTTGAATATTTATTACGTTTAAATGCACACTGAATAACAGTAAAGAAATATTATAGGTACAACTGCAGTGATAGACAAAGAATTTATGTTTGATTACATTTAGTTTAATTAAGACATTTATAAAAAGATAGGCAAGTTATACATAATACAAGATTTTACTTTAATGAGAATTTATAATGAAAACATTTATAGGATTTAGAATGTTACATTAATTTATTTTTAGCTAACTTTAAACTTTAAGTTGAGGATTTAAATTTAAAAATAGTTAGTTAGCACAGAACTCTGTGATTATGGATTGGCATTATGGATCAGTTGCTGGACTGAATAAGCAAGTGTTGGCATTCAGGTATCATGGTGGTCTTCTTGAGTAGGCATAGTATCTACATTATGGAGGATGGTTTCATGTTGTAGTTCTGGGGATTGAAGCATCATTTGGCAGCAGGCACATCATTTTTCCATGGATTTAGAAGCAGCTGCCACCTTTCTCCAGTCAGATCTTTCAAAGATGACATAGATTATGCATAGTGATGCTCTTCTAAAATTAATAACTCCATCACTCAAGTTTAAAATATACCCTATTTATACTTTTCTTGCAAAGCACTTAAGTAGACAAGAATCTATTTTGCCTGGAAACCGATTAACTCTAAAATATAACATAACATTCTAAGATTTCTCAATTTGACCCAAATACTTTTGTTTAGATTTCCAGGGCACTTTAGATCCTCCTCTAGGTGTCAAATAGTGCTACTCCAGTGATTTTAATGTATACACTTTTCCTGCAAACAAATGTGAGATTAATTATAAGGATTTAGGTTTTGATTTAACCACAAGTGCAGTGGTCTTAATGCAAATCTGTTTATGGCTAAATTTTTATTTTTAATTAATATAACTAAAAGCTTTTTTGCTTTTTTTACAAAATTAAATCATGCCACTCTATATCTATTATTGTATAATGTGAATCATACATCCATTTATGAATTTATATTTAATAAACTTAATAAATTGATATTTCTACTATTTAAAATTAAAACATAAATCATTCCTTTATAAAATATAAAATTTGAACCATTATATTTGCTATAACACTTACTAGCCTATGTATATACAGTGTGTATTCATAATGTGCATATATAATGCTACACGCCCAGCCATGATAGTATGTTTTATACCTTTGTTTTAAGAAAATAAATATTTTTAAGTGTTTGAACCCAGCACAGATGAGTTTGGTTGTTAAACTAAAATGTGCAATGGGAAGGGATTGAACCTGACCATTGCATATCAATGAACTTGTAAAACAAAACAAAAAAAACAATAAAATAAATGATTTTACTTAAGGTTAAAAAATATGCTACAGTCATGAACATTGGGTGGATCATTTTATGATGATGAAGACTTGATAATAAAAAAACCCTATGGTACTATTCCCACACCTAATGCAAGTAAGATTTTTTTAACCATGCTTAAAATATTTACACACATTTAAATTTCAAAATATAAGCTACTAATTTTTGATATCCAAATGAATATCTGAACAAGTTAGAGTGGGTTTTGGGAGGTTAGTTTAATAGTTAATATACATAAATATAAATACATATGGGAAAGGGACAGATCCTTAAAATATCATCATCACTCCAGCAGGATCTAGGATTCTTTGTTGTCCTCCACTTCCAGAATGATCTGCATACTGTTCTACTGACACTGCCCTATTTATTTTCTTTCTCCATCCTGTCTATTACTTATGCTATTTTATTACTATATAAGTCTACCCACTATGCTATTATTTTATTTTATAGATATCCATCATTATAAAACTAAGTATAAAAATTTGAAATATTAACATAATGTAATTTACATTACCAAGATAATGAAATTTACATTACCAAGATGCCCTAATTCTCCTTCCAGCAGTACTTTCTTTCTCAATACATTCAAATATTTGTTCATGACTGTACTATTTAAATATTTTTCAAGATTTGTGCTAGTTTCAATATCCTCATCTTTGCAATTTGACTTGCCTTGCTGGTTTTATTCTTGTTTCCAATCCAATTCATAATAGTAAGATTTAAAACAATGGGTCCCTCCTTTTTTTTCTTTTAAAATTCTGTCTCCATTCTTGGTGATGAATTTTATATGATGATGATTTATAGCCTATACAAAATCACCATGAGGCACTAGTCACCAATGAACAGAAAATCTTACACAAATATTTAATAATAAAAATCCCTTAAACTTTACTATGCATTAACATAAATGATTTTATATACTAAAATAATTCATTTCTAACACTAGCAGCATTAAACATGAAGAAGATTTTTACTTAAATACATAAAAAAAACAATTCCCTTTGAAATGAAGTGATTTTTATCTGAGTTTCAGGATATGTGGGTGTTTTGATTGAGCCCCATGTTGGGCATCAAATATGGGAAAATATATATACTATGTAACAGTCAAGTTTTGTACATTTGTGTAACAGAATCTAGAATCCAGGCAAAGAGAATAAACACCAGACCAGGAGGGTGACATCTTGAATCTGATCACACTTCACTCATCTGCCAGCACTCCAAAACTCAAGATCCCATGCATGACCATGCTTGAGGTTAAACATACTTTTATCTTCCATGGCTGGCATAGAACAGGGAGAAACAGGAGACTCTGGGATTTAAATATATATATATTAACTAATTGGAATGCTGCCAGCATGAAATTAAAGATAACATTCAGAAATTTATAATCAATGCATAGATGGTTATAGCACATATATGTAATTAACTAAGATTGAATTGGATTGAAATAGGAATGAGAAATAACATGAAGCCAGAATAAATTTAACATATATTTATTAAATAAATAGAACATCAATCAATTAATGTTAGAAAAGAATACAGATTTTATAACATGAAGGTTTAGCATGTCTCCTCATTAAATCTTTAATTATTAATATGAATTGATATATTTAAAGAATCACTAACGATGACTACATTAGGGTATGCCAATTCCTATTCAAAGTAGTAGCTACTATTGTAAAAATGTTATACTAGTCTTAGGCAAAATATTTATTGTAACATTATTAACTCAGTAAATTATGAGCATATAACTCAGCTCAGGGTTGATATTGAATCTAGAAACTAAAGATAAGTTTAATACTAAATAATTAACTTATAAAATGCTGAATTGGTTATACAAGGTGACTGACTGCTACAGCCCTGAAAAATTACAATAACAAAGTGCCTTGTGGGTAGATTAGAGTCAAGGGTTTTTGTGACCAACAGTGGTACCCTGGGATTATATGTCTTGCTGCTGAAGGTCAGGGTTGGCTAACACTACTGCCTGGAATTATGCATCAGGTCTTACTTGTATGCATCCTGAAAGAAGATAAGATGGGGTGGACTTTTCCCATGGCCCATCATAAGAAGAATAGGCAGCAAAATGTATAACATTGAATGATAATTTTAGATATCTAATCCACCAAGCAAAGGTATGGCTTTAATTATTATTTCAGAAATGCGGAGTGATAGTCTGGTCAATACTACTATTAGGAGCCAATTCTGACAATGCTTTATAATCAAGTGACATTAGAAAAATAATGAAATTATAAACTCTTGTTTATAGGTTTCAATCTATACATAGAAATTATTATGATGGAGGGAGAAAGTATATTTGATAGACTGGCCAAATAATTACTGAAGATACTTTCATATTACTAAGACTAGTATATTACTATATTCATAAATTTTAATATGACAGAAATTTAATAGTAAGCAACAATACATTTAGAATCAAATATGAATTATAGGAATTCAAACCAGTGAGCATGAAGAATGTCATTAAGAAGATAGTTACAGGAAGATATTTACAATTATATCTTAGAATATTTATTATGTTTAAATGCTCACTGCTTTGAGGCATTAGCATATGAATAACAGAATAACAGTAAAGAAATATTATAGGCACATCTGCAGTAATAGAGAAAGAATTTAGATTAGATTACTTTTAGTTTAATTAAGACATTTATAAAAAGAGAGGCAAGTTATACATAATACACAATTTTACTTCAATGAGAATTTATAATGAAAACTTATATAGGATTTAGAATGTTAAATTAGTTTATCTTTAGCTAGCTTTAAACTTTAGTTGAGAATTTAAATTTAAAAATAGTTAGTTAACACAAAACTCTGTGTTTATGGATTGGCATTACTGATCAGTTGCTGGACTGGATAAGCAGCTGTTGGCTTCAGGTATTGTGATGGTCTTCTTGAGTAGGTGTAGCATCTACATTATGAAAGTAGGCAGTTGCTGAATGGTTTCATGTTGTAGCTCCAGTAATTGAAGCATCAGCTGGCAGCAGACACACCATTCTTCTGTGGATTTAGAAGCAACCACCACCTTTCTCCAGTCAGATCTTTCAAATATCAATCTGACATGGATTATGCATAGCAACACTCTTCTAAAATTAATGCTCCATCACTCAAGCTTAAAATATATCCTATTTATACTTTTATTGCAATGCACTTAACTAGAAAATAATCTATTTTGCCTGGAAACCCATTAACTCTAAAATATAACATGATTTGATCTAAATATTTTTGTTTGGATTTCCAGAGTACCTTAGATCCTATTCTAGATGTCAAATAGTGCTACTCCAGTGATTTTAATGTATATAATTTTGCCGCAAACAAATTTGAGTATAGCATTTATAAGATTTTAAGTTTTGATTTAACCACAGGTGCAGTGGTTGTAATGCAAATTTGTTTATGCTAAATTTTTATTTTTAATTAATATAACTAAAAGCTTTTTTGCTCTTTTTACAAAACTAAATCATGCCATGCTATATATATTATTGTATAATGTGAACCTTACATCCACATACAAATTTATATTTAATAAACTTAATAAATTGATATTTCTACTATTTAAAATTAAAACATAAATCTTTTTTTTATAAAATATAAAATTTGACCCATTATATTCATTATAACAATTACTAGCCTATGTATGCAGTGTGTATTCATATGTATAAATATATAATGCTGCAAACCCAGCCATGATAGTAATGTATATACCTTTATTTTAAGAAAATTAATATTTTAAGTATTTGAACCCAGAACAGATAAGTTTGGTTGTTAAACTAAAATGTGCAATGGGAAGGAATTGAACCTGACCATTATAAAAGTAATAAAATTTTATCATATTTTATTTTTAAAGTGAGTAAGAGTAATTAGTAATAAGTTGGATAGTTATAAAGTAATTTAAAAGTGGTATAAAAACATTATGTAATAAACAATTCCCAAATTTCTTTATCAATAACATCTTTGATATTAACTTATAATTAAAATGATTATTATTGAAAAAAGGGAAAGAGTTAATTTTGTTATCATTTTTGGTAATAATAAAAAAGGATTATAAACTACAATTGCCAGGAAATTGCCGCTATTGTCATGTAAGAAAATATTTTGTTGTCTCTTCAAATATAATGAGTTTAATTATTAAATTATTTATTCAGAGGAACTGTTATTTAATGCAAAGATACAGTTGTTATCAGATCATAAAATTATTTTATAGAATTTTAAGTTATTTTGTAGTAATTATAAATCTATTTTTTAAAAAGAATTATTTATTAAACTAAATGACTTAGACATTATAATTAAATTGCAACTAAATAAGAAAAATAACTACTATGTGTTTGATTATTTATGAAAGCATTTTACTTAAGTAATGGATATTCATTATTTTTATATGATATTAAAGTTATATAATAATAAAGTACTTTTTGATACTAGCAAAAAATAATATATTAATGAGAAAAATATCAAATGGATGAAGAGTTAAAAAGATAATCCTTTTATTTTAATAAATAGTAAATAAAGAAAAGACATATTATAATAGACTAGAGCTAATAGATATATGTGTGTATCAGCGATACAGAACAGCTCAACCAAAATAAACAAGGGGAAGTTAATGTTAGAACTAAATAAAAATTAACTAAGTATATGATATATCTTGATAATAGAGAATAAGAATGATAAAATAGTATTTAATCTTCAAATATCTATATTGATATTATTAAATTGTTTCAGAATTAATGTGCACTTCAATTTAACATTTTCAAGATTTTAGGGTTATATTACCAAGAGCTCAAAAAATGATTTTATTATTTGTGATTTTTTTCTTTAAAATGTTTGATTTAAATTACATGCATTTTATAGCAAGAGAAGAAAGCAATGAACAGCAAGGAGGTTTTTGATTGCTGTCCATTGTCATAGTGATTTAGATAAAAAGTTGTAAGAAGTTTTCTTTTTAAAAAAAGAAAAAGAGAGTTGAAAAACATTTCAATTTATGATTTTTATTGTTAATGTTTTTTGTACAGGTAATTATACTGGGGTGGGCAAATAGCGGCATGAGGGCCACATGCATCCCACTAAGAGTTTTTATGCGGCCTGCCAAGACAATCAGAAAAATACACCTTGAACTGAGATTTGTTCCCGTGCACCACCAAAGATTCATCTCGTATTTTCCACTAGGATGGCCATATCAATACATATGTGCAGTGTAGATACGATGTGCAGTGTTTTTCCAGTTGGTCTGGTTAATTTCAATTTTGTCTTTGCATTAGCAAATATATACATTTCCAATTTTAGTGAAACCATGAACCCTCCAAAAAAATGTAAAATCAGTGATGAATATCATGTGTTTAATGAAGAATGGACAAAGAAATATTTCTTTTGTAATACAGGGAATAAAGCAGTGTATTTATTGTGTCATGAAAAAAAGGTGTGCCCTCTTTGTAATACAGGGAATAAAGCAGTGTATTTATTGCGTCATGAAAAAAAAAAGTGCCCCCCCTCCCGCTAACCATTCCTTCCACAAAGTTACCCCAACATGGCCTTCCATCAATCTCTGTGCCCCAAACCAAAACAATTGTCCACCCCTGGTATAGTATATTTTATGGTAAGATCAAAATAAGTTAAATAATTTCTATACTTTATTAATATTTTAGTATTAAGATAATGTTTAAGATATACTATTTTTGATTTAAAATGAGAAGTAGTATATGCTTATTTTTAAAATTTGATATGGACAAATTAAAGAACAAAAGATTATATGGGTAATGTGATAATATAGTTTTATGCTATTTCAATATGCATGAAGAGTAAAAATTGATTATTTTAAAACTGATATAAATGAGTTCATCAATTCATTATATTGATATATGTTTCATAATCATATTGAATAAAAATGATGTTAGGAAAAAGTATTCTGTTAAAATAACTATGAAGCTATCATATGAGTATAATAATATAAAGAAAAATATGAAATAGAGTGAATGCTATAGGTAAGGAAGTGATTTATGATCTCTAACATTATAATGAAGAAAGAATAATATGTTTGTCATAATAAAGAGAGTTATTTGTTTTGTAATATGATCTATAAAAATTACGGATGCATAAATGATGTGAAGATAAAATTGTATTATTAGAAAGAAAAGGTTAATATATGTGAATCCTGAAAAATATAGATATGTGGAGAATGGATAAGTTAAATGCCGGGATAGAATAATATATCATCCTGATGAACTAATATGAGATTGTAGTGGGTTTAATCTAAGTGATGCCCATATTATTACTGTAGGGAATCAAGAGAATTGTCATATGAACAATGAGTATTATATTCTGTACGAACTTGAGAAATAAGCCAGGATTTGTTAGGATAGGTCATTTTAACTACCTAAAAATATAATAATTCATAGTAAGTGTGAATACCTCCATTTCTATATGTTTTTGTACAATTGTTTAATACATTAGTTTCTTATCCAAAAAAGTTTTGTCTGCAATATTTGAATATAAAGTAGGCATCATAGGCTAATAGGTTATTTTTGGAATTTATAGTTTTTCTTGCAATGATTTGTAAAGATAGTATTAGAAAAGAAGAAGACCATACACAAAACAAATATCATTAAATGTGATTTTAAATAAGAATAACTTATTGTTGGAAGGATAAATAAGATCAGCAAAAATGAAGAATGTGAATAAAAGAGATGTGATTAGTGTAGAAAATGCATGATAATATTTTGACATACAACATCCTTGATTTAGTTATTTATTCAAAATGTATTTGTATGATATCACTATACAAAAGCCTAAAAGTTATTTAGTAAATAATATTAATGTATTTGTATAGTAATTTTAAATCTGAATAATATTAAAATGGTATAAGTTTAGTACAATAAATGGATTATAATGGACGACTTAAGTATTATGAAAATAATAAGGAAATTATCCGGATGTATGAACATATGGGTGGTAAATTAATTTATAATATAAATAAAAGCATACAAATTGGCAGAAACTTATTTTTTAATTATTTAAATGATATGAATTTAATGTAAATAGCTAGAAGAAGAGGTTATTTTTATTCATTATAATGCAAAGTATGTTGTAAATATGTATTTGTTCAAATATCAATGTTATAAATTATTTATGTTATAACTTGTAACTATAATTGTTGTTATGAATATTTTGTTGTTAAAATAAATATTTTAATTTAGACTTCACAAGTAGCTTTATTTCTGTATTGGTTCATTAGTATCACAAAGTCATATATTAAAGCATATATATAAAATCATTATATAAAATGTATTTATGTGATATGTTGGACTATTTCCATCATTTATGAGTGAATGTTGAATGTATTGAAAATTTTAAACTTTATTTAAACTTTTCAAATACAAACAACTTGTTAGTAATAACACACAAATAGACAATACAAGTTAGTAATTACATAACATTTCGAGTAATATTATTCTCCACTCTTCTTCAGGTGTTGCTGGCCTATATGCACAGTGACAATATTCGCTTAGAAGTTGAACTCACACCTTTAGATTCTTGTATATCTAATTTAAGGCAAACGCTCTACCAACTGAGCTATTCTGTAAAAGACAACATATAGTAGAAAATTGATATATTTATATATGAGGGTTGGTTCAAATCCTCCTGAGTCCTTCAATTTTTTTTTTTTTAACAAATCTAATTATTTTTATTTTTATTTTTTCCTAAGAGCAAGATTAATTAGCAGCTTCCATACATTGTGTATTGCTACACTGGGTTGACTTATAGGATTATTTAGCATTGTCATATGAGCAGCTTCCTTGAATTTTCTTCTATGCATTTTTTCTTCTTTATACAATATCTTTGTATTTTCCCACTTAAGCATGTGGTCATTAGTACATACATGATCTGCTATGGTAGACACATCTGTTTTTTCTCTTTTAACCATTAGTTTGTGTTCCTTCGATTGTTGTTCAACAGGGCAACAGGTCTCACCAATGTATTTTCTTCCACATTCACATGGTATTTCATAGATGCAGTTTTTGTCCTTCAGCATTTCCAGTTTAGGCTTTTAGTAGAAGTAAGCATTCCTTGAAGTGTGGTATGACTTTGGAAAGCAGTTCTAATATTATATTGACTGCAGATTCTCTTTAGTTTGTCTGCTATTCCTGGTATGTATGGATACACTACCATACCAATAACTGTTTTCTCTTTTGGTGTCTCTTTGTGCTGTCTCTTGAAGGTTTTCTAATGACTGCTGATGGATAACCATTCTTCATAAGCATTTGTTCTATGTGAATCTTTTCTTTTTCTAAATCACTGGTTTCTGAACAAACCTCCTTTGCTCTGTTCCATAGTGATAATACAATTTCTTGTTTAGTGCTTCTTGTATGATTGGATGTATAGGCCAAATATTTTCCAGTGTGTGTTGGTTTCCTATACACTGTTGTTTTTACTTTGCCCTGAGGGAGTCTTGTCCCAAGAACATCCAAGAATGCCAATTTTTGTTCTTATTCTGATTCCATCTTGAATTTAATTGTAGGAGATATGTTGTTAATGTGCATCCAGAAAGACTTTAATTTTACCTTGCCATGTGGCCATATCACAAATGTATCATCAACATATCAAAGCCATACTTTAGGTGGACATGGAGTAGTATTCATGGCTGTGGTTTCAAGTTCTTCCATGTAAATGTTGCTGAGCAAGGGTGACAGTGACGATCCCATGGCAATCCCTTGATTTTGATGAAAGCTGAGTTATATTGAAAGTATGTTGTAGTTACACAGAATTTTAATAATTCCATTATACTATCAATAGGTAGAGCTGTTCTAGTTTGTAGACTATTATCGTCATATAACCTTTTCCTTACAATAGACAATGCTTCATCACATGGTACATTTGTAAACAGACTTTCCACATCAAAGCTTACCAATATGTCAGTTCTTTCCATTTTCATGTTCCTGACTAATTCTACAAAGTGCTTAGAATCCCTGATGAAAGACGATGTCCTATATGCCAATGGACTAAGAACTTTGAGAAGAAATTGTGACAAATGGTGAATTTGTCACAATTTCTTCTCAAAGTTCTTAGTCCATTGGCATATAGGACATCGTCTTTCATCAGGGATTCTAAGCACTTTGTAGAATTAGTCAGGAACATGAAAATGGAAAGAACTGACATATTGGTAAGCTTTGATGTGGAAAGTCTGTTTACAAATGTACCATGTGATGAAGCATTGTCTATTGTAAGGAAAAGGTTATATGACGATAATAGTCTACAAACTAGAACAGCTCTACCTATTGATAGTATAATGGAATTATTAACATTCTGTGTAACTACAACATACTTTCAATATAACTCAGAATTCTTTCAACAAAATCAAGAGATGGCCATGGAATCGTCACTGTCACCCTTGCTCAGCAACATTTACATGGAAGAACTTGAAACCACAGCCATGAATACTACTCCATGTCCACCTAAAGTGTGGCTTCGATATGTTGATGATACATTTGTGGTATGGCCACATGGCAAGGTAAAATTACAGTCTTTCTGGATGCACATTAACAACATATCTCCTACAATTAAATTCACGATGGAATCAGAACAAGAACAAAAATTGGCATTCTTGGATGTTCTTGTGACAAGACTCCCTCAGGGCAAAGTAAAAACAACAGTGTATAGGAAACCAACACACACTGGCAAATACTTGGCATATACATCCAATCATACAAGAAGCACTAAACAAGGAATTGTACTATCACTATGGAACAGAGCAAAGGAGGTTTGTTCAGAAACCAGTGATTTAGAAAAAGAAAAGATTCACATAGAACAAATGCTTATGAAGAATGGTTATCCATCAGCAGTCATTAGAAAAACCTTCAAGAGACAGCACAAAGAGACACCAAAAGAGAAAACAGTTATTGGTACGGTAGTGTATCCATACATAGCAGAAATAGTGGACAAACTAAAGAGAATCTGCAGTCAATATAATATTAGAACTGCTTTCCAAAGTCATACCACACTTCGAGGAATGCTTACTTTTACTAAGCCTAAACTGGAAATGCTGAAGAACAAAAACTGCATCTATGAAATACCATGTGAATGTGGAAGGAAATACATTGGTGAGACCTGTCACCCTGTTGAACAATGATTGAAGGAACACACACTAATGGTTAAAAGAGAAAAAACAGATGTGTCTACCATAGCAGATCATGTATGTACTAATGACCACATGCTTAAGTGGGAAAATACAAAAATATTGTATAAAGAGGAAAAAATGCATAGAAGAAAATTCAAGGAAGCTGCTCATATGACAATGCTAAATAATCCTATAAGTCAACCCAGTGTAGCAATACACAATGTATGGAAGCCTCTAATTAATCTTGCTCTTAGGAAAAAATAAAAATAAAAATAATTAGACTTGTTAAAAAAAAAAAAATTGAAGGACTCAGGAGGATTTGAACCAACCCTCATATATAAATATATCAATTTTCTACTATATGTTGTCTTTGACAGAATAGCTCAGTTGGTAGAGCGTTTGCCTTAAATTAGATATACAAGAATCTAAAGGTGCGAGTTCAACTTCTAAGTGAATATTGTTACTGTGCATATAGGCCAGCAACACCTGAAGAAGAGTGGAGAATAATACTACTCGAAACGTTGTGTAATTACTAACCTGTATTGTCTATTTGTGTGTTATTACTAACAAGTTGTTTGTATTTGAAAAGTTTAAATAAAGTTTAAAATTTTCTATACATTCAACATTCACTCATAAATGATGGAAATAGTCCAATATATCACATCTTATAATATATCATCATTACAAAACTTCAGACAAATATTTATTGAATATTTTAATTATCAAATTATAATAAAGAATTTGAATTTAACAAAGTGAACATTTTACCAATTTTAAATTATAAATTGATTAAGGTAAATTTTATTGATATTTTATTAAGTATTGAAATACCTGAATAACTATTTGAAATTAAAATTTGAAGTTATGATATTGTTTTCAAAAGTCACATTTATATTTTAAAGTTTATTTAAGTTTAATACCAGTATTAAATAATAAAAATTTTATAAAATTTATTACATAGGATTAATCCAAAATATTATATTATTCCAGATCCAATAAATTAATAAAATCAATTTTTATGTTTGTTTTGAACGATAAAATAGAATGGGTAAATGTTAAAATAATTAGTGTATTTAATTGAGTTAAGTAATATAAGATTTTGTTTAATTACAAAGCTTTTCATTATTAATAAATTATTATTCTATTTAATGATAGTTATTTATAGAAGTAGAAGAATAAATAACAAGTATAATAAATTATTTAATTTAAAATATGTTGGTAGTTTATTATTAAACACTTAAAAACAAAGCAAAACTCTACATATAGTAGTGCCATCTTGTGCTAACTAGAGCAATCAATGGATGCCAGAAGGCTTGTGCATAAAATCCCTATCTAGTGCCTACTCATCCAATATCAAGGCCACAAGCCAGAAACTAGTCTGGGGATATTGGATGAGTAGGCACTAGATAGGAATTTTATGCACAAGCCTTCTGGCACCCATTGATTGCTCTTGTTAGCACAAGATGGCACTACTATATGGAGAGTTTTGCTTTGTTTTGAATTGTTTAATAACAATTATGTGCTAATATGAGATGGTGATCATGTACTGTTTAGTAGTTTATTATTATTAGTTTCAATGTATTATTATAGTTACATTAATTTTCAAATAGTGTTTCTAATTGATGCTTGTAATAGAGAGTGTAATTATTCACTTATCTAATTGTTAATAATTGTTATTATATTTTATAAAGAAATAATCATGATCCCTGGGATATCCATAGGATAGCAGTAGTCATTTAGATTAATTTAATCTGTGATTTTAAAAATTATCTTTATAACATCTTAGAATGTGAGAGAGGAGTTTAATAATTATTTTATATGAAATATTATGTTAGTCATTGTGTATTGTAGGGATTTTCCATAATAGGTTGATAGTTGGAGAATTTCTACAATTAGCAACACCATTGTAGAGTATATTTTATATGCTTTTCAATGTTAAAACCTCTATGTTTGTGACCATCTCTGTAAAGAAAATCTATCTTATGTTTGATTAGGTAGAGTCTCATTATCATTACATGGTCCTTACATTACCATGATCATTAACATTATCATTATATTGTTATTATATTGCGTTTAGTAGTGGTTAGTTAGAGTTTCAGACACATTTCATTGTTTATGTTTATTTTGGGGAAGTTACAATATATATATATATAATTTTAAAGAAACATTTTTATTCACATAAATGCACTAAAAAGTTAAAAATAGATTTTCTTCAGTGTTTATAGTATTTTTGATATGTGATCAAAATAAAAATATGTCGCACCCATGTTTAGAATTGGATTGTTTGTGAACATGAATGATGCATGTTTTTACTTGTGTCACATAATATCAAGAATACTATAAAAACTAAATTTATTTAATGTAATATTTACTAAGGCAATAAACCTAAAGCATGTGCAGTTGAAAATGCGAAGGTAGGGACCTGTAGTCCTACCTTCGCATTTTCAACCGCACATGCTTTAGGTTTATTGCCTTAGTAAATATAAAAACTAAAGAAAATTTATTATTTACTTTATGGAATGTAAATTTAAAAAAAGTTTGTAACTTTATTTATATTTATTGTTTTCTACTTAATAGTTTTATAACTTTTTTAAATACTAGAAAGCAAAACAAAACTTTGTCAACAAACTTAAAGTTATTTTTTAATGTGAAAGTAACTTTTTAAATGCATTTATTTAATAAACAATATAAACTTTTTGTTCACTTAAATAAAATTAATAAAACTTAATTTAAAGGGTAATAAATCTTTTCAGAATTTATAAGCATAAAATGGTTTCTTTTTCATTCTAGCTTAGCTTGCCATTTTCTAAGTTATATTTTGTCATATTTAATGATACTATATAAAGTGGCAACAAAGCTTAGAATTTTACAAATATATTTGCAAAATATTCTTTGTAATTGTGAAGATAAAGAAATTCATAAACATAAGTTGGTTTTTGTAAAAAATTAATATTTCAATTATGTTTTACTCTGAAATTTACTCTTAGTTAGTATTTTGTTTGAGAAACTATAAAATAGTGAATAATATTCAGTTTAATGATTTTTTTAAAAATGCATTTTATTATTATTTTTTCTACAATAATACTTATTATTAGATGGCAGTGCCATAAAGAGTATTAACTCCCAAGTGAACTTAAAAAAATATTTATTTTTTTACTAAAATTATTTGTAAACTTTTAAAAATAAAATGTCATTAGGAATACACATGTATTCAAAATTTTAACAGACTGAAAATTGGGAAATGAGTGAAAATTGAGTTACAAAATTTCACTGATAGATACACTGACAAAAAAAAAACAGAATAAATTAAATAAAAGCATATAAAAATATGATATTTAAATGGTATTAAAGCAATTTTTTTCTTAATAAATGTATATATTATTAATTATAGATTATTTTTAATTAAAATGTTGAACTTTATAATAAATTCAATCATAACACCAAAATACCATTTACAAATTGGTTGTACAATAAGATATATTTTATAAAACATTGTAACTAACTTTTGAATTATACACTATGACAGTTCAAACACAGTGCAGATTATAAGGGGGGGAAATCATCCATCATCTGTACTAAACCTAAGAGAAACAGCTACAGCATTATTTTATATAAAGCAGATTTTGTGTTTATTTAAAATCTTAAATATATAATAGATATTATTTCTGAAGGTTTTGCTTTTGATCAATAAACTCAAACTTTATATATATTTATTTATTTAATTAGAAGGGATTTGAACTCAGACTTTCAACCTCTCCACAGCTATCCACTCTATCTTATACAATCAAACACATGATCATGTATATGTGAAAAAGATAAATGTGCATGGTCATGTGCATCAGTTGTATAAGGTAGAGTGGATAGCTGTAGAGAGCTTGAATGTCTGAGTTCAAATCTGTTCTAAGTACATAAGATAGTATACTTGTATTTAAATATTAAATATATATATTTAAAAGATATTTGAACTCAGACTTTAAAGCTCCCTACAACTATCCACTCTATCTTATACAACTAACACACATAACCACATATATGTTAAAAGAATAAATGATCTCCAATATATGTATTTTGTGCTGAAGCAGCACTCCTCAGTTGGTCCAGATCATTGTCTTCCACACACATATATAATCAGCACTCAGTTTATATTAAGATAGCAAATATTCAAGCTTTTATGGACTGGCTTCAATCTTCTTCACCCTCCAACTTTTCAGCCATATATATCATTGAAAATCTGATGATGGAATGCTCAAAGCCCTTGTTGATGCCAATATTATAGTCACATCCATGTTGACTTTAAGTCATTCAGACCTCTCACATATATAACCTTAATATGTCCACTTAAATATATAGAAGAGTGATGGGCTATAGGCTGAATATGTAGTATTTAAATAGGAAGTATATTTTCTATATTGAACTTAATGCAATTTAGAAGGGATTTGAACTCAGACTTTCAAGCTCCTTACATCTATTCACTCCATCTTATACAACTAATACACATATTAAGATCCTATATATGAGGAGTCAGAATGACTTAAAGTCAACATGGGTATGACAATAATATTGGCATTAACAAGGGCTTTGAGCATTCCATCATCAGATTTGCAATGATATGGATGGCTAAAGAGTTGGAAGGTGGAGAAGATTGAAGCCTGCCCATTAAAGTTTGAAGATTTGCTGATTATATATTATATGGTGGGAGAGGGGAGTTATCTGAACCAACTGATGCTGTTTCAGTATGAAATACATGTATTGGAGACCATTTATCTTTTCCACATACATGTGGTCTTGTATATCGCTTGTATAAAATGGAGTGGATAAATATAGGGAGCTTGAAAATATAATTTCAAATCCTTCTAAATTACATTAAATTCCCTTTAGAAAATATATTTCTATTTAAATATAAGTCAATTACAGTTGTTTAATTAAAATTGATGAGTAAATATAGTCATTAAATGTGTTGTATTTTTAAAACTAATAAATGTAAATATATACTAATGAGAAACTTAATACCATTTTTTACATAAACCTCACATATTAAACAAATATTTTCAGCTATCATAGTATTTATAAAAAATCCATATATACGAGTGCCAATTGATTATAAGAAGTAATATATTTTTAAATATTATATATTATATCTTCTAATTTTCAGATAAATTAAATATATTTTACATAAAATAAAATTACAGCTGCTTTGAGTTTATAATTTTAGTTGAAATCCATTTCATGATTCTTATATAATTCAGATGTTAACTATTGTTCAACAGATAATATTTACTTCCTAACAATCGTTTTATCAAAAATACATTAAAGGGCTTGGATTTTTAGGTTATAATTTTCAGCTTTTATTGAGTTAGTTTATAATTGATTATATTATAAACATTTAGCTTAGTGACACTTAAAAAATATTAAGTTTTTACGGTGAATAAACATATTTGTGCGAGTGTTTATAAATTGCAAAAAAATTACATTTATTGACTAATATTTACTATATACCATTTTCAAATAAATTAAATATTTTCTTATATAGAGATGATATAGTCATAGTGCCAAAGCTTATATCACTCAGAAAGGTGGGTTTTTTTATTTTATCTTTGAATGCGTTGCAGGGGTTTACAAGAATTGGAGAAGTTAGATAAAGATAAGATTTGTTAATCATAGATAGTGATTAAGTGAGCAAAATAAATAATTTCAATAGTTTAAATATGATCTTATTTAGATAAAAATAATAAGTTAATGAATTATAGTCGTAAATAGTAATAAAATTGTCGAATAATTATAATTAAGTTTGTAAATTAAATTTATTGTAATAAATATCTAAAAAAGTATTGAATTAAATTCATTATTTAAAATAAAATTGATATTTTTCTATTAAATAATATTTTGTTTTATACATAATATTATCTTAAAACATTACATTGTCGTTTGTGCATGTACATTTATCCAGACGAATAAAATATTTATAAAATAATAATATTAAATATTTATTATAGGATTTTAAATTTTCATGTTTTTTTTTTTAAGTTAATTTTAGTTGCCTGATGTTTAGATCAAAAATCTGCACGATAACTAGATACTTGACCATTTCCTAATAGGAATTAATAATATTTAAATACAAGTATAATATATATATATATATATTATAAAAGCTAAATGTAATTAGAAAGGATTTGAAGCCAGACTAAAATTATATAACTGATGTACATGAAAAAGATACATTATCTCCAATATTTATAGGAGATGATGATAAGTCCTGGTTCAGCATGAAATACATATATCGGAGAACATTTATATTTTTCATGTGATCATATATATTGGTTGTATAAGATGAAGTGGATGGCTGAAGAGAGCTTAAAAGTATGCGTTTTAATAGAAATTCAGAGGAGATAATAGCAATAATAATTGACTATGTACTTTTTGCTTTATGTGGAGAAGGTTATGCAAATATTATAGCAAAAATTTTGATTGTAATTTGATATATTTTGTTTTTAAGTAAATAATAAATATACCAGGGAAAGGAAACTTCTAATAAATATCTATCTAAGTCTTGGATGATTTTTTTTGTTTACTACATCTTGAAGTTCAAAAATAATATGTAATAATAATCTTATTTATATAAATTTCAAAATTAATTTAATATATAGGATATATGAGCACAGACTTTCACACGACCCACCACTCTCCACTCTATCTCATAACACTGATACACTTGAACACATATATGTTGAAAAAATAAATAATCACCAATATATGTATTTCATGCTAACCCAGAAATCATCAGTTGGTCCAGATTATCATCTCGACACATGTATGCAATAAGTGTTCAGATATATATTAAGATAGCCAATCTTCATACTTTAATGGACAGGCTTCAATCCACTCCACACTCCAACTCTTCAACTGACCATCCAATTGAAAATGTGATGATGGAATGCCCAAAGGCCACCCTGAGGCTGAGATTCTCGGTTTTTCTTTCATCAGGGAGAAAAATCAGGGGACCGCCCAACGTTTTGCTTCCTCTTATCAAGTATATTTGCAATAACAAAATTGTTCGCGTAAATATTACATAGTTTCCATAATTTTATTCTAACGGTTTACTTGTATTATGCACTAATTTAAAATAAATCTAAAATAATTTAAAATTTCTTCATGTAAAAATATTTTCTATAACACTGACTTAAGATTATTTAACATTCAAAAATTTTTAA
The DNA here is from genome assembly GCA_028023455.1 of Epiperipatus broadwayi. Taxonomy (NCBI): domain Eukaryota; kingdom Metazoa; phylum Onychophora; class Udeonychophora; order Euonychophora; family Peripatidae; genus Epiperipatus; species Epiperipatus broadwayi. The sequence goes on from JAQFVV010012402.1 coordinate 7,140,062, forward strand.
AGAATTATATGTTAAATTTTTAATTTTTTGAAATGTTTTCCTCTTTTCAAATTAGTTTTTTAAAAATTAAAATCTATCATATTAAAGAATATAATGCTGTAGCACAAAATATAAGACCTTATCTTAAATAATTATACCAGAACTCTACCATATACCAAAAATATACACATCTGACCTTCTAAGCTTAAATTGAGTAGGTTTCTATTTTTTTAAACTACGTTCAATTTTACACCAATAAATTGCCTCTATAAAATAATGGCATTTTATGATGTCTTATAATTGAAAATTAAAATGTAAAAAGAAGTTGATATCACTTGAACCCATTGAGGTGCAGATTATTGTATAATTTATAAATTAGTATACTCCAAAGTACTATCATGTTTGTTTTTTTAACTTCTTAAGGATATGTTCATTATTGTAAAGATGGAATCCATCCATGTCATTTCTAGGTATTTTTACTTTTTTAAGCATTATATACTTTTCTAATGAATTATAACATTCCATGATGTAACTAAAATAGAACAATTTTAATCTTATCATTGGAATTCAAAGTGAGACTTTTAGTTTAGTTTTGATTAAGTATCCACTAGCGATTTTTTGCTGATCATGTAATTGTGAAGATTCAGCATAATTCAAAAAGATTTTTGCATGTTTATTTACATTGTTCAACTTTAAAATTATTAGAGAGTTAAAAGAAAGTACTTTTACTATTCCTTAAATAAGTATTATTCTTTTTTAAAAATTATGTCCCATTGCAACTCTTCCTAGTGTTAATCTACAAGTAATTTTTTAACTAATTGATCAACTTTGAAGTTAGTGCTATTCCTTAAATTTTACTTTTTGTTCTTCTTCACATTTATTCCCAATCATATCTTTTTATTCTCCTTTCTAACTTTCATGATGTTTTTTTTTCCCTATTTCCAAGTGATAAGATACAATTGACATCTAAAGGTGTTGATATTTTTTCCACTAATTCTTAATCTGTATCTATCTTTAACCAAAGTAGCTGCTCTCACTACATGTTTATAATATAAATTCTAATGAGTTCATAAATAAATCAGAGCAATTACATATGTAACATTGAGAATATAAACACTTATTCAAGGAGTATGTAATTCTGAATATGTTTTTACAGCAATTTGCATATGATTTTTAAGGAATTATTAATAAACTTGCAAGCAATTCAAGTTTATAGTAATGTATTTTAAGTCATTTGCATCATCAATCAATTTAATAAACAAATTAAATAGATAATGTGATAAAATTCAATTCTGTTTAACATCTTTACTAATGTAAACTAAACTTGTTTTACCATTACTGATTTAACTGTAGCTTTTATAAATTTCCCATAAGAACAACTAAATATTCTAGAATATCAATTTTCCTAAAAAAAAAAATTAAAAAAATTCATAATTTAGTTTGTCAACTATATAAATAAGCCATATTGCAATTATAATATATACTTATGGACTTCTTTGTGATATTATCTGTTCTTTTTTATTACTCAATATACAGTAACAATGGTATGCAGCTCTAATCTTTCCTAAAGTAGCTTATCATCTAGCAGTTTCTTATAAGATTCTAATTTGTGTTCTATGACTGTCAGAATAATCTTATTTATATATAATATGAGATATAGTTTGATAATTTTACATTATATCAATATTCTTTTTGGTATAAGTCTAAAATTTGATTTTTTTTAATATATAGACTATTGAATAGGTTCCCAGATCGATTGACATAATTTGATCATTACCTTTAATAATTTTTCTTTAAATTTTTATAAAATTTTTGATGTAATTCTATTAATTTAAGTGATCGTATTGTTTAGCAATGGTCTTAATGCTAGTTTGATATTATCTTCTATCACTATAGATTTTTCATTATAAGATATTTTATCAAAAGTGTCATGGTTTGAGATATAGTTTTTGCATACATTTCTCCTATCTCTTTTTTTTTTAGTTTATAATCCAACTATCAGCACTTAAAAAAAATCTACTTTGTCTAAACTTCTTTTAATCCCATGGATTTACTGAAAGATGTTTTTACAAGATTATTCCCATTTTCATAGATTTACAATACTATAATACTGTTACAGGATGCTTTTCCATTTGGCTTCTTCTTTTTTCTTCTTCTTCTTATCATCATCATCATTATTATCATTATTATTATTATTATTATTATTATTATTATTATTATTATTATTATTATTATTATTATTATTATTATTATTATTATTATTATTATTATTATTATTATTATTATTATTATTATTATTATTATTATTATTATTATTATTATTATTATTATTATTATTATTATTATTATTATTATTATTATTATTATTATTATTATTATTATTATTATTATTATTATTATTATTATTATTATTATTATTATTATTATTATTATTATTCAACAATAATCTTTATTAACCCTTTGGGTTACATGGTATTACATAATATTGATTCTAAGGTTTACAGCTGCAATCATGTTGTACAGGTTTTTATATAGATTAATTTCAAGAGTTAAAATAATCAGTTTCAAGGTATATTTTTTTTACAAATGCTGCTACCAGTTTTGATACACAGATGGATATCAAGTTTAATCATTAAAGGCTTAAAAAAACAGTTCAATATAAAACTCAGTTTCACAAATAGATAGATATGACCTAAGATTAAAAAATTTGGCATCATATTGAAAGTAATTTACAGTCACTAAATTATTCTTGATTATTATTCTTTTAATTTTTCATCTTGTAGTATACTGGAGATGTAATTTATAACTCATATAGCATAAAATCAAGCTATGAGTACTGTATAAAGAACCAAATCAATTTAGGGTAAAATTCCATATAGGGACAGCTGGTAGATTGTGATAGGTGGGAAATAAATTTTGTAGTCTGATGGTGGATGGAATTGAAGGCAATTAGTAAAGGTAAGTTTTGTTGAGAGTAATGGATGGTACCATTGAATGCTATTCAATGTGGTTATTTTTGGATTATGACCTATTATACATTGAATAGTTATTTTAGTAGTGATCAGGTGACAGAAAAAATATCTGGGGGTGCAGTATTGTTGTCCTCAGCCTTGATTTGTTCGAATTTATTGATGAAATTAACTGGGTGTCTTCTGGTGTTGTTGCCAGTGGTGAAGATACAACAAGTGCACCAGAAGCCATACAGGGTGAAAGTCATTGCATATGCTGTGGGAAATGCATGTTCTGATAGGATTGAATTGGATGTTGCATAGATTCAACTGTTTGTCTGTATGTATTTAGCATGATAGTCCTGATTTGAATGAAGGTTTGACACTTCTGAAAGAGATGTTGTTGAGTTTCTTCTGCTGCATGACAGCTGCATGACATAAGGTTGCAGAATGGATTTATATTTTTATATATATGGCTATACTGGAGAAAGCACAATATTGGCAATGCATGTAGGTTAAAACATACTAGGAAATTGAAAAATTTAAGCTCCAAGAACCATCTTTTGAAGGAGTGGAGCCACTGGTGGTTATTGATAACAAGCATGGGAAACAATCTTTGTTGGCTTCTGGATGTAGTATAGCATATGTTTTCCAGTATGTGTGTTTATTTGTCATGGGGAATGTTGATTGGTTGGAAGCTGATAGGATTTATTGGTAAAGTGTGGTTAGAACTGAAGCTGATATAAGGAGAGGTCTATCAGTAGGAATTAGTTGCAACAGTGATCATAGTGCTGGGAATTTTTGAATAATCGATGCAATTGAATTTATGGCTTTTTGGATATAGAACACTTGGGTGCTGTGGATTATTATTATTATTATTATTATTATTATTATTATTATTATTATTATTATTATTATTATTATTATTATTATCATCATCATCATTAACATTATCATTATCAACATTATTATTATCATTATTATTGTTGTTGTTATTATTATTATCATTGTATTATCTGTCATCTATTTTGACTTTTCTGAATTTTATAGCTTATTTAATTTTATTTATTTTATTCCATAGTTTATTTGATTAATCCATCTATTAAATTTTAATCTTTAAATTAATTTCAGGTATTATTTTAAAAACCAATAAGTATTTTCTTTTAGCTATTAGAAAAAAGTTTGAATTGTTTTTTCAGCTTCATTCATAAGATCTGGTATGCAATCTGCTCTTGACTAAAAATTTTATATTAAATCTTAAACTTTTCATTTCCAGATTCCAAGAATTTTATCAATTTGATTTCTGTGAATTCTATCTTGTAACTTTCATGTGTATAGTAATACTTTGATTGCTCATAAATGTATGCTTAATCAAAAAATTGTTGAATTTACAAAAGGTTATTAGTAATTTTTTTTACTTCCAAGTCTCTATTGATATCAACATTTTCTTTGTTCTCATTTCCAATTTTGATATTTTAGTTACGAATCACTAAAAATATATCTTCTTGCTGAAAGTTCTGGCATATTGAGTTTGCATTTAATAATAAACATTTCAATTTCTCTCCTCATTTTTGTGATATTGAAAGATTTTTATAGGCTTTTATCTAATAAAAACCTTGGCAATAATGAAGATAATGTCTAAAAGAATATTTTTATTTTAATTATGTTATGATTTTTTTTGTTCATGAAATGCATATTTTAAGTTTCACTGGTGATTTTTTTAGCAATTTTTAAATTTTTCTTTCCCACATTGAGATATCAGCCATTAGACCTCTAAAAGACTATAATCTAGTTTTTTTCCAATAACATGTTTAATGCCTTTGAATCCAAGAGATTCATATTATAGCAGTATTATGTTTTATAAAACTATTCATTATTTTTAACAAAGCAGTGAAAATCATAAATAGTTTTCCCAGCATAGTTTAAAATGTTAATTTGATGATTATCATCAACTTTTATTAACACCATTCTACTCAAAAGTTAATGTAATATAAATTAAAATGATAATTATATTAGAAAATATGTCTTACATTAACAGATTAATAAAAAAAAATGTATGTTTATTATTTAGAATACCTGCAAAGCATGTTAATTTTAAATAGCCATTGAACATTAAAATTGATAAATTAAATTTTCAAGATTACTAGTGTTTTAAAAAATATATTGCCAACATAAATAAATCAGTTCTTAAAATCATTATTTTAAAAAATCTCATTTTGTTCTTTAATAATGATTTCATTATTAATGTCTTGAGTTAAACTAAATGTATGGAATTTTATAAAATTTCATAAAAAATGTATGGATTTAAAGAATGAAATTTAATAACTTAATTAATGTATCCATTTGATGAAATTACTTAGAGTAGTAAAGAATATCCACTTTGATAAAGCTATTTTAAGTAGTTCTTTATAACTTAAAAAAACACCCACAAAGAACTATGATTTAGAACATTATGGTATTATATTAGCTTGAAAAGCAGTGAAATCTTTTTAGGAATAATCAGATCTAAAAAAGAAGTGTTGCCTGATTTTAAAGATGCACTTATTATTCTAATTTTAAAAAATAAATAAGGTAAAAAAAATCAATAATTGTCAGAAAAGGGTTTTCACTGTTTTATAATAAATAAATTACTTTATACACATATTTCAAAATAAAATTAAAAAGAGAAAAAAACATTCACTAAATATCTCTAAATGAATAAATCTAATTGTAGTAGACTGTCCTTTTTTCCCATCTTTGCAAAGTTTACATTTACAATAGAAAGGTAAAATATGCATTTTTGAAATCCAAAAAATTCACAAATCTGAAAACTTAAAATTAAACATATCAGATTAATGATGTTTTACCTGGATACAATAAATGCTCTAACTATAAAAGCAATATTTTAATATAGCTACTTAATTATGGGTTTTTTAAATCAAATTATTAAATAGTTATATTTAAATCATTATTTTTATGAAAAATAATAAAAATATCATATATAACAGTTATATAACATGTATATATATATGCCACATGATTCTATGCTCTTGTCAAAGATTTTAAATGTTAATTCATCATTTGGTAGAGGCATAAAATCATTTGCCAAAAAAGGCATTTTTGTGTAATTATTGCAATCTTTAGTGTCTAGGGATTCCATCTTATTGTTAACTGGAAGTTGCCTTGACAACAATTTAATATTGTTGATTGCTATTGGGATTTTCTAAGTATTGACTAGTTTTTAATGATTATATATACTGTATATTATAGCTGTCATTTTTGTTATTATTTTTTATAATTAATATGAAAACAAAAAACAGCATAACGAACTTCCTTTATTTCCATTTTTGATCATATTTTCATTTTTATAGTTACAGCATTAATCATGTCATAAAGGCATGGCTAATGAGAAGTATAATTTAAAGTTTTACTTTAAATCTATGCCATAACATATATAGAATAGATTTAAAGTAAAACTTTAAATACTTTTCATTAGGCTTTATGATATGATCAAAAATGGATATAAAAAGAAGTCCATTATGCTGTTTTATTTTCATGTTTATTATACAAAATAATAACAAAAATATCATATATAACAGCTATTATATATATAGATGACATATTATCCAGATTCATCCATGTATAATTAATATATACTGATGTTTTGGCTGAATCACACCAACTAACAACTGGGTAACAGTTGTATAAATGCTGCAAATATTGACATAGAACAAGACTAAAAGTTATATCAACAGAAAACATGTAGAACTAATAAAAATCAGAGACTATTTTTAAAAATTCTAAATAGAAGGTATATTACGTATATCATTACATTTGTCAAACAATCTGTTGTTTTAAGTATGTAGCTTTTCTGATCTTATATCATGAAAGAGAGTCTCATCTGGATAGGATTATAATGTTAGAAAAATCAATACTGTTATTTATATCTATAACATGGAGTCAGAATGCTGATGATAATGAGTACTATTTAACTGCATGTGTGTGTGTGTGTATAAAGGACTCTAACTTGAACTTTCAAGTTTCCTACATCTATCCATCTATTTTATACAAGTGATACACATGACCACAAATATATGAAAAAATAAATGATCTCCAATATACGTATTTTCTATTGAACCAGCACTCACAGTTGGTCCACATCACCACTTCCCACACATATATACAATTAGGCTCAGTTTATATTAAGATAGCAATTCTTTAAACTTTAATGGATTGATCCTCTCCTTTCTTCAATTCTTCAGCCTTTCATTTTATTGAAAGGATGGCTGAAGAGTTGGAGAGTGGAGAAAATTGAAGCTTGTCCATTAAAGTTTAAAGAATTGCTATCTTAATATAAACTGAGCACTGGTTGTATATATGTGTAGGAGGTGGTGATCTGGATCAACTAATGAGTGCTGTTTCAGTACAAAATATGAATATTGGAGATCATTTATATTTTTCATATGTATGTGGTCATGTTTATCATTTGTGTAAGGTAGATTGGATAGATGTAGGGAGCTTGAAAGTTTGAGTTCAGGTCCCTTATAATTACATTAAATTTAATACAGACAATATACATATATTTAAAAATTATATATATATTGTAATGAAATAAATAGAAATGAAAGGTTCTTTCAGACAGCCAAATATAATGGAATAGATAAATGATCTATGTAAGGTTTCCTATGTTGAAGTCTAATGCCTTTAGAGCTACATCAAATGTAATAAAATAAGCATTTGGGATAAGGTCAAAACATCTTATTGATGAAGTTCCGAAACTGATTCATATTGGAAAGTCAGAGTTATTTGGGAAATGGTCATTTACTGATGATGATCAGAAATAATGATTTAATACATTCAACCAATTGCCATGTCTTAGTGCATTGTTTAATATACTTAAATAGATTTGTTGATAAAAAGATAGCAGAAATATATAACTATGTTTTATTTGGATGCAAAAAAACAGATATAGAAAGAATATTGATATCAAAAATGTAAATAAAATCTCACTTATTAAGTCAAATATGTATTTTAAACTATTATAATATTTACATATATATATATAACAAGTTATTTATTTATCTAAGTATTGTTATAATATTTACAATAAATCAGTGTTACATGAGTGATTATGTAAAGCAATAAATATTATGACAGTATATATTACATCTCCCACATTATCAAATAAATTAAAACAAGTACGAATTTTATATAAAATAAAATTATAGCTGTTTTTTGTTTATGTTTGACGATGTTAGCGGCTGAAATCCACGTAATAAACCTTATATAATTCAAATAGTAACTATTATTTAACAGCTTATATTTTATTTCATAATAATTTTTTTTGAATAGTATTAGAGAGCTTTGATTTTTACGTTACAAAGTTCAGCTTTTATTGCAATAGTTTATAACTGATTTTATTATAAACACTTAATTCCATGAGCCTTTTTTTTTTTTTACGAAATTGTTTCTACATAAGTAAAATTTATTTGTGCAACTGCTTATTAATGATAAAAAACTACCACTTACTGAATACATATTTATTATATATTATTTTTAAATAAATTTTAAAATGTTTCATACATATTGGCATGATGTGTCAACGCTTATATTACCAGTTAATCCTCGAACGGATTCTTTAAAAAAAAAAAGGAAAAAAAACTTTTTTAGAAACTTCGAGATACTGCAAGAGTTGGAGGAGTTAGATAAAGATAAGATTTATTTGTCGGAGATAGAACATAAGTGAGCAAAACAAATAATTTAAATTGTTTAAATATGATTTTATTTAGATAAAAATAATAAGTTGATTAAAATATTACATGATCATCTTTTCTTATGCTTGTTCAAACTGTTAAAACAGGCAAAACTCTCCATACAGTAGTACCACTCAGTGCAAGCCAGAGTAATCAGTGGATGCCAGAAGGTTTGTGCATAAAACCCCTATCTAGTGCCTACCCATCTAATATCCCCTGACTAGTTTCTAGCTTGTGGATTTCATCAGTGAGGAGTCTTGGATCAGAAAGCCGCAAGCTAGAAACTAGTCGGGGGGGGGGGGAGTATTGAATGAGAAGGCACTAGATAGGGATTTCATGCACAAACCTTCTTGCATCCATTGATTACTCTGGCTTGCAATGAGTGACCCTACTATATGGAGAGTTTTGCCTGTTTTTATTAAAATAATCATAAATGGTAATAAATTTATCAAATAATTATAATCAAGTTTGATGAATAAAATTTATTTAACAACTTTCTACGAAAAAAATATTGTATTTGTTATTTAAAATAAATGCGATGTTCTTCTATTAGATAATATTTTGTTTTATAAAAAATGTTAAATGAAAACACAATATTTATAATTATTAAAATGCCTTACGGCCTCCGTGTGTATATCAAGCATATACATTTATCCAGAGACTTTAATAAAATAATATTTGGTCTAGGAATTTGATCAAAAGTTTGTGGGTAAATTTGAAATTATTTTCTGACAACTCATGTTTATCTATATTACACAATTTTTAAATCATAGTATAAAGTGAAGGGTTATATTGAAAATATAAATAATTATGAATTAAAACGTATAAAACAGTAATGTGTACATTTATAATCTGAATAATTTATAAATGGCTATATGAAATAGAAATGGAAAATGTGATAGCTGTTTAACAGGTAAGTTTTTGATGTGAATTAATTAAAAACAAGAATAAAACTTTTATATTTATGAATGATTGTATTGTTTTTTTCAATTCGGCGAATGATCTGCAATATCTTATCAATATTTTGAATGCAGTATACAAAGATTTGTTTCAGTAAATAATGTTTTTTAAAAAAACTAAAATTCGTTATTTTTAAATAATCTCCAGAAATCTTTATCTTTGACATTATTAGTTTTAGACTATGAATCAATCAATATCTTGATAGTTTTTTAGGTAGAAAAACAAACTTAACGTCAAGCGTTGGTGGCCTAGTGGTTAGCATAGCTGCTTTCCAAACAGCTGGCCCGGGTTCGCTTCCCGCTCAACGCATTTGACATATGAAAAAAAAAACTTAACTGTTGACATCCATCATAGACTCAAAGTGTGTGTGTGTGGTTGTTTTGTCATTCAACAAATTTTAAGCTAGACTATTTTACCAATGTTATAATGATTTCAGTTAAATTAGATGAATATACATTATTAATTCTGCCAAATTTATAGTATAAAATGAGTAATAGATTCTTTGCATTGTAACATAAAGTCATAAAAAACATTAAGAATGACTTGTAACATTCCAGAAATATAGCAAAATTGAAAGGGCTAATTGATATGTTCTTTGGTTTTTTTAAATGTGATAATATTGAATAGACTTGAACAAGTTTCACTAGATTAAGATTCTTCTAGAAAGAATGGCCAAAAATATTTATAAATTGCAGACAATGAATATAATGAATGTCCAAAAATCTCATAACCGTATTTTAATCTCATTGAGCATAGCTTTTTTTTTTCTACATCACTCTAGTAAAATTTCTTATTTTACTATCATCTGTTTTACAGATAATCTCTGCTAAATTTTTTACAATTATTTAAAATCCACTTTAATTAAACCTTCACTTTTTCAGCTATTGTCATATCTAGTAACAATATGTCCAGGCTAAATTCACTTCAACTTTTTAATTTTTTTAATGAGGTAAACAATATCTATTCTTATTCTCATTCATGTATTTTTACTTTTGATTCATTATTATTTACAGTTTATATTTATATTTTACTGTGTGATCTAAAGCTTTCTTAGTCACCCTTTTATTAAGAGTTCTCTTTTCAAATCTATAAGAGAATACTGGTAAAATACATTTATTAAAAAGTTTTTGAAAAGCAAATTTGCATATTTCTTCTAATATTGAGTTATTTCTATCAATAGCACCCATCTAAGTTTAATTTTTAAATTAATTTTATCAATTGTTATCTTTGCATTAATAACCTGAACAAGATATTAGTGTTAACTTCTTTCACTTTATTATATCATTAAAAACCAGTCAACACTTAGACAATCCCAATATAAATACAATCAACAATTTTAAACTGTTGTCAAGGCAATCTCCTTTTAACAATATATATATATATAATTTATTTTTAGTCCTATTTTAATGCTTTCATCTGATAACTTCTGTAATATTTTTTGAAATTCTGAATGTTTATTAGCAAAAACTACCAAATCATCTACAAAATTTAAATGACATAATTTCCATTAATTTTTACATTTTTAGATTCCTAATTCAGTACCTAAAACACTTTTTCTGCAAAACTTTTGTAAGAGAAATGGCCAAAATTTTTATTAATAGCAATATTCTTAAGATGATCATAAAGTTTAATACTACTGTTGCATTTTGATAAATATTTTTATGAATTTGATAATGTCTTGAACCTATGTATTGATAATAAATAGATTTAATCATTGCCAAAATTCTCATAGAATAAAATGTTTTTTTATAATTACAAATTTAGAACCTAATGGCAATTTATACTCATTGATTTTCCCTATTATTTCTCTTAATACTTAAATGTAATCTATTATGTTAAAATCACTTTTAAATTCAACCTGTGTTTTTGTTGAGCACAAAATTTCCTGTAGAAGAAAAAATTGTGATAATTTTACTAAATATTTTGCATAAAATCAACAAAAACCTGACAGATCCATAATTTTTAATTTCTTCTTCTTTACCTTTCCAAATATTAATATCACCAATGTAATCTTTGGGTTGTCTTTGATCCCTATTTGAGACCTTAAAGAAACTGAGCAGGACAAAATCTTAACAACCATTTCATATCTTTGTTACTGTTGCAGCTGTTATTATTATACGATTATTCATATAGTAAATGTGGATAAACTGCTTAGCAACATGCACCAGTTAGTGTGGTGAGTTTGTTGATTTTTTTACATCTGGGTTTTTAAAGTCAAAAAAGACTATGGTCTTTCTTCTCAGCTGCCTGATAATTCTTAATTGAAATATAAATTGCATTTTCCTGAAGGCAGGGTTTGTGTGTATACAAATGAACTTTTTTTAAAGACAATTGCAATCATGTTAAACAAAACTAAATTATGGCCCTTATTCTTAGAGATTGTAGTCATCAGTCAAAACAGTGATTGGCAACCAAAAAACAGGATTTTAAGAATTCTCTGATTATAAACCTGAGTTGTCATGATTAATTTTTATTTAGGCACTTTATAATTAAAAATCATTTTCAAGTGAAAGAACATTGCATGAATTGGAAAAAGAATTCTAATATCATATGGGATATTGTTGCACTTTGCGAACTTAGGAAAAAAATATGGAGAAACAATTGATTTAAGAAAAGAACATGTGTTTCACCACAAAGACACAAATATTAAAAACATGAATGGAATGGAATTCAATTTAAATAAAAAATTGTAAAATGACATTGGAAAGATTGATGGTGTATCAGACAGAGTGGCTCACAATTAGTTATTCAAATTAATGGAAGATGCCAAATGCAGATAATTCAGATTTATATCTCAACAAGTTTTCATTATGATACAGAAGTATTCAAAATGTTTTTTTTTATTAGACCAAACAACATTTTAAAATTATCATGGTAGATGTTAATGCTATAATTGATAAATAATTGAAAAAGGTGTTGTGAGTAAATTCAGTTATGGTAGTAATAAATATGGTAAAAATCTTAGACTGTTAGAATTTGCAGAAAAAGAAAATCTATAAATTATGAGGTCTTTCTTTGAGAAAAATGCTAAATTGAAATATAATCATTTAAAGAAGGGTACCATGAATTGGATAATAATTATACTTTTATTAACAGAAAAATATATATTTCGAGATGTCCTTAGAAGTGATTATCATTTAGCAAGTTATAAGATATGAGTTAATGCAAAACTAGAGAGATCAAAGCTATTAAGAATGACAGTATTAAGAATTGATATTCTTAACTTTCAGAAGCACTTCAGTGAATTTAAATTACAACTTGGAATTAGTTTTAAAATATTAACAGATACTCAAGATGGTTTAGAATGAAATCAATAGGAAGATAACTGATATATTATTAAGAGCTACAAAAAAAGATAGATGGCACCAAAAAGAGCAATATATCAGTAAATTTTCTACTGAGACAAGACAACATGTTAAAAAAGGAAAGAATATAATTTTTTTAATAAATTATTCATTAAGGAGAATTGAATATCTGGAGCTTTGTAAAATAGTAACAATTGTGAATTGGTAAGGAAAGCTATAGAAGAGAATATGTATAACATCTTGCTATTTTAATGAAAATTATTTTTGTAATAAATAGAACTATTACTAAAATGGTAGACAATTTCCCAAAATATGTGGAAGAGTTTATAAAGAATTACATAGCAATAAAAAACAAAGAAATGAAGAATCCCTTATAGTTATTATATCTTCTGAATTGCCTAGCATTTTAAATGAAGAAGCAAGACATGCAATTAAATGTATAATCAGGAGAAATAATGACAATATTATTGTTATCTTAAACGAGGCAACTGAAGAAATTTTTTTTTTAATGTTCAGAAAATTATATAATAAAAGTCTAAATAATAAAGATATAATAAGTGACTGGGAAAAAGCAGTAATAATAGTGATATTTAAGAAAGATGTTAAAGAAATATTAAAAATTACAGACTATCATTTCTATACAAAATCTGTATCAAAATAATTACAACTCATCTACAGTGTACTTTGGATTTAATTAATCAAAAGAACAAAATGGATTTAAAATTATTATTACCTCAGGTCAGAGAGGGCTAATAAATATAAGCTGCCATAATGCTTTGTATTTGTAGATTATGAAAATGTATTTATATTCTGCAAGCATTTTATGGTGATTAAAGCATAGGATTATAAAAATATACACTCAGAATATTATCACATTCTGAAGAATATTAATCATAATGCAGCAGCAATGATAAGCTAACATAGTGATACTAAGATTAATATTGAGGAGGGTATATGACAGGGTGAATCCATATCCTCAAAATTTATTAGAGCAGCTTTATAAAAAATATTTTGTGAATTAAAATGGAAAGCTAATGGAATAAAAGTAAATGAAGATTATTTACATTACCTAAATTTTGCAGATGCAAATAATGCTTCAGAGCTTCAGAAAAATGTTACAATGATTGTCAAAATGTTAAAAATATTAAAATAATGTTTAATGGATTTTTTTCAGAAGATGAGAATAAAGATTGATAATCATAAAAACATGATTAAATTAATAATAGAATTAAACTTGGATGGATTGATTTTGTAAAAATAACATAATATTAAAATGAATTTGAAAAAAAATATTTTTAATAGATGTATTTTATCATTTCCTATTTATGGATCTGAAACTTGAACACTTAAAAGAAAACCAGTTCAAATATATCAACACAATCAACTATATATGGAAAGAAGTATGTTGGGAATAACAAAAATAAATTGAAAATGAAATACATGGATGAGAGAATAAACAGGTACTTTGATATCATTAAAAGACTGAAAATGGAGCTGGTGTGGATATATTGCTAAAAATGATATTAAATGGACAATTGAAGTTTTAAGTTAGATCCCAATAGATTATAAAAGGCCTAAAGGAACCATATGTGATATATACAGATAAAATAAAAATGTTTCCAGGTATGTTGTGAGAAAAGAAATTAGAGATCATAGAAACTGAATTAAACTTCAAAAAACTTTTATTTTACAGTGAATCGATAATAGTTCAAATGATGATGATGATAAATGTATTATTTCAGTTATCTAATATATTTGTATTATTTAAACATTTGATTTATACTTTTTCTATTTCTCTATTTCATCAATGTCTCTACTTCTTTATGTTTCTTTTAAAATATATATAGTAACTTCATTATTTTCTGGAACTTTTTCTATTTTTTTGATTATATCATTTAAAATACTTGTAACTTTAAAAGTGGCATATCTGTAAAGATTAATGTATATATAAATCTGTAAAGATTAATGTATATATAAAAACTTTACTCCTTTTGTTTACATATATATTATAAAATTTTATGTAATTCATGATGTTATCTTTCATTTTAGCAGTAATATCATTTTTGTATGTATTGTTTAAAGGAATTTTGTTTTAAAAACAAATTGAGATTTTTTAGTTTCAAGTAAATCGTTTTTATGTTTTTTTCATATTCTTTTTTTTCCCTTAAAAAAACATTGCTTTATTTTTGTTAACAATTTTCTGGTAAGATGTTGACTCTTTATCATATAGATATCTCAGTAGTAACTTTTAATACAGTATTTTATATCTTCTTATTAACTTTATTTAAGTCTGAGTTGTCTTTAATGTCTGTTAAAAGTTTTATATGATTTGCAAGTTCTAAAATAAATTTATTAGAAAGTTTCTGAAGATTGATAATGCCAAATGTTTCATCACATGATCACCATTTTTATGATTGCTTATTAAAACATGCAAAACTCTCTATACGTATTGCCACTTAGTGCAAGCTATATTAATCAATGGATGCCAGAAGGTTTGTGCATAAAATCCCCAACTAGTGCCTACTTAGCCAATATTGCCAGACTAATTTCTGGTCTGCGGCCTTCATCAATGAGGAGCCTTGGATCTGAGAGAACTGCACCTAGATCTTAGGATCTAATGCAACCCTCCAGCAGCCACCTTTTATCTCTACTTAACTACAAAACTATGAGTCTTAAATTAAAAACTATATTTTCAATCCAAACTCATTAGCTAATATACTTGTATAGGTCTGAACTCAGTTCAGTTCCTATACATTTTGGTGTATTTGATTCTTTAATTACCACAGTCACCACTATGCTATTAGTCAGGATTGGTTTTAAGCCAATAAATATCATATGATCACCATTTCTTATGCTTGCTTATTAAAACACAAAACTCTCTACATGTTTTTCCACTCAGTGCAAGCCAGAGTAATCAATGGATGCCAGAAGGCTTGTGCATAAAATCCCCATCTAGTGCCTACTCATCCAATATCCCCAGACTAGTTTCTGGCTTGTGGCCTTCGTCAGTGAGGAGCCTTGGAGAGTACTGCACTTAGATCTTAGGATGTAATGCAACCCTCCAGCAGCCACTTTTTATCTCTACTTAACTACAAAACTATGAGTCTTAAATTCAAAACACTATAATATTTTTAATCCAAGCTCATTAGCTTATATAGTCATATAGGTCATATAGATGGGGATTTTATGCACAAGCCTTCTGGCATCCAATGATTACTCTGGCTTGCACTGAGTGGCAATACATATAGAGTTTTGCCTGTTTAAATAACAGTTATAAGCAAGCATAAGAAATAGTGATCATGTGATGTTTATTGGCTTAAAACCAATCCTGCCTAATAGGATAGTGGTGGCTGTGATTATTAAAAAACCAAAGACAGCAAAATGTATAGGTACTGAACTGAGTTCAGACCTATATGACTATATAAGATAATGAGCTTGGATTGAAAATATTATAGTTTTAATTTAAGACTCATAGTTTTGTAGTTAAGTAGAGATAAAAGGTGTCTGCTGGAGGGATTGCATTCGATCCTAAGATCTAGGTGCAGTGCTCTCAGATCCAAGGCTCCTCGCTGATGAAGGCCACAAGCCAGAAACTAGTCTGGGGTTATTGGATGAGTAGGCACTAGATGGGGATTTTATGCACAAGCTTTATGGCATCCATTGATTACTCTGGCTTGTACTGAGTAGCAATATGTATAGAGTTTTGTCTG
This sequence comes from Epiperipatus broadwayi, assembly GCA_028023455.1. Lineage (NCBI taxonomy): Eukaryota > Metazoa > Onychophora > Udeonychophora > Euonychophora > Peripatidae > Epiperipatus > Epiperipatus broadwayi. The sequence goes on from JAQFVV010012402.1 coordinate 7,156,696, forward strand.
TTTTAATGCCAAATGGTACTACTATCTTTCATAATAGCTTTTGTTTCTCAAACATTGCATTAATATATCTTAATCTCACTAATCAATGTTTGCTTTTTGTATTGACTTTATTATGTATATTAGTCAAAATATAATCCAAATCTGATATTCCTTCAAACATCCATATTAAATACTGTTTAACATTTTTCTAAAAGAAAAATTCATAACAAATTTCATAGTTCAGTTATATTTTATTTTATTAAAATTAACCTTATAAGATCTAAATATTAGCTTGCTGTGAATCAAAAGATTTCATGAATGTTGATTTCTAAACAAAGTAGTGGACTTAATTAGTGAAGAACTTACTAACTTCACACTCTCAAATCAAAATGCTTTACATTTGCCTATATAATTAGAAAGTAGGTTGAAGATAAGATGGCTGCTCTTATCTTTATAAAATCATAATCTTATGTTAAGATTTGTAGAGATCCCTCTCATGGTAAAATTAAGCACTCAAGTCACATAGTATTAAGGTTAGAGCCTTATATGCATTTATGTGCTAACCATGTACTTAATAATAATTAATGTTTACTACAACACTTTCATATTTTTCCTAATTTTAGAATTGTTTATTTATTTATATAGATATAATTTTTTACACAGCTTAACTATTAATGAAATATCATATTTCTTATACTAAAATCTTACATAATTTTAAAGAACTGTGCTGTATATCAAAGTATTTTATACTTTTTTAAAAAAATTATTTACTTCATTATCACCATAAGAACTTATTGATGCATAAATGAACATGAATGACTGCTAACTAACATGTGTTAGCCAACATCATGAATTAGGGCTTTTATTTTTTTAAAAACTCCATTATTTTTTATCAGATATTCTTAACTGATTTCCATATAAGATTTTATTTGAAAGCAGGATGAATGAATGCATAAGTATGTGAATACTGATTTTTGTTTTATTTTTATAACTATGACAGATAAACCCAAATCTTGATTTTTATTTGTGAAAGGCTGAATAATTATTAGTCAAAGCAACAGTGGTGACTGAACGCAGAAAAGGTTAAGAATCTCATAATTATAAACCTAGTTTGGAATATGCTTATGTTAAAATACTTTGGACTGCATTTCCTAATACAGTATTGTATATTTTTATTTTTAGTAAAACTAATAGATGAATAAATTATTACTAATTAAACATAGTTAAAGATAATCAAATAAACTTAAAATGTCTGGCATATGATTGTACCAGGTATTAGAAATTTATACAAAATTAGATTTTGCATACAGTACTTGTGAAATGGATGCAATTAGAAAACTGTAAAAATGTATTAGTCATATAATTAGTAAGGTACCTTTATTTTCAATACATGAATGATTTGCAGCAATCTATTAATTTAAATTTTAATTTTCTATGCCATTAATGGGGAAACATTTTATTTTTTATTGACACATTTTAAATATTTATAATTTAAAAATAAAAAGCTTTATTATTCATTTTTAAAACAAAGCCACTAAATTTAACAAAATCATATATTTTTTATGTATAAAAAATATGTATACATAATTATAAGCATACATACTGAAAAAGGTTGTAATAATGTAGTCATTTAATTTTTTATAAATTTTTAAATAAACAATGGCTATTAGATATATAGCATTGATAATATACAATCATTTCGTGGAGAAACAAATTCTGAAGCACAAATCATAATAATAATTTACAAGTCAGACTCTAATAGTGTCATTTTAATAATTTTGTAAATAATGCAATACTAATTCATTAGTTAGACAAAAAAATATCATTTTTATCCATCTACCATGCTGATTATATGATATATAATTATTATATTAAGCACATTTGCAGGTTTTTTTTTGTCATAAATAATATTATTTGTTTTTATCTTACATATTTAATAGTTGTTAGTTATTTATAGGCTTATTAAAGGTATTAGAATTTAAACTTTAAACGTTATTCGAAATCATAAACTAAACTTGATTAAGAAGTTTACCATGAGTATAAAATTGCATCCCTTTTTAGTGGCAATGAATATATTTATTTATAATACATCAAAGTTTTAATTGAGTAAAAGTGTAGCATTTTTGCCTAACTTATAAATTAGCATTAATGCAAGAAAGTTGAATGCTATTTATAAACTTTTAAAGTGAATCTATTAGGATTAACTTGTGAATTATTACACTGGTTTATAAACAATAATTAGTTTCTCCATAAAATAATATACATATATATGTAATTGAAAATAACTACCTCCCACTGTTACATAACTCAGTGGGAGGCAGTTCTTTCTACTTTCCAATTAAAGATATTTTTAAAAAAACATTATGATTATTTATTCTTGCATACCTATATATACATGCATATGTTTAATTTCATAAATAGTAAATTTAAAATAATATTTTAATCAACTAGATTATTCTATCAAAAATTTAATTCCCAGATCAGTCACACCTAAAGAAAAGAATAATAATAATACATAAGTACTGTGTTCTATATTAAAATTTCTGATATTACTTACCGTTGAATGTATTTGGAACGCATAAATAAAATTTGAATTCGTTTAAAAACATTTAACAATTGAACTAGCTTGTGGAAGTAATCTAAAATATAACTACAAATCTTTAAAATATCCACATAGAAAAATTTAGTCTTTTAATGATATTGTTATAATTACAACAATTCATCAAAAACTAAAAACTGATATTGAAAAATAAGTATTGATGAATTGAACATGGATAACACTTTCTTAATTAATATTAAGTATTATAGAATTTCATTGATGTTTCTAGGAATTCCAAAAGTAGCTACGAAGATCAACTTCACAGTGAATCCATCAACATACAAATCTTCTTTTACTTGATAATCTGTCCTTTTAAAAAAAAACTTGTAGCTATCTATCTACCTGATCAATTAAATTTCTTTTGTTTGATGTACTTTACTAAAGTAGCTAGGTCATTTGTTCAGCTCTTAAAGAGTCCCTTTCAAGCAAAGCTTGCATTTTCTAATAATTATATTTAAAATATATATATATATATATATTCTCAGCTTTACAACTTAATGATATTACAATTATGTCTACCTATTTAATAATCAAACCTCCTAGCATAGCAACTTAGCCTGATTTTGTTAGAGAGATTATTTTTAGGTCATTTTTTTCTGGTTCTTTCATATTTGTAAAGGGTAGAATAGTTATTTAATAGAAGTGTTAATATATCCACCATTTATATCATTTCTTTTTCTCAAAATATGATTTATAAGAATTCACTATTTATATTATAATAATTTAACAAACATTCCTTATAATTTAAAAATTGATAATTAAATATTTTCTGTTCAATTGCTTCTTGTCAGTCATTTTGTTTTTAGTTATAAAAATAATTATACAGTTTCATGGGTCTACAACTGGCAATAAAAGAAAAAATATTTATTTTATTTTTAATTATATTTACACTCAACCCTAATTTTAACTTTAATCCTAACACTAACACCTAACCCTAACTCTTTTGGAGAACTTTTTCTTTTTTAAAATAACAATAATAAAAAAATATGTAAATATTATAATTAAAGCAAAATAAAAACAAAAATAACGCAATTTCTTTTTTATTGCCAGTTGAAGGCCTATGAAACTGTATAATTATTTCTATAGCTTAAAACAAAATGGCTGACAAGAAACAGATGGACAGAAAATACCCAAGTACCCTAAATTTTTATTTTACTTTAATCAAAATTGTTACATCCAATTTGTTGTTTAAAATCTCAGCCATTACATGTATCAATTGCCAAGAGACTTTTAACTAAAATATATAAAAATAAAAATCTAATACATTTTAAATATAACTTTGTATATACATTGACTATCCATACAATGCACAATTTTTTTTTTTTGAGTAAAACTTTTGTTTCAATTAAAAGCTTCAAAACAATTTACTATTAATTGTATTGACTTGTGCAATATTGCAATTAAGTATTCTTAATTTGAGAAATCTGTGGTCATCACTGCTTTCTCAGGAATACAGAAAACAAAAACATAAAATATAAAAAATTGGGAGTCAGAATTACCATATATTTAATTAAAGCATGTGGAAATGTGATTGCACAAACACAATCCTATTATCTTAGTTAGTGCTGAGATAGATCATCTAAATAATTTAAGATAAGAAAAAAGTAGAAAACTGAATAAGAGAAATACTGTGATCAATATCTCACTTATAATATTCCAGCATATTATAATGTAGAAGAAAATATTTCAAGCCAGAACCTGATTATTGGTTATTCTTAATGAGGCTTATATCTGGTGAGGTCAGTAACAAAAATGACACATTTTTAACACTAAAGAAATCTCAAGCCAACAAAGATACCCTGGCTGATACTTGACTGAGCATCGAATAATAAATTATCTTTAGATTAGCAAAAAAATATATGTTAAAATAATTAAAATGATTTGCAAGATTTGCAGAATAATGAGAATACTGATTGTACTTTCAAAGCAATGGTAAATTTTTATTGAATAAAACCAAATTGTTTAAACCTGTAAATTGCCAATTGGTCTCCGGAAATGCTTTACAATGAACAGATTATTTTGCATCTATATTAATGAATAAATAAAATAATACTCCAATTTTATATGCTTTATTACTCAGAAAATTACTAACATAAAATTGTAAAATAAAAATAAAACTAATTAAAATAAACATTCATACATTCAGCCAAAGAAAATAAAAGAACAACCATATATCTTTGAACTACAGAATGCTATTAAAAAAGCTGTCCATCCTTTCAAAACAAATTTAAACAATTTATTAACATTAAAACGATGCAAATAATAACTAGGGGCTACGTTTATATTAGTTTGATGGCTTTAACCATCATAAAAGGAAAAAGAATTTAGATCAAACATATTTTTTAAACAATTTTGTTACTTTAATTTTTAATATGTTCTCTTATGCAAACGATTGCAATCAAAGATAAATCTTGTTTTTTTATCTAATTTGATTATTATAAAATTTTCAAAAATATTTATAGTGACTCATATATTACTGCCTTTTTCTAAGCTACTTTCAGTTAGGGAATTAAAAAAAACTGTTAATTCCCTACTTTCCAATTCTGCTCCTTTCTGAAGTTGTTAAAGATATATTTATTTTGCAATGAGTTATTTAATTGCTGTTTTACCTATCTATCTGTCCTTCTATCCATATATATGTATATAAATTTTGCATACATATGCCAATTACCTGGAAAAGTATGTTATTTTTTATCACTTAACTGTTTGGCTTAGAGCACTTTTAGGGTCAAGTACCATAATCATAGCTGTATTATTTTGTTCAATTTTCCACTTTTATAGAGTTTGTTTATTATTTTTAATGTGTAAATAAGCAATTTACATATTTCACCAGTTGGACAATTGAATGCTATTAACTCCTTTGTTTATAACATTATTACTGTTTGCAGTATACCAAGCCTCCTTTATTTTCTCATTCTGTATCATATTCCAAACACAACACTTTGACCATTTGTAGATCAAAGCTGTGTTCATGTTGTTTTAATGATCTAAGACCCTAGACATACATATAGGCTAAAGAAAACCCAGAGTGTAAGATACTTGTGCTGTACTATTCTTGTGGTAATGTTAATCCATTATTTTCCAAAATACAAGGCTATGCATGCTGGATCATTGCTTCAAATATAGACTATTTTCAGAATTTCTTCTTTATTGTAGTTTGTCTTAGGTATTGTTGATCAGTCTGTTGTGGCTGTCTGATGTTTAAAAACTGACATATTTTTGTTTGCAAATGTATTTTTTATATTTTATCTCCCATTTAGAATATGAAAGGCATTGTTATTTATGATTCACTATCATCTTACCATCTTAAATTCTGTTTATTTTCATATTAAATTTTTCAATTTTATTGTTGTGTTTCTTTGCTATAACCTATGCTGTCAAGGTCTTTCATGTATGCTTTGATGTTACATTTTTAGTCTTCATATTTGCAGAGCCATGAGGAATTTAAATCCCGTTAATTTGCATTACATTGGGGATTTTTGATTGTGGGTGGAATGCACCTCTTATTTCCAATGGCTTTATCATCATTTTGTAATCTAAGTTATTTTTGTTTCTATTAATGATCAAATTGAGAAATGTAATGCTTTTTGCAGCATTTTCATTTTCAGTAGTATTTTGCACTCCTGTTATTGCCCATGCAGACTCACAGAATTTCACCATTTACATATCCTTTGTGTATATGTTGATATTTTTAAAGAAAACTATGGTGATTTTTTCTTCTATTTTTGCCAGTGTTATGCTGCATATTATTCTGCTGTTTTTCAGATACATCTGTCATGGTTCTATTTAGTATTGAATTTGGCTATGAGTCATTATCAATCCATTCTAGTATATTGATGATGAACTTGCTTTTCTGTTTGTTATAACAACTTTTGTCCAGCAAGTTTTCAATTACATTTACTGATGTTTAGTGGAGTACTGATCCATACAGCTCTGATATGTCAGTGGCATGAGTCTGCACTTGTCATTTATATATTCCAATTTTATTGATTGCACCAACTCAAAACATACCTTAATGGTGTATTACCAAATAAATTCTAATTGGTGTTTTAGCTATTCTGTGATAATGCTTGTCATTTTATAGTAATACCCTCCTTTGAAATCCACTATTAATTGTAAGAGATAGTTCTCTGTGTATAGTTTGATATTTGAGATCATCCATAAAAGTATTGCAGCTTATGAGTACATCTTTAAATATTTTATTTTGTTATATGCTTTGTGTTTTTTTAATATAGAGTTTATAAATTTATTTTTTTATAATTTTAATGTTGTTTTTAAAAATAAAAATATTTTCTGGTCACTGGTGAACTTCCTATATTGTATCTGAGAAGTTGTAAGAGGTGCTTTGGTTTCAATTCCATGAAGGATTTGGCTACGCTTGCTATAGGATTTAGTCACTACAGAAGGCATCTCAAACATGGCGAATTTATTGTTTAAAATGTCTATGAATATAAGCAAGCAATATTGAGTTGCTATTCGAGTGAAGATTACAAAGAGTGCATCAAATAGCAGGTATCTCAGGAGATGTGTCAACATAGTAGGCCATCCACTCCATTTTTTTAGGAGGCAGGTGGTCAAACTTAGAGCTTTAACAGCTTGTCTATTGTCTGAAAATCAGATAATTTAGATAGTGAAGCACAGTTGTTTTGCACTGATTGTAAGACCATTGAACAAGTGGCCAATATAGTCAATGCTTTTGACACTAGCAAGCCTGCTAGTGATGAAACAGGGTTTAAACACCATAATAAATTTCCATACAAGAAAAATGATCCACAAGTGAATGCAATAAAGATCTTTATCATGGTATCATAAGAAAAAGAAGGGGCCCTGGTCAACAGGCAGTCTCAAAAAATTCAGGATTATCCTTGGACTGGAAGTAAGTCCAATGTTATGAGTAACAACCTATATAATATGAATAATCAACATCCACTGCCATCTTATAAAAGCTCCCAAAATAAATCCAATCTCATTAAAAAAACTGAATGTTAGATGGAGTACTACATCACCTGTACTGTTAACTAACTGCCAAAGAAGATAGCATTAGTTTAGTTGATAAGAATGGCCTACTAGGTTAAAAACATGAATCTGTCCAGATGATAATTCTGATAAATTTGAAATAGATATTGAGAAAATGCTATGGAGAGTATAGGGGTAAGAATGATCATGATAACTTTAGCCACTTGGATATTATGTGTGGTTGACATGTCAGCCTGTCTATATAATTAGGTATTGGTGAATTGCACTGGATCACTATCATATTATTCTCATCATTACTCTTATTTGTTGGGGTCAGCACCAGTAGAAGATTCCTGGCTCACTAAGTTTGCTAATGGAAAGAAAGATATACCCCCTTATCTAAGTATTTTATATCAGTTGAAAATTTCCTAACAAATTTATGCTTTACTAAACCATAGAGTTCCTGGTTAGCATTCCTATATGGGAATATGATCAGCAATATGTCACTTATTCAGAATTCTGAAAGTGGTACAGATGGAATAGGATATACACATTCACATCATGGGCTGGTCGTTGTTAGAATTGTAAATATCAGCTATATTTATTTTTCTCATTAAAAAATAATTATAATAAAATCCCATCTTGTAAGACAAAAAAAAATTGGCTGTGTGACAACAAAAGTGTACTGGAAATAAAATTCGTTGATATATGCTGAAATTGTCAATAATATGTTGACTCTATTTGTTCCTCATTAGATGAGAGTGGCTATTATACCATCCAGTGGTATAAAGTCTATTTACATATATAGAGTTTGGTGAAAAAAAGCTGTACTAATAAATAAAAATTTGTTTTTATTAACTATTTCTTAACTTCATTATTTTTGCCTCCGCACTTGATTAAAAGTTTATTCAGAAAAATATATATATAATTATTAAAATAATTTCAAATTAAAGTAATTTTAGATGTAAATGGTGCATTTTTAGTAGCAGATATGTTTTATAAAGCTACTAAAATGCAAAGTATTCTTAAATTATAAAAATATACTTTATTTTATTATTTTATCTTGTCATTTGTAATAAAAAAAAATTAAATCGTTTGCAATAAAAATTTTAAAAATAGACCTTGTTGCATAGCAACAGGGGTAAAATATAAAAGCTGCAGTGGTGTGGGAGTTAATAATAGGCCCATGTAATAATTGCCCCATGCAGAAGGTAGGTCTAAAAGTTTTTTAAAAAAAAGAATTAAAGCAAAAAAATGGTGTTTATTGAAAATCAGTGATGATTAATTAAAATGATATATATATATATATTAGAAGAGACTTAAACTCAATAGCTTCTTACCATTATGCATTCCATTTTATACAACCAATACACATGATCTCCAATAGATATATATTTTATGATAAACCAGCACTCATCAGTTGGTCCAGAACACCATCTCCCATACATATGTACAAACGTGCTCAGCATATAATAAAGTAGAACTAATTCAAACTTTAATGGACAGGGTTCAATCTTCTCCACCCTCCAATTCTTCAGCTATCCATATCATTAAAAATCTCGTGATGAAACCCTCAAAGCCCTTGTTGATGCTAATATTATATATATGGATCTAATTCACTCATTCTTTCATTTTTGGTGCCACAAAGATGTTAACCAGCCATAAGATATTTAAAGCCTGGAATCATCAGTAATGTTAAAAGCTGAAATATCCAGAGTGGCTGATGTCAACCCTGAGAAGATTGATATCTGAGTGACCTAAAAACTGTGAGTTTTCATAAATTGTGGTAAAATATTGTCAATGGCATGGTAAGGGTGTAGTATGCCTGTCATTGTTAAACCTATCTTCTCCTGCTCAATATAAAACTGACCAGCAAATATATGCTTATTCTTAGTTTGCTGCCATTGTTGAACAATAAACTGAATGTTATTTGCATAATATTAGGATAAAGAATACTAAAAATATTTAATTCTAGATTTATTGTTACTGAGATTGAAATTTAATTTAATTTATTTAGATCAAAAGCTCTAATTACTTCATATTCAATTCCATTATCTTATCCTTTTTTAAAAAAATTTACATTCTCAGAAAATAAATTCATTATTTGAGCAAAATAATGAAATAAGAAATTCTGCTTCATTTATAAGATTTAATTAATATTAGAAAATTGAAATTAACTATTATTTAAATATTCTGTAATGATTTTTTTTAAATTAATAACGTTATTTAATAATAATTGGCATTTTTCTTTTTGAATATTCAAAAAAAAAAGTTTTTACTTGTTATTATTATTTTATTTTTTTTTACTTTCAAATACGATTTTTTTTAGAATCCTCTCAAATAATATTAAACTTAATTTTTAAAATAGACAATCTTTTATTTATTAAGATGATCAGTTTTTTTTATGAGATATTTGTTTTTAAGGGCTGTTTAAATTTATTTATATAAACATCCCTATGAATTTTCTATAAGATAATTAAAAAAAAATAATGCATATATATATATATATTGACAACAGTTTGAAATTGTTTATTGTTATTGATATTGGAATTGTCTAAGTATTAACTGGTATTTAATTAATACAGTAAAACAATATTTTTAAAAAAATAAATATATACCACAATTTAATAGAATTACTTTCAACTATCTATGTAGTCGTTATCAACTAGATTCAAATTGTATTAGAAAAAATCGTTACAAATGTAAACAAAAAGTAATATGTCATACATCAATTTTCCCACAATTCATTAATTTTTATATTGGCGGCCTGTCTATTTATCAAATGTTGCTTTTCACTTTTTAATTAACATAGCTTCTTCTAATTTGTGTTTATTATTATTTCTTTCAATACACAAAATCTTAACTTTATTAAAATCAAAACCATAATTACATTATATAATTATGTTTTTGATTTTGATTTTAATAAAGTTAAGATTTTGTGTATTGAAAGAAAAAATGTAATTATGTTTTTGATTTTGATTTTAATAAAGTTAAGATTTTGTGTATTAAAAGAAATAATAATAAACACAAAATTAAAGAAGCTATGTTAATAAAAAGTGAAAAGCAACATTTGATAAATAGACAGGCCGCCAATATAAAAATTAATGAATTGTGGAAAAATTGATGTATGACATATTACTTTTTGTTTACATTTGTAACGTTTTTTTCTAATACAATTTGAATCTAGTTGATAACGACTACATAGATAGTTGAAAGTACTTCTATTAAATTGTGGTATATATTTGTTTTTTAAAATATTGTTTTACTGTATTAATTATTGTATTGTTTTGAATAATTATATATATTTTATTATAATTGGAATACAGACATTGATTAATTTTATTTTTATATATATATACACACACACACAGTTAACTAAATATATTATTAAAGATTTTCCTAATAGAATTACAAAAACAAGTTGATCTGAGTTGCTGATTGACCCTAAATTTATTTTCAACCAGTGGGTCCAGTCATTAGCCTACCCAGACATTCTTACATCAGATAATGGCCAGGATCTCTTCTGAATTAGTGTAAGGTTTTTTTATCTGCTAAGATGTCAATTCTGGTCTATGGATAACTTTAAATACAATTTGTTTCCCAAATATATACTTGATTATCTCCTCCCAGTTTGATTAAATATAAAACAATTTAAGATTGAAAATTTTTATAATCAGTCTATTTTTTTTTTTCTAAATTTACCCTGACTTGTTTATTGTAAAAAAAGTTCATTAATTAATTTTTTTCATTATTCCACTTTTCATTTTGATTTATACAACTTTTTTATATATTTTGTGTATTTATTTAATATTATCGTTTATATATTTCATAACATTGTATATATAATAAATATCTATTATAAAATAATAATTGTAATAAAATTGTAATAAAAATAGTGAATTATAGCAGTGATAATATATATTTTTAATAACTATAATAATAACCATATAGATACTTTCAGTTGATTTCTTAATCTTTTTCAACTGAAAGTTAAGAAATTAAGTGAAAATACTTCTGTAGTTTATTATAGTTATTTATAAAATATATTACTGTCATAATTCATTATATATATATATATTTTAACGATCGGGGGAGGAGACTTACGTAAACTGCACTACAGGGCGCCATCTAGGCATTTGAACCTAGAAAAATTTATAAAGTAGGCAGATACGTAAGTCAAAAAAAAAAAAAAAATTTTTTTTTTTTAAATTTTGCATCCGGTCGTTAGCCCATGTCACTAGCTCAAGGAGTAGCAGAGATTTTAAAACATTTATAAGTTTCAATAGACTTCTATTCTCAAAGATATATTAAATATTTAGAACAATAAAACAAAAGAAGCCACTGCCAGTAATTAACACACAAATAGATTTTTATTAACGCACATTTAAAATTGAAGATTAAATTTATTTTTAGATTTTAACATTAATATTTTTTTTTTAAAAATTTAAATTACTATTTTAAATAGATCGCACAGATTTACTTTAAAATGTTGGGTATAGATCGCTTACATAGATTCCATGGTCAAAAACATTTCAAAATAAACATAAATGATCAAAATACAAAATTATTGATGCCGACAATCGCAGAGGGAAACTTATAAGTAACCCAATAGTATTCACCATAAGATACTTGCATTGTCACCAATAACTTAAAAGACATCCGAATAAATACATTTTAGATACTCACCGTAAGGTATCATTATTTATCGAATGTTTATATATTTTGATAAAATATGAAAACCAAAATATAATTAACCGCAAACGAATCCATGCAAGCGTCTATAAACAACTTAAATTTAATACATTTTAGTTAAAACATAATACACACACAAAAAAAAATGAACTGGAAATGATTGCTTAAACATCTACATAAAAAAATAGCAATAATTGAATTTGCATTCTTTAAGTCAGATAAGAGTTATTTTCAGTTATTAATTACTTGCAATTTTAGGAAAGTTCTTATTAGATAGACACAATAGTTTATACTTTACGGATTTAATAGATTGAGAAGTCCATCTTCGTGATCACTTTCGTAGATTTTGTCCTTTGAAATGAAACCGCGACTTGCCATGCATTTGGTCAGGAACTGTCATCCAGAGGCCTCAACTGGTTGTCCGGAAAATTAAATTTATTGCAGACTTCCACATCGTGAAAATCTGCAATATAGCTAGTTATAACGATCTATTCATAGTCAGCTCTCAGATAACAATTCTAATAATAATTTGGCTTTTATATTTTTATTAGTCTCTTATCATTAGATCTTGAGATTCAATGAGCAAGACGTCACTAATCCATTCGTGTTTCAGTTATGGTCCGTGCTGTCATTTTCGTGTTTGGATTGGTCATTTAATTCCTTTGTATTCTCTTATCTGACCATTTAATTTATTTTACATGCCTCACGAGGTAGTTTGCTTTTGAACAATCATTTAATTAATAAGACAATCATTTCCATTTTCTAAGACTATAGAAATCAACATTATTTCTATTTTTAAAATATCAATCTTTATATCTTTACTTTTTACAAAAAAAATTACTTTCAAATATTTTTATTTTTTAAAAGTTTTTAAAGTTGTCCATCATGCGATCTATATATATTAAACAACTTTTAATTTTCAGTTTTTTAAGTTTTTTTTTCTTTTTAATAAATCCAATTTTATTTACGATCTTTTTATTTTCATTTTAAAATAATGTAACGGCATATATTCCGTTACATACGGCCCCACGTTGGGCGCCATTTTAATGATCGGGGGAGGAGACTTACGTAAACTGCACTACAGGGCGCCATCTAGGCATTTGAACCTAGAAAAATTTATAAAGTAGGCAGATACGTAAGTCAAAAAAAAAAAAAAAATTTTTTTTTTTTAAATTTTGCATCCGGTCGTTAGCCCATGTCACTAGCTCAGGGAGTAGCAGAGATTTTAAAACATTTATAAGTTTCAATAGACTTCTATTCTCAAAGTATATATTAAATATTTAGAACAATAAAACAAAAGAAGCCACTGCCAGTAATTAACACACAAATAGATTTTTATTAACGCACATTTAAAATTGAAGATTAAATTTATTTTTAGATTTTAACATTAATATTTTTTTTTTTTTAAATTTAAATTACTATTTTAAATAGATCGCACAGATTTGCTTTAAAATGTTGGGTATAGATCGCTTACATAGATTCCATGGTCAAAAACATTTCAAAATAAACATAAATGATCAAAATACAAAATTATTGATGCCGACAATCGCAGAGGGAAACTTATAAGTAACCCAATAGTATTCACCATAAGATACTTGCGTTGTCACCAATAACTTAAAAGACATCCGAATAAATACATTTTAGATACTCACCGTAAGGTATCATTATTTATCGAATGTTTATATATTTTGATAAAATATGAAAACCAAAATATAATTAACCGCAAACGAATCCATGCAAGCGTCTATAAACAACTTAAATTTAATACATTTTAGTTAAAACATAATACACACACAAAAAAAAAATGAACTGGAAATGATTGCTTAAATATCTACATAAAAAAATAGCAATAATTGAATTTGCATTCTTTAAGTCAGATAAGAGTTATTTTCAGTTATTAATTACTTGCAATTTTAGGAAAGTTCTTATTAGATAGACACAATAGTTTATACTTTACGGATTTAATAGATTGAGAAGTCCATCTTCGTGATCACTTTTGTAGATTTTGTCCTTTGAAATGAAACCGCGACTTGCCATGCATTTGGTCAGGAACTGTCATCCAGAGGCCTCAACTGGTTGTCCGGAAAATTAAATTTATTGCAGACTTCCACATCGTGAAAATCTGCAATATAGCTAGTTATAACGATCTATTCATAGTCAGCTCTCAGATAACAATTCTAATAATAATTTGGCTTTTATATTTTTATTAGTCTCTTATCATTAGATCTTGAGATTCAACGAGCAAGACGTCACTAATCCATTCGTGTTTCAGTTATGGTCCGTGCTGTCATTTTCATGTTTGGATTGGTCATTTAATTCCTTTGTATTCTCTTATCTGACCATTTAATTTATTTTACATGCCTCATGAGGTAGTTTGCTTTTGAACAATCATTTAATTAATAAGACAATCATTTCCATTTTCTAAGACTATAGAAATCAACATTATTTCTATTTTTAAAATATCAATCTTTATATCTTTACTTTTTACAAAAAAAATTACTTTCAAATATTTTTATTTTTTAAAAGTTTTTAAAGTTGTCCATCATGCGATCTATATATATTAAACAACTTTTAATTTTCAGTTTTTTAAGTTTTTTTTTCTTTTTAATAAATCCAATTTTATTTACGATCTTTTTATTTTCATTTTAAAATAATGTAACGGCATATATTCCGTTACAATATATATATATATATATATATATATATATATATATATATACTTTCAAACTCCCCACAGCTTTCCAATCTACCTTATACACTGATCATATGACCACATAGATGTGGAAAAAATAAATGATCTTCAATATAAGTATTTCATGTTTGAGAATTTCATCCTTGGATTTTCAATGATATGGATGGCTAAAGAGTTGAAGAGTGGAGAAAATTGAAGCTTGTCCATTAAAGTTTAAAAATTTTCTATCTTAACATAAACTGAGCAGTGATTTTATATATGTGTGGGAGATGGTGATCAAGACAAACTGATGAGTGCTGGTTCAGCACAAAATATTATATTGGAAATCATTTATCTTTTCACATGTATATGGGCATGTGTATCAGTTATATAAGATGGATTGGATAGCTGTGGAGAGTTTGAAAGTCTCACATGCATTCTTATGATTTGAGAAAGAGGACGTACTGAGGAAGGTATTTGATATTGTATGGAAACATCAGCATTTAGCTTTTTCACTACATGGAATATCCCGCAAATAACAATAATAATATATATCAAAAATTATTCCAAATTCAAAACTGAACCAGACTAGTCAAAGAAATAAACTCTAAAATACAACGAATGGTTTCATTGCTACAAGCCAATTTCTCATGTGTAAAAGACTACAAGATAGAAACATATTTATACTAAACATTACCCACAGTTCTACTTACATCCCATACACCCTTAATATTAAAAAAACTTTTAAACAAGTTAATTGCTTGAAAATCATAAATTTTTAATAATAAAGATTCTTTAACCCTTCTTTTTTTATTTCTCTCAAAGAAAGAAGCCTTAGCCTCATCGAAACTAAGTCTGACCTGTTTCTCTTTTATAGATATATAAAGCAGAACTGAAATATTTTTTCTAACCCTACTTTATGTACTTTTATTCTTTCATTTAAGCTCAAACTACTCTGATCTATATATACATATAACAAACATAATTAATCTATAATAAAAAAAAAGATAAGGGATACATGAAATAAATCTGATTAAAAAGACGATATTTTTTCAAAGTCTTTTAGACTTTTAAATAAAAAATATATTTGAAAAAAAAAATTAAATGCTTTTATTTATATAAATCCTCTAAAAAGTAAAACATTAAATTTTCTTCAGCTTTCACAAATAAAAGTATAAAGCACTGATCATGTTTGGAAATAATCTTCATTTTATTTTCTGTCAATTTTATGGGTCCCATATGAAAATTTAACTTAACTTTTTATTACATTTATTTAAATAAATTGCATGACTTTAATTTTTTTCTAACTTTACAACTATATGTAACAATGAATTATCAAAACGATATGAATTTATTAAATTATATTTTGAAAATATTGAGTGAAATTACATGAGTTTAAAATGAATCACATATAAAATTATAATTCAAACTTTTTGACAAATGTTTTGTTAAAATTGTTTACAAACTCAAATAATTGAGAATATATATGTATGCAAAGTTTCAATTGTATAGAAAATTGGGGTGTAGATGAATTCATTTTTAAATTACAAGGAATATGGCACTAGAATTCACTAGCATTGATATTATTTTTAAAATTAATTGTTTACTAATTTTTTACTAAAATCATTTGCAAACTCCACAAAAATATATTGTCTATTAGAAATATATAGGTATGTAAAGTTTCAATTAGATCAGAAAATGGAAACTGGGTAAAAATTGAGTTACAAGATTTTATTTTAGACAGATTAAAAACATTTGGTAAGAGGAAAAAATTAAAAAAGATGATTGAATAGTCTGATGAATTTCAAATGAAAAAATAAAAAGGCCAGGAATTAATTAGTAAAAAATAAATTGTTTTGCTTTATTAATTTAATTATTGCTGTGTACAATTTTGTGTTGATAAGAAGATATGCATATATTGTATTTTAAATGTTTTATATTGTTATTTGCAAATAAGTGTATACATTATATAGAAAGTACCTATATACTAAAAAAACTATAGATAATTAAAAATAATTTTTATTTAAATTTTAACAGAGTTTGAATGCTTTAAAAATAGAGGTTTATAAAAAGGCAGTAAAAGTCTACTGCTGAAAGTGAAAAATTTTATAAATTTGAAAAAACCTTGAAATTAGATGATGTTTTGGTATAAGAGGATTCTACTTGTATTGTTTGTTTGTTTTACATTTTTTAAAAAAAGCGTACATACTTTGAAATAACATATTTGTAATAGTATTAAAATAATTGATAATCTGTAATTATCACTTTTATAAAAAGAAAAAAAGACATTTTTATATAGTAAATTAAATAAAATAAGTTTACATTTGTAAAAGATATTTCTGTTTTGTTTTTGTTTTTTTTTGCCACTAAACATTTATTTGCAACAGTTTTTATATATTTTTGAAATAATCATTTATGTATTATTAAAAAACTGTAAGCATTGGTTAAATTTAATGCATTTGTAAAACATGTTTTGGTTGTTTTCTCTTAGCATGTTGAAACCACTTGAGGGCGTAATTTCTATGTAAACAAACAGAATTATAATGTTCTTTTTTTTTTTTCAACTTTATAGTGCTTTTTTTTTTTGATTTACAATAAAATCATAAATAATGAAATTTATCTAAAATAAATAAAAAATAAATTGGATAAACCTTTTTTTTTTAATTTTTCTAAAATGAAATCTGTAATTTTAACAAGAATAAAAACAATATTTTGGTGACACAAATAAAATTTTAGCATGAAGAAAAATAAATAATTTCTCCAAAACAAAAACATTGTGGCCACACAAATAAAATTGTTAATTTTAATAAGAATAAAAAAAATAATTTCCCCAAAACAACATTGTGGCCATGCAAATATAATTTGTAATTTTAGTAAAAATAAAAACAAAGAATTTATTCAAAACAACATGTGGCCAAAAAATAAAGCCGGTATTTTCGATTGGTCTTGTGATTTATCTCTCACAAACGTAAATTTTAGTGTGAATTCATAAAAATCACACTTACACCTCCCCTTTTACAATTGATTAAAATGTCACCCTTGTCTAGAGAAGTGGGCAAAGTTTCCACAATTTTTATTACCTTATACTACATCATTGGATTTGGAAAATAATGACTTGGGCATGCAGATTTGAAGACTTTTGACAGTCTCAACTACAGACACCCTCACAAAATACCGTAGCAAAATTAAAAATGAGATTGTTCATAGAAATTGCGTAACACAAAGTTCACCATCAAGCAGCAGTGACAGAATAACCCCCCTACTTCTGGGCTGTATAACACATCCTATTTCTGTGTTGTAGCATAGAAATAGATACTGTAGCTAAATTTAAAATGGGATTATTCGTACAAATTGCTTAACACAAAGTTCACCGTAAGTGGTGGCATTCTCTGCAGCATAGAATAAACATTCTATTTCTGTGCTGTAGCATAGAAATAGGCACCACAGACAAGTAAACAGACTATTTCTATGCTTAACTATTGAAATAGAATGTTATATAGCAGCATGGCCACTTAAACAGCATATTTCTATGCATTTGCATAGAAATTATGCCCTCGAGCAGTTTCAGCACGCTAAGAGAAAACAACCCAAGTGTGGTTCAAGTGTCTATATATATATATATATATATGTATGTATATATTAAATATTTATTATATATAATTTTATACAGAAGTTTATTTACTTGTTAAAATACTTGAGAAGTTGTGATGCTTTCTGTTTCACACATATTAACATTTGTCTGATTTATAAGTCTTATATAATCTAAAGTAATAAGTTAACATTGGATTCCTTTTAAATTAAAGCTAAGTCAGATAAATATTTTTACTAGATAGTATCATTTTAATTCACAATGCCATTTTTAATTAATTGTTTTTCTAATTACATCACAGCTGCATCTAAAAAAATTAATGGAAATTTCTGTTATAATTTCTATATGTATTTAATATATATATATATATATATATATATATATATATATATATATATATATATATATATATATATATATATATATTTATCTATATAACCAAACATAAAATAATTATAAGGGATTTAAATTTAAACTTTTAAACTCCCTACATCTATTCAATTTATCTTATATAACTGATACACATGACCACATACCTGTGAAAAATATAAATGATCTCCAATGTACGTTTCAGCACAAAATACATATATTGGAGATCATTTATTTTTTTCACATGTATACGGTCATGTGTATCAGTTTATAAGATAAATGGATAGATGTAGGGAATTTGAAAGTTCAAGTTGAAATCCTTTATAATTTATATATATATATATATGTGTGTGTGTGTAGGTATGCATTGTAATAAAACAAATGTGTGCACATATCCACTAAATGACTTATATCACAAGTTATATTATTAATTATGCAACAGAATTTCTCCTGAACAATTAGGGCCAATTATTTAATAGAACAATATGTAACAGCTATATTTTTTCCAAGTTTTATTTATATAGGATGGAATTCAGGCCATTTATTCTTCAAAAGTCTTTATATTTCTACATTTAGATCTAAATTTAATAGAGAAACATGAATATTCAAGAATATAAAGCACCAAAGAAAGAATACCAAAAATTAACAAAAAATGTAATTAACATAATTATTTTAATATTTGAATTGCTACTTACCTAATGGTAGGCATAAAACTTAATAAATAAATATATTTTTACTTATTTGGCAGAATCGTTACAGTTGCACATATATGCTCCAAATGTTAATTTTTAAAAATTAAACTTAACTTCAAAATTCAAATATTTTAAATAAGTTTTAGTGATCCAATCATGTCCTAATGCACATACATAATATATATCTATTCAAATTATTGTATATTTATAATCATTAACTGACCAAACAATCTCATCTTAAAATAAACATAACTATCACTAACATTTAACTACATAAATTTATTACATTTTAGTAAAATATAAATTATTATGTATGACCATTTAATTGATATAAGAAGTTAGTGTTTTGCATTGGTGATCGAGAGGTCAGCGTGACTGTCTTGCACTTGCAGGCAGTGGCCCGGATTGCGGGTTCGCGTTCCGGCCGATGCTATGACACTTAAAAAAAAACTTAGTCTGAAAAAAAAAAAACACTTTTGTTGCTGCAGATTTTTAAATTTTTTTTATAAGAATGCTACTTTTTCCTTTTTCTTTTCTTTCAAATAAAAGACCTAAATATAACAAAAACTATGCATAGTTGATTTGATAATAACTTAAAGTAAATTACTTCAGGGCTTGTAAGTAGGATGAATCATTTCAGAAATCTTATTACAACTTTCTAATTTTAAAGATAGTGCAATATGTAAAAATTACTGTTGCAGCAGTCAATAGAAATTTGAATTAAATGAATTCTTTGATGATTTTTGTATAAATATCAATACTTTTTAATTTTTCATGAAAGTACAGCGCATTTGACTTTCAAACTAATGGCAAAGGATAGTTGACAGAACTCTGGAGAAGACTTGCAATTGATTCAAATATGGGTTTCATGATCTTTTAATGTTATATGACATTGTTTGATGATTGACTGAACTGATTCAGCCTACAAATTAAGTCATTTTCTTTACTCAGTTCTCTCTGACTAAATTGTGATCTTTCCATATTATATGCTTCTGAATAAATAAACTGACCAATATAATGTTCATTACTTATTGTCTTGCCTTAGATTGGAAATCACTACCCACTCAATTAACCATCTCTGCTTCTATAGATTATTAGCCTTTTTATCAATTCTTTTGTTTTCTTATATATATTAAAACATTTTTGAATAAATAACAATATGTCTTTGATTCGTTGATAATATGATTCTTGTTTTTTAATGAACCCAAAAATTATACCGTGATCTATAAACACAAGAGCAAATTATTTTTTCTAATCTCAGAGTTAATTAATTAGTTCTGCCTTCAAAATCAAACAACTTGTTTTAATAAAGAAATGAAATTAAAGTAAAAGAGAAAAACAAATGTTTATAATATATAAAATAAATTTGTTATTCTATATCTAATTAAAGATATAAAAATATATGATATAAAAAATAATTGATTTATCATGTAGCATAATTTTACATGTTGTAGTATTAATTATTATCATGGTGTCTCTCTCCATATAGCAGGTTTGAAAACCTTTTTAAAATTTAAAAATCTGCAAATTTTAATCTAATAGAAAAAATAATATAGAGAATTATAAAAAAAAATTATTGATGAGAGTTGGATATTCTAAAGTTGTGCTTGATAAGAAAAAAAATTACATATAAATATAAAAACTATTAAAGCCTATAAAGATGTAGGATTGATATACCCTATATATACCATATGAATAAGAGTTTAGTATAGGTTTTCAATGTACCTCTATTTTTAAATAGATTAATAGTTATAAAAATAAGATTGAAAATAATGATAAAGCATGGTTGTTTTATGCTCTAATGTTAGATTTATGGAGAAAGAGAAAACAATAGAATTTATAATTGTGTATGTTTGGATATGAATAGAAAACCAGTCATAATGCCAAAATCATATTTCTCTGTGAAAAATAATAAAAAAAAAACTTAAAAGAAGCTTGGCAATAAGTAGTTCAAAAATTTTTATTAATGAAAGAGCCAATAGTTTTATGTTTACTAAGACCAGGTGTTCAATTTTTAATGGGTATTTATATATATAATATAATAAAATCTCTGGAATAAGCTCTATAATATATAAAATAGCAATATATAAAAATAAATAATAGTCATGGCCATTTTAAAGGTATAATTACTATCTTAAATAGTATTTTACTTTTTTAAAAAAAAAAAATCATTAAAGTCACACAACATTAATCGTCAACACGAATGATTAACTTTTCATAATTTATATATAACATTACAATTATATTGTTCATTTAAACTATTCATTTTTTCCCCCTAAAATCATTTTTTACATGAAAAATAAAAATATTGTCAAGGCAAAAACTTTCACTATAAATAACTGAATATTCTACAAGCACAGATTTAAATCTATCCACAGGATATCATATTTTATTATAATTAATAATCGCTTTGTGTACTGTTTGTAATGAGTAGTATATGCGGTATATATTTCACGCAAATAAAATCATCAGTTAAACAAATAAATGAATTACAATAAATAAATAAATGACCATTGAGTTTATTCAGCTGAGTACTTTTGAAGGAATACCTTCATTATCAAAGCTATGTGCAAAATAAATTCCGGAATAAAAATTCAAGTTAATGAATTCATTTTCACCAATATAACGTGATCTACTCCCCATAACACTTTATATATATATTATATTCCTTGGGTTTATCAAGAATATCCTTCCTATCAATAATTAATCTGCACTATTAAACTAAGAAGAAACCAATGTTTTTCTTCCATGATGTATGTGTAAATTTATATAATGTATTTAAAATATATTTTCTGTTGTATCCTTTATTCAATAATTTATGAGCATATATTATAATTTACCATTTTGAAATTTACACAATATATTATTTTTAGATAAAGTTTTAAATGCAACCAATTTATGCATAATAGAAACATTTGACTTGGGATGCACAACTCGCCTAAATGACAAAGATTTCATTAACATATTGTAATTAATTATATTCTCTCTATAAAAATAAATCAGGATATTTTATATTATAGAAACTATCCTTGGAAGTCAGTCTATTTCAACCCATCAATTTCATTTCATTTAATTAAAAGATAATTTACAATAATAGATGATCTAACAATAAGCACATACGTGCATAAAGCAAATGATAGTAAAAGAGAGATCTTATAATAAATAATAAAATGATAAATATAAAAGTTATTTTTTTAAAAAAAGTTAAACCTATTAAATGATGGTAATGAACAGAAAAAGAAGTATAATAAATAAGAAATATGTATTGAGCTAAGTAATAAGCATATCAAAGCAAAAGTTTAATAAAGTAACATATTAAGATGTATTGAAGCCAAAATATTAAATAAGATAGTAAATAAGCTACTTAAGATAAAATAAAGTTAAAATATGTTAAAATAATTTAGATGTAATAAGGTCAAAATCAACCCAGTACAAATGCCATCCAAGTGGGAGCCAAAGTGCCAAAAATGACCCAGTGTAATTAGAATTTAAAATTATAAAGTCCAAAATTAAAAATTAAATTAAGTGTTAAATTGCATAGTAATAAAAGTGAAATTGGTGAGCAGTGTGAAAAGAGAAATAGACCAAAGCAAACAAATTATAATATTAAAAATTAAGATAATTAAAAATATAAAATAAAAAGAGTAAGATATGCAATGCAAATACAAAGGAGAGAGAAGAAAAAAACAGTCAGAGAAATAAATAATTTATTATTGGGCAATGTTTATAGTCAAGTGGGAATTAAAGAACTGAGGGGGGGTTTGGAGTTAGTCGAACACTTCATTCAAGTTAAAATATTTAAAAATAAATAAACCAAGTAAAATAAAATTTATGTTGAAAGTCAGGAATAATTATAAAACTAAATTTAATGCATACTCAAGCCAAAACAAAAATGGAGATTCAAAATAAAGAAGGTGACATACTCAGCAAAGGGCAGGAAGTCACCGATAAAGTGGAAAAAAGTAACATAAAAGGAAATAAAATCATGAAGTGGTTTGAGGAATGATTTGAAAAAGAAATAGAATGGTTAATACAGGAAATGATGATAACCCAAATATTAGAAGATAGGGAAAGAATGAAAATATGAAAGCAAGTATAAAACAATTAACAGATAAATTAAATAAAATTGAAAATAAACAGGAAAGTGCAAATAAGTTGCACAATTAGATAGCTTGAACCTGAATCAGAAAATAAATCTGACTCAGAAATTAAGCCAGAACCAGAAATTATTTCTGACTCAAATGATAACCTTGAGTGTGAAAATAAATATGTGTCAGAAGTAAAACATAACAAAAAGGTAATAGAAAAAATAGAAATAGTAAAATTAAAAGGCAAAGAAGAGAAGGGTAAATCACAAAGAAAAAAATGTAAATATTCTTGGTAAGGAAGAGAAAAGCATAAATATGTATGCACATTTAGTTAATAGCCCTGTTAACATAAAGAAAGTTATAAAACTATGTGCTGAAAGGAAAACGATCGAGAAAATTGTAAAGTTACTTAATGCATTTGATAGCATGAGGCCAGATTATAAAGCCAAAGAAAAAGAATTTAAACTCTTTGAAAGAGAGAAAAATATAAATGTTGTGAGTTACAGCTTGTATAAAAATGATTGGGATAAAAGAAATAGATACAGAGAGTCATATAATCCTAGAAACATGATGATCAATATACTAGCTGTGATCCAGAACCAACCACCTGAAACACCAAGGCCTAGAAGTAAGTCGAGATTTCCTGGTCCAAGTATTTACATAAGAAACCTAAAAATACTACTTAACAGAGGTTAGGGGGGTGGGGTAGAGTTTATATTAACTGGATGGATTTTTTTAATTAAAAAAAAGTTTATTGTACATGGATTATGAATAAATATGGAAATAAAATTAAACAAATAAAGTTGACTAAATAAAATAAAATGTTTTTTTATATTATTAACAAAAATAAAAAAGTATATAAATGACATAAATAAAAATATTTTAGAGAATCGATACCCAATAATGGTGATAAAAGAGTAGATAAATGCAAGTAAAATGAGAATTTGTTATTTAGAGTAAAGTAAAATAATAAAGTTTTAGAGTAAATATACAAAAATAAAATAAAAATTTCTTTAGAAAATCAAAACAAGAAGATAAAAATAAATAAAATGAATAAAGTCTATAATAAATAGAATGAAATCAATAATAAAAAATTAAATAAAAGATTGTGAAATAATCTCTCAAGAATGTATATTGTGTTTGGGTTGGTAGAATCATGAAGGGTGGGAGATGCAAATAAAAAGTGAAAAGTGTGTTAAGTGTAGACTGTCACTATAAATATAAGACATGGAATGGGCATGAAAACAGAGGGAATAGTCTGATACAATGAGGATCTGCTAGAAAGGTCCTGGGCCTATTTGACACTGGGAGATGTCATCCCAGTCTATTATCTAAAAAATGTGTACATTGGAAAGAGAATTCCAGACTAGGCCACAAGTCAGTTTTGTTGAAAGGAAAATTTCCAACAT
Organism: Epiperipatus broadwayi; assembly: GCA_028023455.1. Taxonomy (NCBI): domain Eukaryota; kingdom Metazoa; phylum Onychophora; class Udeonychophora; order Euonychophora; family Peripatidae; genus Epiperipatus; species Epiperipatus broadwayi. The sequence goes on from JAQFVV010012402.1 coordinate 7,181,740, forward strand.
CATATAATTAAAAAAAACCTCATTTTAGTGTAAGCCAAATGGTCAATAGCTGAATACTGCTATTCGCAGTGATCCCTGTATTTTCCAGGATGCAAATCCATGGGAGAAAGTCTTAGTCTCATTCAACCTGCTGATAGAGAAATTCCCAGCACAGTAATAAAGTTAGAGAAATTCCCAGCACAGTAATAAAGTTAATGTTATAGTATTGTTTATTGCATAAGTCGGATATAAGCAGATGTGTTCTGTCATTTATGGCATTCAACCTTTCCATACACATCAGAAAGATTTATGTTGTCTGTGGTGGCTATCACATATGACATAATCATTGCAAGTCAATGTAGATTATAACCTGTGAGATGAAGCAGCATAAGAAAAATCACCATCTTTGATGTGTACAATTCAAAACTTATTTTAGATAAAAATAAATAAATAAAAATTAAAAGTAAAAAACCAAACAGTAAGGAAAAAAGTAGAAGGTCATAGCTAAAATGGGATCAAATTGACACATTTTACCTTTCAAACAAGGGAAGAGTGTGATGTAATGCTAGTGAGATATGTTATAAACTTACATGTATTTAAAAAATATTTGATCAAATTTATTTGAAAGAATAGTTAAAGAAATAGTTATTTTAGAAGTAGTTTTAAAATGTGGTTTTGTAAAAGTAAAAGACTGCATTATATTGTGCTTTAAAAATAGAATAAAACTATTAAAAGTGGGTGGGGAAATGAACTAGAAAAAAAAAATTTAAACACTCTTGTTTTTATAAATTAAAAGAATAACAAAAAAAGTAAATCTTAGTAAAAATCTAAAATAAAAAAAGATTAATTAATTAGTGAAAGTAAACTTTTGAATGCCAGTAAATATTCCTGGCTGATTATGATATTGAAATTGTAATAATTAAAAACTATGTAAGCTATCTCTTTGGGATAAAAGTGATGAGATAGTAGATTAATCTAGAAAAAAGATTAGAATAAGAAAGAATGTAAAAATCAATCAGATTTAAAAAAATTTAATTAAAAAATAGATTTAAAATATGATAAAAACTAAAGTTATGATAAGGAAAAGAACAATGGGAGAGAAAGGATCTAAAAATCACAACTGTCTATTGTTATATTATTCTGCTCTTGAGTCTGTAAATCATTTCAGTCTTTATGCTATCATTGATTCATTACATTATTCATTTCTCCAGAGATTTAGAAATCTAAGTGCCAGATAAAGTTAGGCATTACTGCTGTGGAAAATATTATTTCAGAAGCCACAGAATTAGCAACATACATTGCTAGACTGCCTTAGAAGTATTTGATTAGGCTTCAGACCAAAAGTCCTCTACAAAATCAACTGACTCCACCTGAATCTTCATTGGAAACTGATGCCAAAATGTTGAAATAGAGACTGCTGCAAATTTTTTTCTCTTCCATTGTCAAACCAAAAAATGAAGTACAGGCTCTGAAACTATTGATGGAGACCAAAAAGCCAACCAGTTGGAAAGTAATAATAATGAACACCAAATGATCTGTGTCATATAATACCATGAAAAACCTAGGTAAACATATTTTCCATAATAATTGTCTACAGACACATTATTTTTAAATGAAATGAACTTTAAAGAAGGACTAAGATAAAATTCAGCCACTAATCATTTATATTTGTCTATGTAAATTTTCACATTATTATGTTATACTAAATATGTGTGCATAAATAAATATTGATATTTGTTTAATTATTACTTGATCTATTCTCTCTCTCTCTTATCACTGCATCACCATTTATTTAAAGAGATAAATGTTTATATTTGTTAAGTTAATGCACTGGACCCCCTGATTAAGAATGGAGCTAGCTTGGGATATTTCAAACACTAGCTGGTATGTCTGTTGTCTAATGATTCTGGCTATATAACATATGGTCAGCTCACACCTGAGTTTGATCCTCAAAACAAAAAATGCTTTGGGTGACAGGTTTTTGTTCCAGCAGTTGAGGTTGGCCATGATCAGAAAATTTTGTCATGTTATGCTTCATATAGCCCAATCTGGACAAGAGTACCATTGATGGTTATCCTATCAATGGTATTCTCCCCTCTCCTTGAAGGGCTGGTCCATTTCCATAGTATTAAAGATATAAAATAATAATTACCAAGAATTTATGTATCAAGCATGATAATAAGCTTAGTTATAAAGAGATGTTAAAGTAAATGTTAAAATTTATTAAAGTTTAGATTCCAAAAGATATTATTTTAAAAAATATTTAAAATTAGTAATAATATGGTAAGTTAGGAGGGATCTTGATCATTATATACTTCATGTAACACCTGAAACTGGCAATCCCATAGCCTGTTTTTTTTTTTTTCATTTTGATTTTCAAATATGGATATCAAATTTGAAGCAATAATTATTAATACATCATAGTTATAAAAGATTAAATAAAATGTAGCCAAAACAGATAAATATCAATTTCTGTTGTACAAAAGTATATGTTCCTAGAGTTATAGATATCAAATGTTGAACTACCAATATTGAATATTTTTTACTGTTTGTTTGCATAATATTCAGAACACTTAATTCTGTCAAAAAGAGAGAGATATAAATAATTTTTGATATTGTTTGAGACTAGAAATAGAAATATTTTTTTGTAATTGATAATTGTACAAGCAGTACAAATTATTATTGTGGACAGAGGGAGTTAGTTTTTATGAACATACATAGCATTAGTTGTAAATAGATGTGCTATTTCCATTATATAATAGTAATAATTAAAAGTTTTTAAAAGTGTAAACTGTTGGTAAAACACACAAATAAGTGTGTAACATAACATTTCTAGTGATATTATTCTCCTTTCTTTTTCAACCTTAGACTATTAGACATGTGAATTTTGACTTTAAGGAAATGCATTGACCAATTAGGCTATTCTGTCTAACCATCTAGGTTATTGTGTCAAAGATAGAGTATGTTAGAGATCACCTTAAATTCAATATTATAAATCTAAAGATACCAGGTTTGATTCTCTTGCTATTACTGACATTGGCCAGTAAGAACATTTGAAGAAAAGAGAAAAATAATGTCACTAAAAACATTGTGTTAAATACTAATCTGTGTTTATTACTACCAGTTGAATGTATTTGGAAAGTTTAAATAAAGAAATTGAATTGTTCTAAAAACATTTAGCAATTAATATTAGATAATGAATTATCATCACAAACTTTCAGAGAAACAGCTTATAAATATATCAATGATGAGTTTTAACAAGTATAAAATATAATTGTCAAATGTATCAATAAAGATAATAATTTATGGTCTAATTAATTTTAGAAATTCATTTATAATGATGGCAATACAAAAATATTAAGTACATTAAAATATTTGCAAGTTTATACTTTTTAATTAGAATAAAGATTAAATCTATGGCAAAATATTATTTGGAAAATGACTTGTTATTTATATAAGTAATAAGTAACTAAAGTTTAAGAAACAGGATATAAAAATTAGAGCTGCAATTAGAAAGGATTTGAACCCAGACTTTCAAGTTCCCTTCAATCATCCACTCCATTCTAGTTAAGAGATGTTTTTGAAAAAAAAACACTGTATTTAGGTGAATATATTAATCTTTAAGTAGAGAAAAACATCTTTTTTGACAAACAGATAAATGGTCTTATAAAATTTTTTATAAAAGACTTTATAGAAAAGTTATTTTACTCAATCATATCAGAGTGGAATAGCTATCAGAAGATATTAAATTAAGCCAATAAACATCACATGATCACCTTTTCTTATGCTTGCTCATAACTGTTATTAAAACAGGCAAAACTATATAGAGAATTTTGCCTGTTTTAAGATATTAAATTAGAAGTGATAGATTAATCATTAGACTATAACATTTGTCAGTTGTACAAAATAATAAACACTGACTGCTGAAAAAATAAGAAAGCTAGCTGCCAGTGAGGAAAGTATTTGTCTGTATACATGCCATTCATCAATAGTAAAATACATTCATGTTTATAGGTCTTTCAAGATGGTTGGTCAAGGACCACCAAGCATGCTTAGCTCATTGCCTTTCAGCCAAGTGGTGCCTAAGAGAATAAGTGACCAGCCTAAATCCAGTATAGAATTTAAAGTGTAGTTTCTTACTTGTTTTGCCAAAGAATATGGTGATCTGATACAGAGATTATTTTCACTATTGTCTTGTTTGTCTATAATAACCTACAATTTAACCATTATTTAAATCACTCAGAGAATTAAAGATGACTGTATCTTAACAAACAATTGAATAGGAATAGAGTCAACAAGAGAAGCTGACCAGCCAAAGCACTTTGAAACAACTTCAAGCACAATTAATACATTTTTTTTTTAATAATACCCACATTAAACATTTAAATACTAATAAGAAATGTTAATATTTCCATTTAATAAAACCTTGTTATGAAGCATTATTTATTTGTATATTTTAAAGTTCTTTTTTAGTCTATTACAGGGGATTTTTTATTATTAATAATTTTCATTTCCTTCCCATGTTGGCATGCTGAAAGGGATATATTCTCACTTTTTATGTGACTAAGTTGTGAAATTGGATGTAGGAGGAAATATATCTCTATTAAATCGAAGATTTAAAAACTCATTAATCTAAATAATTTCTCGTAAATGTTATTTTATTTTCTATTAACAGAACATTCATTATTGTTTTACATAAGTATTTGCAGCGCCTCTTGTTACCCAATTGATGACCAGTGTGACCTGGTCGAAACATCGGTATATATATATACTTTCAATAAATTATATATATATATATATTAAAGTTTAAACAGAATTGTGAATAAATCTGACTCATCTATCAGATATTCCCAAGACTGTAATATAGTAGAGAGTAATTTCAAATGTATTGGTGTATAGTTAAAAACTAATTAATACTAGAATAAGATTTAGTGAATATATTTTAAGTGTAAATCGTAGATAATATGTACGAAAAAATGAAACTGAAATACGGTAATAAATTTAAGTCTAAAACTTTATTATTTGCTAAGCTAAGCAGTTTTTCATACACTATACATAATACAAATAAAATGTCAGTTAATTAAAAACTATATTTAAATTCTATAACATGTAGAGTTATAATTGGGATTTTATTAATATTCTTTTATATTTATTTTAATATTTAATTTCATATTTACTTACATAAATAAGAAATGAATTTAGAATACATTCAGTACAAGCAAATTACGTATTTACTTTAATAAAAAGGTTGTTGATTATTTAATGTAACCTAATCTCATTTTATTCTTATTTGCCTATACAGAAATGTTTTTCATAAGTTTAACTAATTAACAGTTGTTAATGTGTGTGACCATCATTCTCAGTGTGTGTGATTTTTGTGAGTTAGAACCTTGAGCAATACAATTAGAATTATCAGAAATTCAGAAGGAGTTGTATTAAGATTTATAGACTAGTTCTTTAAGCCTGAAGATAGTACTCTATACGATGGTTTTCACTGTTGGTCAGTACAAAATCAAAACTACCTTTTACAGATTATATCTTTTTCCAACATTTTTGTAGTTAAATGATGTATCTGAAATTGCGTCAGTATTCTGAAAGAAATTTCTGCTAAAAAGTCTGGATAGTACAGAGTACTTTTTGTGATTTTTATCATTAATTTAAAAGTCAGGTATGTGATGACACATATAATACTTAAATATTTTGAAGATAGCAAGTGTTAAATTTATGTTTTATTAGTAAATTACTGAGTGATGAAATATTAACTTAAGAGTAATATTGAACTTGAACATCGAGTCTGATATACTTATTGTCATATTACATGAGCATAAGACATCGTTTATTCACATTGCTTTTGAGTTACTCAGACTTTAAAATGTAATCAATAATCTAGAAAATTAGTTACTGTGTATTATATAAACCAGCAACTAAACAGTGCAGCAACTTCCATTATAGTAAATATATCTCTTAGAGTAGTATAATGGAAAATAACTGTTACATCACATAAAACAATTTGAGCATTATCATTTGTCAGACTTTACCATGCTATATTTCTTATATAAGATTGTTTCATGTAGTCATGCAGTCTAAATAATTTTTTATGAGGGTGTGTGCATCTATGTATGTATATGTATTAAGTATTAGTTAACACAAAAGTATTATACATTCAATACATAATAAAGTTTGGGAAATTACTAGATACAAACCAATGATTTTGCTCAAAAAAAAAAAGGTATTTGATGTAATTCCCAGATGTAAATAATAAGTACTTATCACTAAAAAATATAAGTATGCAAAATGAAAATCAGTTAAGTGAAAATTAATTAAATAAAAGTTGTTATTATAAGGTCTGTTGTATTATGCTATTCACATTATAAATTTCCTGTGTTATTATAAAAACCACATACTGCTCAAAACTTAAATAAAAATTAGTTATAATCATGATTATTAATATGTAATTAATTGTACATACACACAATCTGCATATTTAAACAGGCAAAACTCTCCATGCAATAGTATCATCCAGTGAAAGCCAGAGTAATCAATGCATACCAAAAGACTTGTTCAGGATAGTGGTGGCTATGGTTATTAAAGAATCAAAGACACCAAAATGTATGGGTACTGAACTGAGTTCAGACCTATATGATTATATAAGCTAATGAGCTTGAAAATAAAATTGTGTTTCAATTTTATTCTCATGGTTTTGCAGTTAAGTAGAGATAAAAGGTGGTGGTTGGAGGGTTGCATTAGATCCTAAGATCTAGGTGCAGTGCTCTCAGATCCAAAACTCCTCACTGACGAAAGCCACAAGCCAGAAACTAGTCTGTAAACATTGGATGAGTAGACACTAGATAGGAATTTTATGCTCAAGCCTTCTGGCATCCATTGATTACTCTGGGTTTCACTGAACGACACTACTGTATGGAGAGTTTTGTCTGTTTTAGTAACAGTTATGAGCAAGCATAAGAAATGTGATCATGTGATGTTTAGTGTTTTACTTGATCAAAAAATAGATAAATAATTGTTTTACTGGTTAGTTTCTATTTCTATATTTTTACCCATTAAAATCTACTTTTAAAAACAGTTTTCTATTACAAACTTTTTGTTAACTAAAGATTTTTTTTATTTTGCTCCCAAATCTCTATAAGTTTATAAGAAAAAAAAGTTTTCATTTACTACAATGTGTAGTAAGTGACTTTTTTATATATTAAAAAAATATAAATTAATTCAAAATTAAAAACAGAACCTAATAAATACTCATACTGAGAGATATATTAATTTGAAAGATATTTAATTTGTAATTTGTATATATACAGTATATTACAATAAAAATGTATATAACATTACAATACAAGCCAAAAAAACTAAACTTTACTAAAATTCTTCCACAACTATGGTTTCATCTATTAACAAACAGACCTTTTCAAGTATGGGATTAGGCAATATTTAATTACTATATTACAATATATAATTTACTATGTAAAAGTTTTCATTTTTTAATGTGAATATATTTAAGATACACTGAAAAAATAAAGGGTAATCTTATAGCATGTAAAATAATATGTAAAATGTATATTTTTGTTCAAAAATAATACTAATTATTATAGTAAGCATAGCAAGTCTAACAAATCATAGTTTATTATAATGTAACAATAAAATTAACAACAAATGGATGAGTGGAGATTTTTTTTTTCATTTGCTATTGAGATAAGAACTGATAGGCACTCAACTTGTGAAGTAACACCACATTGTGTTGTTACATTTTTTTTTTTTTTGAGTAAAAAATTGAATATGATTTTATAAAACATAGAAAACTATAAATTTCATTTAATTTATTTCCACAGTCTTTTAATAAGCAAGGCGATAAAAAAGTATTCAAGAGAAATTAGTTGATTAGCAATAAGTGTGTTAAATAATTTAATAAATTTATAATTAAAAGTAAATATATGGATTTAATATAGAATGTAGATCTTGTTTGAATGTTTTTGTAGCATTTCTGCTGTTTTCTAATTGTTTTCCTCTTGTATACCTCATGAAACATATGTTTTTGCCTGTGATTTTAATTTATTTGCTCAGAAAGCAATTTAGTCTGGAGTCAGTTTTGGTCAAAACATAAAACTATGTATTTAAAAAAAGTTATATTCCTGCAGTAGCAGATATAAATATATGCAAGAAAACAATAATTTCAAAGAATGAAAAATTACGTAATTTTTAACTTTTTTTATTATTTAAAATTGGGTATATGAGCACAGACTTTCACATGATTCACCACTCTCCACTCTATCTAATAACACTGATACACTCAAGCAGATATATGCTGAAAAGATAAATAATCACCAATATATGTATTTTATGCTAAACCAGCAGTCATCAGTTGGTCCAGATTATCATCTCCCACACATATATACTATAAGTGCTCAGATATATATTAAGAAAGACAATCTTCATACTTTAATGGACTGGCTCCAATCTACTACACACTCCAACTCTTCAATCGTCCATCCAATTGAAAATCTGATGATGGAATGCTCAAAGGCCACTCTGAGGCCAAGATTCTTGTCACACCCATGTTGACCCAAGGTCAATCTGAGCCCCACATGTACAGGACATAATCCATTAAATACATATGCAAGAATGGGCAGACATCTCTACAATGTAATAACTGAAACACAGGCTTAATATATACCATGTGTCTATATATGTAGTATATTGCATATGTATTTAATGGATTATGTCCTGTACATGTGGGGCTCAGATTGACCTTGGATCAACATGGGTGTGACAAGAATCTCGGCCTCAGGGTGGCCTTCGAGCATTCCATCATCAGATTTTCAATTGGATGACGGTTTAAGAGTTGGAGTGTGTAGTAGATTGGAGCCAGTCCATTAAAGTATGAAGATTGTCTGCTCTTATAGTATATACGTGTGGAAGATGATAATCTGGATCAACTGATGATTGCTGGTTTAGCATGAAATACGTATATTGGTGATTATTTATCTTTTCAGCATATATCTGCTTGAGTGTATCAGTGTTATTAGATAGAGTGGAGAGTGGTGGGTCATGTAAAAGTCTGTGCTCATATACCCTATATTACATATATAGACACATGGTATATATTAAGCCTGTGTTTCGGGTATTACATTGTAGAGATGTCTGCCCATCCTTGCATATGTGTTTAATGGATTATGTCCTGTACATGTGGGGCTCAGATTGACCTTGGGTCAACATGGGTGTGACAAGAATCTTGGCCTCAATTGGATGACGGTTTAAGAGTTGGAGTGTGTAGTAGATTGGAGCCAGTCCATTAAAAAGATTGTCTTTCTTAATATATATTTGAGCACTTATAGTATATATGTGTGGGAGATGATAATCTGGACCAACTGATAGATTGCTGGTTTAGCATGAAATACGTATATTGGTTGATTATTTATCTTTTCAGCATATATCTGCTTGAGGGTATCAGTGTTATTAGATAGAATGGAGAGTGGTGGGTCATGTGAAAGTCAGTTATTATTATTTAAAATTGTAATATGTTAATTGTAACATGCATGTTTAAGTTGAAACTGTTTTTAATATATAATTTGATGTGAGAATCATATAATTATAACATTATAATTTTATTTATATATAAAGATATATCCTTTTTTTTTCCTAGCAGCAAAATATTTGTTTTTAGTAATAAAACTGTAACCATATTTTATTTCATATTTTTGCATAACATTTTAAAACTATTTTTTAAAATTATTTTGCATTATTTCTAAATATACATACATAAATTACAATAACATATTTTCAATTTATACAAATATGTTGAAAAAAAAAAGACTTTTTTAAAAACCAAAAATCAAATCAAAAATCAATTTCAGACAATTCAAAAAGTATTCTATAAGAAATAAATTGTCATCATAAATATGTTAAATAAAAGCAATAAATAAAATAATCCATAAACAAAATTGTAAATATTATTCTTGAAAGAAGGCCCTGTTTATAATAAATTTTATGAAGCTTATGGCTGCCTACATTTTATTAATGACAATAAATATAACACAAACAAACAAACAAAAAAAAATCTTGCTATGTTAAAAACTATAAAAAAACAACAACAATGTATTATTACTTTAAAAGCACTGACATTATTTACTTCCTCTTGGCATTAAATTTGTTTTGATTTTTTTTTTTTTTTTGGACAAAAAAAATAAGTACATTTTACTTATTAATTTTCTTATTTTTATCAATTATCTTTTTCATGGAATATACTATATAATAATAATATCTGGTAAGTAGATCATGTAAAATTAAATAGAACACATACTATAGAAATACTAAGTAAAAATTGATGTTCATAAAAAATGTAAAGAGCTCTCATAATTTTGTTTAGGTGATAAAAATCACAAATAGTAGAAAATGAAATGAATGATATTGAACCTGCATTACATGATTTTATTTTACTTTGTTTTTTAAGTTGGATTGAAGAGGAGAAAAATACTATTCTTAAGTTCTTTCCACATCTTGACTGCATTAAAATAACTTTGAAATCAATGGTTCTCAAATTAAAATTATTTTTAAATGGCATAAAAGTAATCTAATATTTCATTGGTGTCACAACAGTTTTTTCTTTTTCAACTTAATTTTTTGTTTTGTTGAACTTTTTTAAGTAAAAATGTCTAAAATCCAAATTAATTAATTTCTAAAACACTAAACATTTAATAATAACATTAAAGTCTAAAACCTTCGACAGAAGCACCTTAAAAATGCTTATGTGACAGCCAATCAGATGTAATAATGACTGTACATGGAACTCTCAATTCAAGAACACAAGCCAGAACTATGAGAAAAAGATGGGACCCACCTTTTTCTCTGCTTAAATTTATATATAAATAAGCCAGATTCAAGCATTCCGAACAAAGAGCGTGAAGCTTAAAACACCACATTTAATTCACTAAATATTAAATATAAATAAACAATGCAAAATCTTTCGATTTATTGGCTGTCACATAAGCATTTTTAAGGCACTTCTGTCAAAGGTTTATTGTATCATCTACTAGCACTTAATAAATTTAATATATTTACTAAACATTTAAATAAATTTATATTTCTTAATTTAAATGAAATATTTTTAAGTGTTAAAAAAATATTTTGAAACAAAATAGTAATATAACAAGACAGATTTAATTTATTATCAATTTTTAATTAATTTAAAGGTTAGAAGTGAGAGATGACATAAAGAGCCCATTATTATTAAAGTGTATAATGTAGCAATAAATTTAGAGATAACAGAATAAATTATTTAAAGAGGTTGTATTCTATGTACTAATTATGAGAAAATATTCCTGACTTTATCACCAAGTTACTTATGTCTGTCTTCTGGTAGAGAACTTAACATATACAGCTTGTCTTGTGAAATGATGACTAGTTTTCCCTCCAAGTTGCCTACAGCCCATCTATTCACTACAAAAAAATTAAATTCTTGTTTGTTTTTACCATGAGTTGTGGCATAAAATGTGACACTGTGTTTCATATCTTCTCATACCTTCATGATGAAATTATGCAACTATTTGAAAACATTCATATGAATCGTGACTTAACTGTATAAACAGTTTGAATCATTTCAAAGAATTCAGTAACAATTTTATCCAATTTAAAACAAAATTAATGTTAGCACTTTGTCCTATGTGAATTAAGATACAAAAGACATTGTCACATTTAATATCATAATTCATGTTCCAGTTATGTAGCATCTTAAAATTTTTGTGATAAATAGCTAAATTATGTTGCTATGTAATATATGTGTTAGTCAGAAATAATATTTCAGACAATGACTCTTATATTTGAATACATTGCACAAATACAAAATATGTAATTATAAATTAACTCTTAAAAATAACTTAATAACAGCTAAAAAAAGGATTTTAGTAGTTACTTAATTTAGTATTTCAAAATAAAAATAATAACTTTTAGTTGTTATAAGAAATAATAAATAAAAACACATTAAAAATGAAACAGATAAATTATATTATCAATGATATCTATCATCTTCATAACAAGTTTTAAGTGAATAAAATTTCAAATTTTACTTCAATATCAAATTTAAAATTTTTTCTGAAGGATCTATACAAAAGTTTTCCCAAACAGTAACTATCAAATAAAATTATTTTTAGGTAACAAAAGTAAAACTGCCTTTAAATAAACCAGGACATGACAAAAGCCTCTCCAACAGATCTCTTTTCTTTTATAGAGAAGTTTGTCATTATTGGTGATGATGATTTAAATGATTTTTATCTCATTTTCTTTATTTAAGATTATTCTGATACCCATTTACTGACTAATATTAAATGGTTAGCTGTTTGACTGATTACCTGAAAAATAAGTACTAAGTCTCATTAAAATCATGTTTAATCTGAATAGATATATATCCACTATATCATGACGCCCTCTTAGAAAATGTACGATATTGCTATACTATTTATTTACACAGTTTGAAATAAAAAAGTAACTTCTAATTGTTGGTTAAGTGGGCAGAGGACTTGTTGGCTACACTATAAAGATCTTGGAAATAAAACTTCCAGAGGGGGGAATGTGCCTTTTTTTAAAAAAATGAAATTGTTAGTAATTACATCTGTGCTATTAAAACTAATATAATCAAACAGTATAATTAAATAAACACAGTTCAATGGAGCCCTATGATTTGTCAAGTTCTCTTGAATGCACACATGTCAATTTTTTTAACAACTTATTTATATCATTTCAGACATCCCCCAATTTTTTTAACTTAATATTGAAATAATTTTGATTTTATATTTTTTGCTTTTAAAACTTTATTTGAAAGCACACTCTCACCAACATGCATTAGACCATTAAAATAAGTTTATGAATCAAATAAAAGAAAAGTGGGTAATTCATCCAATAAGAAACTGAAAAAAAAAAAAGAAACAGAATGCATTAAAAGAAATCATCAAAAAGGAACATACTTTTTTAAAAATAGGACACAAAAAAAAAATTCCGGAAAATTATTTTGAATATGGATGAAGAATTTGAAGAAGTCTCTGAAAATGATATAGAGATATGGAAATAGTAAGTACATCTCACAATCTTTTTACATGTGTATGATCAAGTGTGTCAGCAGTATGAGATAGTATAGATAGTCGAGGGTCGTGTGAACATCTGAGTTCAAACCCCCATATATATTACATATTGGAATGCAGGTATGCAAAAGCCTATACTGTAGAAAAAATTTATATAATAAAAATAACATGCCATCATTTGATAGCACTGATTATACACAACATACTAATAATATAACACAATACATTTTAAAAATAGATAAATTAAAATTACTAAAAATTTTCACTGCAAGTTAAAGTTACAGATATTGATTAAACTTTAAATTAAAAAATAGCTCAATGTATATGTAAGCAAAGGGAATACATCAATCTTCCCCAGAGTGCTTTTAAATCATAGCCTGGGGAAGAATGATTTACTCTCTTTGTTTAAATATTGATTAAATAGATACACACAATGAAACTTAGAATAAGTATGCTAAATATTAGAGGATTAAATTCCATCCCTAAAAATTTCCAAGTAGTGAAATGGCTAGATATTGTGGTTTAGTGGAAACAAAAATATATGATACATCACAGATAGATCCTTCTGTTTATATTAACAGAATGAGCTACTTAACTTTTTCAAGAATGGCATCAACACTCTCAGCAGGTACAGAAATTATTATTATTAAGTCATGTCCATTTAATTCATTTAAAATATTGTACATAGATAATCATTTGTGAATACTTACTATGCATAATAATACTATATGCTTAAATATTCTGTTTGTATATATTCATCCAAACCAGAAAACAATTAATAGAATCATTCAAATAATAAATTCATTATTTGCATGCTTCTCATTTCCTATTTTTCTGATGGGAGATTTCAACATGTCATATACTACATTTGCGTCCAAATAGTTATCTCTCATTAATATTCCATAAATGAGTGGTGAAGGGTAATGCAGTCTCATTTAATAATGAAAGATATCCATTACTGATTGACTAAGTTTTTTATGCACTTTTATTAGATCACTCACTTAAAATCCACCTAGTTCCTGTGCCATTCTTGGATCATTCTGCAATAATGCCAATTCTAGATCTAAATTATACATTCCATCCAATACAACACAATAAAACCAGAATATTATTGTGTACAAGAACTACAGAATTTTCATATTCAAAAAATGTGTATTCTATTTGTTAAGCTGAAATTATTAACTAGACTCTATACAAATGGATATCATTCACACAAATAATTTCACACATTATAAAACATGCTACTAGGTCTACTATATCACTTACAAACTTTTTGTTCTCACTGATGATCTGCATAAATGAATTATGAAGTGAAGAGTGCACCCACATCAGACAACAGTCAATGTATATTAAAATTTAAAAAAACATACAAATCAACATGATATACTAAAGCAGAGGTAGGCAAATAGCAACCTGATGGCCACATGTGACCCACCAAGACAATCAGAAAAATTCACCTTGAACTGAGATTGCCTTTCTGTGCACAACTGAAGATTCATCTCGTATTTTCCAATAGAATGGCTACATCAATACACATGCACAGTGTAGATATGATGTGCAGTGCTTTTCCAGTTGATCTGGTTAATTTCAATTTTGTCTTTGAATTACAAAATATATACATTTCCAACTTTAGTGAAACCATGAACCCTCCAAAAAAATGTAAAATTGGTGACAAATGTCGTGAGTTTAATAAAGAATGGACAAACAAATATTTATTTGGTAATACAGGGAATAAAGCAGGGTGTTTATTGTGTCATGAAAAAAGGTGTGCCCTCTGCTAATCTTCGCTTCCACAAAGTGGCCCTCAATGTGGCCTTCCACCAACCTCTGTGGCCTTCGAGCCAAAACAATTGCCCACCCCTGTACTAAAGGAATATATTGCTACAAAAAACTCTCACAATCACACACTTGGTCAAAACAATATGTTAGATGGGCATTAGGTCAACCTCCTACATCTGGTATCACTACTGTTCTAATAATAGACAACATGATTGTGACTGGTAACATTATGCTAATTTCAATCTATACACACTTCAAAGATAAAAATACAGAAACATTTTTCAAACCATCATATAATTACTTTAAAACAGCATTGTTCAAACCACAAGACTTTTTACAAGGTTTGGAAAATATACCTGAATCTTCCCACCAAGATTTTCCCAGCATATTAAACTTAGTATTTGAACACCTAAATCAATTCATCTCAAAATATATTTGCAAACATGACTAATTTTCTATCAAAAAAATCATATTCACAATTTATATCCAATAGTAATTGTTCCCATTCACAAAAAAAAAATGTATTGCCACTCACAATGCAAAATATAAGAACAATATCCATGAGTTTATTAGGGATAAAATTGCTTGAGAAAATATTAAAAAACAAAATGGAGCCACATTTACTACCACTGTTATCACAATTCCCTAAAAAAGAATCATCAACAAGACAAGCAGCATCATTATTCAAGACAGTCAGTGATATGATGCAAAATGCAAATAAATATGCCCCAATGGTAGTATAGCTTGACAGTATAGCTTGACATTAAAACAGCTTTTGACTCTGTATCAATTGATATTCTCATACAAACTTTCAAACATATCTAATTCTATTTTATAGTTACTTACAAACTTACTTATAAACAGGAAAATATATATTGCTTTAAATAAAAAAATGTCTAACTCATTTAACTTAGTACTTTATTATTTACAATTTACATAAATCAATTCCTTAGGAATGTAGAAAAACATCTTCCAGTTATCTATATTTCTACATTATGCCATAGTATAACCTGCATGGCATATGTAGATGATATTATAGTCTTCCTTACAATTAAAAATAAATTCTGATATTAGTAAAAAAACATAAGGGACTCTATCAACTCCCATAAACTTGAATTCAATCTGGACAAGTCACAGGCATGGTACATATAAATGGGTAAATTATATGCAGACACATTTTTTGGCTTGTCAACTACCTATTTGGATTTTCCTTTCTATCTGAGCAATATGGCTATGTGAAAGCAAATACAAGTTAAATTGTTGGAATCAACAGAACATCTACTATCACTTTTATCATTTCCAAAATCATATCTCTCATTCTATTCTAAGGTAGCTCTTATCAAGATTTTATCATCACAAGATAATGTACTACTTACCTATCATAATCTTTACAAAATCATTCATCTTAAATGTTTATTTACTGTGCAGAAAGCTCTTGTGGCAAAAGAAAACAATTGCAATTTTACTCAGAAAATTACAGTTCCATAGTGCTCAAAATGTATCAAGACTATACACATGATAAAATAATTTCCACATCTGGAGATGATACTTAAGGTAATACCAACAAATAAACTTTTTCCATATACAAAACATCTTCAAACAATTTGAGCACCAATTAACCTAATGACAAATATTAAGATAATATTTCCACAAGAAAAATGGCAATATTAGAAAATTCATGCTCTTTTATATTCAAACATTTTCCCATTTACGTGTACAATCCCCAGTTGTCTTTTTACTTTCCATACTAGTTCTATATGGTCACTTATTAATCAGTGCTCGAGCCTATAGTGACATGTTCTAACTATAATTTCTTTTTTCTTTTTTATTGTTTGGTATATTCGTTATAATTTTGTATGGCTAATAATATGTAATGTTTTATTTTTCTTAATTCTAACTAATTGCAAATATATTAATTTCTGTATATTGTTAAATGAATATAAGATAATTTCTGTATATTGTTGGGGTTTTTTTCATTTCTATTGTAATATGTTAAGTTTTTATCAATAAAACTTCTTTTGAAATATAGAATAAGTTTGTAACATTTTTTCAGTTTATGATAATAAATTGGGTCTTAGTTATATACTAGCTCTATGGCTCTTAACGGTAGTTTTACTCAGTACATCTTATTTATTAGTAGGTTCTATTTGTTTTATAAACTGGGCTTGCTTTTGTTTTCGCACTTGATACTTTTTTAACTTAAAGCAATTTAGATGCAAAAAAAAAATACTTTAAGAATATATTTATGGGTTTTGATTCCCTCCCCCCATCAATCAAAAAAAATTTTTTTTATGGGTTTGGGCATTTGAATTTAGTATTAACACTGTTTTGAAATCGCTTTCATTTATAAATGATTAATCGAATTCTAAATAATGTAACTACTTTTTTTTTTAGACATTCAATGCACAATATTTATATCATTTTGTTTAAAACTTAGAGGAAACAGTTAAAAAGATTTCTAGATTTCCCGGTGGCCATTTTATATTCAGTAGCGTTTATATGAGCTTACAAAAAAATTCATTTAATTATTCAAAATTTTCATAGTAGAATTAATTGGAGTTGCAAATCAAGTCAGGTAAGCCTTTTAAGTTAATTTTAATGTATGGATTTAAAAAATAAATCCAGTAGATCCAAAATTAAAAAGAAAAATGAGTCTGTGAAAAAATCCGCTATGATAAAGCATAGCGAGTCCATACCAAAACCAGGATCGCACCAAAAAAAAGAAATCTAATACTGCAAATGACAATACGCAATCAGTTTTTAATATATCACAAATTAATAAAATATCTATCCAAGGTGAACAATTTTTACAGTCTGAGACGGAGGTAAATCTGACTAATGAATGTATAAGCCCAGGATTGATTGAACCCAACGTTCTTCCTAATAACGTTCAAATAGGTCAAACTCTAACATTTCCCCAACCTAGCTTTGGGACAGAATTGGATAATTATCCTGTATATAATCAACACTCTAACTATAATTGTATAGCTCCCGATAATGAATCTAGCCCTATTAAAAAATTATCAGAAAAACTCGGAAAAAAGAGCCTACAGGCTAAAATGGAAGATGCTGTAGATAATATGTCAGCAGAATATGTGCCTACTTGTTTCTTAACACAAAATGTACCTAACATGTGTAACTCTAGTTTGAATACTGCTTCCCCCAAAATTAATAAAAAAAATCTTGCCTCTGATAGTGAAGACAGTTTGTATTCGGCAGGTAGTTCTAATTTTTCTTATAACTCAGCTGACTCTATCGTCTCGACTCGCTCAGTTAAATCTTTATGCTTACAAATAGAACGAAATATTATTAAAAAGTCAAATCAGTCGGCTTATATTAAAAAAATGGTTACTAATTCCAGTAATGCAATACACAAAAATCAAAAACCTGATGCAGATGGATCAAAAAAAGTGCGGAGCCCAAAGCATAACGCTGAACCATCTAATCCTAGCGCTATGTCTGAGGAGCCTTCGGCACCTAGAGTCTTTCAAGATCAATTCAGCTTGCAAGCTCATAATTTTCAAAAAGAACTAAGCATAGATATAGCAGAAATATTTATTGATAGCAATGGTGTAAGTGGAGAAGACACCTAAGGTCAAGACTTTATTGGACTCACCTCTGATATTCAAATGTCCAACACTAATTTTTCTAAATCACAATCGGAGAACTCTTCTGAACTCCAACGTTATAATTTTGACCTACAAGGAAAAACCCCAGATGAAAGACAGCAATATATTTTAGAACTGATTAAATTAGGTTTTAAAGCTAAAAGTAATCTCAAATCGACCCCAGAACCATCCATAGATGGAAATAAACCTTACATCTCCAAAAGCTCTGAACCTAATACAAGCCATTCGAGTAATGTCGAATTATATACAAAAAAAGTTAATTACAAAAAAAGGAATATATTCCTCAGAACTCCTTATATATTGAAGAAAATGAACCTATAGAGCCTTCAGAGTTATTTAACAATGATCAAATAATTTAGAATCTAATAATGAAGAAGTAATTAAAATTTTTAATTACCGTTTGGTAGATCAGGCTATTTTGTCTAATGGGGATAGTCACCCTTTGTTGCAAGCTAAACAAAATGCTACAATTAATAATCCACACACCCATGAACTATATAATACTAATGTCAAGTCCAATATAAAACAGGATTATTTAAAAGTGGCCAGTATTCCATCAGCTAAACATCAAAATAATCAAATAGATGCCTACTTACGACAGCCGATACTTGCCATCTCAATTCGACAATGAAGGTCTATTGGCAGTTTGTGGTCCATCTATAATTAAAAACAAATCTAAATCATTAGAGACATTACCTAAACACACAAATAATAACCTTCATTTAGATAGAAGTGCTGAAACAGGTAAAAAACAGCCAGATACTACTCGTAAACAGCATGTCAAGGCCGTTTTTTCTGATAGCAATAGCGATTCATTTTTAGATGATAGTTTTCGGCCGGATTTTAATCAAAATAAAAGCTGTCTGAACCTACAAATAACTAATAAACATAGTTTAGTTCCTACTGAATCTATCTATGATAATAGTTTTGTCAATAAACGAACTTTTAGTTATGAAAAAAGCTCCGATACAGAAGATTCCGATACAGCGGATTGCAATAATACATCTAATGCTTCGGTTTCACCCATGCACTCACTAGAGGCACTAAATGGATATAGCAAAAAAAATGTAGGCATTAGCTAAAATATTGGAAAATCATCTCACGATTTAGTTTTAAGCAAGAATTTTTCTGGTAATAAACCTAAAAATACACATACAAAGTCACAATTAGATAATAATACGCCTAACTTACCTACTATGCAAATATTGCAAAAATAGGCCTAAAAAAAATGGACAGAGTCAGTTGGTTAAACCACCAAAAAGTTACTTTAAAAAATAAAGCAATTAACGAGTCTGAATTTTCAGCATTAAAAAATCCCAATGCATTACAGTTGGATCTGAATGAGACCGAATACTTGCCTCCAGACTACAATATGATACCAAAAGGCTCTACTGATACTTTCAATACACTTAATTTCAGTAATGAACAATACCAAGACCTGACATTCAGGTTTAACCAGACCATTCCTTCCACTCTGCTTAAATCAGTTTCATTATAGCAGTGATAAGAGTGTGATATCAGCTCTAACTGATGCAAAGTGTTCACTTCTAAGATTTCCAGTTGATGCTATTTGTGACCTGATTAGGGAAGAGAAATTGGCAGATGGAATTCATCAAATCTTTACTCACCCAAATGCCCATTATGTAGCAATAGATCAAATCTTTACTCACCCAAATGCCCATTATGTAGCAATAGAATTTAGCAGCTGGTCAGACAGAAATCTATTCAAAAGCAAATATAAGACTCTTGAGTCATACTTCTTATGCTACATATATCTGAACCGTCCCACTGGCCTTTCGGGGAAGATAAAGAACTGCGTGCATGGCTTTGAGGAAGCTCAGCTAAATGAAATATTGGGCTCATTTGGAATAGTCAGCCAACTTAAATATCTGCCACGTGCAAGAGCCGGCCTCTCAGTGCTCTCAAATGATGCTACTTTCTTCATTAATCTCAAACAGGGCATCAATCCGACAGACATTCCCACCTCTATTAAATACAAAGGTTGTACTATGATAATGTCATTCCTTGGAGTCAGGCCACAATGATTTCATTGTGGCCAAAGAACACACCTAATTAAAGATTGCATGGATAGACTTTGTGACCAGTGTGGAAACTGGAAAAACAAATCACACAGGTGTGATGTAGGCCCCAAGAATATAGTGAGCAACCCTGCTGTTTACAGAAGTCAACCTGCACATATTTCATCTAATCATCTACAGTTTACAGATGGCTTAGACCAATTTCAAGTGATTAATAAAGCTGCACCAAAATCCACTCATCTACCTTTCCAGAGGATTATTTTAAAAGACAATACCCTGTTAAGTAGATCTGAATCACAAGATGAGCTCTGCTTGTTACAGTTCAATACACATAGCCAATCCATACAGCAGCATACTAGCTCACAGCACTCATCAGATCAATTAAGCAAACAAAACACTTCAAAAGTTGCAAAAAAAATTACAATAATAAGCATTTAAACCCCAACAAACAGTCTGACAATCAAGAGTTCTATTCTCTTAAAAATACTAACAAGACAGCCGATGAAAAACCACATTAATTAGTTAGTAAGTCTTCACAGAAGCCTGCTACAAGAAATAGTCTTATCCATTCTTATACCGAGCAGGCCAGTATCCAGGCTTCTGATCTGCAAGTAGAGTTGAATGATCCATATGTTTCAAATTCTCAATCTGAAATGGAACATGCCAGCTCTGCTACAATCAGCAATAAAAGAACATCTTCTAGGCCATCAACTACTAGCTCAGATGAAGATCACAACAGCAAATTAGATGCCACCTCAATTCATAATTCAAAAGAAAGTGCAGCTGTAAAAGTCCATACTCCAAAAAAAAAGAGACAAAAAGTGCAAAACTTCAACCTCTGCCCTATGTAAAAATCAGGTTGAGATGGATCCCAATAAACCAGCTGAGACAACTATACTTATTCCTGAAATTGTGTCTGAAGACTCACAAGATCACTGTTTTAACTCATTTCAATCAACTAAATCTACAGACAGGCAAGCGGTAGATTGTGGTCTAGCTAATCAAGATGTATAGTACAAAATGCAAGATAGTTGGCCTAAATGTCAGAGGTCTTAATTCGCTTTTGCGTGTGCATGCCATAAGACAATGGTTCAACTCAGTATCTCCTCATATTTTATTTATGGGAGAAACCCAAGTTTCACCATAAATCTAACAGCAACATACTAACTTTGTTTAGCAATCTCGGCTATACTCACCTTACAATAAATCAATCAGCTTCTGGTGGAGTAGGCGTCCTAATAAATCATAAGCTTCCCCCCAACAACTTCAGAATTGTATATGCTGACAACAACATTCTCTCTGTCAGCCTTACATATGATAATACTACAATAATTGCATTCTATGTTTATGCACAGAACAATTCAGCATGCTACATGCACATAATCAACGCAATAAACATGGTGACAGCCAATAATAATCACCCATCATTAATAATTGGAGATTTCAATACTTCCTATGAAGTCTTTGATGGCAAGTACATTTATCTGCTCAACAGATGCTATATTAGTGGGAGAGTGTTTTTTCCTTCTAATGCCTTCTCCTTTTATACAAGAAGCTGCCAATCTCTCATAGACCTGTTATACTATACATCTGAGCTCCACTATCATCATGCCCTAGTATACATCAGTAGCTCCACTATCATCATGCCCTAGTAGCATGTGTTAAGTGACTGTAGTTCAGTTAGGCTCAACAGGTCTATCAGAATGATCACTAAGGCCACAATGACAGAAGCTATCCCTTCGGAGGCCTACATCCTTTTTCATAAAATCGGCATCTTGTCTAGACCCCCAGAGGAAGCATGGTTTGCATTCATTCACATCCTACAATCACTCATAAGCTTTCACACATGCACCCTAAAAGGCCCAATTTCATTCATGACTGATCTGGAGGATATTAATAATAAAATAAAAAATTTCTCTATTGATCAATCTTCCATTGACAGCCTCATCACCCTAAAAGCCCAGCATAGGACAAAACAGGTTGCACTTGCTGAATATATTGCCACAAAAAAGGCAAAGATATTTCTTGCTGCTCAGCACTGCTGGTCCAGAGGATATCTAAGATGGGCACTGGGAGCCAAGAGAAAACAAGAAGTACCTTCAGCATAAGATATCAATGGTGCAAAGGTCTCTGGCCAACAAATGGTCATTCATATTGCTTCCTACTTTAAACAATTACTTTGGAAGAATCTGCCAGATGAACATCATGGATGGGAAGGCTTGGATGACAGGCAGGAACATGGCATCACTGCAGATGATATCAAAGACAGACTGTCACATCTGCCTAATAGTGTGCACCCTGGCATGCATGCCATTCCGAAATTATTATTGGCTCATCTGAGTTACTTTTCTATTCCTATCATATTAAATATGATTAACCACCTTGCAAAACAGCAGAGAGTGATTAATGATCTCTACCCTGTTTCGCTTGTCCCATTTCTTAAAAAGAACAAGGACCCGACAGATATTAAAAACATCAGACCCATTTCAATGTCACCGATTCTAATTAAAATTATTGGTGTCTTTAAAGAGAAAATCCAGTGTAAAATACTGGACCACATATCTCATTCTCAGTATGCCAAAAAGGGCATGTCTGTGCTGACAGCAATTGGTGAAGTTAAGATTCTTTTCAATTTCATACGCATTAAGAGACTTTCCAAGCCAATCGCAGTCCAACTAGATATCACTCAAGCATTTGACTCAGTCAACATTGGCATATTATTAAACCAGCTTAAAAAGCTGAGCATATCAACAGAAATTATTCAAATATTGGATAATCTGCTGTATAACCGGCAGATCTTTATTTCTCTCAATGGATCTTATGCAGATAGTTTTAGGCCAAACATATCGATCCCACAAGGCTCTCCTCTCAGTGCCCTCTTATTTATAACATATATTAATCCTTTACTAGTAGACATTAATAATAGGATTCCCGGTGTCTATGTATCACAACTCAGAAGATCTATTAGCTCAATAGCCTACATGGATAATGTGCTGGTCATCTTGCCATCCAGAAAATACTTGAATACACTATACCAAATAATAAACAACTTCACCTCAGCACTTCATCTTCAAATCAATCCAAGCAAGTCATCTACATGGAAAATTCTATCCGGAAAAAAAAATCACATTTAGCTACCTTGCTGAGCCACAAAGAGTCCTGGGATTCTCCATCCATAAAACACAATCTGCAATATCCAAGGAGATTCAACAGTTAATTCTGCACTCTGCTAGTCAGACTATTAAAACACTCTCCAAAGTATATCTGTCACTTCATGGAAAGGTTGCCTTACTCAATATGAAGGTAATGGCAAAAATCTCCTATTATCTCCCAATTATAACAGCCTCGAAAACCTTTATTAACAAGATCAATTCATTATGTGCTAAGCTCTTCTGGAATGGGTGATTGGCTTCCATTAGCATTGCTAAGATGCAATAGCATCAGAGGCAAAATGGAATGTCGCTTCATTCCATGCCAGCAATTAGCTTCAAAATGCACATACACTTATATTTAATCTAATTCAGAAATATGGGCATATGCAGATTGCCGACATTGTTCCACCTACAGACAGGCCTCCTCCTGCTACTAGTTGTTGGCTTGACATCCTGCTGTTTGACATTAATGTTCATTACAACATACCAAACAATGCATTCAAGTCCATTTTTTTACAACATACCAAACAATGCATTCAAGTCCAGTTAGCACTAGTAAGCCAACACTTAGAATAACCAATCAGAAGCTGATAAGCTTATTCAAATTCTGGGATTTGGAGCCTAAATATTTAGACTACTTAGTCAAAATAAATCTCCAGGCTATGCCAACTAGTTGGTTCCTAAATTACAGGAGACAGATTGGTTCCATTGATCCACTCTGTCTAAATTGCCACCGGCAGGATGAGACCTTTGAGCATATAATCTGCTCATGCAATGGACTTGGCAAGATCAAATTGATCATTTACCAGAACTGCAGAGTAGACTTTTACAAAATTATGTCCATCAAAGACTGTGTAGCTACTAGAGACATTCCTACTATTTGATTACTTTTTAACCTATTCTGTGTGGCTGTCTAGGTGTAAAAGACTATTCACTGTACCACAGCCAGATATAGATATTTTCTTTCTACAAATGCTAAAGAAACTTAAGGATAAAGACAGAACTTTGTCATCTAAATTTTTGTTTGAACTGACCTGGTTATCTTTTAGTTTCCCTAAATAGTCACAACCTTACTAATAATTATATAAACACTATTCAATGTTTCGATATATTTTGGTTTTTTCACGCTGTTTTATGTTTTGTTCATTTTCTTTTCATGTTTTAATCAATGATGCAGTGTGTGTATAATTCTCGCGATACTAGATTATATTGGACATCTTAGTGAACTCATTTAGAGCAGACACGAGGAAAATATAGAGATGACCATTGTTTGTACCACAAATGTAATCTTGACTTATTAAATCAGCTCTAGCTCTGTGATAGACATTGGATGTATACCCTGTTAAAAGTACTCTTGTATTATATCATAATACATCAAATGCAAGTGGGTTATACATACTGGTGTAGTAATACTTGTGTATTAATATAATTGATTTCAGTCCACCTTTTTATAATGTATTGATTACCTATTTAGCAATACCTGTCATTTATTGACATTAAATGCACACCTTCTGTCAAATGTAATCATATTATGTTTCCTAAGTTCCTACTCAATTTTGGGTTTTATACCCTTTTATTGTAATTCAATAATTTCATGCCTTTTTCCTTTTGTCACATATAACCTTGTATTTTTTTTATCAATGTATCAAATGTAAACATGCATATAATCTGTTAATAAAGTTTTGGAATAATAACAGTTAAAAAGATTTAATTGTGCTGAAAAGTATAAACATTTTCAACTTTCTTTCTTATATATAGAGAAATAAAATTTAGAAAAAGAAATGTAGTATTCAATTAAAAATTTAATAAATTAATATTATTAATGAACGCTAAAAAATAATTATTACTTACTGTTAATTTTCTTATTTACTATAAAAAAGTAGTATAATAATATAGTAAAATAATATAATACATGAATATTTAAATAACTTTTTTTACTTAGTTTTTTCTTTTATTTTTATTAATAACTATTTAGCTAAATATATATACTTTAATATTTAAAGGCTGTTTGACAAATTTCAGCCACGCGTGATTTAGTGAATTAATAAAAATTTATACATAACAAGCAGAACATTATAAGTAGAAGGGAATATTGAATAAATTTAATAAATTATGTATTTATGTACTGAATTTATGCGTAACGCATGGGTTGACTATCGCAAACTCTTTTTTTTTAGAAAAAAACTAAATATAAAAAAAAAAAAATAACATCCATGAAAAAAATAAAAAAATTTAAAAAAATAAATTTATTTTAAAAAGGAAAAAAAAAAAAAAAAGAACGCTTCCCCCCAGCACTAACAACCACAAATTATGGGAAATTTTGTTGTTTTTTACCCCCCAAACCAAAAAAAAAAACCCCTTCCAAAAAAAATATTCCAACCAAATCCCCAAAAAAATTGATATTTATTCTTTAGTTGAATCCATTATACATACTAAATTCCAAAACTATTGAACACTAAAATTGCTCCTTTGGATCATTATGACTGTCATACTAATGGAGCATGGCATTATCTTAAGGAGTGTGTTATGGATAAAAATAAATCCATAAGTTCACTAAAAGTAATCGGTTTTCCTGACAATGATCTTGTCTTTAATGAATTAATTAAAAGAAAAGATGTGGCATTTTCTATTTGGCAGAATTATAGATTAAATAATAACTTCAGAAAAAATATAAAATCTAAAGGCAGAAATTCACTATATGACAAGAAAGCTTAAAAATGGTCGATGGATTAAAATTGTAAAGAAGATACAATGTTCTTCTTGTTTGGGGAACTTAAATATATATATATATAATAGCAGTGATTATATTTCAAAGAAGCATAATACGATTGTATCTTTACACACAAATTGAATATTACCCTTGCCTTAATATAGATAAATAATTAAATGCAATCAAATAGGCACATCATATCCTTATTCTAGTACATCTACCCGTTCACCCCCCTCACCCCCCAAAAAAAAAAACTTTATCTGTAAGATATAACAAAACAATAGTATCTACAGTTAGAAATGCATATATAATATTAGCTTACATATAAACATTTCCTTGTACTTTTTTTTTCTTTTTCTTTATTGCTATTATGACTTAAATATAGCCAATTACATCTAAGCAATTTCAAATAACTTTCAATTATGTATATTTTAATTTATATTTCCTATGAAAATCTAATATGGAAATGCATTCGCAATAAAGTAAAATAAATGAATCTGTTTGTGTTTACAAACAATATTTTATCCATAGTATAAGAGATTGGGCTGATGAATGGCTGTAATAGGAATGAGCCCAGATGAAAGATGCATTGATAAAACCAAAAAACTTGCAAATTCGTATATTGACTATGTAATAAACATATCAATAATTTTAGATATAATAAGTAAGTATAATATAGTTTTAAATTTTAGATGTATAAAAATCATTTTCAATAAACATAAATAGGTTATTTGGTCAATTTAAATTTGATAAAACTAATTATTTTAATTTCTGTATTTAAAATAGTTTCTTTTTAGACAAGGATAGTTCGATGATGATAAAAACTTAAACATATAGCTTAAATTATAGGATTTAATAATATAAATAACAAAATAGTTTACTAGATATTAATATAGAATTGTATTTCTCATTCCATAATTTCTGACTAAATGTTTTTTCTATATTATGAAAAAAATCATTTATATGCCCTATGATTTATCCAACCAGACTATTTGGAATTTTTGTATAAGCACCGTTTTGATTGTCTTCTTCAGAAACTTAAATAATTAAAAATACTATATAAAATATTCCTTCTCCCCTCCCCTTTACATTCAGAGATTTGTAAATTATCTTTGGTAAATATTATTTAAGACAAATATAAAATCAGTAACTTAGCAATCTAAAATGCAACATATTTTTTATATTATTAGGAATAATATACTTTATAATATGAAAGTAACCCAAATATGATTTTTAACATAAATTAACTAAATTTTAGACATTGTTTACAGAAAATAAATCTATTATTTTTATTTTTTACTTTATAATTTATTTAAACCAGTAATTTGATTATTTTTTATTTTTGGTGACTGTAAAATATAAGTATATATATAATGTAATACATTTGCGTTAGAATGAAAATTT
This sequence comes from Epiperipatus broadwayi, assembly GCA_028023455.1. Taxonomy (NCBI): domain Eukaryota; kingdom Metazoa; phylum Onychophora; class Udeonychophora; order Euonychophora; family Peripatidae; genus Epiperipatus; species Epiperipatus broadwayi. The sequence continues at coordinate 7,209,511 of JAQFVV010012402.1, forward strand.
TCACAGGTAAGATATAAAAAATATTTTTTGAGTTGATTTGTGTAAATGATTAATTAAGTGGCATATTTATAAGTCTTACATAAAACATATTTTTATGAATACAACACAAAGACCTCATAAAGAATTAATTTTTATAATACAAACATTAATGGTAAAAGTTAAATTGTGGGGGGGGGGGGGTTTGACTTAAAAATAAGTTAGATGATGGAGGTGATGGTAATAATCATAATAATAATATATTTAATTGAAAGAATATTTATAACTTGGATAATAAGTATTTTAATTAAGAAACAGATGCTAACATAAATTTGTAAGCAGCAGCAAAATCATTGATGACATCAAAACCAAATTGCATCATGTGTGTGATCAGATGGGTCAGCAATATGAGATGGCATAGAGAGTTGAGGATCATGTGAAAGTCTGAGTTCGAATCCCGAATCCATTACACACACATATATATATATGCAGGTTTAAGCCTGTATAATGTATTAATTTAAATACTCAGGAAACTGTTAGGTGTCTCTCATAAAGGATAAGAATATTAACAATAGAGAATTAAAAAAAAAATCTATAATATTTTAATTTCACATTCATAGAATGCTGAAAGACTAAACTGACAGAACAATATATAAATATTAAAAAAAACTATCAAAATAATTCAGCTGAATTTAACCAGATAACCTTTATGATATTACATATGACAAACTTCTATGAATATTTATTTTGGATATAAAGTAAATGTATTAATATATTGTAGTGTAGTAATTTGTATAGATCTCATGACCTAGCGTACCATTACTTTATCCAAGATTTAATGTTTCAATCGATAAAATTTTCCAGTTATCAGTCCAGCTTACTATTCACTTAGTGCTCAGTAAGCAAATATCTAGCAAGTTATAGCTGAGAAGGTAATACAAACAATAAAATCTATAAACTCCTAATGTTCTGCAGCAATAATGTCAATAACATCTGTTTCTTATCTCACCTATTTATTTCATGTTTGATTCCTTCTAATTATTTCTTCCATATATCTTCACTGAGTGATCTGAAGTCCCTGCATTATCTTTCTGTTAAGTATCCATCTAAATCTCTGATCCATAAAATAAGAACTGGTAAAAAAAAAACAATTACTAAAAATCTTTCTTTTCAAACACATAAGCATGCTTTCTTCTAATATTAAGTTATTTCTATAAAAAGTAATCTACCCAAGTTTAATTCTGTAATTAATTTCATTTATTGTGTTTCCATCTATAATCTGACCTAGATATTTATAGTTACTAACATCTAATTCATCATTATCAATATTTACTTTCTTTTTTTGGAAAATCCATTAAAACATTTTAGTCTTTTTAACATTTAGTTCTACATTTTTACTTTTATCTGATAATTCCTGCAACATTTTCTAAAACTTTAAAACATTATTTGCAAAAACAATTACTTCCCCAGTAAAAATTAGATAATTCAAATAATCTGGATTTACTTTTGCCCCTTTAGCTTTCCATGTTAATCTACAAATTATTTTTTTTTTGCAAAAGTGCTATAAAAAGTTTTGAAGATATGGAATTACCCTGTCATACACCCTTCTCAATGTTAACCTTCCTAGTGTCATTATGTAATCTAATTGTTGCTGATACATTTTAATAAATATTCTTCACATTTTGCCAATATCCTGGATCTACTGAAGAAATGCTTATAGAATCAAATATCTTTTCATAATCTACAAATCAAAAGCATAATGGTAATTCATGCTTCCTTAATTTGTTCTATAATTTCTATCGATATTTTAATGTTATCTATGGTGCTAAAATATCTTTTAAAGCCAGCTTGTTCTTTTGGTTGGTTAAAATACAAAGTTCTCTGTAGTCAAGTTATAATTATTTTGGTAAACTGATAAGACTGATAGATCTGTAATTTCTAATATCTTCATCATCTTTTTTAAATATCAATATTACTATCACAACGTCCAATCATCTAGTATATTTATATGACTTAGACATTTGGTATATTACTTTGCCAACAATTTTTTCCCTGCTTCTTTAAAGATATTGATTAAAAATTCCATTAATACTTGGAATTTTTTTCTTCATCATAGATTTAATTGCATAACTCACTTTTTCTTCTTAAATGCTGGACAATTCAGAAGAACTAATTATAGGGATTTTTTTTTTGTTCTTCATTCCTATATAATTCTTCATATAACTTTTTCAAACATTTCATCATGTCATCTCACTTTTTTCTTTTTATTGCAGAAATAAGTTTCTGACTAATACCAAGGTGCTGTTTTATACTTTCATAACTTTTATTTTCTTCTCTAGCTTTTATTGCTAGTTCACAAGTATATATTTACATATATCATTATTAACTTTTTTTTACTTATTTTGCAAAAGTCTTGATATTCAATTCTTTAATAAATCATTTTTACAGATTTTCAAATGCCTTCTTTTTTTTCATAAATTATCTTGTCTCAATAGAAATTTTACTGGCAAATTGTTGCCATTTCATACCACCTGTGTTTGTTGTTATAGTGTTTCGATTATTTTATTTCTTTCATTCGCCATTTTAAAAATATTTTTATATTTACTGACTTATGTTTTTAAAAAAGGCACTTAATTGTGTCATAGTTAAAATTCACACTGATATACAAATTTCACTTTTTACTTCCAACAACATCAACAATATAATAAATATCCAAAGCTCAAGGAATGGTCACTCTAATCTTTGCATTCATTGATGTAAGAGTGCCATTTATACATTGCTTCCCAAATGTTTTGATATCTTCCATTTAAATTTTATATACATTAAGCTGTGCATATTTGTTATTTACATTTAAAAAGAATAAATTTTAAAAAATTCTAATATTTATCAGATTACATATATATAATATCTATCAATTTCACCACTACATTTCTTTCTAAATCACTCCCTTGCAAACAATGATAAATTCTGAATTTAATGACACAAATAAAAAATAACTTCTTGCTTGTATGCTTCAAAACTGTTACCTGTTGCTTGTGACATTAATTCATATTTTTTTACATGTTAACACTGCTGAAAGAAATGTAGCAGTGAAGTATGATAGCTATTTTATATTTGAATTTGCAGCTAGCAGTATGCACTCAGTTTATTTCTTATATATTTATGTTAGGAAATTTCAAAGTTTAAGATGAATATTGTATTCATCTTTTGTTACATATGTAAATCAAATATGTTTGTTTATGAGCAATTTAAGATTGATCCTCATTTAATTTCATAATCCTTGTTTAAGACGGCTTGAATTTCAATTTGTATAACAATTTTGCAGTGCAGAAGCAAGAAGTTACCTTCTACTTGTGCAGTTAAATTTGGACTTTATCTTTGTTTACAAGATAGTGCTGAAGAAAGATATGTAGCAGAATGGGATGTATAATTCAAGCTTTTTTTTTATTTAAAGGAGGTATAGCTGAAAGAGTATAGCTATGGGGTATTTAAAATATTTTATATAAATTTCCCCCCTAGTTGTGCTGGACCTGTAACCATGTTTACACATTTGTTTAAATTTTCTTGAATATACAAAGTTTCATAACATTTTCTTTTTTGTAATTTTTAACATACTTTATTACCTGAATATTTTTTACATAAATCATTTTATTTCTAGTATCCCAAAAATGTTTATATGACCCAGAGCTTATATCCGTACCCTATCATGCTCCTTACCTCTTTCAATGACAATATTTTCTGTTGTATATATTGCAAAATTCACAACTAATTTTATAAACTAACCCTATCCTATTTTTAATATTAAAGATGGGTTTTGTTAAAAATATGGTAGGGTTAGTTTATAAAATTAATTGTGAATTTTGCAATAATATATATGTAGGTCAAACAAGAGAGACTGTCATTGAAGAGGTTAAGAGTATGGTAGGGTAATTAAGAAAAAGAGTATAATATCTGAGTCATATATACATTTTTTGGACACTGGACATAAAATAAATTGTGTAAAAATTATTTAGGTAATAAAGTATGTTAAAAATTTACAAAAAAAGAAAAATATTATGAAACTTTGTATATTCCAGAATATTTAAACAAATGTGTAAGGTTCAGCACAAGTAGGGGAGGGGGTGAGAATTGTTAGATTACTGGAAACTTTAGAGTTATAATTTAAAATATTTTTTTAGATTGTTTTGTAAATATATATATATATTGAAACAGACAAATCGAAGGATCGATCTTAGTTTCATAGTTTTCATTTTGAAGTACGGTAATTCTAAATCACTATTTACCCGCAATGAGGCTTTTTTTATTCCAGACCACATAAATTTTAAGTTAGTTATTTTATGCTTTGTTTAAAAGAATTTAATGTAAATATTACAAGTATAAATATTACAAATCATGATAAATAATATTCGTGTGTGGTTTGTAGGTTTATATTCGCTCAATTTAAAAGTTTCATTGCGTGTATATTTTTTTTTAAATTTTAAATCTTTCAAAATTATACAAAGTCATTTAAAAATGCTGATCAAAAGTCACATTCCTTTGATCAGTATTTTTAGTCAAATCTTACATGTACAAAATGTATAGAATAATTAGTTTGTACTTTGAAAGTTAAGATAATGAATTTCAATTTTGTATTCACGAATTCCTATGTAATTATTTAGTTTGTCAATTTAGAATCATGTATTGAATTTAGAAATAAATGTAAATCAAACAATGGAAATGAGAAATGTAATTGTATAGTCAAAATTAGATATTGCTGGAGGCCAGAAAATCAAAGGAGGTGGAGTCATGAACAAAAACTATGCAGAGTGATCAACCGTAGCCATCTTATATAGTAATATACTAGGGGACTCTACTTTTTGACTTTGCTGTGGGTAGACCGTCTCGGGCTACAGCAAAGTAGTTGTTCCAGAGAAATCATCTCAACTGTGATTAAGAAGTTGCCCGGTGAATTGCAATAATGTTGAGCTAAGTCCAAGAAGCTGATCCCTGTTCTGCCGATTTAAATCTTTCGAGCCGCTGATTTATAATGTTTCCTGTGCTTCCAGTTTTCTCAATTCCAACCTTTAAATTAATCATGCCGTTCTAAGGAATCCAAAATGCGTACCTACGTTCTGCATAAACATTACCACAAGGAGAAAAGCCGGATGAAGAAAGAATGGTAACCCTTGTTATATGAACTTTTTAACTTTCCTCTAAGCTTAATAATTTTATTATTTAATCTGTTATGAATTAATCTAAGTAATTACATGTAAATTTCTTGTTTTCCTTCATTAAAATGTTACACTAAAGCCTGTCAGTAAATTTCTTCTCTAATATTTCTGTGCTCTAGTCTTTAGATGATGATTTACTAATATTTTGTGCCTAATAGTAATTCATTAGTGAATGTACTTATATTTTTATTATTACTTACATTTACAAACAAAGCGATGCCAATAATAATATTTTTCAACTCTAGTTAAAGCCATTAAAGTTTATTTCATAGTATTATTATTATATTCATTTTAAAAGTAATTTTCTTTTATCGAACTAAAAAATTGGTTCGTTTATGTTGAGTTGAGAAATATTCAAGTACCTGTATTGTTCCTTTTATTTTGTCAAAATGATATTTTAATCTCTGCTCCAAATAACAAATATTTAAAATAAAGTCTAAATTTTTATTATATTATTTTTTATATATGAACGGAGTAATAATATAAAGTGAATATTTTTGTTACTATTATTACCTTCTGAACAACCTGGGGAGTTATGGGTTTCAGAGTGAAATTAATTAATCGTTACTTTTGTGATCTTTTGATTTCGCCATGTTTTATTTTGAATAGTCATATCAGATTGTTGCGTAGAAAATGTTACGGAGAGATAATCAAGGTTTTATATAGTTTCGCTTTAAGTCCACTTCCGATCACTCTTCCTCGATGTTACTGTGGCAGTGCCTTTTCCTTCGCCTAAATTGGCGTCTCGTTTTACTACTAATTGGAAAGAAAGAAATTCTTCTCCAGATAATCTCTTGGATCACCGGGGTTCGAAAATGATCCCGGCTGGTTGTAGTGTCCCAGATCTACTTGGGGGCATTAAGACTTGTCAAAGTACAAGCCACCCGGTCTTCCATCAATGCACCGCAAGTTATTATTGTAGTATATCTTAAGCTCTGCAACCATCAGTACATCATTATTATATTATATTTTTATATAAAACCTCCTCCAATTATCCGTATACGTAATGGTTTGAATCTATTAAAATCAAACAACTTAATATAAAATAGTAATTAAATATTTTAAATGCTCAAGTTACTCTGATTCCCATATCAACTCGTACAACCATTTAAAACATATAAATATTGGCATGCGTTTTGTTTATCAGTCTAAAACAATTATTAAGGACTAGCAGCAAATTATTATAAATATACGTATGAAAATTTTACCGTATCTGTACATATTATTCAATGCTTTCAATAATTATTAAAAATTTATCTAATCTATTTTTGTCCCTCTTTTCTTATCACTCCCGAAACCTAGTTAATCACCTGCTGTCTGTATCGACAACTTAAATATATATTGAATTATTAACCGTACCAATATCTCGAATATAAGATATATATGAATAACTGATTGTAGGGTAATTTAGTCTGTGTTTTTCGATGAGCTAGTAAAGGGAAAACCACGTACCGTTGTTGTGTTGTTCATCGGTTGGTCATGCCAGGGGTTTGGGTTTGAATTTAGTTTGCATTTTGGAATTTATTCCTAGACGTGGACTGGGTTTGAATTCGGATTACTGTGCATGATTATGCATGGTGATTTTACCGGTACAATATATATATATTATTTATTTTAAAAAAGATCGTAATAAGTTTAATCATTTTTATATACATATATGTATTTTAATAATTATTACATGTCCATTGGTTGGTGTTGCATTAGAATAGCTGGTCATGTAGTTTTAGTGGATATTATTAAGAGATTGTATGAATATAATTACTATATGCATCAATTAGAGAATTTAGAATCAGTGTTAAAAGTGGGATGGGACTAAAGTGAAGATGCCCTATGACACCTATTTTGTTTTTGTTATATTTAAGAGAAATCGAGGAGTGCAATAGGAAGACTAGGCAGAGGAATAATAATAACATTAATAGATGGCAAGGGAGTGTATATATTATCAGGTCTTTTATTTACTGACATGTTCTTGTACACAGAAAGTAGGGAAGATGTAGATGTTATAATGAAGATTTGTGCAAAGATGGGTAAAGAAATGGGGATGAAATTTAGTAAAGCTAAATCAAAAAGTAATGATGATAAATGCTAGGGAAAGAGAAGAGAAATAATTTTTATTGAGTGACATAAAGTTAAATGTGATAATAGGTATAACTACTTGAGAACCTTTTTAAGTAATTAGAGAAATTGCTTGAATGAGTGGGAGAAAAAATTGATAAATGAACCAAAGAAAAGGACTGGTAAAGAAATTAATAGTGTTTTCATATAATAAATATGATGTAGCTAGAATTGTATAGAAGGAAGTGGTCATTGCAGGATTAACTTATGATAATAATGCATTATGTATTAGTAAAAGAATGTTATATTACTTAGAGAAAGTGCAAAAGAAAAGTAGGAAGACATGTATTAGATGCAGATATATGATGGCAAAGGAGGCAATTCCAGGAGAAATGGAATGGTTAAGTTTTTACATGAGAGATGCAAAAAGCAAAATGAAAATGTCTGGTAGATTTCAATTTATGGATAATAAGAGAATAGTCAAAATAGTATTTAATTGGGTTATAAGTAAAGAACAGGCAACAAGATGGGTGAGAAAGGTAGTACGTATGCAGAAGATGCATTAATAAAAAATAGGGAGTTGGAAAGATGGAAACTAGCATTGAGAGTAAAAAAAGTTTAAATATATATTGAAGTAAACAAAATATTGGATGAGAGTTAATTTATGATAATAGCAAGGAAAGTAGTTTAGTGTTTAAGGCTTGAACAGGATTGCTAGCAACAAGGGAATATACACATAAATGGAAAAATATGGGTAATTTAGTCTGCAAGTTATGTAAGGAAGACACAGAAAATATTAGGAATGTGTTAATTGAATGTAAATGCATGCTATCAGAAAGGGTACAAATAATAAAGTTGTGGGAGAATAAATATAAACAAAGTTATTATACAGAAAGTGGGTTCTCGGGTTTTTTGCTGGGTTTGGAAAAAGATGAGGGTGATTTATGTATCCAGGCCATATAGTTGACAAAGATAATGTTGTGGAAATGGGATGGAGCAGGATAGAGAAGAATATGGGGGGAAATTAGGACAGAGAGTGGAAAGGGATAGTAAGGTGTCAAACAGATTTCTCTGTGTATAGTGACTGAGAGATTCCTGGCTCCAAGAAAGGAGAAGTCATTGTGCATCATATCACAAGTGATTTTATATTTTAAAAAAATCTTGATAAGGTTTCAATAAGGAAAAAAAAATTTATTTATAAAGAGTTGTCTGTTTCACTTTTATTTTAAATTGATTATTTTAAATTGTATATATAAATGACAACATTACGGACCAATTCTAACAAGAAATTTGATCTTTTAAAGTATATTTCTTTATAGATAAAATCAACCAAAGAGAAAATCTTAAATATTTTCTTATCAAAATTTAACCTTAGTTTTATATAACATTCTGAAAGGATGTTTTCATTTGTTTCGTTATTTAATCTAAGTTTGAAGAATAATATAATTAAAGTATAAATAAACCATCCATATTTAATACAAATAATTTATCTATATTTGTAAAATGTTTGTATTTAAATTGATTACTTTTTATTTATAGTGGTAAAAGGATTGGAAAACAATCTGAAACAAATTTAATTATTTAATTTTTTTTAAAAAATTATTTATTACTAATGATATATTTTCTTTTTGGGTAATGTGTGTCATTCTTTGCATAGTTATACAGGTTGCGAATTTTAATAATACAGATGCTATTAAATTATTTTATATATTCATTAGCTGATATATTATTTATTTATTTTGTAAATAAATTATTTTATTGATTAAAATTTAAATCGTGATTAATTCTTGTAGTACGTGTATATTATTTTGTAACATTAATTTAAAGAGTCTGTAGCATTAATTTAAAGAGTCTTTACTATAATTACATTTTTCAATAAATATATTAAATATTAAATTAGCTAAGAATAAACAAACATCTTTATATCAATAATTTATAATCTTATTTTAATATATAAATTTTTTTCTACAGTACAGGCTTTTTCATATCTGCACTCCAATAGGTAATATACAAGGGTTTGAACTCAGACTAACACGACCCTCAACTATCCACACTCTCTCATATTGCTGACACACTTTATCATAAGCATGTCGAAAAGGTAAACAATCACCAATATTCGTATTTCGTGCTAAAACAGCACTCATCAGTTGGTCCAGATTATCATCACCACACACATATATACAATCAATGCTTAGCTTATATTAAGATAGCCAATCATCATACTTTAATGGATAGGTTTCAATCCACTCCACCCCACAATTCTTCAGCCATCCATTTCACTGAAAATCTGATGATGAAATGCTGAAAGCCTTCATTGGTGCCAACCCCCTCATTCTACCCATGTTGGCAATAAGTTATTCTGACCCCTCATGTACAGAACATAATCCATTTATATACATATACAAGAGATGGGAAGACCTTACAACACTATATTTTAATATATAAATTTTTTTTTACAGTATGAGCTTTTTCAAACCTGCACTCCAATAAGTAATATAAAGGGGTTTGAACCCAGACCTTCACATGACCCTCAGGTATCCACACTATCTTATACTGCAGGACATTTGATCACACACATGTCAAAAAGATCAACAATCACCAATATCCATATTTTGTGCTAAACCAGCCTGTAAATTGGTCCAGATTATCATCTCCACACATACAGTTGGACCAGATTATCATCACCACATACATATATACAATCAATGCTCAGCTTATATTAAGATTGGGCCAATCTTCATACTTTAATGGACAGATTTCAATCCACCCTACTCCACAACTCTTCAGCCATTCATTTCATTGAAAATCTGATGATGAAACCTCAAATCCCTCATTGGTGCCAACCTTCACATCCTACCCATGTCTATCTTAATATCAGCTGAGCATTGATTGTATGTATGTGTAGAGATGATAATCTGGACCAATTGACACACTGGTTTAGCACAAAATATGGATGCTGGTGATTGTTTATCTTTTTGACATGTGTGTGATCAAGTCATGGCAGCAGCATGAGATAGGGTGGATAGTTGAGGGTCATGTGAAAGTTGAGTTCAAACTCCCTTTATATTACATATTAGAATGCAAGTATGAAAAAGCCTGCACTGTAGATAAAAATTTATATATTAAAATATAGTGCTGTAAGGTCTGCCCATCCCTCATATATGTCTGTAAATGAATTATGTCCTGGTACATGAGGGGTCAGCATGACTTATGGTCAACATGGATAAGATGAGAAAGTTGGCATGAATGAGGGCTTTGAGGTTCCATCATCAGATTTTCAATGGAATGAATGGCTGAAGAGTTGTGAGGTAAAGTGAATTGAAGCCTGTCCATTAAAGTATGAAGATTGGATATCTTACAATAAGATGAGCATTGATTGATAATCTGGACCAACTGATAAGTGCTGGTTTAGCACAAAATACATATATTGGTGATTGTTTATCTTTTCGACATGTGTGTGATCAAGTATGTCAGCAGTATGAGATAGTGTGGATAGTTGAGGGTCATGTGAAAGTCTAGGTACAAATCTTATTTTAAAAACTTTTATTTATATTGCAGTAATTACAGTTAAACTAATGACTAATAAATATTACTTGGTTATTTGAAATTAAACAAACTGGTGCTCAACGTATTTTGTATTTATAATTTGTATTCTTCCATTACTAATTTTATATGTTTCATAGTGTTATATTTTGAAAAAAAATTATACTTAATGTTCAAAGAGAATAAGTGATTTAATTTATAGTAATTAAGTTGATTTATAACCATATAGATTTTGGTGTCCTAACATGATGACCTATTTACTAAACTAATCAAGGTTACAGATTTTGGTTCCAGACATGATGGTCCATTAAGTAATTAAATATGGTATTCACTAGTTTGTACTGGTATAAATTTTGACTAGCCTAAATTGGTAGGGCCTAAAATCACAATCACATTTTATAACATTACATTATATATATAATCTGAATATATATATTCCTGTTGAACCAGAATATATTAAACATTAGAATTTTTTTAATTTATTTATTTTTAACAAAAATAACAAATATGCATAACTCATTGTATATAAAATTTAAATGGAAGCAAGCAAAAATTTTGGGAAGCTGTGTATAAATGACATCTCTACTTTAATCAAAGTAAAGAATAGAGTACCAACCTATTCCTCAAGTTTGAGATATTTAGAAGCAATTAATTACTGGTGTTGTTTGAAGTAGAGAATGAGAAATTTCAGTTGAACAATTTAGATGAAAAAGGCAGTGCATTTTATTTTTAAATCAATGTCCCAATAAAAATTAAGTCAGGCTTTATCGGAAATTTTTTGTCAATTGTGCTTAGATGAATACCCATGAAATTCAAGCATTAAAAAGTCAGAGGTTTGTTTTTTTTTTTTTTATGAAAAGAATCATGAGCAATGTTTTATAAATTTAAGCTAAAATATCTTAGATATTTATAAGTGTATAACAATTAAAAACAATACACAGGGATCATCCATTGTATTACATTCGACAATTATAATGTGTCAGCAATACTCAATGCTTAGCTGAAATCATATTGAAAGAATAAATATGAATTTTAAAACTATATAAGGATTGCTTTACTGGATTTATATATGTGCATATACTTAAACTATGTGAGCACCAACAATCCCTTTCTTGGTGTAAATAATAAACAGCTGATTAAGAAATTTTACACTGATCACTGGAACCCAAATTCTTTGATTTCTTACTTAAACATAACCTTAATGCATTACCCATCTCACACTTCTTGAAATATAATAGGAGATATGACATTGATAATACATGCCTACTGTACCACAGAGAAAAAGGAACCTAGCATATTTTCTCCAAGAATGTATTGGCCTCACAAACCCATATAGAAATAAAAATATATCTATCCTAAATCTTCTCACAAGTTTACAAAAGTTTTTTTCACCAGCATAAGAGCTTCCACTTTCATAGATTATGCATCATAATGCACAAGGTGCATTTTTGTCTGCAATTAGAACCCAGGAAATGCCCAAACACTGTATTAAACAAATAGGAATAACTAAAAATCAGGGATAAAAAGATTTCACCACAAGATATTTCTGTTGTCACCTGTGTACACATGAAACAAAGATCCAGTTTCTAGAATGTTACAATTAACCAATAACTCAAAATCTGATTAGATATATACTGATAAACAAGGAAATTTATTATTAAGAAATAAACTCTTTAAACAATGTATCCAGATAGATATTATTTACATATAATGCATGTTAAGGATTTCTTATAATGGGTAGATCTACAACAATGTAATCATGTGTCAAATCTGTAATTTTCCTAATTTTACTCACACTATGAATTTGAAACAAATGTAACAGTTTTTGAATAAAGCTTTGAAACTAAATTATATTTTTAATAATAAAAACATTCTTTGTTTACAATCTGCTGATAGAAATTTTAACAGTGGGATAGAAAGATATTTTATATTTGAATTTGCTTGTAGCTATAGGCATTGATTCTATTTCTTTATATGTACATATATTCATTTTTATACAAATAATAAGCAATGGTGATTATAAATCAATAATTATTTCATTTGGGAATGATTTTTTTAATGACGGATTAAACATAAATTTTTTAAAAAAATTGTTTCCACTCTTTATACAAAAATAAATAAAATATTTTGTAGCTTTCTTTTTTTATGTAATAGTATTTGTACATGGAACATTGTTTTTTTTTGCTTACAATGTAAAGGTCATTTTAAGGAAATGCTTTTCTACATTTTGTGTATATGTTGTAAATTAGTTGAAAATAATCCTTTAATTCACAATTAATTATGTATGTTTACACACATACAAGTCTGTGCATGTTATTGATAGATTATTGAACTTAAGTCAATCCATGGTATTTATTTCTAATCAGATAAATTTTCTACATTGTTTTATTAATTAAATAAAGTTTTAAATTAACATGCAAATACAAAAATATTTTTCTGTTTCAGTATTTTTAATTGTTATAGACTTAAATAGCTAAGTTTCTTTATTCACTTTTAAAAAAATTGATACTTATGAGAGAAAAATATTTAAATTTAATTAAAAATTATAAAAATTTGATAATGTGGAATTCATCAAAACAATTCTGGTAAATAGTAGCATATCTATAGAGGACTCTAGCAGTACTATGAAACTCCTCAATGTTCACCATGTGATTAAGTCACATGGCAGATGTTATTTCATCAAAATGTTGGGAATTAATACAAAATAATATATGGTTTAACCAAAAAAATACTTTATATATATATTCCTACACTTTTGAAAATGATATTCACATGACTTTAATTAGTGAATAGTTGTTAATTTTTTTAATAGTATCATCAAGGTATTTATACTACCTTTGTTTAGATGTAAAATAAGTATTGTCACATTTTTTAAAAAAAATATTGTCATGATTTTATGTGTTATTAACTGTTTAAAATGATCAAGTGATGTCTATCCTAATTTTTGGATTTTTGTAGATATGCCAGAATACAAAACAATATTTGCATTTTTTTTACTTATTTAAAATTAACTAATATGACAATTTCTTACATTAAATTTTATCTTATTATAAAAATATTACATAAATTTGAACATATATTTTGAAAAGTTTTTTTTTGCATTAACATTTTATTTTATTACATATTTTAACAATAATATGCTTAGATAAATAAACAAGTATATTTTCATATATATGTATGGATATAAGTGCATGCATGTTTAAATTATTGTATAAATTTAAAATCATGTATATTTTGATATAGTATTATTATTAAATGTATATTAAATGTAATAATTTTTTGTTAAACAAGCACATGTATTTTTGTATGTATTTATTTATTTAATTCTCTGATTTATAATGTAATAAGAAGAGATTAAAAATCATTGTCATTATTTTTATTTTAAAATATTTTATTTTTAAAAATTAAAACATTTTATTCAAGAACACTGATGTTTGTAAAACTTTAATTAGGTGGAATAATGACTCTAAAAATTAAAAGGGGTAAATTTGAGCTAGTCATTAGATACTGTTTTTAGGTCAATGACCTAAATATTATACCAGTATATAGATTATATAAAAATGCCCATGACTTATGTTGGGACACTCTCTCTATATTTTCCATCACTTTAGTTGGTGTGCCATGTTTTCAGTAAATAAAGTATAAAATTTACTTTTTAATGTTTAATTTAAATCATATAATGTGATACTAAGTAATAATAACATTTGCTCCAAAAGACTATTAGTCTTTTGAGAGATGTCCTAAAATAAATGGAATTATTCTAAATGCATTCTAAAAATTATAAAATGCATATAAAGTTTTGCTATCTGGACTCTTATGTGTCTATGTGCAATAAATAATTTGCTAAGATTATGACCAAATGGATAATGATTTGGATTTAATAAAATAATTATTTCATCATTTTAAAGATAATGACTAGCATATGAAATATTGGCACTAAGATTTAACACATACAAGTATGGAATATTAAATATTTTAACTTATGATAATTAGCGGACATGAATAAAATGCAACCAGACTGTGAGAATAATAATTGAAGAATTAAGATAATTATTAAATAATGAAGTAATTTATAAATACATTTCTATAAAATTTGTATATTTATACAACTCCTATGCAACTAAATATAATTTATTTATTTCCAATCTAAATTGATACGTGACATTATTATTTAATATATATGTAGGTATAATGTGAATCAAATATTATATTAAAAAAATATATACACATATTTTTGCAATCGTCATTTTAGCTTGGCATTTAACAATATATTTGCCAATTTAAGATATACAATTTCTTAAAATAAATAAACATATATATTAGAAATTGACTTTCCCTATTTTTAATAAGTTTAAACATTTAAAAATAAACTTATAAGTTAGTTATGATGTATCTATTTTATAAAGACATTTTAAAATGTTATAAAAAAAATAATAGACATATATAACAAAAAACAAAAATGATAAATTTTAATTACCATTTAATTTCTTTTAATGTTTCTTCACTTTCCCAGTTTATAAGTCATTTCAGGCATTTTTCTTTCATTTTATCTATTCCAGCATCGATCGAAATAATTTTAAAATATGTATACATATTATTGCTGAATTGATAGATGTCTTTCTTGTTAAAACAATTGATTCCAGTCATCTTCTTGATATTCATTTATATAAATAATTAAAGTTAACTATTACTTGAATCATTAGAAATTTGAAGTTAAAACAAAATGTATAAATAGCTATTTTCTAAAATCTATTTACGAACGCAGATTAAATTCAGGCTACATATTTTACCAGATTCCAATGGCATAATAAGTTAGGCAAAAGAGGCAGAATTGCCTCGAATAATAAAGATTGTACTTTGATGTTATTCTTGATCCAGTAATTATTAGATTAACATCCAAAAAAAAAAATTGTAGTTCAGAAAAATAAAGCTATGACTTCTTTCTTCTGCTGTTTTTATATAAATAATAATAGTAATTACAATTATCTACTGCGTTTCCCATAACAATCTCTTGGCCTAATATTATAAATTCACGTGCAGATTAAAAAAAATTTCTAACACTATTGTTTATTGATTTAAAAAAAAAATTTTTTAAATAACAAAACAAAAAAGATAATGTCAATAAAAAAAAAAAGTACATATATACTACATTGAAAATTTTATGTTGTAATTTACAAATCAAATGAATAAATAAACAACCAGAATAATATTATTAAATTTTTTTATAATTTTTTTAAAAATAAATAAATAAATAAAAATACAATATAATCATAATAAGTAATTTAAATGCTACTGTTAATAATTATTTCTTTATACACACTTGCGAATTTATATATATTCATTGCTATAAGAATATCATCATAGAACAAAGCACATATCATAATAAATAAATAAATCTGAACCAAATAATAATAATAATAACAACCTATTTACAAATCCTTAAGTAAAAACTAAATCAAAGAGATTTTTTTAAAACTATACTAGAACTTCAAAATGCAAGGGTGGATTTTCCATCTCTTACAATATATATATATATGATCAATAGATGGAGCTTTACCAAGACCACCAAACAAGCATATTTGTTTACATAAACATCAGAGTCAATATTCACTGTCTCTTTCATTTTGCTCCACCCTCAGATCAGCTGATTTCAAGCTGATTTGCTCTCATCAGTGAAGGGATAGGAGTTAGAAACTAGACTTAAATATTAACTCCAAGTGTTTATGCAAAATGTTTCTATCAGTTTGCAAGCATGAATTTTTTAGACACCTAAATGTCTTCAAACTCAGCCTATCAAACTAGACAGCTATGTGGGTCTGATATCAGTTCAGTTTCTCCACATAATCAAAGCTTCTGCAATCTATATCATTGCAAGAAAACTTTAAAGGAACATTTATGAAAAACAAAACAAGTTTTATATATGTAAAAACCTGCTATCGCTTGTATTAATGATCAATAGATGGAGCTTTACCAAGACCTCCAAACAAGCGTATTTGTTTACATAAACGTCAGAGTCAATATTCACTGTCTCTTTCATTTTGCTCCACTCTCAGATCAGCTGATTTCAAGCTGATTTGCTTTCATCAGTGAAGGGATAGGAGTTAGAAACTAGACCTAAATATTAACTCCAAGTGTTTATGCAAAATGTTTCTATCAGTTTGCAAGCATGAATTTTTTAGACACCTAAATGTCTTCAAACTCAGCCTATCAAACTAGACAGTTATGTGGGTCTGATATCAGTTCAGTTTCTCCACATAATCAAAGCTTCTGCAATCTATATCATTGCAAGAAAACTTTAAAGGTACATTTATGAAAAACAAAACAAGTTTTATATACGTAAAAACCTGCTATCGCTTGTATTAATGATCAATAGATGGAGCTTTACCAAGACCTCCAAACAAGTATGTTTGTTTACATAAACGTCAGAGTCAATATTCACTGTCTCTTTCATTTTGCTCCACCCTCAGATCAGCTGATTTCATTAATACAAGCAATAGCAGGTTTTTACGTATTTAAAACTTGTTTTTCATAAATGTACCTTTAAAGTTTTCTTGCAATGATATAGATGGCAGAAGCTTTGATATCAGACCCACATAACTATCTAGTTTGATAGGCTGAGTTTGAAGACATTTAGGTGTCTAAAAAATTCATGCTTGCAAACTGATAGAAATGTTTTGCATAAACACCTGGAGTTAATATTTAAGTCTAGTTTCTAACTCCTATCCCTTCACTGATGAGAACAAATCAACTTGAAATCCGCTGATCTGAGGGTGGAGCAAAATGAAAGAAACAGTGAATATTGACTCTGACGTTTATGTAAACAAATACACTTGTTTGGAGGTCTTGGTAAAGCTCCATCTATTGATCATTAATACAAGCGATAGCAGGTTTTTACATATATAAAACTTGTTTTGTTTTTCATAAATGTACCTTTAAAGTTTTCTTGCAATGATATAGATTGCAGAAGCTTTGATTATGTGAAGAAACTGAACTGATATCAGACCCACATAGCTATCTAGTTTGATAGGCTGAGTTTGAAGACATTTAGGTGTCTAAAAAATTCATGCTTGCAAACTGATAGAAACGTTTTCCATAAACACTTGGAGTTAATATTTAGGTCTAGTTTCTACCTCTTATCCCTTCACTGATGAGAGCAAATCAGCTTGAAATCAGCTGATCTGAGGTGGAGCAAAATGAAAGAGACAGTGAATATTGACTCTGATGTTTATGTAAACAAATATGCTTGTTTGGAGGTCTTGGTAAAGCTCCATCTATTGATCATTAATACAAGTGATAGCAGGTTTTTACATATATAAAACTTGTTTTGTTTTTCATATATATATAAATAAATTCTAATTTGTCTTGAATAAATGAATTCATAGTATTATTTCCAGGAACTTTCATGTAGCAAAAAATATGGCTAAATAGCAGATGTTTTAGTACAGTAACAAGTATTTTCCCCAGAGATTCTTCTTTCTCAAATCATAAGAATGGGTGTGGTGAGATTCAAAATCATTATTATTTTTCCCCTCATTCCCAAATTCTATTGATTGAGAAGTTTAAGAAAATATTTTATCCTCCAATAGCTTTTTCCAAATATTATTAATTTTCTTCAATTCACACTTTTCATTTATGCTCTTAGGTCTTTTAAAAATCTCTATAGATTCCCTAAGCAGTCTCTGGTCATATTGTTCAATTTTTGCTAGAACATGTGTTTTATAAAAATTGGTGTCATGGTTAGTTAATATAATGTGTAAATAAATGGCTGATGAATTGGATTTTTCTCTAACTGCCAAAATGTGTTCTTCCTTTCTTGTGTTTATTCTATAATTGATTTTTCCAATGTATGAATGTGAACAAAACTCATGAATTGGACAACTCAATCATAGAATATACATAAGAATTGAATAATATTTCAGCAGTTAGAGAAAAATCCAATTCATAAACTATTTACTCACGTATTAAATTGACTAACCATTATATCAATTTTAATAAAACACATATCTTGTGAAAATTGAACAATATGACCAGAGACTGCTAGGGGATTCTGTAGAGATTTTTAAAAGGTCTAAGAACATAAATGAAAAGTGTGAATTAAAATAAATTAACAATATTTGGAAAAAGCTATTGGATGATCAAATATTTTTTAAAACTTCTCAACCAATAGAATTTGAGAATGAGAAAATAATAAAGGAAAAAATAATGATTTTAAATTTCACTACATACATTCTTATGATTTGAGAAAGAAAAAACTCTGAAGAAAATACTTGTTATGATACTGAAACATCGGCTATTCAGTTATTATATTTTTACTACGTGAAAGCTCCCAGAAATATATATATATATATATATATATAAATAATTATATATATATAAGAGGGATGAAAATTTGTGTTACTATGTTAGTCACCATTTTCATAATGATTTGAAAAACTTATTACGTATTTTATGCAATAAAGAGATCAAGTCTCAATTAATGATTAGAATAGTGCTATATGTTTACATTTGTAAAAATAATTTTGAAAAATTCTAAAAGGAACATGAATTATATACCTGATTATCATCAATTTACATATATATAAAGGTAAAAAAACAGACGCATCATTCTGCAACTTCATTTACAATCAGAATATACTAAGTAATTTTCAGGGCCACCATTTCTATAATGTAATTTCATCATATTAAAGTATCTTAATTATTAGCTGACATATTCTCAACCTACAACATAAATCTGCCTCGTGTTATAAACAAACTATTTAAATATACAATGAGAATGGAACAAAACTTACATAATAATGACATACATACTGACTTTAATTTTAGTTATAATATATATATAATTTATTAAAATGGTTTGATTATTTTAAAAAAATACCATGATTATATGCACATGTACGTACAATTTTTATCTATTCATCACAGATTTAATTGTATATCTCATCTCTTCCTTTAAAATTCGTTGTATTTCAAAAAATATTATAGTAGTTGGTAGAGATTGCCATATATAGTTCTTCTTTTTTTAAATTTTTTCAGTCACTTCATTACGTCATTCTTCTTTTTCAGTAATAATTGTCTTCTACTTTTTTTTGTTATTGATGAAATAATTCTTCATTCAATATTAAGATGTCATTTTATAATTTCGAAAGTTTTTTTTTTTTTTATGGCTTTCCTGCACTTATTACACTTTTTGAAACGTATTTCAAAATTAAATTATTTAGACAAAAAACACACTTCATTCAAGTTTAATTCTATGATTAATTTTATCCATTATGATTTTATCTATATTAATAATCTGACTATAGTATGAGTAATTTTTAATTCTTTTCAATGTTATTTTCTTTTTTTTTTCTTTTTTTGTAAAATCATTAAACATTAGTATTTGTTTTTTATTCTACTCTTACTTTCATCAAATAGCTATTGTAAAATTTTACAGAATTTCAGATATTTAAAATTCTTTTAAATAGATCACTTTAACCCTTTGACCCCCAGTACGACTTTTGTACGACTTGTCTAGAAATTTCTATTTTGAGCTGAGTTTACGCGTAAACGGTAAACGTCACACATACGCGCAATACGTCATTCTTTGCGCAATTTCAATATCTACCTGAAACTCTAAGAATTTTTTCTGTACGACAATTTTTAGATTTTTTATGAATATTTTTAGCAAAGTGTACCTAAAATTTTTTTTTTTTATTTTTCTCATTTTATTTATCGTAAAAAAAGTTATTCCACAATTGTTGGATCAATTACTGAAGATTTTATTGTGATTTTCCATTGAAGTTGTCCGTGATTCTGGGCTCTCTTCTCAAATTACGTTTTTGGATAACGTTCAAGGGTATGTAATTACTTTTTTTTATATATTTTTTTTTATAAATTATAATATTTTATATTTACTAAAACAAATAAATATGTTATATAATAATAAATTATAATATTTTCGATGTACTGAAACAAATAAACGTTTTTTGATAACATTCGCGAGTATGTAATTACTTTTTTATATATATATATATTTTATAAATTATAATATTTTCTATTTACTGAAACAAATAAATATGTTATATAATAATAAATTATAATATTTTCGATGTACTGAAATAAATAAATATGCTATAGAATAATAAAACTATAATATTTTCAAATAAATATGCTGTAGAATGGAAAAAAGTTGGGGACTGGGGTATCTGTCACTGCGTGAGCTAATGCATTTTTTGGCATGATTATAAATATGAATAGTGTATCATGCATGACCAAGTTTGAATTTATGGACGAATTATTGCATCAGTGCTAAAGTTATGACCCTCAATTGATTTGTGTCAATTTTAGGCAAGTAATATAGGATATTGTATAAATTTTCTGGCTTCTTCAATCTATCCAGTTATTGTTACAGTGCCATGTATTTGAACTCAGCCTTTCTTCATATTTTTTATGCAAAATAATAAATATATTTATATACAAGTTCATGCTACACAACTGGAATTTCATGTAATATAGGATATTTATACACACTTTCTGGTTTCATCAATCCATCCATTCTGTATTATAGTGCCATGTATTTGAACTCAGCCTTTCTTCATATCTTTTATGCAAAATAATAAATATATTTATATACAAGTTTATGCTACACAACTGGAATTTCATGTAATATAGGATATTTTATACACAGTTTCTGTCTTCATCAATCCATCCACTCTGTGTTATAGTGCCATGTATTTGAACTTAGCCTTTCTTCCACACATGTAATCATTGTTAATAATAATAAAAAATTATCTTTATTGATTTATTTTTATTCATTTTATTTTTATGAGTTTATTTATTTATTTTTGAATTACACTGTTCTATTACTTTTTTCTCCACTAAAAACCATTCATATTTTTACAGATAATTTACAAAACTGAACATATCTGGCTGTGGAATGAAAGTGGATCACAGCAAGTCGGCTGTTTTAGTAATTTTCTCAGGGAAAAATTACCTCAGGTAAGACTTCCAATACATCATTTTTTTTTTGTAAATTTGTGAGGAATGTGATGAAGCTGTTTATGAAAGTGTCATTTTATCATTTGAATTTCAAAATTTAGGATTTGTGAATCAGTGTAAAAACAAACATTCTTAAATCTGTTATAAATATTATTTTTTTTAACTTTTTCTTTATGAAATGATTATTTTAACAGCTTCATTATATTCTTTCATATATGTACTTGCTTTTACAACATTATTTTTATATATTTATTATATTCAAACACAAAATATCTAAGTTATTAGAGTTAGGGTAAATTTTTTTAAAAATTAAAGATGGCCGCCTGGTTTTCAAAGGGTTAAAACATTTTATTCTATCCTTTCATCATACATTGGGTTAGCTGAAAATTCACTGGGATTTTCTGCTTCTTCTAATATATCCTTTATGTAATAGTCTATATTAGACTAGTCTTCATCAGTCTATTAACTTTTTAAAACGTTTTATAAGTGCTAGATGAAATTTATTGGAATATTTCTTAAGGTTAAGAATATTGTTTTTTAATAGCGTTTATAATTCTAATTTTATATATATCTTGCATTCACTAATTGACAATCATTTTCTGTATTGAAATTAAAAACATATTTCTATATTGAAATGCAAATTTTTTATTTATAATTCAACTCTTCTGTACATTATTTTCAATTTCTTTATGTTTATTTCTGCTCTAGACTTTTCTCAAAAAAGATATTTATAATATCAATATTTATATTTATAAATTTTAATCTTTTTTTTTCATTCTTCACAATACTTTTATTCAATTTAATTATCTTACAATTTTGACTGACTAAGAGTCTTCTTCAGAAATTATAAATAAAATACCATGCTTTATTTTTACACATACACGCAATAACTTTATTTTAATATAGATACAACTACATATATATAGCATACATATTCATTATTTTTTTCAAAAATATTAAAAAATAAAAATGTGTAATTGAACAATGTATATGCACTACACACATTTATATCTAAAAACAATGCATAATGCTAGCTGAAATCTATATAAAATATTTCAAATGCCTCATAGATATATTCTTTCAGTCACACTCTTTCTTTAAATTAAAAAAGGCTTGAATTTCTAAGCTCATTCAAAAGATTTCATTGAAATATTTAATTCCACATATACAACTCTAAAATATTATTTACAGAATGACAAGAAAGATGTTATTCTTTCACATTCTCACACCTATAAAAATAGCTTTCTTGGTTTAAATCAATACAAGAACTAGGGTTTGAAGTACAAGAAGGACCACTTTTTACTTCAATAAAAATTCAAACAAAGGAGCTATGAATGTTAATGAGAAAACTTGTTTAGCCTTATGTATTTTCGATTATTAGTAATTGATAGTTTTTAGCAATCTCAAAAGCTAAAAAAGTTATCTCTGTTCACATGGATATAATCTCCTTATCTCTATTCTTTATTATAATAACAATCCATGAAAATATTTAATTCAATATATGCAAGTCTCTGGAGAAATTTAAAGTATTATTTGCAGAATGTCAAGAAAGATGTTATTCTTCTTACATCTATAAAAAAGTTTTCTGGGTTTAAATTAATATAAGAACTTGGGTTTAAAGTAAAAGAGGAATTTCCTTTTACTTTAACAAAAAACTCAAACAAAAGAACTATTATAGATTAAAAATAGCACTTGTTTAACCTCAGGAATTGTCAGTTAGTGGTGACACCAAAAGCTAAAAATTATCTCTGTTTACATGGATGTAATTATATTTCTATTTTTTATTATAACATTCTATGGAAATATTTAATTCAACATATATATAAATAGTAATATATTTTAACAACTACATGGTAGTTGAATATCACGCCACACCCTGGGCAGCCATTTTTAACATTCTACCCTCAATCTTATTCAAAGAATTTAGTGTATATCAGTTATTACCCTAAGCTTTGAGCATGTATATTTATGAGCAAAGGCCAAAGCCCCGCTCAAGTGCCAATCTTATCCATTTAATAAGAATTATACATCTCGAAAGTGCAAACAAAAGTTCCAATGGATACTCTTTGGGTATTTTATTCGAACTAGCTCAATCTCGCGGGTCTGGGAAAAGAATGTTTATCAGGAGAACAAAGCTATAGACGATCTCACTAAGAGACGCCTCATATCTCTAAATATAATTTCTATCTAAATCCAATCCTATTACAATAGCCCATCAGTCAACAGAAACCCAGAATGTAAATAATATATATAAGTTGTAATTAACTCTTAAGATTTATTAGCACGCGCACACATATATTAATATCTTAAACATACAATTCATTCCGCTACATATATATATAATTAATACACATATTAATGAAAGAGTGCGATTACACATCAGAGTTGTATTTTTTTGAACAATTTAATAAATTATTAATTTACTTTATTTAAATTGAAATAACACATGTTTCTTTAGCCATTATTAAATGTTCATTTAAGGCAGATTAAGAAAAGATCAAAGTTACCTCTTAAGATCGAATGTTCATGTGGCTGAGGCTAATAATCTGTAAGCTTACAGCATAGAGAAGATGTTGGTTTTAACGAAAAGTTGCTGGTCCGAACGATGATGATAAGCTCTGAAATATTCTGCCCAAAACAATCCCTATTAGAATTTAAGTAGATGAGTTTGGCTTGATTGTGAGAGGCTCTGGTTGTTAGAGTTCCATGGCCATTATGCTTGGTAGACTAAATGGCAAATCCATAAATAAAGTTCAGGTGGGTTCCACAATAGCTGCCCATTGAGCGGTCTGATGAACCTACATGATTATTCTACCCCTGCATGTAGACGGAGTACATTATGAATAAAATTCTTAATTAATAATTAGGTTGACCAGTTTATGTCTTTCTCTGCTTTTCTATATCACTTCACTGCTTTTCTCTAAAATTTTAAAATCACCACTAAAATCACCAAGAACAAAAATAGTTCTATTCATTAGTGCTCTTTAACCTTACTTTTCTTTTCTGTTCCTATGCCAATGACCCAATCTCAAGAATGCTTTTTTTTCATTGTTCTAAAAATATGCTTGACCAGTTCTAGGAATTCCGGTGGACAGTCATTAACTGAAACCGCCCGTGGCACAACTTTCCATTCTATTGATTATTTTCCAGCCTTATAAGTTTAATGGGTTTTGCTTAAGAAACACGTGTTATCAATGGCATTTAAAATCTATCTTGCAATATTCATAATGAAATATCTATTTAAAACACAAATAAATAATAAAAAAAAATAACGCAACTCTACATATAATCACTTTTCTACCTTCTCACATATAAATATATTAGTAATTCTCACCCATTATATTAACACATACAGCAAACATATATATATATTCATACCTTTAATTGATTAATGTATTCATCCATACTCTTGTGTAACAGGGTTCGTAAATTTTACTACATCGACCTATTTACTTCGCAACAACACTGGCAATTAAACCCGTATTTGAACCCAGCTACTGTTACATACCCCCTTGGTGCAATAGCCTTAAAATACCCTCTGTGTAGTTGAATGGCTTCTTAAACACCTCTTTCTATCCTTTGTCCCTCTCTGGGTTTGCAAAGGGTTTGAGTGATTGAGCATTGTATGACCCTTTACTTGACCATCATTTGGTTTGTCTCGTGGACGCCGAGCTTCTGGCTCATACTGCAATCTCTGTCCATAACTATCATCACCTCTTTTTCTATACATTGCATCCCCATCACATTGTCCTTCTTCCATCCCAAGCTTAGTACTTTGCTGATCTTGGATTTCCTTTGCTTGTTCCAACAGAACGCTATGATCATATGCGCTCATGTCCAGTGCATTAAGTAGTTCTGCCTCACAGGCTTCCGTTTCACACTCCCCTCTCGTTCATCTAAACTCCCTTCTACTTCTTTATTGTTCAACTTCTCGGCCTTTTCCATACTTTCACCTTCATTTCCCTCATATTCCTTTTTTACTTGACTACTTTCACTTTCCATCCCTAGTCTCTGTTCTAAATTCTGGAATCTCATTTCGAACCTCTCATCCATTTTCTGAATTCGGAGTACTATGCTTTCTAATTTTTTTACAATTTTCTCCATCACGCTTCATTCCTTCTCCTTCCCCTTCTGCTGTTCCACTTTCTGCTTGTTTTCTGACTTCATTTTCCGTACCTATACTTACATATTTATTTAATACTATTCCAATTACGAGCCAGGTTCATCACCCCAGCTTCAATGGTACATTGCATGACCCACCTGATAGGCCTTCCTCCCTTCATTTCTACCCTTATGGATTTTGTTTTATAATATCCCAAATATTGGTAAATTCTTAAATCCCTATCTATGAACTATGTAACTCTATATATGCCTCACAGAACAGATATCACCGACCATCAATATTATTTTCCCTTCTGATTATTTGAGAAGTTTTCTACCAGTCTATCTACACATCACAAAATATGTCAACATTTAACCACATTTCCAAATATATATCCAAACTCTTTCTTTTTTTTCTCCTTTCTATATTTTTTTTTTTTTTTTAAAAATATCGTTTTCCAACTTTCGTTGGGAAACCCTTTTTTTAAATTATATTAGGATGCCATTTTCCTGCCCGTTCTCCACTATTTGCAGCCCCGTCATTGGTCCGCCATTTTAAGCACACGTGGTATTTGAATATCACGCCACACACTCGGCAGCCATTTTTAAAATTCTACCCTCAATCTTATTCAAAGAATTTAGTGTGTATCAGTTATTATCCTAAGCTTTGAGCACATATATTTATGAGCAAAGGCTGAAGCCCCTCTCAAGCGCCAATCTTATCCATTTAATAAGAATTATACATCTCAAAAGTGCAAACAAAAGTTCCAATGGATACTCTTTGGGTATTTTATCCGAACTAGCTCAATCCTGCGGGTCTGGGAAAACAATGTTTATCGGGAGAACAAAGCTATGGATGATCTCACTAAGAGATGCCTTATATCTCTAAATATAATTTCTATCTAAATCCAATCCTATTACAATAGCCCATCAGTCAACAGAAACCCAGAATGTAAATAATATATATAAGTTGTAATTAACTCTTAAGATTTATTAGCATGCGCACACATATATTAATATCTTAAACATACAATTCATTCATTCCGCTACATATATATATAATTAATACACATATTAATGAAACAGTGCGATTACACGTCAGAGTTGTATTTTTTTGAACAATTTAATAAATTATTAATTTACTTTATTTAAATTGAAATAACACATGTTTCTTTAGCCATTATTAAATGTTCATTTAAGGCAGATTAAGAAAAGATCAAAGTTACCTCTTAAGATCGAATGTTCATGTGACTAGGGCTAATAATCTGTAAGCTTACAACATAGAGAAGATGTTGGTTTTAATGAAAAGTCGCTGGTCCGAACGATGATGATAAGCTCTGAAATATTCTGATCAAAACAATCCCTATTAGAATTTAAGTAGATGAGTTTGGCTTGATTGTGAGAGGCTCTGGTTGTTAGAGTTCCGTGGCCATTACGCTTGGTTGACTAAACAGCAAATCCATAAATAAAGTTCAGGCGGGTTCCACAATAGCTGTCCATTGAGCAGTCTGACGAACCTACATGATTATTCTACCCCTGCATGTAGACGAAGTACATTATGAATAAAATTCTTAATTAATAATTAGGTTGATCAGTTTATATGTCTTTCTCTGCTTTTCTATATCACTTCACTGCTTTTCTCTAAAATTTTAAAATCACCACTAAAATCACCGAGAACAAAAATAGTTCTATTCATTAATGCTCTTTAACCTTACTTTTCTTTTCTATTCCTACGCTGATGACCCGATCTCAAGAATGCTTTTTCTTTCATTGTTCTTTAAAATACGCTTGACCAGTTCTAAGAATTTCGGTGGACAGTCATTAACTGAAAATGCCTGCGGCACAACTTTCCATTCTATTGATTATTTTCCAGCCTTATAAGTTTAATGGGTTTTGCTTAAGAAACATGTGTTATCAATGGCATTTAAAATCTATGATACGATATTCATAACGAAATATCTATTTAAAACACAAATAAATAATAAAAAAAAATAATGCAACTCTACATATAATCGCTTTTCTACCTTCTCACATATAAATATATTAGTAATTCTCACCCATTATATTAACACGTACAGCAAACATATATCTATATTCATACCTTTAATTGATTAACATACTCATCCATACTCTTGTGTAACAGAGTTCGAATGACTATTTGTAAATTTTACCACATCGACCTATTTACTTTGCAACAACACTGGCAATTAAACCCGTATTCGAACCCAGCTACTGTTACAATATATATATATATTATAAAAAGTTATTATATTTTTGTGTAAAAAATATTATAATGCAATATTTTATAATCTAAAGAAGATTGCTAGGCAAGCAAAACTGTAAAACAATTCAACTGAATATATCAATGTGAAGAGTGCAAAAAAGGAAAGAGCATTTAACATTTTGAATATACGGTATTTTTTCTGATAATTTCATAAAGATACCAATTTAGTGTACTCACAGCCATTTTAAATTCTAAGGACCACACAAAGCTGCCACTGACAAATCCAAGTGATAAATGACATTGAATAATTGACACATGATCACAATATGACCATTTATTACAAATCACAATTTACATCAATAATTAAAAAATGAATCTGATATCCATGACAGAAGATCAAATGTGAATACTATTTTTTCTTATTTCCACTTTTTTTTCCTAACTACACGTAACAAAAGAAGCATGCAACATTATAGTTTCTTTCTGGTAATAAATATCAATTAATTATAAAATTAAATATTCTCTATTTCAACATGTGGTTATAGATGTACATTGTAAAGCTTTTAGTGATTATATCACATTTTTGCATTTTTTGGATAATACTTTGTATTGGTAAAAATGTCCTTTTCCCTTCCCTATATACTTCACCACTTTGCACCATCATTATTGTAATAAAATTTGTATTAGAAGTTATAAGCTTTTAGTATTTAAGACTGTGCTTACTATCATTTTGAATTCTAAGGACCACCCAAAACCATCACTGACACATCCAAGTGACCTCATGTGAATTATTCAATGTCATTTATCACTTGGATGTGTCAGTGGTGGTTTGGGGTAGTCTTTAGAATTCAAAATGGCAGTGAGTGCAGTCAAAATCAGCATCTTCATAAGTCTCTGTCTTTTTATATTTTTGTCTCTATAACTAAATGTATCCTCAGCATTTTAATTTACCTTTTTTTTTGTTTTTTGTTTTTTATTCTAACATTAAAATTTCTCATGACAATGCTGTTTAGTCTCATCATTCTGTACTCTTACAAGATATATGAAAATACTCTAATTCTTTATCAGTATAAAAACTTCTGGCAGAAATCGAAATTATTTACATTTGGTATCTTCTTTAAGTTGTCACTCTTCATAATATGCTATTAATCTTTACAATATTAATCTTTTGTTTTTATTTAAAATAAATCCTTATTTACTTATACTTTTAATATTTATTCCTTTATAGTAAAATACACATATATTTTTCTAATCAATTCTCTCTTTATCTTTTCTTTTAATTTTACAAAATTTAACAATGGATAATTTAAATATTAGAGGTTTTTTTTAAATTTCAGACTATAGTTATAGGTATCTAAATAAAAGGTTATCATTGAATAATAGTCAAGTGATTTTTAACATCCTTTTTCTTAGACCATAATATTCCCCATGCTCAAAACTTTACAGACTCCTTACGAGGGGTTTTTTTCTATCATAATTCTAAATATAAAATTAAATGAACTTTCATATACATTTAACACATCTATCATGATGTTAAAAAGAATTTATGTTTCAATTAAGACATCTATGAAGAAAAACTATGCAACAGTCTTTTGCAAATATATGTATTTGCTGCTTTTTAAGACAAAAATTACTTTTCTATCAAATACATTGCTTCAAAGACAAGAAAGCATTAATTATAACCTCTGTCAAATATTTCATTATACATACAATAATAATAAAAATATTATAGTAAATTATGACCCTTTTAATTTATATATATTATTTTGCTTATAAATCTACAATTGTGTGTTGTTTAATGTAGAATATAAATATCAAGGAGATTGAATTTTTTGTTTTCAGAATGTGTGAACATTTTTACTGTAATTAAATATTTTGTCTAAAAATTAGAATGTGACATATAAATATAATTTTAAATCAAAACCTAGATAAATAAAACTTTTTGTGATCATATTCTTTAATAAAGATAATTTTTATACCACTGTCTATATTATTTAGAGTAACAATGAATTTTAAGTGCTGACATTTCTTTTTAATATAGAATATAAATGTAACATTGACTAAATACCATGAGCACTAAAATGGATGCAAAAATATTCCACTATTGGATACTTGAATCAGATTATAAATTGATTCCAGCATCATTAGAATTAAAAAATATTATTAGTATTCTCTCCTCATTTTTTTAAATCTATTTGAAGTTCAACCCTTGTAATTCTCTCGTGGCATAGTCATCTCTCTGTATGAATTATGAAAATGAACTATCTATTTTGTGTAATCATATTTACATTCTTTAATTATATCCACAGCAATTCTGAATGCAATCTTCTTTTTTTAATTATTAATTTTTAAACTTGTTATTCTTTTGACTTTTCTTTTTTTATGGAGTTAGGATTGCCATACTTGTTTACAAATCTCTTACTGCTAATGATGTTGATGATAAGAATTGGAACATGGAATCATCTTTTTGGCATTATTCCTATTTCTAACATCTATTAAAGAGAAATAGATAAGTAGATATTATATATTATCAATCAAATTACTGCAGGTTCTGTACTTAATGAATGACCATAGATGTAAGGACTAATTACAAGTAATCATTAAGTAGTATCTAGTAGTAGCATTTTTTGTTGCCTTGTGTGTCATAATGTTGAATTATAAAAGATGACAGTTTACAATGTACACTTTTTTTTCCATACTGTGCACATTCTTTTATTTTTTTTAAATCTCTTCAGATCATTTAAGATGAAATACTACCTAACAACATGAGCTTATTATACTATGCATTAACTAAGACAGTTTGTGTAAATATATTTTCAACATTTAATTACACATTCAGTAATAATTCATTGTAGAGAGATTAGTGGATTGTGAGCACTTATTTGTGATATTGCAAAAGGCAATATAATCAATAACAAGTGACTTTTAATAGAATTTGTACAGAAATTTCATTCAAAAATTACTGTATCCATAGACATCCATCTTAGTGACATTTCTGTTCCCATCTTAAAAAAAATACTCAAAAATATATTGCCTTGTAAATTCTGCCTGCTGTGTCAAACAGAATGTTCATTAAATGGTAGTAATAAATGAAATATCAATAATGGCTATAGTGGTAGACGATAGTGACTGTAAGAGAAACAAGTCTTTCAATTTATATATATATATAAAATACATATTTTGCGGGTTCATCCGTGTTAAAAACTTTTAATATTCATATACTGACGTTTTGACTTGGTCACACAAGCCATCCACAGAGTTATAAAAGGTAGAAAGATGGTTGTAGAGGCGCTACAATCACTGATTTGAATAAAATGTTAAAATTCCACCAATAGCAAAAAATGTTAAATTTAGGAGGAGGAAGTTTGCATGTATCATCTCGCTTATTGATACAATCTGGCCTTTTAAGTATCTCAATGGCTTCTCTAATTTTGCATTGGTAGAGATTAAGTATCTCAATGGCTTCTCTAATTTTGCATTGGTAGAGATTAAGTATCTCAATGGCTTCTCTAATTTTGCATTGGTAGAGATTAAGTATCTCAATGGCTTCTCTAATTTTGCATTGGTAGAGATTATCACATCTGGAGATGTGATAATCTCTACCAATGCAAAATTAGAGAAGCCATTGAGATACTTAAAAGGCCAGATTGTATCAATAAGTGAGATGATACATGCAAACTTCCTCCTATTTGGAAAGATTTTTTTAAAAAACATTCCTAAATTTAACATTTTTTGCTATTGGTGGAATTTTAACATTTTATTCAAATCAGTGATTGTAGCGCCTCTACAACCGTCTTTCTACCTTTTATAACTCTGTGGATGGCTTGTGTGACCAAGTCGAAACGTCATTATATGAATATTAAAAGTTTTTAACACGGATGAACCCACAAAATATGTATTTTATATATTTAACCCGTGCAAATCTTCGTTTTAACAGATAGATAGATAGATAGATAGATAGATAGATAGATAGATAGATAGATAGATAGATAGATAGATAGATAGATAGATAGATAGATAGATAGATAGATAGATAGATAGATAGATAGATAAGATAGATAGATAGATAGATAGATAGATAGATAGATAGATAGATAGATAGATAGATAGATAGATAGATAGATAGATAGATAGATAGATAGATAGATAGATAGATAGATAGATAGATAGATAGATAGATAGATAGATAGATAGATAGATAGATAGATAGATAGATAGATAGATAGATAGATAGATAGATAGATAGATAGATAGATAGATAGATAGATAGATAGATAGATAGATAGATAGATAGATAGATAGATAGATAGATAGATAGATAGATAGATAGATAGATAGATAGATAGATAGATAGATAGATAGATAGATAGATAGATAGATAGATAGATAGATAGATAGATAGATAGATAGATAGATAGATAGATAGATAGATAGATAGATAGATAGATAGATAGATAGATAGATAGATAGATAGATAGATAGATAGATAGATAGATAGATAGATAGATAGATAGATAGATAGATAGATAGATAGATAGATAGATAGATAGATAGATAGATAGATAGATAGATAGATAGATAGATAGATAGATAGATAGATAGATAGATAGATAGATAGATAGATAGATAGATAGATAGATAGATAGATAGATAGATAGATAGATAGATAGATAGATAGATAGATAGATAGATAGATAGATAGATAGATAGATAGATAGATAGATAGATAGATAGATAGATAGATAGATAGATAGATAGATAGATAGATAGATAGATAGATAGATAGATAGATAGATAGATAGATAGATAGATAGATAGATACGATCGATCGATCGATCGATCAGATAGATAGATAGATAGATAGATAGATAGATAGATAGATAGATAGATAGATAGATAGATAGATAGATAGATAGATAGATAGACAGATAGACAGATAGACAGATAGATAGACATACAATTACATTATTCTAGTTAAGTAATTAAAAATGGAATGCTAATTTTTGAAGCTATGTGCTGTGACTATTTTCTTCTGTTTAACTCACCATGCTGTTTTGTCTTTGGTTTATAAATTAAAATAAAAGACTAACAATAAACAAAGTTTGAAGACAAGTGATGAGAAATATGCCAATTTTTATTTTATAACATATATAAAACAAAACCAAATTTTATACATATGAAATTTAAACTAAAGTAGTCAAAATCTTCTCAATAAATTCAAAAAATAGATACTCTATTCTTTGCATTTGTTGACATATGGATGTTGTTAGCTTCAAGAGCTCTTGGTTATTTTTGTTTAAACTGCGTATACATTATGTGTATATATGAGATAGAGTGAATAGTTGAAGGGAGTTTGAAAATCTGTGTTCAAATCTCCTTTAATTACAATTAAACTTCAGGTATATGAAGTACGCCTGTATTTTAAACTATGTTTTTTATAATTGCATTATTCTATTTTCTTTGATGAAGTTATTTTATTGATCTTTTAAAAATTATTTTGTATGAAAGGTATATATATAATATACAAATCAATATATATATATATATGTTAAACACATTAGTTTTGTAAGGGTTGTTGCAATTCATGATTGCTGATATCCGTAGGAAGACTATTGTATGTCATATCCTGAAACAATGATTTAAAAATAGTTTTAAGTATTTATAATTTGTTGCATAGCTATACAAATCCTAAATAATCTTGACAAAACTTTTCCATTATAGCATAATTTTATCTCCGTCTGTAACTAAAAATATAATCCTCAAAATAAATATATTTTCTACATGAAATAAAAAAATAAATTTTTGTTATTATTTTTTTAAATTCATTTTTATACTAAAAAATTAGGAAAAAATATGTTCCAGGTAAATTTCTAATGTTGTATATATATATTTTCAGTTATTTAATTTGGTAGGAGAATTTTAAAAGATTTACTATAGTACATATATATCATCATCATTGTTTTCAAACAATGTTTTTCCAAATACAATCCATCTTCTTTGATCTCTAGCTTCTCTTATCCACATTACACCCACACACTTTCTTATTTTATCCATCCATCTCACATGTGATCTCTTTCTAGGTCTTTTACAATCTCTTGGAATTTAGTTTAAGATTTCAACTGTCTTCATATTATCATCTCTTCTAGCAATATATCCAGACCAACTTCACTTCAGTCTCTTAATTCTTTCAACTTCTTTCGCATTGCAAAATTCATTCTCACTTTCATCAAAAATGTTTATAAATAAGTCAATTATTTTATATAGCGCGATGTTTTTTTTATAAGCTATAATATTTAAACAGCATTAAACTGTTGCACATCGCTTTGGATTTTGAATATAAAATGAATGAATACTAACACTTCAACAACCACATGATAAAGTCTTTATTGTTTGAATTTAAAGTAAACACATGTATGAATATAAATACATGCATACTCGGAATAAAATATCCATTGTCTCAAACAAAATAAAATACCAGCTTCATTAAAGAAACTAAATTAAATTTTACCATTTATAACAAGGATTATTTATTCAAAAGAAGAAAATGTTAAATCTTAGTACATTAAGTTTTAACTGTTAAACCATAATGCTATCTATCAGTTGTGTTTCTAACGTCCTATTGGAAATATATACTACACGCACATCGGGATTGTTAATATATATAACAAATAATGTAATAAATAAATGGATGAAATAACAGCTAATATTAAAAGGATTATGATAATATTTATTTGATATATATTATACAGAAATTATTAATCGTTGAAACATGCATTTGGGAATACATATTAATGGAAATGGATTATACAATTATAAGTTACATATTAGATATCTAGAGGAATTAAGTTGCATGCCCACAGTTATAGAAATTATACTGAATTATTCCAAGAATCACTCTCAAGTCTCTTTTGTATTATTATTATTTCACTTTTAATTAGATACCTATAGAACCTTGTATGAATTTTTATCATCCAGCTAAAGGTGATAAACTTTAAACATCAAATATTACAACATCATTACAAAATGTTCAGTTATATAAAAAAGAATCATTATATATTCTAACCTATCCGTTGTGCATATTCACTTCCGGATAATATAATATAAAATAAAATGGGTTAGCTCAGTTACAGATTACATTTATTATAACCAAATAATTAATAAATAAAATATTCTGCATTAATATTAAAATGTTCTACTAGCTCAAATTCAAAAATAATAAGGAGGTTCATTTTATAAAATAAATTAACAAATATTTATTATTTCATGAGACTTGGAAGTGAAAATACAGGTGACAAGAAAGATTACATTGAGCCAATATCCCATAGGATACTACCTCAATGGCATAAGAACACTATCCCCCTTATTACTATCTCAAATAATAAACTTATAGTATTCTTACGACTTTAATAAATCCTACTCATTAAGATTAAACTAATAATTAAATCTTAATCTTTTATCTATTATAATTTAGCTCAATAAAATCTCAGGTTCATAAAACTATTCTAAGTTAATTAAAAATCACGGTAGTAAAACATGAGAAGGGATTTTTATGTCATACTCTACTACACTTAAACTAATAATAACAAATAATAATAATATTCTTCATTGTATGAACTAATTCTGTATATCTTTTCTTTTCACTATAATTTTTATTACCATAATAATATAATAAAATACCATAATATAATCTTTTATCTTCATATGATAATGTAAGAAAAATGTGGTAGCATTTATAATCTGACAAATAAAAGTGTGTGGCAACGGATAGCATATAATTCAATGTACTCTTTAACAATCAATTTATGACCATAAGATAATGTAAAATATGATTACTTAATTAAATGAATACCAAGAAAACATTCAAATTCTTAAAATAATTCTTTATTTATCTTTGTGCAAAATTATATGTTTGATTTAGTGATTCTGTGTTATAGATGCATGATGATGGGGAAAATAAATAATCAGACACACAAACTTTTGAATAAAAAAATATAATAAAGTTTTATTATTAACAATAAAAATAAATAAACAATTTATTTACAGTATTTACATCGGATATCCTCGATTTACACCGTTCAACATTTTTTATTATTTAGTTATTAAACAATCTAGAATTTATTTAAGTCTTCATTTCTGACTTAAAATAATAAAAAATAATAATACCATTTTATTTATCTTTTGAAAATCAATCCTATGATACAATTACATTTTATTACCTATTTTAAAATATATCATCTTTAATTATTATTTAAGCTATGCTTCTTTTAGAACATCCATAGAAACATAGTACGGAAAAACAAAATAAGAATACTAATTGTGAGTATGGATCTTGTTTAAAAATAAACAATTCCATTTTACAATGTTAAAAGAAAATACTATATAAGATATCTACTATTAATTTATTATTAAATTATGTGGATATTATAGTTCACTGCACTGTGATCTTCAAATATAATATATCCCACTTGATACCACTGTAATACTCTATAATTGTAACTACTGATACATTCCCTATTATTTAATAAATATAAAATTATACCTATGCTTATTGTTTATATCGTTTTACTTTATAAACATTGTATTTTAAAAATATGCAATACTTATCCCAAAACAAAATAAAGCATTTAAAAGTTATTTAACATTTTAAAGAACAACTTTGTTTTATATATTTTATTCTTGAAATTTTATTTTATTTCCAAAAACAAATCCAAAAAAAACATATTTTATGATTCTTTTCCTTTTTAGGATCCATTGGATTTTCAATTCCAATTTATACAAATTCTACTTCTTCTAAGTAAATGAACTCATCTCATTCAAATGATAGCATATCTTAAACTCTAAATTATCTATTATTTCTTTTCAAATATATCATACTGAACGATGTAGTTACATTGGAAATCTAGATAGCGAACAGATGTAGGATCTAGGGAAGAAAACCAGAGTATAACTCATAGCATATATCAAAAAATATCATGGCACAGTGTATCTACAAGAAATAGAGGCATGACCTAGTCTAATGTCCTCCAATAATATTAATGATGTCAAGCTATTCCTTCAGCTTTATTAAAACATCAATACTTAAAGAAAATAGACACTGTCCAAAATAAATATATCAGTTACAGGGCACTGTTAACTGTACTGATATCCACAAAGATTATAAAATATTATTCATATTCCCTCATCACATCCTATTATAGCATCATCTTGGGTTCACCATGTTACTACCAAGCCACTATCTTATTATTATTTCCTAAAGATTTATCACATCTTACATCGACAAAATAACTATCTTGCATATTCAAAACAATAAATAAAATTCATTTATAATTATAGTGATCTCACTGATCCACAAGAAAAGTCTGCTTACTTCCTTATTCTATATTCTAAAACATATACAAACTTGTAACATGAATCCTTGGAACATCCAATAATATGAAAGTTTTTAAAAAAATCACATAAATATTTACTATTATGTTGTGTTATATTACTAGTATAAAATTATAGTATGCATATTCCCAAAATAAATCCTAAACTCATAATTTTTTTAAAAGTGTTGTATAAAATGTGTTTACATATAATTAAACATTTATACTTTCATTCATTATAATTCATAGGCAATCTAAAAAGAAAACAAAATATACATCATAAAATATCAATATTCATTAACTATTACCAAGTGATATTATCCAATCATCACTTTTGCAGTCTTCTTTTTCATCCACTAGATATAGCATAGCATACATAAAATACATCTATACTTTTACTTAAGTGTTCTTATTTAAACTATTAAATTATTATATTATAGGATTTTAATATTATCAATAGATTAATGTTCATGTTCCTACTCTTATAAACTAGAAAATTTACATTTAAAATAAATAGTAATAAATAAAAATCATATTTACATAACTTCAGCTGAAAAACGAATGTTTTTATATAAGTCCAAACATTTCCATTTTTTTTCTCAAAAGTTTTTTTTAAAAAAAAAAAAGTTCTCTTCAGAGAAATTCTACACTCTCCCCCGTTGCTATGACAATGAGCAAGACAATCTGTTTCGGCAGCAATGGGCGAAGTTTAAAATAATAAAATATGATGTCTTTAAAAATCTTGAAAATTAAATAAAATAATAATCAATCCATCCTGGATAAGTTCATAGAATAATAGTTTATGACTTCTATAGTCCAGAATGATTATTATTGAAATCATAATAAAATTATATTATTAAAATAATAACTTGAAGCTTCTATCCATAACATTCTGTATTAGCATACTGATGCATTAGGTTCCTTTGTTTTAACTTAAACTATCCAGATAAACTTTTATGCAATATTTATTTCCATAATTCCATATTTTATTCATTAGTATGTTCATTTTCTTTATAAGTTTCTTCTTCAACAAATTTATTACCATTCAGAGGTTTTCTTGTCTTAAAATATCAGCTTTCAAATAATTTTATATATGCGTATTAACCCTCTATATGCCTCAGGTTTTCATAATATATGCTTTTTCTAAATATTTTCCAAGAGTCTTTTCTTAAAGTAATTTCTTGAAATATTTTTTAAATGTTTTCTTCAA
The DNA here is from genome assembly GCA_028023455.1 of Epiperipatus broadwayi. Taxonomy (NCBI): domain Eukaryota; kingdom Metazoa; phylum Onychophora; class Udeonychophora; order Euonychophora; family Peripatidae; genus Epiperipatus; species Epiperipatus broadwayi. Next base: position 7,248,172 of record JAQFVV010012402.1, read on the forward strand.
AAAGGATATAACATTTACTCTTATAATATGATATTTCCATAAATTTATTATAGAGCATACTTGTCCTATGGTTTATTAATATTGGACAAGACTTATCTGGCTATATAAAAATAATGCTTCTTTACTTTTAATCAGCAAACAATTTTTCTAATGAGTTTCCCATATAATGTCCATAAAATTAATTTATTCATTTGAATAGTTCTCTTGTTCAATATTATTAAAACTGCATTAATAAATATTATACTCATTTTTAAAATATTATAAGTTGAATACATTTTACTTATTGGTATATCCATTTTATTATTGTGAAGTTATACATTACATTTCAATGAATACTCCTGATAATGGGACATTTAAAAATTAGCAAAGCATATGAAATGAAGTTATTACTAATATTTATATTTTACACTCTCTTTTGCAAAAACTTTTTAAATGTCCAATTAACTTTGCAAATAAAATTGTACGAGAGCACTAAAAAATTGACTAAATAATAAAATTAAAATTTACTATCACCTTGATAGCTTCTGATATGATATGCTACCTTTAATACATTTTTAATCACACACTGATACCACCCGTGCAATCCATATTTATATCCTAGAAAATATGTCATTCTATTGGTTGATTCTTACTTTTGGTTTGATACCAAATTTGCATAATGTTAGAAACTTACACAATTAAATTTCAAAATAAAAAATATGATGTATTAATACTTTAAAAATATTACTTAAATATTATTTTTAGATCAATTATTATTTTACTAAATTGATTAAATATCTTTAAAAAGACTTTTTAAAAACACTATTTAATAAATTATCCCACTTTTAATATTTAATTTATCTATTTTTTATTTTAACAAAATATTTAACTTTTTTATTAACTGTACTCGTTTTTATTACATTATTTAAAACATTTTATACGATAGTCAACTTAATATTTAATATTGGCCTTTATGATAGATAATAATTCTATCCAATTCTATAATGCCATTTTACAATATTTTGAACTTTACTAATAAATACTAGCAAGCAAGTGTGTATAACCCTATATTACACAAATCACATGACTAATATAACCAATACAGATGACATCCGATTTTCTGTCTGGGAATAAATAAACTGCTACACTTATTGTATTAAATAAAATAATACAATTATATAAAATTTGGAATAATAATTTAGAAAATATAGAATTAAATACAATTTTCACTACCATAAAACTTACTTTTTAAAATATACGATATTAATTATGATTATTAAATATAATTTATAAATTTAACTATAACATTTATTTAACTACAAGTTTTAAACTATTAAAATTTAACTTTTAAACATACTTTTAAATATTTATAGCTGTGTTATTTATTATGGCCAGCTTTTGCAACCATATGTAATAATATTTTTTAGCTTTATTTAACTGTTCTTAAGTGATTCATTATAATTTTAAGCACTACGTAATTTCACTTAGCTTTAAATTGTACTTTAATATTATTAATACAATATAATTAACACATCAAGATCACATTCTAAAATTTAAAATTTTTAATAATTTATTGTTGTGAACTATTTCTAACCTATAGAAAAGGGCACAATATATATATATTATAAAGCAGATAATTATATATATATATTGGATTAGCAGAAATAATCTTAATTTGTTAAGAGTGCAAACAATCTTTAAGTGAAGATTATCACTGTGACTTATTTAGGTCTGATATTCGAATACAGATCATAATAAGTTAGAACTTTTCTTTATTAAATTATTAGTAACTGGAGTAGGCCAAATGTGTACCTTCCTCTAATGTGACATAGGTATTTTGTTTTACATCATTTATAGTGCAAATACACCCATAGCCATATAATTTAAATATTATTTGTAATATTTATTTGAAATAACTTAGATCATAATTACAAAATATAAATAAAATAATATCGTTATTCACCAAATTAGGAATCATAGTTTTATTTACTTTATTTCCCATATTATTTAAGTAGATCCAGATAATTAAAATCTTAACTCATAAATGGTTCAATATCATTGATATGCAATTTTGTATACATTAATTAATACATTCAACAGAGCTAGAAAACCCTATTAACCAATTAGATTTTAGATTGTGATTGTGCGAGTGAAAGATTTAGAATCTGGCATACATGTATATGATACTAATATTAGCACCCATAATTTTGTGTTTTTTAAATTCTGGATTCCATTAAATTAGTAGCGTCGCTAGCTATTCTGCCAAGATAGATTATTGGTTTGTTATATTAATCTCCTATTTAGGGACATCTACATGAAATAGATGCTCTAATCAAATCTATAGGCATAGTTTATTCCCTGTTTCAAACCATTACAATATATATATATTTGCATAAACATATATTTGCTCATCAGAAATCTTTTAACTAATTAATAACAAGATGCAAAAAAATTTCATATCTAGTCTTCTGTTTGAAAAATGACATTAAAAGTAATGATATTCCTTTACAACTCGTTTAGGGCTAGTTGTTTTTTTTAGTAAAAGATGATCATTTTTATTATTTCATTTTCTTTCCACTCTGCAAAATACTTCCGGTTTCACCAACTTTAAAAAACAATTTACATAAAAAAAGCACACACACACACACACAAACAAGGCCAGTCACAAAAATTCCTGAGTCGAGTAATTAAATAAAATATATACTATTTTACTCCACCTCCATTTTTATCAGTTGTTTTGCTTTTTCGAACCATAATGGAAAGTAATTGCAGCTTTTAATAGGAAACTATTCTTAAAAATACTATTTGATTTTTTTTTCCATCCCCGCTTAATTAAAGTTAATTATACCTTTTACAGGGAGAGTAATACTTTAAACAATTTATATATTAAATATACTTTAAAACAATTTAATACTTTAAACAATTTATTTTTGTAACTATAATACTCTATACATTCCTCTGAGTTTCTTTATTCAGTATTAGCAAGAACGCATGAACTTAAAAATAATGATATTTAAAAAACTTCCCAATCTCTATATCTTCTCTTTTTTTATCTAAATGTTTTTGTGAAATTTTGTTCGTAAAAAAAACTTATTATGCTTAATGACTATTTATTCCCCATTTCATAGGACATTTTCACTTCAACGTTTCTTTGTCTATCATTAAAATTACTTTTTTTTAATTTTTTTTTTTACATTTTTTAATTCTATCATTAAAATTAGTCTTCAAATTTTTATTTTATTTAGCAAGACATTCCTACAATCCCAATATAAATCAACATATGGGCACAAAACCTTTCTATGCTTACAATTTTGCAATGTATTTTTAAGTTCCAACAATTAAACTTATTTTCCTGTATTTAATTAATGTTTGAATAATATTGTAAATTTGGTCCATACAATGAGGTATATTCAGTGAGATTAGACAAAGAGAAAGTAATTCAATTTTTTATTGTCAATCAAAACATGGACTGAAACAAATGTTTTAAATAAATGCATCATTTTTAGTTGATTTAACAAGTTTCTAATTAGCTTTTAAGTAGATTATTTAAATCATTAAAATTAGTTGGAGTCCATAATCTTTATTTCATTGTTATTTTCAAGGCTTATGTTTCTTTATAAAATGTTAATCAAAATATTGGATTATAAATATGAAATAATTTTTAATTTCTATTTAAATTTAGCATTTTTGTTTTGAGTCTTTCTGTTTTTATTATTGATTTTTAATCATTAAATTTAGTAATCCAAATGATTTTGTGAATAAAAAATAAATTATGCAACATTTATCAACACATTGATTCATTTCAAAATTGCAACAGTTTTAAAAATTATATATTATTTATAAAAAATAAAAAAAACATCCACAATATAAAATACAGCAAATTTATTCTACAGAACTGAATAAATTATTTAAGATATGAGAAAAGATACATAAGCTGTTATCATACCACGATTGGAATAACTTTATTCTATATTACTGCATTGATGCAAATTTATAATCATCTCTACAAGAGTAAAAAATGGTAAAGAATAACATACTTTCTTTTAATGTTGATTAATGTTTCTTTTAATGTTCAAGCAGTTAGATGTAAGGAGTTAATGAAATGTTATCAAAGCAAAGTATTCTGGAAACAGTAACTATATACTATTTAATGACCAACTTAAAACAACTATGTGCTTGATTTGTTATTTTTATGAAAAAACATTTATAAATGCTTGATTTTATCTTTTTTTATATATATAAAAAAAGGTTTATATAAAAATGTTATATAAAAAAGATGTAATTTTTAAATGAAAGTGTCTTTTCTTGCATGCATGAACCACACACCATATGCCCATCCACTCACTTTATCTGAACAGATATTTTTATGTATGTAAGTATATTTTTTTTATATGTAAATACATCATTTTTACCAAAACTGAAATACTTCTAATCATACATTAATCTATATGTTTTAAATTGCAGTTTCTTCTTTTCAACTGTAATCTTCTCTATTAGAAATGCAATATTTCTATTCATATCTTTAACTCAAATTTTTATCTTTTCTAGGAACCTTATGATTTATCGGTTAATATATTTTCCACTCACAATGTAAACTGGCTTTGAATCCAGGCAAAATAAACATTGGACATTTTTGAGATGACTTACTGTCAATCTAGCTAATCAGTTAGTACTATTATTCTATAAATATGTATTAAACTAGTGTTAATGCACTGATTGTAAAAAGAAAAAAAAATCATATCACAGTATAGCCTTAACTCTTATTAAAATAATATTTTAGTCAACACAGAGCTCATGGTTTATTATTTATACATTATTTTTCGTTAAATGATTACATCTGGATCCACTTTCTACTTCAGCTAAGCTTAATCAAGCCTTTCTGTTCATATTATAAGTTTTAATCTTGACTTACATTACATGTCTTTTTAATTTTCTTCATTTTGTAAAATCTTCACATTATAAAAAATATTATTAATTATTTAGTCCAATTCAAATAACTTTGACTGAAATGATAAACAATCTCTTTACTTTTCTGGTTTTAAATGTTCTCATTTTCATTTTTTTAAAGCACTGTTTAAACTTCTCATGTAAAAATTGTACTTTGGTTATAAATTTTTGGGGTAAGTTATATGTTTTATCTCGATTTCATTTGCATTATAACTGATTTTCTAAATGATAAAATCTGACTAAAGTGTTGGTTTTTCAAATGTTTTTAGAAAAAATAAAGCACTTATTTTCACACCCTTCAAAGATGGAAATTTTACTAATTCAGCTCAATCTAATCTATAACGGGGAAAATATAATTTGATCTACAATCTTGTTTGGTGAATTCTCGTGCTCATTAAATTCTAATCCAGAAGCTATTTTGTCATATGACTTTTTATTTTATGAAGTGAGTACAAAATTTAATACTAGTTTGCAAAACTCATAAATTTAATAATGTATTTTTCTAACCATTTTCTCATCATGAGTTGTCTTAGTTTATCTGAAAATATTAAAATATTCTTTTATTTGGAAAAGATAATTATCACATAATCACCATGCACAAAAATTCTTGCAAAGAAAAGAAAGGAATTGATAAAGAAATTAACAGTGTTTTCATATAATAAATATGATGTAGCTAGAATTATATGGGAGTTGCAGTAGCAGGGTTAACATATGGCAAGGATGCATTATGTGTTAGTAAAGGGGTATTAAATTACTTAGAAAAAGTTCAAAGGGAAGTAGGAAGACATGCATTGGGTGCAGATATAGGGAAAACAAGAGAGGCAATTCAAGGAGAAATGGGATGGTCAAGTTTTTATATGAGAGATGCAAAAAATAAAATGAAAATGTTTGGTAGATTGCAGTTTATGGATAATAAAAGAATAGCCAAAATAGTATTTAAATGGGTTATGAGTAAAGGGCAGATAACAAGATGGGTGAGAAAGGTAATGCATTATGTAAAAGATTTGGATAAAGAATTTATATTAGTATATTTGTACAAAAGATAGGATGATTGTATTAGGAGGATTGTTGAGTGTTATAGTAGTAAGGAATGGGATAAAAAAATAGATTTATTAATAAATAATAAGGAGTTAGAGAGATGGAAAACTAGTATGGAGAATAAAAAGAGTTTAAATATATATAGAAATAAACAGAATATTAGGTGCGAGTTAATATATGATAGTAATAAAAAAAGTAGTTTATTGTTCAAGGCTCGAACGGGATCTTTAGCAACAAGAGAATATACATGTAAGTGGAAAAATATGGGTGATTTAGTCTGTAAATTATGTAAGGAAGGAATAGAAAATATTAGGCATCTGTTAATTGAATGTAAATGCTTGAAAACAGAAGGGGCACATATAATGAAGTTATGAAGAATAAATATGAAAAAAATGATTATACAGAAAGTGGATTATTGGTTTTTATGCTGGGTTTGGGAAAAGATAAGGGGATTTAGATATAAAGGCCATAGAGGTGACAAAGATTATGTTGTGGAAATGGGATGGAGCAGAATATGGGAAAACTTAGACTGAGGAATGGAAAATAAAGTGGCTAACAGGTTTCTCTGGGCATAATTGTTAAGAGATTCTTGACTCCATTTAAGGAGAAGCTACATCACATCACATCACATTACTGTTTTAAAATATTATTATAGATGTGTTTAGTTTTATTTTATAAAATATTAAAAATTAAGATATGAAAAAAAGATGATTTAAGAAACAGTTAATTTATATATATATATATTATTAGATATTCTTTTACATTCAGATTAACATAACCTATATTGAAATTGTATGAAATGAAACAGATGTCTTAACCTGAAACAATATATATTAAATCAAAAACAATTTCAAATTAATGATTCTTAATACTTACTATAATTTCACAAATACTAAATAATTTTAACAAAACATTACTATTGTAAATTCAGTTCTCTCTGTGCATGACAGAATCAACAAAGTATATTATATACTAGAATCTTTTCGTTGAAATAAATAAATAAATAAATCTTTCCAAGACAAAATATTCTTTTTCATACTAAATAATGAAATAAATTTGATTGTATAATAGACAATGTTTGTCCTGAACATATTAATAAATTACAGCACTAAACTAATTAATAACAAAAAATGCAAATATTATTAATTACGTAAAATATAATTGGCTAAAAAACATTATTAAATAATTCATTCATATTGTTGCCTTTCATTAAGTCTCGTTAATGTTGAAAATTTATATTCTCATTCTTGTAAACTAAAAAAAAAAAAAAAGATGTTTAATTCCTTCTATTATTAGTGCATTTAAGAGTGAGTATAATTCAAAGTACATCTATACTTTTCAGTATTTCCATATATTTCTCTTAGCTTTCAACATTACTATACATCATATTAACTGAAACATTGATTTTTCTATTACTTCATGACAATTTTTTTTTAATATAAAAAACAAACCATTATTTTTGTCCTACTACATTCTGTCTTTTCTTCATACATTGTTTTTATGTCAATTCCATTTTTGAAAAACTTTTATAGCCTAAGAAAATAACATAGCATCAATAATTTCTACCTTAAATATTATAAAAATGAAGTAAATGTATACAAATAGAGGCCTGATATTCACCTCTGCTTTTATCAATTTAATTGTTGTGGTTTTCATCAAGTAAAAACTAATTATTGTTTTTTTTATGTGACAGTAACCTTAAAAACAACATTTTTTTTTTATTCGACAGAGTTTTTTTAAAATTCCAAGTCTAATTAAAGCTAATTATAGTTTTTAATGGAAAACTAATGCATTAAACAAATTCTTTTTCCATTTTTTAATTGTCTGAATTACTTTATTCAACATGACCACCAACAAGCAAACCTAGATTGTATATGTGTTACTTTCTTTTAGTTTAGAAAACTTATTTGAAAATTTTGTTAAGTAAATGATAATAACTGAAACACAGGCTTGTTATATACCTGTGGCTATATATATGTAATATAGGGTATATGAGCACAGACTTTCACACCACCCACCTCTCTCCACTCTATCTATTAGATTTTCAGCATATATGTGTTTAGGTGTATCAGTGTTATTAGATAGAGTGGAGAGAGGTGGGTGGTGTTAAGTAAATGATATAAATTATTATAATTTATTATTATAGATGCCAAATTTTTAATGCATATATCCTCTCCAGATAATTAACTTTAAATTAAAAATTATCATATCACTTTTAGTCCAGATATACATTTTAAAATTTAATTAAAGATAAATATATCAGTAATTGATGCAATTTTTTTCTACTTTTATAGATATATAATAACAATCATTAGGGAGCACTCCATTACATATGCACTGTAAATTAACAAACACTTTTAAGGAATACTCTCCTTTCCAAACACAAGATAAAATCTTTTGAAAAGATAGAATAAATCCCCCTACCTTCTTAACCTAAATGTACATGTATAGGTAAATCTTAAGCATTTGGAAAGAGAGCGTGAAGATATTAATTAATCATTTTTAATTCCATTTGCTATGTTCTGATTATTGACATTTGTGAAATCTTTACAATTTATGCCACATTAATATTAGATGTAATATTAGACATATATAATGAGTTATTTATTTATATAGTTCTGTTTTAATCTGTAACAATCATTAGGGATCATTCCACCACACATGTACTGGAAATTAATAAACAAAACAAAGCAAATGGAAAATAAAGGTTGATTAATTAATATCTTCCAACTCTCATTTCCAAATGCTTAAGATTTGCCTATACATATACATTTAAGTTTAAAATATAGAATGGATTCATTCTCTCTTTTCAAAAGACTTTATCTTGTGTTTGAAAAGGAGAACATTCCTTAAAAGTGTTTATTAGTTTACAGCAAATATATATTGGAATGATTCCTAATGATTGTTACAGATTAAAACATAGCGCTGCATAAATAAATAACTCATTATATATAATAATATCAGCTTTCATTCTAGTATATACATTTTAATTATATGAATAAAGATATTTGAAAAAGATCAATGAATAACTCAAAAGACAGACATTGTACAGGAAATACCCAAATTTTCTTAATAATATTCCTTCATAATCTGTAATGTAGAACATAATTTGTAATTAAAAGATTTAAAACTTAATATTAGTATAGCTATTTCTCGTGAAATTCAGTTTGCAAAAGAAGAAATTTTTAATAAGCATATAAAGAGTTATAGGCTTTTTAAGAAGTCATATTCATTGGATGAAAAATGACTGCAGGGTTTTATATTCTTGAGAAATATAACTTAATGTAATTTATTTTTAATAGTTCCTAAATTTTCCACTGGAAAGCTAATGATATTTTTAAGTGCTTTGAACAATAATAACCTGTGCCAATTTTATAAGTGTGTATGTGCTCCCCCAATTCTGGAACTCCAGGTTAATAGATTGTGGCTTTAGTTCTGTTATTTCGGGTGCTCAAAAGTTTTTATAAATTCTTAAGCAATAATCTCTTTGATTATTTTTGCTATCCATGATACAGTAGAGAAGCAGATTTTGAATATTAATGTTCATGGATTATAGCTCCTACTATTTTACTTTCTGTATTCAAACTTTTTGTAAATTCCCAAGCAATAAAACATTCAATTATTTTAAATTTATTTATAGAGAAAGTTCAAAGAAAAAAAGGCTGATGACATTGCATCAGTATACATATTGCAGCCTGAATCTTTCTTGGAAACATTAATGCATTCTTATAGAAACAGCAAACTATAGCCCAAAGTTATTTGAAAATGAAATTATTAAGTGCCCATGTGAACTTTAATGTTGTATTACTGTTGGATTTTTGCACAACACTTTAATCGACTATGGTGAATATTTTTTAAGAGAGAAAATTACTTTAAATGAATTAAGATGAATCAATATTTAAAGAGTGATATTTTATAAATTATATCAGTATTATACAAGTGCTTATACTTGCAAATTGTTTGACATAAGTTAAGATGCACTAAAAATGATCACTGCATTAAAATAGATTATATCCCAAAATATTGGTTATAAATTTATACTGAGTTTCATTGGATGATGAATATCAAATTCTCAGCTAAGATTTTTAAACTGGTTAAATTTCTGAGATAAAGATTTTTTTGGAAAAATGTTGCAAATCCAATTTATGTCAATTGTTGGAATCATTAAAAAAAAATTCTGATTATTTTTTTTTTTACTCTCATGGTATTAGCAGAGATTTACTTAACACGAAATACGTGGTGTTCAAGTGTGGAACATTATATGCAATTTAGAAATTTAAAGTAGAAATGTAATTATTATTAAAAAGATTTTTAAATGATTGATGGTTTAAAAAATATACAACCATTTGTTAATCATAATTTTTGAAACATAGCATTTGGATCTCAAAAATGACATGTTAATCAGTGAGAATATTCTTTTTTATGAGATAGTGATATTTTGGAACATTAGAATATTATTTTTATCTTTTGAATAACATATTAATAATTTAGATGATTGTAACTATATATCTTATTAAATAATCACCATCTTCTTACACCTTTAAGCAAATAATGTTTATTATATAATAACAGTTTTGACTGTTCCTCAAAGTCTTCTTCAGATCTCAATCTATTTCTTTACCTTTCTACCATTAAAATAAAATGGTGGAAAGGGAAAGGTAAAGGAATAAATTGAGATCTGAAAAAGACTGCAAGAAATTGTTATTATATAATAAACATTATTTGCTTAAAGGTGTAAGAAGATGTTGATTATTTAATAAGAAATATTTTAATGGTGGAAAGGGAAATAAATAAATTGAGATCTGAAAAAGACTGCAAGAAACTGTTATTATATAATAAACATTATTTGCTTAAAGGTGTAAGAAGATGGTGATTAGTTAATGAGAAATATAGTAGTATTTGAGTAAATAAAATTACTGAAGAAGAAAAAATAAATATATATAGAATTAAATGATTGTATTCAATAGCACATCTACCCTATCAATTCTTTTAGATCTGAGAATGAATATCCAGCTTGATGAGATTAATCTTTGTAATCATAAAAATAAAAAGTCTTCAGTTATAATGTTTCAAAATAGGATGGTGATATATTTCAAAACTATTGGAATTTTTAATACAAATGCAGATTTGAAAAGAAATGCATCTGATTACAAGAATGTTTCTATTACTACAATTTATAAAAATAAACTGAAAAAATAAAGCAATTGTCATTATTTATTATTTCAGTTGTTCTAGTCATAATGGAGTGGTTATCAAAGATACAGAGTTGTAGATAATTTTTGTGATCAGATATTTGCAAAAAAGTAACATGAATAAATATGTAATTTAGTTTCAAAAGTAATCTTTATTAGTTAAAAGATTACAAAAAATTTTCGGGTATACTTACCCATTGACGATTATAAAGCATTCAATGTTACAAAGGTAAAACAATTATTAACCAGGTTTACAAAAGATACATACCATCAATAACAATTATATTCATAAAAGGGTTGCTATAATGTTGTTTAATGTGTATCTGTACATGGGTCTACATAGCCCAACCCCCAAAAAGTTATTCATCATCCAATGATCTCTATCCCTGGGGCCTTGAAGTGAAGACCCAAATGCTTCAGCTGAATATGCAGATATCTAGCATTGCACCAACTACCACAACAGACAATGAGGTTCAAGGCCCAATGCCATTTGACATTAAATCCTTGAGCCATGCTGAGCCCATTCCATGTACCTCTGTCTCCCAATTTGACAGTCCAAATGGGCAGGGACCACTTTTAGTCTACTTACCCAAAATTGGAATGCCAATTGGGGAAAAATTTAACAAGTAATAAACATAGATGTGCACTGCTCAAAAACAACCCATCAAGGGGGAACAGCAGCCCATCAGAGCAGAAACAGCACTGAAACCTTGACCCCGTACCCTCTTGGTAGGTTTTTCAGGTAGCAGCAATGATCGTCAATAGCCTGCACCAACAAACCAGGCCCCCAATGACCCTCTTCATCCAACCCTGAGAAAGAAAAGAGTGCAGACACATGCCTGCAAAATATTACAACAAAATTCCATCAATGTTACAAAAATAATATTTCTAGCTGGAATGTCTAGCATCCAGCATGCCAAATGAATTTGTCTATGGTTATGTTTTTGATAAAAGAATTGTTTGTCTTTATTCCTTAAATTTCTCAATCCTTATTAAAAGTTATTCATTGAGTGATTTTGGTAAAAGTTGATTGTTCATCTTCCTTGTCCATTAAATCCAATATATTATCATAGGCCTCTCGCATAGCATTATTCACCCCATACTTCTATTCCCTCCAGCTTTTACTGCATTTGTGTACATTTTCATTTTGATTGTAATGCCTCTTCATACTTGAATTCCTGATTATTAACATTAAATAATTTATTTGAAATACTTTTGTCATTAGTTTCAAATTTAGTTTTATAGTTTTGTTCTTACTAATTGGTTTAGCTTTCTAGATAACATTATTTTCAATTTTAAACATTTCAAAACCTTCAACAACATTCACTTTCTATTTCCCTTGTGATATTTTGGATGAAATATAGTCCAATCACCTGAGGTGATTTCTTTGTTAACTAGATTCTCTTCTTCCATCAGTTGTTTATTTATACTGCTGTTTTCTTGGATCACATTTCCCCCTCTATTTTGCACTTGACTTAAAACGTTCTCTGCCACCTTGTTTTCACAATGATGTCAGTTAAAATCTTGTTGCTGTTAGAAAAACTAAAAGTTTTCTTCATTTTGATAACAACACTTAAAGGTAATTACTCTCAGTTTTGCTCAAAATTTTACAGTGAATTCTCCTTCTCCCTACTTAAATCCATCTAATATAGGGTATGCAAAAGATTTGGATAAAGAATTTATATCAGTATATTTGTACAAAAGATGGGATGATTGTATTAAGGGGATTGTTGAGTGTTGTAGTAGTATGGAATGGGATAAAAGAATAGATTTATTAATAAAGAATAAAGAGTTAGAGAGATGGAGAGTTTAAATATATATAGAAATAAACAATATTAGGTGTGAGTTAATATATGATAATAGTAAGGAAAGTAGTTTATTATTTAAGGCTCGAATGGGATCTTTAGCTACAAGAGAATATACATGTAAATGGGGAAAAATGGGTGATTTATTTTATAAATTATGTAAGAAAGGAATAGAAAATATTAGGCATTTGTTAATAGAATGTAAATGCTTGACAACAGAAAGGGTACATATAATGAAGTTATGGAAGAATAAATATGAAAAAAGTGATTATACAGAAAGTGAATTATTGTTTTTTATGCTGGGTTTGGGAAAAGATAAAGAGGATTTAGATATAAAGATTATAGAGTTGACAAAGATTATGTTGTGGAAATGGGATGGAGCAGAATATGGGAAAATTTAGAGTGGGGAATGGAAAATAAAGTGGCTAACAGGTTTATCTGGGCATAATTGCTGAGATATTCTTGACTTCATTTAAGGAGAAGCCACACTACATCACATCACATATATTGTTTTTATGAATTTACTCAAGCTACTGAGTTAATTAATTGAGAAGTTTTTGGAAATATTTAAAAATAGCTAGTTTAAGAAAATGTATTCATATTATACAGCTGCTATTTGGTATAAGAAGTACGACTAATTGTGATAAAAAATTGAAAATATCTGTTGTTAAACTGGAATGTATACCAACTCCAATATTGCATTAATCTTTGTCTGTCTAGTTTATGGAAGTTTATCAGCAGTTTCATGAAGAGAAATAAAAATGTAATATAAGTTTGATGATAAGTTAAATATAATTTAGAATTTTGTATTTTTTATTCTCATGATGATCATTATATATCATAATTCAAAGAATGTTTTACAAAATATTTTGAAAACAAAAGACAATGGCTAGAAATCTCAGATGTTTGTCAGCCAATAACAGAAAAAAATCCCCACAGTGTTTAGCTTGGATGGTTTTCAGCTTAAGAATGTGAATCACCTTTCTTGATAGCTTTTTGGATAAACAGATGGACTTAAATGATAAGATGCATTGGAGATACCAATGTGTCACTGTTGCACTTATTAGAATATGGTATCACATCATAATAATATAACTACTTCTAACTAAATTGACAATACGATTTTGATAAATTCATTGTATGGAAGTGAGACAATGACATAAAATAGTGAAAAAAAATTTATTATTCTAAAAATGTAAAGCCAAAAATAATAATAAGAAAAAACAATATTATTTAGTTGCTAAATATAATAATACTGAATTTACAATTGCAGGATCATTTATTTATTGAAATGGAGTTACTAAACAAATGTATTATGGTGAATTTGCATCTGGTTTTCAGTGGAAAAACACACCCCTTTGTATTATAGATACTCTAAAAAAGTGCAATATAATTTGCAGCATTGGAAACCATAGCTAATGGAAAGCTATATTTAAACAAAATTAGAAAGTCTTTCAAGGTAAAAAAAATTATTAAAGAAAAAGTTAAAAATTACAATTAACATCACAAGATGTCAAATTATCAGACTAAAAGATATGCATATAATATATTTGTATGTATTTGTGCTTCATGGATCAGTTTGTATAGACATATTATAAAAGTCTTTTTTTTTTTTTTTATTGTTGTTTTTTGTTTATTGATTGAAATGCTCATACTTATAATCAAACAATTCTAACATAATATTGTAGATCTTCGTAAAACTATATTTATGATGATGTATGTTTAAAAATAAAGAGAATGTAAGACCTTTATTCAGTAGGTAAAAGCAAATCTAATGCTCTTATCTCCGATCTATGAAGAAAATGCAATTTTATATGCAATAATCTTGAAATGATAAGATTCTAGTCATGAGACTAAAAGCTGCTTCAAGGAAATTAGTATTTTATACTAATTGTTTTATATTTTGATTATTGAAAGTAACGATGAAGAAATAGAAGTCATACCAGTAAACTGAATATGTCAGGAAAAAAAAAGCAAAATTATAGGTTATTATATAAGTCAATCAAAAACTTTTTAAGTAAAAAATTGATGTTTTTGTAAGAAAAATAATGTTATAAATAAATATCCCTTGTTGTTGTTTTTTAAATATTTTTATAGAAAATTCAACATAATAATAAACATTTTCACTTGAATTATATGATGATTTAGAAAACATATTTCAAATGTTAATGCATGATAAATAGACTCAAATTGCAGTTTACTGAAATCAGAATTGACAGCAAAAAAGATATGACTACTTTTGTATCAAAGAAAACATTTTGAAAAAAAAAAAATTAAAACTGGTAAATAAAAGAAAAAAAGGTAATTAATATTATGTGTTAGCACCTGTGATCTGGGCCAACTGATGAGTGCTATTTCAGCATGAAATATGCATCTTGAGGATCATACATATTTTTCAGATGCCTTTGATCATATGTTTCTGATTACATCTCTCGACGTGTTACAAGTGGATAGAAAACAGTCCTTACCTTACATATGAGAGTGGTGTAGTAAAAATTACATTACAAAAATATAATTCAAGACAATTGTAAGTTTATGAAAATAAATAATGTAAGGCACACTGTATTTTACAACTCTGAAAAAGAGTGTTTGACAATCAAATATTTGAAGTTAATAAAATACATTTTAAAAAATACAAAGAAGAAATGAATTTTTAAAAAGATTTAAGATCTAACAGGCAGAAAAAAAAAGTAAAATAATTACAGTAAAGGCTTTTGTTTCCTACAGTATTTTTTTTTTAAAAAAAACTATTCATAGAAAACTATATTAGTTACCAATGAGCAAAAAAAAATTACAAATATTTTACCAAAATCTAAGAATTTGATCTTCTCAAAGTCCAAGAGATCTATGACACCTTGGGTGGAATTTGTAAGACTTTTTTTGTAGCTTGAATAATCATGGCATTAGTGTTAAAAGAGATAAACCCATTAATGCAATCAAACAATGTTTATTGTTTTAGATATGTGCACCCTTAGGTATTTGTACTCCATATATTTAAACATTATACACAATGCAGCTTTCACAAAGTTAAAATCCTGTCCAGGTGCAGATATTCACTATCAAAAGGTGTCTTGCATTTGGTGGTCGACAGGTCAGCGCGACTGCCTTGCACTTGCAGGCAGTTGCCCGGGTTGCGGGTTCGCGTCCCGGCCGATGCTATGACACTATAAAAAAAAAAAAGACAATTGAAGAAGTCATCAAAATTGTTTAAAAAAATAGATTGCATCAATAAATGGGTTTATTTAATTAAATTAACCATATTTTGTTTGGAAATCTTCCTAAAATATAGCAATTAAAGTTAAAATCATGTCCGGGTGCAACTGTCGCTATCAAAAGATAACAAAAAATCATCAAAATTGTTTTTATTTTGTTTGGAAATTTTTCTAAAATGTAGCAATTAAAAAGCATTTGTTTTAAATCTTGTTAAGCTTTGAGACTCCAGGCTCAAATGTGGAGTGGGACCCCCACTAAATACGGAAGTGAATAAATAAATAAAATGTTTAATTTTTAATACAAGAAATAAACATATGCAACATTTATTCTTATCTAAATAGTAATATTTAACTTATAACACATTAATATAAAAATAATAATTTAACTTTCTTTAACTTGCTTTAATTTCAACAAATTTATCTATTACCTTACTTAAATTTAAGTCTTCACATATTTTATTTTCTATGGAAATTTTACTAACGAGTAAGATATATATTGTGTTGTTGATTAAAATAAGATAGCTTCTTGCAGGGCTCTGTTAGCCTCCGGGCATATGCCGGTTGATCGATCTTAGGGACGCTACTGATCTTGATCACTTCTAACAGATTTAAAAATCAGATATTTAAAATCAATTTCGTAAATTTAAATGGAACAATGTCCCGATTTCAGCTATTCAATTAATGGCAGATGTATTTGACTGAAATATTGATATAATATTGCTATGAACATGTAACTGTATGTATAAATTAGAGATATATTTTATATCTTGTATCTGTAATAAATATACATAAAACAAGGCTGAAATCCTATGTAAAAAATAAGGCATTATTCATAAGACTTGACAATGGCTGAATGGTGAACTTTTAATCAGTTTTCAATTATTATTTTGACTCTAGTTAAAAAAACAAAACAAACGAATACCAAATTACCAAACAATATTGCATATTTAGGTTGATTGTGGGACAACTGAAAAACATCTTAAGAATCTAAAAAAAAATCCAAATTATCTGGTTCAGATTTGAGACCATATCATTGATTTTCTATCTAAAAAAAATTATTCTAACCTTATCTTTAATAAAAGTTTCAGCAATTCGGCTGGAATTTTATCAATTCTTTTGTCCTTTGCCAATTTTCATTTCAGTTATAGTTTACCAGATTCCATTCTTCCTTAATGCACAACATATTTTTCTTTACTTAATAACTTTTTTTTTTCTTAGCACATTCATGGTCATATTATTTCTGGCAAATCTTTTAATTACCTTTTTCATCTTTTCAATAAATTTATCATCTATTCTAATAACAAATGTTTTGTATATAGATTTTTGTTTTCCCATCCAAAATGTTTGTTTTACTATACAATGAATTAAATCTTATATTTTCTTTACAAACTTTCTTTGTTACTATACTTCTAACACATTAATCTATCTTTATTTATTAAACATTGCAATTTAATGCTAATTTTTCAATATATAATATCATCTTCCTTGATTCATTTTTTTAGATTTTCCATTTTATTCTTACCATTTTAAAAATTATCTTACTGTAAACTCTAGGCTATTTTTTTTCTTTTTTTATCTTATCATAATGTATTAGCTTTTGTTGCAATTTTTTTTTTTAATATTTAGTGAATAATTTTATATTATTTATACCAAGAGTGGACAAACTACAGCCAGAGACTTCATATACTCTGAGATGATAATTTGTATAATTCATGCATAAGTATGAATTTTTAAAAAAAATTTGCAACAAAAAATTTAAATATGTAAACAAGAAATACATGTTGGTACTGTAGGCAAGGCTGCAGAAAGGAGTTTGCTATTAACTGAAAGGAGACCCTTTGATTCCTCTTGGAGGCCTTAAAGGAACAGAGCAGGGCAAATTCCTAATGTCCACTCCATACGTTCTTGTCGTTGCAGCTGTTATTACTATGTGATTATTCATATAGTATACAAACATGGATGGGCTGCTCACCAACACACATTAGCCAGTGTGCTGAGTTTATTGGCTTTTTACCTCTGAGTTTAAGATCAAGAAAATCCATGGTCTTTCTTCTCAATGCCTGATAAGGCAGAATAAATGTTTGTGTAAATGATAAATATTTTTCCAATACATATATACAATTATGACAGACAAAAATAAAGCATGGCCCTTATTCCCAGGAGGCTGTAAAGTCACCAACCAAGGCAGCAGTTGGTGCCCGAAGGTGGAGGGTGCTAAGAATCCCCTGATTGCGGACCCAGGCTGCCATTTGATGACGACTTTTTATTTAGGTACTTACAACTGCAGATCACTTTCAAGTGAATGAAGATTGCAAGAATTAGAAGAACTGTCTTATATTAAATGGGACATTATTGGACTTTGTGAAGTTAGAAGAAAAGGAGAAGAAACAATTGATTTAAAAAGTGGGCATATTCTCTATTATAAAGGCACACATATTGGAAATACAAGTGGAGTAGGATTCATTATAAATAAAAAGTGGAAGAACAATATTGTGGAGATTGATGGTGTATCGGACAGAGTGGCAAGATTAGTTATACAACTTAATAGCATATACCAAATGCAGATAGTTCAGGTTTATGCTCCAACAAGTTCTCATAGTGATGAAGTAGTAGAAGATTTTTATATGGATGTACAAAAGGCTTTTGATCAGAGTAAACAACATTTTTAAATTGTTATGGGAGACTTTAATGCTACAATTGGTAGATAGTTCAGGTTTATGCTCCAACAAGTTCTCATAGTGATGAAGTAGTAGAAGATTTTTATATGGATGTACAAAAGGCTTTTGATCAGAGTAAACAACATTTTTTAATTGTTATGGGAGACTTTAATGCTAGAACTGGTAGACAAATGAAAGATGAAATTGCTGTAGGTAATTTTGGTTATGGTAATAGAAATAAGAGAGGACATAGACTTGTGGAGTTTGCAGAAAAAGAAAAACTTTATATTATGAATTCATTTTTTGAGAAAAATGTTAAAAGGAAATGGACATGGAAGCATCCAAATGAAGGTACAGCAGAATTGGATTACATTTTGACTAACAGAAAATACATATTTCAAGATTGTAATTGTTCTTAATAAATTTAACACAGGAAGTGATCATCGATTAGTAAGGTGTAAGTTACGTGTTAATGTAAAACTAGAAAGACAAAAATTATTAAGAAAAACAATATTTACAGTTGATATTCCTAATCTTCAGAAACATTCTAATGAATTTAAATTAGAACTTACAAATAGGTTTCAAGTGTTAGGATATTTTGAACATGATACAGATTTGAATGAAATTAATATGAAAATAACTGATACACTTTTAAAAACTGCAACAAACATAGCTGGTAGAAAAAAGCAGCAATTGACTAATAAAATTTCTACTGAGACTAGAGAATTTATGAAGAAAAGAAGAAATATGAAGATATACAAAAATGATGTATTAAAAAGAATTGAATATTACATGATCACTTTGCTTTGTTTTGGATTGTTTAATAAGAATTAAATATCTTGAATTTTGTAAAATGGTACGGAAAAGAGTTGAAAATGATATAAGACAGTATAACTGTGAAATAGCAAGGAAAGCTGTAGAGGAAAATAAAAGTCTCAAAAATGTTAAACAACATTTTGGTATTGGTAGAAAATTTATATCTGCAATAAGAAAAAAAGATGGAATTATTACTAAAAAAGAGAGATGACATCATGAAATTGGTAGAAGATTTTTATCAAGAATTATATAGTAATAAAGAACAAGTACCTCCTATATCTATTACATCTTCCGAATTGCCCAGAATTTTAAATGAAGAAGTGAGACATGCAATTAAGTGTATGAAGAAAGGAAAGGCTTCAGGAAATGATGGAATTATAATTGATATATTAAAAGAAGCAGGTGAAGAAATAGAAAAAATTTTAGCAAAGTTATATACCAAATGTCTAAATGATAAAGATGTACCAGAAGATTGGAAGAATGCAGTAATAATATTAATATTTAAAAAAGGTGATAAAGAAGATATTAGAAATTACAGACCTATCAGCCTTTTATCAGTTTTATATAAAAATTTTACTAAGATAATTACAACTCGTCTACAGAGAAATTTGGATTTCCACCAACCAAGAGAACAAGCTGGATTTAAAAGTGGTTTTAGTACTATAGATCATATCCAGGTATTGAGAGAAGTCATAGAAAGGACAAACGAATATGAGTTGTCATTATGTTTTGGATTTGTAGATTATAAAAAGGCATTCGATTCTATACACATTTCTTCAGTGATTAAAGCATTGGATCATCAAGGTATAGATCCAGGATATTGTCATATTTTAAAGAATATTTATAAAAATGCAACAGCAACAATTAGATTACATAATGATACTGGAAAAATCAACATTGAGAAAGGTGTAAGACAAGGTGACTTCATATCTCCAAAACTCTTTACAGCAGTGCTGCAAGAAGTATTTTGTGGATTAAAATGGGAAACTAAAGGAGTGAAAGTAAATGGAGAGTATTTAAGTCATTTAGATTTCGCAGATGATGTAGCTGTTTTTGCAAATAATGCTTCAGAGCTGCAGGAAATGTTGCAGGAGTTAGCAGATGAAAGTAGAAAAGTAAGACTAAAGATAAATGTTAAAAAGACTAAAGTAATGTTTAATCGATTTGCTCAAAATATGAAAATAAAGATTGATTATGAAGAATTAGAAGAAGTTAACAGTTACAAATACCTTGGTCAGATTATTAATACAGATGGAAACATAATGGAGGAAATTAATCATAGAATTAAACTTGGTTGGAGTGCTTTTGGTAGAAATAACTTGATACTAAAAGGAAATATGCCTATGTGTTTGAAAAGGATGGTTTTTAACAAATGTGTTTTACCAGTTCTTACTTATGGATCTGAGACTTGGACACTTAATAGAAGAGCAATACAGAGACTTCAGACCATTCAAAGGAGTATGGAGAGATGTATGTTGGGAGTAACAAGAAGAGATCGAAAATGCAATGTATGGGTAAGACAACAAACAGGTGTTACTGACCTTATTGAAAAAATTAAAAGATTGAAATGGAGTTGGGCTGGACATATTGCTAGAAGAGATGATAATAGATGGACAATTGAAATTTTAAACTGGATTCCAAGAGATTGTAAAAGACCCAGAAAGAGACCACATGTGAGATGGATGGATGAAATAAGAAAATGTGCAGGGGTGTTGTGGAGAAGAGAAGCTAAAGATTGGAGAAGATGGATTAAACTTGGAGAGACCTTCATTCTGCAGTGGATTGATAATGGTTGATGATGATGATGACTGTAGGCAAGTCTCTAAATCTACTTAGATAGCATACAACAAATTATGAGAAAGTTCATTCACTTCTCACAAATTCTTCTCCACTATTCAAAAGAAGTTCTATCAAATCCTGCAATAACACATGTACATAGTTGCAGATGTCATTGGGCTGATTAATATATAGGAAGTGTGTGGCCATTATAAGCATTTCTAATTGGATTACATGGTCATCTATTATTACTTACCATTTTTAGATACACTTTATTTGTTATTTTATGATCATAACAATGAGTGGTGCTACTATTTATAAAGATTGTGCCACCAAAATTCCAATGCAAAAATTTTGTTTTATTCTTAGTTACTATGGGGAATAAATTTGAGCCACATATAAACATATACATATGTATGATGCCAGAGATCATCCTAAATTTAAAAATGACAGATTTTAAAAGATTTATTTCATGAAAATTCATTTAAAATAAAAAATTGGTTTTTAGAATAGTCACAATACTTTTGCTTAATATGAGTATCTAATAAATCAGAAAGTACAAATATGTTTTTACATTGAAGTATATTCTTCTTCTTTACTTTCTTTGCATTTCTTTATGTATTCATATATATTGCTTATAATAACTCTCCTCATATAGACATGTGTATGTATGTATATGAAATAATAGTTATATGTTTATATCATTCAATATTGTAGCTCTGATGAAGACTGCAGGATAGTCGAAACTGTCAAGAAAAATAAAGTAATTATACTTTTTAAAATGTTTGCATGAAAGTGTATATGAGGGGAATTATTGTAAGCAATATATATTTTTTTACATATGACCTGCTTGAGATTCATGTGGCTTGTAGAATATTAATTACATTTTTTTTTTAATTCAACAATTTTTAGATTTTTTTTCAAAATGTTTTCTTTGATACAATAATGGTCATATCTTTTTTATTGTCAATTCTGATTTCAATGAAATGCAATCTGAGTCTATATATCATGCATTAACATTCTAAAAATGTTTTCTAACTCACCATGTAATTAACTTGAAAATGTTTGCTATCATACTGAATTTTTTATAAAAATATTTAAAAAACAACAAGAAGAAATATTTATTTATAACATTATTTTCCATACAAAAACATCAATTTTTTTACTTAAAGGTTTTTGACTGATATATATATTGTAACGTTCCGGAGAATATGACTTATGTAAACTGCGCTACAGGGCGCCATCTAGGCATTTGAACCTAGAAAAATTTATAAAGTAGGCAGATACGTCAGTCAAAAAAAAAAAATTTTTTTTTTTTAAATTTGATTCCGGTCGTTAGCCCATGTCACTAGCTCAGTGGAATAGCAGAGATTTAATAAGATAATCTAAGAGTATATATAAAAAATAAAATAAAATAAGCCACTGCCAGTAATTAACATACAAACATTTATTTATGCACATATATATAAGATTTAAAACTATTTTAGTATTAGTTTTACATTTTAACATTTAACATTATTTTTAACTTTACCTTAGATTTTAATTTACATTTTAATTTCTATTATATTATAAGTTTACATTTTAATTAAGTTCGCACAGATGGGATTATAAAAGCTTGTTTTAATATGTTGCTATAGATTGGTTACATAGATTACACGGTTAGAAATATTTCAAAGTAAACATAAATGATCAAAATATAAAATCATTGATTACTGACAATTGCGGAGGGAAATTTATACGTAACCCAATAGTATTCACCATAAGATACTTGCATTGTCACCAATAACTTAAAAGACATCCGAATAAATACATTTTAGATACTCACCGTAAGGTATCATTATTTATCGAATGTCTATATATTTTGATCAAATATGGAAACGCAAAACATAGTTAACCAATAAACAATCCATGCAAGCGTCTATAAACAACTTAAATTTAATGCATTTTTATTTAGGGTCGAGTATGAATAGACCACATAAATTTGCTTTTGAAAATAACATTCTATCCCTATTTAACCTTAGGCTAAAATTCGTAGTCAAACTGGCATCAATCCATCTGATATATCGATGTATTCAATGTAATAAAATACGGCAGCACAAAAGGTTAAGAGAAGAAATTGCCTCTTATGAGATAGGAATATTACATCTATCTGCAAAGAAGGGCAATAAAACAAAAAACTCCATAGAAAGGAACTGCGGTATCCGACTTATAATTCCTTCCATAAACAAATGGAAGTGTGCGGCATATGAAGCGATTCTGCCCGTAGCGAATCAATATTACATCTACTAATCACACCAATATATCCAATCCATTGACCCAATTTAACCACGAAACAAATAACCTAAGATTACCCTCCCTTAATATAACTTTACAAATCTATACAGCCATTCACGCCCGACTTAAGTTTAACATTTATATAATTTAACTTAACGGAAAACAGAAATTATAAATAAACTTAAAGAACAAAATTAAATAAATGGAAATGATTTTAAACAAATAAATAAAAAATACATCAAATAACATTTTAACTACTTTAGTCAGATAGGAAACTAATGCAATTATTTTAAATACGAAAAGTTTTTAATTTAATGTTCATTAATTGTAAAGTTCTTACGGTTTTAAACAGTTCATCTTTATCTGTCGTTAGTAAGTTTGAACGGGAATTCCCACGCCATCCTGAAGATATTGGTATGCATTTAGCCGATGTTTTATTTATTCAGTCGGAGGTTTTTTAATTTAGTTGGTCCTCAATGTAGAAAACGATAGTTCATTTCTCTTTCTTTCTTTGGCAAAACTGAAGGAATTGAATCGTGCATCTCTTCAATTCCTTCTCCCGCACCTCCGCACTAACACCTATCTGTCACATCGGAATAATCATCATCCCTAATAATTTTCAACCATGTTCTTTTATATTCATTTGAAGGATTGCATTTACATTACGTCATCGATGCGATGATCCTTTTCGTTGAGGTCCGATTTCCCAATGGATTTATTTCATTTGCTAAAAGTTTCTATTGTTTTCCTATCTGACCGATGTTTTTACATTTAAATGCCCAAGGCTGGTTTACATTTGACTAATTAAATTTATCATTTCCATTTCTGATTAATTAACCTGTTTTCCAAATCAAAGATATATTTAAAGATAAATTTAAAGAAATAATTCTATCTCCAAATCTTTTTAAAATTTAGTTTTAAAATACTTTTTCTCTAATAAAGTTTTATTTTAATAATTTTTCATTATCTGTGCGATTTAATATATACGAGTTTAAGATGATATTTAATTTCAATTTTTAATTCTTAAAGAAAATTTTTAAATGTGAACTTTT
Source organism: Epiperipatus broadwayi (assembly GCA_028023455.1). Lineage (NCBI taxonomy): Eukaryota > Metazoa > Onychophora > Udeonychophora > Euonychophora > Peripatidae > Epiperipatus > Epiperipatus broadwayi. The sequence goes on from JAQFVV010012402.1 coordinate 7,272,920, forward strand.
TAATTTACTTTCATATTTAATAAATATATAAAAAAAATAATGTAACGAACATCTGTGCTCGTTATATATCAGTAAAGTTGCTTAAAAAAAATGATCAAAAAAAAAAATTTTTTTACTTAGGGTTAGTAATTACGGTACACGATTGACGAAGACATTTACAAAACATCCGGTTAATAATTTTACAAAAAGACTATATACAAAAAGAAAAAGAAAATGTTGACTATCGCTTACCTAAGGACCATTTACGTTTACACCCCTCCCCACAAGAATTCTATTTGATTTTATACATTTTATTTTTACACACGGCATGACAAGCAAGTTATTTTAATTATTTATTTAAGAAGGTTGCATTGAGATAAATATGTTTTAAGAAATAATGGGTTTAAATGTGTATATTTGCAGCACAATTATAAATACGACCAACTTATTTATGACTGATTGAAATGCATACATACATAGGGTTACACTGAAGTAATTCCCAAAAGTACTCTCCGTAAGGTACCATATTTACCATCATAAAATTCCATGGCTGTGCGCTCCTATACACATTTAAGCATAATTTATATTAACAACACAAAAAAAAAACATATCAATCGCAACCTTTTGACTTTCTTTTTAACGAAATACAGTTTAAAATTATTTTTACTTTCTCGTGTTTAATATATGTGCTATTTTTTTTTACTGGCAGAGCTTTTATAAGATCTAAAGTATACTACTTTATGTAAACAGATAAAAATATTTCATTTTGATAAAATTTGCTCAGGGTATATGTGGTTTTTTAAAGATCGGCCCCAAATTGGGAAAGCCAGGTGTAACGATCTGGAGAATATGACTTACGTAAACTGCACTACAGGGCGCCATCTAGGCATTTGAACCTAGAAAAATTTATAAAGTAGGCAGATACGTCAGTCAAAAAAAAAATTTATTTTTTTTTAAATTTGATTCCGGTCATTAGCCCATGTCACTAGCTCAGTGGAATAGCAGAGATTTAATAAGATAATCTAAGAGTATATATAAAAAAAAGAATAAAATAAGCCACTGCCAGTAATTAACATACAAACATTTATTTATGCACATATATATAAGATTTAAAACTATTTTAGTATTAGTTTTACATTTTAACATTTAACATTATTTTTAACTTTACCTTAGATTTTAATTTACATTTTAATTTCTATTATATTATAAGTTTACATTTTAATTAAGTTCACACAGATGGGATTGTAAAAGCTTGCTTTAATATGTTGCTATAGATCGATTACATAGATTACACGGTTAGAAACATTTCAAAGTAAACATAAACGATCAAAATATAAAATCATTGATTACTGACAATTGCGGAGGGAAATTTATACGTAACCCAATAGTATTCACCATAAGATACTTGCATTGTCACCAATAACTTAAAAGACATCCGAATAAATACATTTTAGATACTCACCGTAAGGTATCATTATTTATCGAATGTCTATATATTTTGATCAAATATGGAAACGCAAAACATAGTTAACCAATAAACAATCCATGCAAGCGTCTATAAACAACTTAAATTTAATGCATTTTTATTTAGGGTCGAGTATGAATAGACCACATAAATTTGCTTTTGAAAATAAACATTCTATCCCTATTTAACCTTAGGCTAAAATTCGTAGTCAAACTGGCATCAATCCATCTGATATATCGATGTATTCAATGTAATAAAATATGGCAGCACAAAAGGTTAAGAGAAGAAATTGCCTCTTATGAGATAGGAATATTACATCTATCTGCAAAGAAGGGCAATAAAACAAAAAACTCCATAGAAAGGAACTGCGGTATCCGACTTATAATTCCTTCCATAAACAAATGGAAGTGTGCGGCATATGAAGCGATTCTGCCTGTAGCGAATCAATATTACATCTACTAATCACACCAATATATCCAATCCATTGACCCAATTTAACCACGAAACAAATAACCTAAGATTACCCTCCCTTAATATAACTTTACAAATCTATACAGCCATTCATGCCCGACTTAAGTTTAACATTTATATAATTTAACTTAACGGAAAACAGAAATTATAAATAAACTTAAAGAACAAAATTAAATAAATGGAAATGATTTTAAACAAATAAATAAAAAATACATCAAATAACATTTTAACTACTTTAGTCAGATAGGAAACTAATGCAATTATTTTAAATACGAAAAGTTTTTAATTTAATGTTCATTAATTGTAAAGTTCTTACGGTTTTAAACAGTTCATCTTTATCTGTCGTTAGTAAGTTTGAACGGGAATTCCCATGCCATCCTGAAGATATTGGTATGCATTTAGCTGATGTTTTATTTATTCATTCGGAGGTTTTTTAATTTAGTTGGTCCTCAATGTAGAAAACGATAGTTCATTTCTCTTTCTTTCTTTGGCAAAACTGAAGGGATTGAATCGTGCATCTCTTCAATTCCTTCTCCCACACCTCCGCACTAACACCTATCTGTCACATCGTAATAATCATCATCCCTAATAATTTTCAACCTTGTCCTTTTATATTCATTTGAAGGATTGCATTTACATTACGTCATCGATGCAATGATCCTTTTCGTTGAGGTCCGATTTCCCAATGGATTTATTTCATTTGCTAAAAGTTTCTATTGTTTTCCTACCTGACCGATGTTTTTACATTTAAATGCCCAAGGCTGGTTTACATTTGACTAATTAAATTTATCATTTCCATTTCTGATTAATTAACCTGTTTTCCAAATCAAAGATATATTTAAAGATAAATTTAAAGAAATAATTCTATCTCCAAATCTTTTTAAAATTTAGTTTTAAAATACTTTCTCTCTAATAAAGTTTTATTTTAATAATTTTTCATTATCTGTGCGATTTAATATATATGAGTTTAAGATGATATTTAATTTCAATTTTTAATTCTTAAAGAAAATTTTTAAATGTGAACTTTTTAATTTACTTTCATGTTTAATAAATATAAAAAAAAAATAATGTAACGAACGTCTGTGCTCGTTACAATATATATATATATATAATAACCTACAATTTTGCTATTTCTTTTCTGACATACTCAGCAATTCAGTTTATTATCATTATTAATCTACTTTTTTATTGTTCACTTGTATGACTTCTATCTCTTCATCATTATATTCAATAATCAAAATATAAACCAATTAGTATAAAATACTAGTTTCCTTGAAGCAACTTTCAGTCTCATGACTAGAATCTTATTATTTCATGATTACCAGAGCAAAACTCTCCATACAGTATTGCCACCTGTGCTAAACAGAGTAATCAATGGATACCCGAAGGCTTGTGCATAAAATCCCTATCTAATGCCTACTCATCCAATATCCCCAGACTAGTTTCTGGCTTGTGGCCTTCATCAGTGAGGAGCTTTGGATCTGAGAGCGCTGCATCTAGATCTTAGGATCTAATGCAACCCTCTAGCAACCACCTTTTATCTCTACTTAACTACAAAACTATGAGAATGAAATTGAAAACACAAAAAAAATATTTTCAATCTAAGATCAATAGCTTAAATAGTCATATGGGTCTGAACTCAGTTCAGCACCCATACATTTTGGTGTGTTTGGCTCTTTTACAACCATAGCCACCACTATCCTATTAGGCAGGATTGGTGTTAAACCATTAAGCATCACATGATCACATTTCCTATACTAGCACATTAATTGTTGATAAACAGAGCAAAACTCTCCATACAGTATTGCCACCTGTGCTAAACAGAGTAATCAATGGATACCCGAAGGCTTGTGCATAAAATCCCTATCTAATGCCTACTCATCCAATATTCCCAGACTAGTTTCTGGCTTGTGGCCTTCCTCAGTGAGGAGCTTTGGATCTGAGAGCACTGCATCTAGATCTTAGGATCTAATGCAACCCTCTAGCAACCACCTTTTATCTCTACTTAACTACAAAACTATGAGAATGAAATTGAAAACACAAAAAATATTTTCAATCTAAGCTCAATAGCACAGGTGGCAATACTGTATGGAGAGTTTTGCTCTGTTTATCAACAATTAATGTGCTTGTATAGAAAATGTGATCATGTGATGCTTAATGGTTTAACACCAATCCTGCCTAATAGGATAGTGGTGGCTATGGTTGTAAAAGAGCCAAAGACACCAAAATGTATGGGTGCTGAACTGAGTTCAGACCCATATGACTATTTAAGCTATTGAGCTTAGATTGAAAATATTTTTTGTGTTTTCAATTTCATTCTCATAGTTTTGTAGTTAAGTAGAGATAAAAGGTGGTTGCTAGAGGGTTGCATTAGATATTAAGATCTAGATGCAGTGCTCTCAGATCTAAAGCTCCTCACTGACGAAGGCCACAAGCCAGAAACTAGTCTGGGGATATTGGATGAGTAGGCATTAGATAGGGATTTTATGCACAAGCCTTCGGGTATCCATTGATTACTCTGTTTAGCACAGGTGTCAATACTGTATGGAGAGTTTTGCTCTGTTTATCAACAATTAATTTGCTAGTATAGGAAATGTGATCATGTGATGCTTAATGGTATTTCATGATTATTGCATATAAAATTGCATTTTCTAAGATCAGTGTTAAAAGCATTACATTAGCTGTCACCTACTAAATAAAGGTTTCATATTCTCTTTATTTTAAAAGATACATCATCATGAAGATAGATTTATGAAGATCTACAATATTATGTTAGAGTCACTACTAGCATTTGATTATGAGTATGAATATTCTATTCAATAGACAAAAAAAGAGAAAAAACCCATAAAAAAGGTTAAAATGACTTTTGTAATATATGTATACAAACTGATGCATAAAAGACAAATACATCCAAATATATTATATTCATAGCTTTTAGTCTGGTAATTTGACATCTTATGGTGGGTAATTTTTAATTATTTTTATATTGAAAGAGTTTCTAATTTTGTTTAAACATAGCTTCCTATTATATTATATTCTCAGCTATGATTTCCAATGATGCAAATGATATTGCATTTTTTTAGCGTCTTTATTTTGTAAAGGGGTGCATCTTTCACTGAAAATCAGATACATTAAGAGAGGATGGTCACAATCACCATGTTATTGCAGGATTTGATAGAAGGAGAGCTTCTTTTGAATAGTGGAGAAGAGTTTAAGAGATGTGAATGAGCTTTCTCATAATTAGTCATATACTATCTAAGTAGATTTAGAGACTTGCCTACAGTACCAAATATGTATTGCTTGTATACATATTTAAATTTTTTGTAGTAAATTTTTTTTAAAAAAATCATATTTGTGCATGGATTACTTTAATTATCATCACAGAGTATATACACCCTATGGCTGTAGTTTGTCTACCATTGATATAAATAATATAAAAATTATTTACTAAAAATTTTTAAAAACTGCAAAAGAGACTAATAATATGATGCTAATGAAGCAAAAAAAGCCTAGAGTTGACAATATGATAATTTCTAAAATGGTAAGGGATAAAATGGAAAACATAAAGAAATGAACTAAGAAAGATAATATTTGTATAGAAAATTTAACCTTTAATTGAGTTGTTTAGCAGAACAAGATAAATCAATATATTAGAAGTGTAGTAACAAAGAGTTTGTGACGAAAATATAAGATTTAATTCACTGTATAGTAAAACAAACATTTTTGATGGAAAAACAAAAATCTATATACAAAACAATTACTATTAGAATAGATTATGAATTTATTGAAAAGATGAAAAAGGTAATTAAAAGATTTGCCAGAAATAAATAATATGACCATGAATGTGTTAAGAAAAAAAATTTATTAAGTTAAGAAAAATATGTTATGCATTAATGAAGAATGGAATCTGGTAAACTATAACTGAAATGAAAATTGGCAAAGCACAAAAGAATTGATAAAATCCCAGCTAAATTGCCGAAATTTTTATTAAAGATGAGGTTAGAATAAATCTGAACCAGATAATTTGGAACTTTTTTTAGGTTCTTAAGATGTTTTTCATTTGGTCCACAATCAACCTAAATATCCAATATTGGTTGGTAATTTGGTATCCATTTGTTTTTTGTTTTTTAACTAGAGAAAATAATAATTGGAAAATGATTAAATCCTCACCATTCAGTTATTGACAAACTCAATCTTTTACATAGGATTTCACTGTTGCTATATATATGTGTGTGTATTTAAATAAATCATTTTTATATAGCGCGATGTTTATAAACTGTAATATTTAAAACAGCATTACGCTGTTGCACATGCGCTTTGAAGATTTTAATTATAAATGAATGAATACTAACACTCAATCACATGTGTATTATAGATAAAATTTTATATGGATACAAAATAAAAAATATATCTCTAATTCATCCATAGTTATATGCTCGTAGCAATATTGTATCAATATTTCGGTCAAATACATCTACCATTAATTTAGTAGCTGAAATCAAGAAATTATTCCATTTAAATTTACGAAATTAGTCTTAAATATCTGATTTTCAAATCTGTTAGAAGTGGTCAAGATCACTAGCGTCCCTAAGGTTGATCAACCGGACGTGTGCTCGGGCGCTAGTGGGACTCCGCACCAAGACACCTTATTTTAATCGACAACCCAATGTATATCTTACGCGTTAGTAAAATAGATTGAGAGACCAACATTTGATACAAGTTCTTATACATAAAGCTTACTTTTGAAATGAAGTGCCACCAAATTTACATAGAAAATAAATTATGCGAAGACTTAAATTTAAATGAGACAATAGATAAATTTGCTGAAATTAAAGCAAGAAAAATAAAGTTATATTAATTTTGTTTTTCTTTTATATTAATATTAATAGTGTTATAAGTTAAGTATTACTATTTAGATATGAATAAATGTTGTATATGTTCCTTTCTTGTATTAAAAATTAAAGATTTTATTTATTTATTCACTGGGCCCCCCACTCCCTATTTGAGCCTGGGGACTCAAATTCCAATAAAAAGCTTAATATTTAAAATAAATGCTTTTTAATTGCTACATTTTAGAAAGATTTCCAAACGAAATATAGTTTAATTAAATAAACCGATTTATTAAGTTAATGCAATCTATTATTTTTTAAAAAATAAAATTGATGACTTCTTCAATTGTCTTTTGATAGCGATTGTTGCACCTGGACAGGATTTTAACTTTGTGAAATCTGCATTGTGTATTGTTTAAATATATGAAGTGTAAATACCTAAAACAATAAACATTGTTTGATTGCATTAATGGGTTTATCTCTTTTAACACTAATGCAATGATTATTCAAGCTACAAAAAAAGTCTTACAAATTCCACCCAAGGTGTTATAGATTTCTTGGACTTTGAGAAGATCAAATTCTTAGATTTTGGTAAAATATTTGTAATTTTTTTGCTCATTGGTAACTAGTATTGTTTTACTACTATAAAGCCTTAAGATATATCCAATTCTGTGGATAGTTTTCTATGAAAAGTTTTTTTTAAAAAAAATTGTAAGAAACAAAAGCCTTTACTGTAATTATTTTACTTTTTCTTTCTGCCAGTTAGACCTTAAATCTTTTTAAAAATTCATTTTTTCTTTGCACTTTTTACAATATATTCACTCTTCAGAGTTGAAAAATACAGTATGCCTTACATTATTTATTTTTATAAATAAATAATATTTCTGTAGTATAATTTTTACTAAACCCCTCTCATGAAAGATAGGGACTGATTTCTATCCGCTTTTAACACCTTATAGATGGATGTAATCAGAAACATATGGCCAAAGAAGATGTATGATTCTTAAGATGCACATTTAACGCTGAACCAGCAGTCATTAGTTAGCCCAGACCACAATCTCTTACAATATATACAGATAGATAGCAAATTACTACAGTTTAGTTGATAAGTGTCAAACTTGTTAATAATTTTTATAAGTCATTCATTAGACTAGAGATTATCAAGTAATATAAAATATTACACTACAGAAATATTATTCATTATTTGGATAATCTCTCTACTAATGAATGTCTAATAAAAATTAATACAATTATCCTATTTTGATATATAAATGCACATACATCTTTTATTATTTATAAATTTTATTTTCGGCACACACATATATATTACATTCAGTATGTATGTACATATATATATTAATCCATGATGAGACATGAATGGAAGATAAAAACATTGGTGGAGTGAAGAGATTTTAAATACATAAATAATATAAATGATAAAATCTGGTTGCGATAATTCAACATAAGCTTTTATTATTTATAGGTAACTTCTTGATTCAAAACAATATATATGAATAGAAAAATTCATGCTTATAGTTGATCAATTGTGGCTAGATATTTATTCAGTTAAGTGCGACTAAATTGATCACCTAGTTAATCGTTCCTTATACTCCCATTCATAGCATAAATAAATTTTATCTAGCGCAGTATCTGTAATAAACAAAAAATAACTAAAATTAGAATATTACTTACCCATCCAAGCTAATGTAATCACAGACTCAATGCCATTTTTTACAAGGAATGTCTAACTGATGCTAATAGAAACTACTTGGCTAAATTTAAACATAAGCTCAAGGCTTCAATTATTTATTTTTAGAATAATATATAAACAATTTTAAGTATTAAAAACAAATAATTTTATTATAACTTAGAATTAATAAATGATATCTAAACTATAATACAATATTTATAATTATTTTTCCTTTATCTATTCTACTTTAACCATATTTGTAATATATTTAAATGATACATAGAAGTAGTGCATATCACCAGTCGAAAATTCAAATAAAAAATGTCTATCATGCCCCCACCCTATATTTACAATGTAGCATTGCTGGAAAAACATAGTGTAGGGAAGTGATAGACATTTTAACCGATACATGTATTTTCATTATTTAAATATGATTACAGAAATCTTGAATTATCAATAACCTAATCATACTAATAATCAAATTTATAGGATTTAAAGTTATATCAAGTAAATATCAACTTGGAGTTTTTTTTTAAAAGTATGTGATAATGGTATTTTAGTTGTATTTATATATTGGACTATCTCCATCATCTAACATTAAGTACTGAATATCTTTAAAAAAATTTACATTATTTAAATTTTAATTTATAATCAACTGTTAATAATAGTACAACATTTCTTCAGGTGTTACTGAGGCTGACCAGTGACAGTACTAACATGGCAAGCAAACCTGGACTGTTAGATTCTTAATATTGAATTTTAAGATAATGCTCTAACCAAGTGAGCCATCCTGCCAAAGGCAACAGCCATAAAAATTTTGAATACTTATCTATGAGGTTTCTTCTGATTTCTCCACTTTTCCCTAAGAGCAAAAAAGTTGATTAGTGGTTTCCATACATTATGTATAGTCACATCTTGGTTGACTCATGGGGGTTATTGTCCATTGTCATGTAAGTAGCTTCTTTGAATAAATTATATATCTTTACCTCTCTATCCAATATTTTTGTATTTTCCCAATTGAACTTATGTTCATTGGTACTACATGGTCTGCTATCCTAGACACATCTGCTTTCTCTCTTCTAATCATCAGTTTGCACTCTTGCAATCATTTTTCATTGGGATGACTCATCTCAGCAATAGACATTCTTCCAAATTCACACAGATTGCATAGATGCAGTTTTTGCTTTTCAGCATTTCAAGTTTAGGCTTTGTGGATGTTGGAAATCCTTATAATGTGTTATGGCTCTGGAACAATTGTTCTGATATTGTACTAATTGCAGATTTTCTTTAATTTGTCCACTATTTTTGATATGTATGGATACAGCACCAGTAATTTTTTTTTCCTTTGATGGTTCTTTTAAGGTTTTTTTAATGGAACAGAGCAAAAGAAGTTTGTTTGAAAACAAGTGATTTGAAAAAGAAAATATCTATATAGAATAAACTCTTATGAAAAGTGGTTATTCATTATCTGTCATTGAGAAAATCTTATATAGACAAAAAAAGAACCATGAAAGAAAAAACAAATTATTGGTACTGTTGTGTTTCCATACATACCAAAATAGCAGAGAAATTAAGGAAAATCTGCAATCAATATAATATCAGAAGTGGTTTCCAAAACCATACTACATTATGAGGAATTCTAACATCTATAAAGCCTAAACTTGAAATACTGAAAAGCAAAAACTGCATCTATGAAAGACCATGTGAATGTGAGAAAATATATATTTGTAAGAGAAATCATTCCATTAAAGAGTGATTGCAAGAACACAAACTGATGATTAGAAAAGAGAAAACAGATGAATCTAAGATGGCAGATCATGTGTGTACCAATGAACATATGTTCAATTGAGAGATATAAAATTATTGAATATAGAGGAAAAGATACAAAGAAGAAAATTCAAAGAAGCTGCTCACATGACAAATGGCAAATAGTCCCATAAGTCAACCAAATGTGATTACACTTAATATATGGAAACCGCTAATCAACTTTGCTCTCAGAAAAAAGTGGAGAAATCAGGAGGAACCCCATAGATAAGTATACAAAATTTCTACTGACTGTTGCCTTTCATATGATGGCTCAATCCAGTCTCCCATTTCATCTCAAGAAATCAATATTTCTAACTGACTGTTGCCTTTCATATGATGGCTCAATCCAGTCTCCCATTTCATCTCAAGAAATCAACACACATGACCACATACATGCAAAAAATATAGATTATCCCCAAAATACATATTTCATGCAAAAACAGCACTCATCAGTTGGCAGATCATAAACTCTCATACATATATACAATCTGTGCTTGGTTTATATTATGATATCAAATCCTTAAACTTTACTGGACAGGCTTCAATCTATTTACCTAGTCATTCAATCATCTATTTTATTGAAAAAATGATGATTTAACACTCAAACCCTTATTACATTTGATATTGTAGTCATACCCATGCTAGGCATCATCTCAGTATAAACTGAGTACTGATTGTATATATTTGCAGGAGATTATGATCTGGCCCAACTGATTAGTGCTGGTTCTGCATGAAATGCACATACTGGGAATCATCTATCTTTTTTGCATGTATGGTGTCATGGGTATCGGTGCTTGGGATGGAATAGAGGACAAATATGAACTGAAAAATCTTATGTTCAAATCCCTCTACTTACATATATAGGAAATATTCAGAATAAGCAAATTACATATTACCTTATAAGCAAATTAACTATATTTGTTAGATATTAATTGTAGAACTATATGATATGTTTATTTGATTATACTTCACATATCTGAAAGAACTACTTATCTTTAAATTACTGATTTGTTATCTGAACATGGAATGAAATGGTGGGAAGTGTCAGTAAAGTGGAATTTTGTAAATAAAACAAATTCTTGATAAGTTAACAAATTTTATTAGTCATTCATTAGACTGGAGATTATTCATTTAATGAATATTTCTGTAGTGTAATTTTACTACACCATTTCACGCAAGATAGGGGCTGTTTTCTATATGTTTTTAACACCTTGTGGATGTATAATTATAAACATATGACTAAAGACATCCTTTTTACATATCTTGTATCATATGTTTATAATTACACCTTTCCACAAGGTGTTAAAAATGATAGAAACCAGTTCCTACTTCACTTAAGAATGAGGTATGTTACTCATTAAATAAATTCCTGATATATTCTTGAATTATTTGATTTATAGAAGACATTTAAGATTTTGCTCCTAAAATACTTTAATAATAATTAAGATGACCTATATCATTCTTTATCATTATTTTGATCTTTCTTGTAGAAAATCTGTTTAAAATATTTAAAATATATTAGGATTTAAAATAAAGAATCGTTTAAAATTTTCTCCATAAATCACTGATTCAGTCTTATTGGTGGCAATATTCTTATCTTAACTACATTTCAATAAAGATGCTCATATAATAAAACATTTCAAAATATACAAATATAAAAGGGAGTTGCCAAATGGATCAATATTATTGTTTATTGTTTATAATATGACAAATATTCTTTCCTATAATAGCAAGTCATTCAATGAATAAAATCATTTTGTTATAATTGTTTTATATCAACATGATAAAATGTTGAAATATTTATCATTCATTCAAAGTAAAGTTATATATTAACTCAAAACAAACAAATCAGCATTACATAAGTATATATATATACCTTATAATTCACTGAAAATTCAAATTACAGTATTAGTAGTATCAATAGAGGAAAGGCTATATAAATGAATTGATATGTATAATAAATTAAGTTTATATCTGTATTTGTTCCACAATATATGTAATATACAAATCAATATATATATCAAAATACAGTAAAATTTACATATATTATTTTTAGAAGTACTTTCGTCTATACATTTTGTAGTCTTTATCAACTATATAACATTGAATAATCAAAACGAGACAACCTTTAACAATACCCATAGTTCAATTCAGATTTTCCACAATTCTGTTATCTTAACATTTGATGACTGGTGATTCATTAACATATGATGATTTCTTGAAATCAACATAGCCTCTTTTATTTTACGTTTATTATGACAACATTCAATTTGAATAATTTTCATATTTTTATAATCAAATTTAAATCCATATTAACAAGATTTATTATGATCAAATATAACAGATGATGAAGGTTTATTTACATTAATTCCAGGTTGTTTCTCTTTTTGAATTCTATTATATAAAAGCATATGCTCTTTTATTCTCTCCTCAAATGTACACTTAGATTCACTGATCTAAGCCACACCCACATATCAATTTATTTATAATAGAATTTTGATTAAACTTTGAATTTTGAATTTTAGAGTTATTAAGTAATCTATTTATATTATTTGTTGAGAAAAAAGCAATATGACACAAACCATTATAAATTCTCCTAATAAACTTGACCTGCTCTTCTGATATAAATAGTATTAAAATCCATTTCATTTTGATATTATTTTTATTTTTAATTTTATTATATTGTTGATTCCTTTTAAATTTTTTAATAATATTAGTAATAACATTTTTATAATAACCAATTTTCAACAAGTCATTAACAAATAAATGTAAATTTTTTATTTTATCACTAGAATATTTGCACAATTTTTCATTTCGAAATAAGAATGATTTCAATCCCGGCAATTTATGACATATAGGTACATGTGATTCATATGGAATAAAACCTCTAGTTTCAATTGGTTTAATTAACATAAGATAATCCAAACTGTAATCATTACATGTAACTTGAATACCCAAGAATTTTATGGAATTGTATTTCTCTTCAGTTATAACCCACTTTATATCCTTAATCTGATTTAATTCATTAAATAAATTGATTATTAAATCTTGTTTTCCACAAATAAAAACATCATCCACATATCTATGATATACTTTAATTTCTTGATATTTCAATTGCTTTAAGTTGATATAAAATTACAAATTTGAGCAACAGCAGGAAGACCCATTGGCCAACCATAACTCATTTTATAATATTCATTATTAAAATTAACATAAATATTTTTATCAATAAACTGCAATACTTTTATAATAAAATTTATAATATCAGACTTTACATTTTTTGAAACAAGAACAATATAAATAATATTAATTGACTCTATTCGATCTGTTGATCCATACATTTCATTTATATCAAAAGTACAAATTGTGTCATGTAACTCTATATTTATATTCTTAATTTTATCCACAAAATCAAATAATGATGAAACAGTATATTCACCAAAACCTAAAATATCTTGAAGTAATAATTCAATATATATCTACATGTTTGATAATAATATGCACCACCAAAGTCAACCATCAATCTCAATGGATAATTTTCTTTATGTAGCTTTATATTCGAAAATATCCTTGGACAAATATCCGATGATGGATATAAGTTATAATATGTATAACTATCAATAGCTTTATTCTTAGCTTTTATTAAAATTTCATTTATAAATTTCATGTGAGATGTATCTATGTTTATTATTTCACTATTTTGAAATTTAAACTAATAAATCGCCAGTCATCAAATGTTAAGATAACAGAATTGTGGAAAATCTGAATTGAACTATGAGTATTGTTAAAGGTTGTCTCATTTTGATTATTCAATGTTATATAGTTGATAAAGACTATAAAATGTGTGTATATATATATAATGAATTAAAGCTCATTTGCCAGATCGACATGTTTTTGTTCATAAGTTCCTTCATATGAATTATAATTTATTACCATTTTTAAAAAGCATAAGTAATAGTTTGACTTTATATATATATATATATATATTGTAATGGGATTTGCCATTTTCTGTATATATCACACATATATATAACCATTTATAAGATTGCGCCTATATATAATGCTACACATATATGCATAATTATAACGTAATTGTTTTTAAAAAAAATCTTTATTCTGAAAGCAACTCGAAAACTATACTCCTATTTCTCGCCCAGCATATTTATGGATGTCACTTTCTGACTCCAAGCGCCAATTTTATATTACTATAAGAATTATACGAGGAGAGCTGGAATACCAATATGGAAATTATAAGACAATAGTAGCCCTTGACTAGCTCACTTGGGGCAGGTGATTAACAAATCGAAGGAAATCTACGAGGGGAGCTTTTACTATACTAAAATATGTTTGATAAAATATTCTAAATTCCTTATACTTTCATAAAACCAGACCTAAATAAATAATACAAATAAACATATACTTCATTTTTAAATTTTGTACAATATTTTATTTATACCATGATTAAATATTATTTGATTTTGTGCTCTTTACTTACTGGGAAAAACGCATGCATACACACACTGCCTAGATATGTATAAAATCAGATAAATAAGACATTTATCATGTTCATAGTAAATAGGAAAAAGTCATTTTTGATTTTTTACAAAAATTTATGCAGATCATTCATGAAAAGAAAGTTTATAAAGAAAAGTTTGTGAAGAATTAAAAAAAAAATAAACGCTATCTGTAATATTAAATAGTATATTGTTAAATGTGCACATACCTGAATTGTTTTTTTCCCTGGGGAAAATGATGGATTACCAAAAGTAAAAAAATTTCATTCATTTTAAATTTATTTATAGCACTGGATATAATGGCAATCAGATTGGATTATTCATTCTGGCTGCCCTATATGCTTGTTTATCTTGTTTGTTGATTTCATTCCTTTTAGGATTTAATTTAGGTTTCAGAGCAATTAGTTTCCATCTTCAATGGTCACTCTTGTAGCAGCAACCTTTGGACCTTCATGGGGCGGCATTGTATGGCCCAACACACTCCACTAAAAATTAGCAATAGAATCATGTAAATCTTTTTTTAATTTTTTTTATAGTCCCCTTCCCCTTTTTCTAGAAAGTTCTGCCACTCAAAATCTGGATTCTTTTAGAACAAAAGCTTTTAGCACCAGAAAATAAAACATATTTCTATATCTGCATTTATACTTTTTATGTTTTTTTTTCATATTATTTTATCCAGCAAAAATATATACAGGCGTTTCCATAAAACAAAGAGCACACATACCCCCACCACTTCTGTTTATTTTAACCCTTTTTAATCCCTATCTAGTTATAGATATAAATATGAAAAAGAAATAAATTCAATTAATTGGGCTATACTGATGTATATAGGAAAGTTTACTTATTGAAATAGGGATCGAACTCAGCCCTGTTTCAATATACATATATATTGTACCAGACGAAAGCTTTAGGTCTCACATATACTGACCACAAGGGCACCAGTAGTCTGAAAATCAGAACTAGACATTTATTTTAAGGGTGGACAGGATATGCAAACTGAATGCGCCGGACTAGCTCCATCAAGCAACTGAGATCTTATGTTTTGTTCAGAAAGTTGGAAAGATAGCAACAGAAAACAAAATCAGCCAAGTAAAAAAAGAATAATTAATTTTATTATGAGTATGATTAAACAAACATTTTAAATAATAAGCTTTAAAACACACTTAAAACATACTACTCGTACATTCATCAAAATTAAAATATTTCTTTTTTTTTTTAAACCTGCTTAGAAATGATTTCTGTGCATTGTATAATTATAGCAGAAAGAGTGCAAAATACTGACAGTAGCAGAAGTATTAGTAAGTATTCAGTGATCTCATGTAAGAAAAGGGGGGTTAGCTTCCTGCTTATAACCCATGGTTAGGAAAATAAAAAATCTCTGTATTTGAGAGCTTATGTCGAAACAGAAGAAATGCAAGGATAGCTTCTGAAACATTAACTTTAAGAAACAAAATGGGGTATTGAAAGATATTACTTTCAATCAATTGACCTCCCTCACAGTGAGACAGGCTAGGAGCTCACAATCTACTTATAGAAAGGGTTAAAATGATCATACATGCCCCTAATAAATGAATTGGAAGCTTGAAGAAATAAAACCTAAGACTTATATTTTGTAATAGTCTATTACTAATAATTAAGGTTGCGATATAAGTAGAGCTAATAACAAAATGGGTCACAAGCCAAAAGCCAATTAAATTAGTCTGTAATATCCAGACTGCACTCTATAATGAAAAGGAATATGAGGTTAAAATAAAACTACTATCTTACTTACTAAGACTAAAATGGGACATACAGTATAGGTTTGAAACTAGTACTCTTTAAAAAAAAAATCAAATGCACAGAAACCGAATTACATAAGATAAAACTTGAAACACATTTACATTTAAAAAAGAAATCAAATTTGAGACAAAATTATTTAAATTGTAGAACATAAGGTACCTTAATTATTTAGTTAAACGCTCGTGCACTAGACTTCTTGAATATGTTCCATTGATCAGGATTCACTGATTGTAGGCTTGGGTGAATCTGTTAGTGGTTTCTTTGTAATTGGTCCTTATAGCATTATAGGCAGTTAATGGAGCCACAGGGAGTTCGAACCTGTCCTGGCGAGAAGCTTAGCACATCATGGTAGGAGAAAATATCCTTGCTGTAGGTTTAGCATTCATTCTAACTAGAATTGCCACATCGGCTTTGCTTTCAGAATATGCAGGAATTGTTTTCTCCTAGTTTTTCAGGAATAGTTTTCTAATTATCTCTCAGAATTTGTGCAAGTATCAGAGTTTGTGCCAGAATCTCCTCAAGTTTATGTAACTATCAGAGTTTGTGCAATTCTCTTTCAGAGTTGGTGTCTGTATCTCTCACAGTTGGTGCAAGTATCATACAATAGTCTGATCAAGCCTTTTATAGCTGAATTCATTTATATCTGAACCAATTACAAATTTTTTTTTTAATTAAAATTTACAAAATTCTTCCTCTAGCTAACAATAGCTATCTAATTAACACAAATAAATTGCCTTTTTCAGATTCAGAGATTAACAAATAAAAAAATTCTTATCTTTTTCTTTTCTTTTTTTTTAATTAATTATTGTTATCAATCTAAATTCTAAATGTGAAAAGTAATTTATTTATACAATTTACTTTTACGTAAATTTTTAAAAAAAAGTAATCTTAGTTTTTTTTTTTTTCAAAATTAAAAACTAAATATATCTATGGTATTAAAATATAATTCCCACATATGTACATATATATTTATACAAACATAAAAAACATGGCAAAACTTTTAATCAAGTTTTATAAAGAAAATTGAACATTTATAAATTTATTTTTAGCCCTGCAATACTTCAACTTTGTAATGGTGTTTTACGCATCCATTACAACTGCCTCTCTGTCATCACACACACAAAAAAAAAAACTTAGCTGACTTTGCTCTGCCTACCACTAACCAGTTTTTCCTAAGTTTGTTTTCTTTTTTAAAAACAAATCCATCTGACTACCCTAATGAATACTATTTTAAATCATTTGTAACTAACGTATAAATTTTCAGGAATATACTGGTGACCTATTAAAATAACAATTTATAACAAAGTAATATAATTACAATCACCACTATATATTTTATTAAACGAACATAATTCAAAATATCAAAATGTAATATTGTTTATCACACACATATATAGTTGTAATTATGTAATATTATTTACAAAATTCATTCAGGCTTATCGCCTACATCAAAATAATTTTCTGTTCTCAACTCGTAGTCCAATTACAAATACCTTGGGGGTTTTTTAGCAATGATAATTTGCGCTCGGTCAGGCGGTTCTTTTTTTCTTCTTACTGACTCTCTAATGTAATCCCTTTTCCCCTTTTGTCTATCACTCACTTATAATTTATTGCCTTGTCTCTTTCTCATTCTGTTTTATCTTGTAGCTCATATATTTTATGACCCTTTAGCCAAGTAAAATATATTTGTTCAATGTGCCCTACTTTATTACAGACCATCTCGCTAATAGCAAATGAAATGAATCCCTCTTCTATAGTCTATTCAAATAAAATGGCTCTATAAATAGCTTTTATTTCTGCCTAAAAATTATACTCCTTAAACCTTTTCTTAACTCTCTTCTTTTCAAATTCGTATTCAAAACCAGTAGTTGTTTTAGCCAATTTATTCTTAGTTTCACGTGGAAACTCTTTTACATTATCTTCTGTCTTTTGATCCACATTTTCTACCTCACCATCTATCTGTATCCAATCTCTATCCATGACTCTCTCTATTTCTACCTTGCCTGTTCTAATGCTATCTTGTTCTAATTCATCTTTTATGTCTTTTGTCTCTTCCTTTACTATTTCAACTTCCTGAACCTCCTTATTCGAATCTTTCTCTATGGCTTCTATAGCTGCCTGATTTTTGTTGATTGTCTTCAATATTTCCTGTCTCATTCCTTTCATTTCTGCTCTCAGCTCCTCCAGCCCTATTTTGTTGATTCTGTTTCATTTCTATATTTTGTTTTATTATATTTTGTTTCATTTCCAGAAACTCTTGTCGTATTTCTTTCATCTCGGCTTGCTGACTTTGTTTCACTTCTATTATCAATTTCATCATCATCTCCATCATCATCTGTGTCTCACTATTTTTTCTACTATCTGGGGGTGTTTAAATGAAACAGAGCTTTCTTCCAAACCTGCCTCCCTATCGCTTTCTTCTTTAGCTTCCATTTTCGAAATAAACTTAGCCCTGTTAAATCTAATTTTTTATTCCAAATTATCAATGGAACTTTTCTTTTAAATCTGTTTATTAATGTTGTTTTAATCTTCAACTGCTAACTTTATTTTATTTTTTATAAAGCAACCTTAAACTCTACCTTTTTCAAAAAAATTACGAACATTGAACTATAGACAGATCCTAAACTACCTGCATCTCTACATCAACTTCTATTCTACCACTAATTTTATTTCACCAATTTTTGCCTGCCGTTTCTGTTTATTTTTTCCAATCATCCGAACAAAACATCTCATTTAAAATTTTACTATCGGGCCCCACATTGAGTGCCAAAATTATTTTCCCTATGTACCAGACAAAAGCTTTAGGTTTTGCATATACTGACCACAAGGGTGCCACTAGTCTGAAAATTGGAACTAGACATTTATTTTAAGGGTGGACAGGATATGTGAACCAAATGCACCAGACTAGCTCAATCAAGCAACTGAGAACTTATGTTTTGTTCAGAAAGTTGGAAAGATAGCAACAGAAAACAAAATCAGCCAAGTAAAAAAAGAATAAATAATTTTATTATGGGTATAATGTATATCAATAAATTTTTTGAAAAGAAAGTCTCTCCGTTATATTTATGTGAAGTTTTTTGACTTTAAACAAACATTCTAAATAATAAGCTTTAAAACACACTTAAAACATACTACTCATACATTCATCAAAATTAAAATATTTCTTTTTCTTTTTAAACCTGCTTAGAAATGATTTCTGTGCATTGTATAACTATAGTGGAAAGAGTGCAAAATACTGACAGTAGCAGAAGTATTAGTAAGTATTCAGTGATCTCATGTAACAAAAGGGGGGTTAGCTTCCTGCTTATAACCCATGGTTAGGAAAAGAATAAATCTCTATATTTGAGAGCTTATGTCGAAACAGAAGAAATGCAAGGATAGCTTCTGAAACATTAACTTTAAGAAACAAAATGGGGCATTGTAAGATATTACTTTCAATCAATTGATCTCCCTCACAATGAGACAGGATAGGAGCTCACAATATACCTATAGAAAGGGTTAAAATGATTGTACATGCCCCTAATAAATGAATTGGAAGCTTGAAGAAATAAAACTAAAGACTTATATTTTATAATAGTCTATTACTAATAATTAAGGTCACGATATAAGTAGAGCTAATAACAACATGGGTCACAAGCCAAAAGCCAATTAAATTAGTCTGTAATATCCAGACTGCACTCTATAATGAAAAGGAATATGAGGTTAAAATAAAAGTACTATCTTACTTACTAAGACTAAAATGGGACATACAGTATAGGTTTGAAACTATCACTCTTTAAAAAAAATCAAAAGCACAGAAACCGAATTACATAAGATAAAACTTGAAACACATTTACATTTAAAAAAGAAATCAAATTTGGACAAAATTATTTAAATTGTAGAACATAAGGTACCTTAATAATTTAGTTAAATGCTAGTGCACTAGACTTCTTGAATGTGTTCCATTGATCAGGATTCACTGATGGTAGGATTGGGTGAGTCTATTAGTGGTTTTTTTGTAATTGGTTCTTATAGCATTATAGGCAGTTAATGGAGCCACAGGGAGTCTGAACATGTCCTGGTGAGAAGCTTAGCACATCATGGTAGAAGAAAATATCCTTGTTGTAGGTTTAGTATTCATTCTATTATTCATTCTAAATAGAATTGCCGGATCGGCTTTGCTTTCAGAATATGCAGAAATTGTTCTCTCCTAGTTTTGCAGGAATAGTTTTTCTAAGTATCTCTCACAATTTGTGCAAGTATCATAGTTTGTGCCAGAATCTCCTCAAGTTTATGTAACTATCAGAGTTTGTGCAATTCTCTTTCAGAGTTACTGTCTGTATCTCTCAGAGTTGGTGCAAGTATCATACAATAGTCTGATCACGCCTTTTATAGTGGAATCCATTTATATCTGAACCAAATACAAAATTTTTTTTAATTAAAATTTACAAAATTCTTCCTCTAGCTAACAATAGCTATCTAATTAACGCAAATAAATTGCCTTTTTCAGATTCAGAGATTAACAAATAAAAAAAATTCTTATCTTTTTCTTTTCTTTCTTTTTAATTAATTATTGTTATCAATCTAAATCCTAAATCTGAAAAACAATTTATTTATATAATTTACTTTTACATAAATTTAAAAAAAAAAAGTAATCTTAGTTGTTTTTTTTTTTCAAAATTAAAAACCAAATATAACTGTGGTGTTAAAATATAATTCCCACATACATTCATATATATTTGTACAAACATAAAAAAAATGGCAAAACTTTTAATCAAGTTTTATAAAGAAAATCGAACATTTATAAATTTTATTTTTAACCCTGCAATACTTCAACTTTGTAATGGTGTTTTAAGCATCCATTGCAATATATATATATAATGTAAATAGAAATTATTTTCAATCTGAGTAAAATGTGTAATACATATAGATATGTAATGTCCAATAATGTGAAGGGTTAGATTGACATAATGTCTATATGGATATGACTATAATATCAAATCCAAGAAGAATTTTGAGCATTCCATCATCAGTTTTTCAATGATATAAATGGTTGAATAGTTGGAAGGGTGAGAAGATTGAAACCTGTCTATTAAAATTTGATCAATTGCTGCCTTAGTATAAACCAAGCACTGATTGTATACATGTGTGGAAGATTGTGATCTGTCCCTACTGATGAATATTGGTTCTGCATTAAATATGCATATTGGGGATCATGTATTTTTTTCACACGTGTGTTGTCCTGTGCATCAGTTGCTTGAAATAAAGTGGAGGATGAATAGACTGAAAAATCCTCTGAGTTCAAATCATTTATTTACATATATAGGAAACATTCAGTATAAGCAAATGACATAGTCCTTAGAATAACTTATTACAAATATATTCAAGCTTTAAAATGTCATGTTCTAATCTTTATATACAAATGTAAAATCAGACTATCATTTTTGGCTAGGAGGTTCAAATGTTTCAAGACTCTAACTCACCTAATAAATAAATATTTTCAAAATATATGCATCCTAGATGTACTCATGGCTTTGCTTGCATTATTAGATTAAAAGAATGTAATGTAGTTGATAATTATAATATATGAAATAATAATACACAAGATATCAACAACAGGTAAAAATAATTACTGTAATGCATATTTATAAACAATGTTGTAGACATTTTTAACTGCTGTTGATAACTCATTTTAATTATTTCATGTAAATATTCATTTTTTAATTTGTCAAGCATTGTTAATTAATAGGTCAGTGCAACCGCCTTGCAAGCAAGCAGTTGATTGCAGATGGTTGTTGTGGGTTCGCCTCCCACCTGATGCTATGACATATGGAAAAAAACTACATTGCCTTGCTTTATTTTACTAATTATTATTAAAATATATTTCTAATTTTTAAATATAAGGAGGATATATTTTGAGCAATAGAAATTTTTTAATGGTTTATTATCTAAATTCCATTTAATGATGTATTGAATACCAAATAAACATTTCCCTTACTAATTCTTTACATTTCTCTAGATCTTCTGTCACTATTATAAGAAAGTTTTATAATTACATTTGTTGTACTGAATATCAAATAAATTTTTTACTAATTAATTCTTTAGATTTTTCTCAATGTCCTCTTTTAGAAGAAAGGTTAATATTAAAATATATTTACATGAAGTAATTATCAACAGTGATATTGCAAAAAATATAATTTTTATTAAAATAATAAACATTTTTAAAATAAATTATTTTATATTTTTCATGTGATAATTTTTAAAATGGCTATAAAATTTTAACATTATCTTAATATATACAAGTGAGAAATTAAATATGTGGTCCAAATAATTCAAAATATATTTATTCAATAAAAATTATACCTAGTTACCAAAAAATAATATGCAGGCTACAACATCTTACTCTATCATGTGATAATACCCACAAAGAGAAATTATAATAGCATGAAAAGCTGAAACCTTTGACCAATGTGTCTTAAAAATGCTTATGTGACAACCAATCAGATATAATAATGACTGCACATGGAGCTCTCAATTCAAAAACACAAGCTAAAAATACAAAAAAAAAGAAATGGTAAAGTTTATCAAGTTCAGTAGTATTTCTTTTGCAGTACCAGTGCCAATTGTAAGTTTTACTTTAATATGTGTTGAATATATATTTAAATTGAAATTCTAAAAATTTATCAAATTCATTATTATAATATATTTACAAATTCATTATTATAACTTATATAAATTTTCATTATTTAAATAAGAAATTGAATATATGGCTATTAATGCAATTTAATTCATTTAAAATATATTTATAAAATCAAATTTTATTTTATTTTATCAAAAACTATATTTTTCTTTAAAAAAATTTCTAACTCTATAATCTTCAAATCAGTTATGTCATCTTTTTTTGGTTTTTTATGACATCATTTAAAACCAATTACAATATGGATTTTTCACACATTTTTATAATGCAAATTATATACTAGAAAAATTCTATACAAAAAAAGAAAAAAAATTATGCAGTTATTATTCATTATTGATGCAATATTTGTTAAGTTATAAACTACAAACTTTTACATTTATATAGTAATGCATATATACACAAAAGTCTCTGGAATAAACTCTACAATATTAAAAATACTAATATCCAAAAATAAGTAATCACTATAGTCAGCTATGTTTGCTATACACCTTTACCTCACTTAGCGATGGCAATTGGTCCTCCAAAACTCATTGTTAAGCAAGAATATTGTATACAGAATACGTATTTATAATGGGGGTCTATGGGAAAAAAATTGGTCGGTTCCAGTCGACTACATAAAATATCCACATTGGTGTTAAATCTCAAAGATTTTCTTGATTTTTTCATGGCAATGATGACTAAATACGGTATCTAAAAGAAAAAATTTATAACCCTTGGGGGAAAAAAGCATATTTTCACTGTTTAAAAAGTACAGTAAAGCAAAAAGAAAAAGAAAGTGAAACTAAATTTGAATTAAGAGTTTTTATATTCTTCTGCAGAAGTTTTTCATTGTAATGGAAAAAAAATCCATACTGAAATGCATTTTTTTAACATTTGTATTACAGTACTGTACATTTATGTTTATCACTTATGTGAAATTATTCAAATTAAAAAACAATGTTTAACTATAAATTATTTAATTGAACATAAAGTCTTATTACTGTACTCCAGAATAAGAAAAGGCTTAATGCCTATTGTAAATCAGTCAACTTTAGAAAAAAAAATCAATTTATTTTAAAAGAAAAAAAATCTGTTCTAATTTTCTAAAACATAGCTAAGTTTATTTTTCTTACTATATATTTTTACTAATTTAATAGTGTGTCCCCCCCCCCCCGTTCATGTAGAAAAATTATTCATTAACACTTATTTTAAATACAATCCGTTTTTTCTTTCTAAATTTTTTTCTAATTCGACATTCTCACTTTAAAATGTTGTTTTTCTTTTAATTTGAAACCACTTGGTGTACTTTCCTGAAAGTTTGGGATGATGGTATATAGTTGTACTGTTTTCATCATCTAATATAAGTGTTGAATGTCTAGAAAAATTAAACTTTATTTAAATAATCCAAGTCTGTACATTATATTTAAATAAAGTTTAATTTTTCTAAAGACATTCAACACATATGTATACATTATTATAGATTCAGTAATTATATATATTTTAACTTTATACGTTTTATAATCAAAATACTAAATGCAGCACTAACATTGTGTTTTATGAATAAAATATTCTATGTGCTATACAATTACAGCAACATCATTACTTGTATATGTATTACAGTAATGTACTTTTGCTTTTGGGTAAAATGAATTTAAAATAACTATTCTCTGATGTCATCAGTGATGCAAAATTGAAGATAGCTGCCAAAAAAATTTTTAAAAAAATTTTCCCGATGATCGTTATAGTGAATAATTGATTGTAAATCGAAGTAATGGATACAAATTGATGATGATTGCTAGTGTGAAATATCACTAAGTAGACAATCGCTAAGTAGGGTAAAGGTGTACTGAGTAGCATTTTATAATTAAAAATATAAAAAAGAATCACATTAAAATCACATAACATTAATGTTCCCTCATGAATGGCCAATTTTCCATAATTTATATATATTAGCACAATTATATTGCTTATTTAATAATTTGTCAGTCATATTTATAAAATATGCTCTTTTAATTTTTCTTCAAATCATTTTACAAATAAAATACATTGTCAAAACAAAAACCTAGGCATTACAAATAATTGAATATTTTGCAAATGCAGATTTAAACCTAGCTACAGAATATTGTAATTTATTACACAAAAGTTCATGTTTATGAATCATTTTTTCAATGCACATTTTGGATTCACCAATACTATTCACACTGGCATATCATTTGTTGATTTAATAATATCTTTTTTTATATTAATAAGCAATCCACCATTAAACGCAACATTAAAATGAAAAGAAACCAATGATGTAATTATACTACACACTGTATTATTTATATGTGGGAATTAAATCCATGTTTTCTTGTCAATATTTTTCTTCTTCCACCTATATGTAAATTTATATGTATTTCAATATAGAATAATTTATTATTTTGAAATTTATCCAGCATATTGTTTCTAAATAAAAATGTTCTAAATCTAGCCAATTCATGCATTATAAGAATATTTGCTTTAGAGTGTACAAATTTCCTAACTGCTAAAGGATTTGAAAGCATCTTGTAATTGCTTATATTATATTCTCTTCCTAAAATTAAATCAAGATATTTTATATTATATAATCTAGTCATCCATTTCAAGCCATAATTTTCATTTATTTTTGTTAAGAGATATTTTACTGTAACAAAGGATCTGGCAATAAGCACATCAACAAATCTAAAATAACATTCAATGCCTAATTGAAAAAAACTTTAAAAATATTACTTTCATATTATGCCAACATATATCTGTATATAACAGTTGAAACTGGAAAATCCATGGACCAGTCTTCTTTTATTTTACACAACTGATTTTTAAATATGGTTAAATTTTGGTAATAAATGTGATTAAATCTTTGACACATAAATGTTTAAGATTACATATTCTTTTATTATAAAACCATTGATCAATCACATGAATTGATTGTTTATTTTTAGAGATCAATACAATTCTGTAACATCTAAAATAAACAAATGATCTTATTAAATGCATATTCCTTGTATATGTATATAAATGGATTATGTCCTGTACATGATGGGTCAGATTGACTTGTGGTCAACATGGGTAGAAAGAGACACTAATGTGGGCTTTGAGCATTCCATCATCAGATTTTCAATGAAATGGACAGCTGAATAGTTGTGGGGTGGAGTGGTTTAAAGCCTTCCATTAAAGTATGAAGATTGGCCATCTTAATATAAGCTGAGCTTTGATTGTATATATGTATGGAGATGATAATCTGGACTGATTGACAAGTGCTGTTTTAGCATGAAATATATATATATTGATGATTATTTATATTTTCAACATGTTTGTGATCAAGGGTTTCAGCGGTATGAGATAGCATGTATGGTTGAGGGTTGTAGGAAAGTCTGAGTTCAAACTCCTATATATTACATATATAAGTATAGGTGTGAAAAAACCTGTACTGTAGAAAAAAATGCATATTTCAAAATAATATGTTGTGTAAATTTCAAAATGATAAATGATCAAATATTGAGATAAATGCTAATAAATTATTAAATATAGGCCATATTGGAAAAATATTTTAAATTCATTATATAAAGAAAAATGTTGAAAATAAACTTGGATTTCATTACAATATATAAACAATATAATATAACAATATCATTGGTTTCTTTTCATTTTAATGTTGGACCAAATACTGATAGATTATTTATTAATAGAAAAGAATGCTATTAATAAAATTAACAAATATGGTATGCAAATGTGAGTCCAGTTGCATTGGTAAATTAAAATATCTATTGAAAAAAAGAATTGAAAGCATGGACTTTTATATAATAAATAGAAATGTTCTGCAGATAGATTTAAATTTGTATTTGCAGAAAATTTAGTTATTGTTATTTTGTTTACATATGCTATTTGTTTAGTGTAGTAAATGTTACATGCAATTCCTTTTAGTTATTTTTTTTAGGGGACTGCCAAAAGTTTACACCTTAACAGCAAATACTTTTGGCACATTCCTGGTGATTGCTTTAATGATAGATCGAAGATTCATGAGATAGACAAGCTTGAACTGTTATTACATATTTAATAATATTTTTTACTACTTATAAAATATCTTTAGTCATGTCGATTCATTTACTTAATGAATGCTGATAATAAATTATTTTAAATGGGTATGTGCATTGTTATGTATGATGGTATGTATTGCTTTTTCTGTTTAAACCACATGCATATATATATATATGTGCATGCGCCAAACACACGTATATGGCATTTGTATTTAAAGTTATATTACCTTCTGAATCTGTCCATATGTTTAAATTTATGCATATATATATATGTGTGTGT
Source organism: Epiperipatus broadwayi (assembly GCA_028023455.1). Taxonomy (NCBI): domain Eukaryota; kingdom Metazoa; phylum Onychophora; class Udeonychophora; order Euonychophora; family Peripatidae; genus Epiperipatus; species Epiperipatus broadwayi. The sequence goes on from JAQFVV010012402.1 coordinate 7,300,443, forward strand.
GTATGCCAGCATCTTAATGATTTAAAAGGCTTATTACAGTAAATATTGAGTTGCTAAAAATAATTGTATTAAGGGGTGGCAATTAATAACACCTACTATTAACCACAAACATGAGCTTCTGCTTGGTCGCCTATGCCTTACTTATCTCCACTTTCCTTCATATAAAGAATTTAAAATGCATAAAATGAAATAAGTTTAGTACATCTAGAAAAAATTACCTTTTATTTTTTTAGATTTTACCTGTAGTTTTCAATGTCATAAAATATGTAGAAACATAAGCCTTCATAGATTATGTCTGTTAAAATTAGATTTTTTTCTTCTTATTCTTCTATAAGAAATAAAATCATATTTTATTATATATAGTGAGTATAACTTTTTAATGTTTATTTAATTAAACATTTGAATTTTATTTATTTAAAACATGTGTTACTAGCAAAATTTTGTTTACATTGAACATATAAATAAATTAAAAATGATTATTAAAAAAAAATTTCAAAAGAAATATATGTATGTTTTTAAAGGTCAGGACAAAACTGCAATTAATTAATTTAATAACATCTAACTAATAAAAAAAAAAAGGGGGGGTTAATCTAATTGTTTTAGAGGGAAAAAATTGCTCTAATTTTAATAATTCAAAGTAAATTTTATTAGTTATTAAGTATTATTTTTATTTTAAATTTTTAAACTGTATTATTAATAAATAATCATCATCATAACCAATTGTTAGTCCATTGCAGCATGATGGTCGGTCTCTCCCAGTTTAAGCCAGTTTTTTTTTTTTTACAAACTATAAACACACTTCTCATACATTTGTAGTATTATTTAGGTTAGAAGAATGCCTGACTGGGCCTTATTTTCCTTAATTATATGTACAGCAATTTTGAGTCAATTTTTTTTTTTTTGTATTTATTTGTAATTTATGCAGACAATTTTTACTTTTTTATTTTTCTTTTGGATTGGAATAACTATATTCATTATGGACACCATCAGCATGTGATTTGGGCTTTGTATCATCAGATTTTCAATGGTATGTATGGCTGCAGTGTTGGAGGTTGGAGTAGATTGAAGCCTGTCCATTAAAATATAAATATTTGCTATCTTAATATAAACGGAGCACTGATTATATATGTGGGAGATGTTAATCTGGACCAACTGATGAGTGCTGGTTCAGCACGAAATACATATATTGGCGATTGTTTATTTTTTCTACATGTATGTGGTCATGTGTATTAGTATTATAAGATGGTGTGGATAGTTGTAAGTTGCTTGAAAGTCTGAGTTCAAATCCCCTATATTTAAAAATGAATTTTGTACATTTTTTTTCGGCTTCGTTTTTTTTTAAAAAAACATTATTTGATAAAATTGGCCCAGCTAGTAAGAGGGATGGATTTAGGACACAAAACAAATTGTTAAAAGAAGAATAATAAAAAATCATCTTGTCATCTAATGTGCGACTTTAATTAACCGATTCAAAATCTTTTATAAAACTAACATTTTAAATCAAATGATATACAATCAAGGGGGAGTGGTCAGACTTGGTCATATTTTAAAGCTTTAAATTTTTTATTTTATAAAATATAATTAAACATAAATAGATATATTTTATAATTGCACATATTTATTATACGGCTATATGCTGATGTTTAAATATGTAATGTGAATAATTCCATTCAGGTTTCTTCTTTACCCTGTTGGCAAACTCTTTTGTTCTCCCTACTCTTCTGCCATTAAGTGCAGATATTGGTAATCAATAGTTGACAAATGATATTGCTTAATATATTTTAATCCAAGGTTCTATCCAAACAGAACCAGATTAATTTTTAGCCTAAAGTGTTCATCAGTGTGGATTTTGAAATGTTTTTGAATGGTGTACTTGAATCTTTTGGTTTTACTACACCTTTTTTTTTGCAATCATTTTTTTAATATTTATTATACTATCAAGCTCCCAAACTAAGTGCATAATTCGAAAAAATCCAAAAAACTCCTTATTAATGAAAATCATAAGCTATAAACTAGTCTAGGGGTATTTGGATAAAATCACAGAGCTTATATTAAATGACATAAGAATAGAGAGTATAAAAGGGTATTCTGATAAATAGCAATGTTTAATCTGGGATCAGTTTATGAATTGTTGATCATGTGATAGATTAGTATTAATATTACATTATTCAGTGTTTAAAACATAGTGAATTTATAGAATCTTTTCTGGTTAATGAATAATTTAGTAAGGCAAAATTGTCAATACATTTAGGTTTTCATTATTAATTTTTAAGTCATAATCATTATTTTTATAGTTGTGTATCTATGATTTACTTAAACAGAAAAATCAAAATTACTTTTATACTTTCAATTGAAATAATATTTAAAGTTGTTCATGTTTTTTTTAAACTATTTTTTTCTACATTTGTTTTAATACAATGTAGCTTCCTTCATTACAAATTTTATTTTATTAGTTGAATATGTAGGGTGCATCTATGAGTTCGGTGCAATGGGAAACGAAAAGATTTTAGAACTCAAAGTTCATGGATTACAATCCTGCTTTGTTACTCCTAAGCAATAAATTATTTAATTGTATTATATATAGGGCGACAATGTGTATCTCTATTTAGGTTGTTTGCCAATGTAAACTAATCTGTATCATAATCCTTTACTAGTAATAAAATATTTTGTTATATCTCCACTATATATATATATATCATTAAAAACTAGTTAACACTTAGACAATCCCATATCAGTAACAATCAACAATTTCAAACTATTGTCAAGGTAACCTTTTAACAATAAAGGTAGAATCCCACCTTTATTTATGGTTCAGTGTACTCATATAGACACTAGAGATTGCAACTTAATCACAGAGATTAAAATTATTGATAGAAAGAAATTTAAATAAACCTCCTTAAACAGGTAAATATAACCTGTTCTGAATGGAGTCAATTATAGTATTACAAACTGCAATCGAAATTTTCAAATTGAACCCAAAGTATTACTTAAATAATAAGTGTAATATTCTCAAGGCTAAATCAGTTTGTAAGTAATCATTAAAAAACCAGTCAACACTCAGACAATTCCAATATCAATAACAGTCAACAATGTATAAAAATCAATCCCTATCTTGCATAGGAGTGGTATAAAAATGACACTACAGAAATATTATTCATTAGTGAATAATCTCTAGTCTAAACCATCAAGCATCACATGATCACATTTCCTACACTAGCACATTAATTGTTGATAAACAGAGCAAAACTCTCCATACAGTATTGCAACCTGTGCTAAACAGAGTAATCAATGGATGCCAGAAGGCTTGTGCATAAAATCCCTATCTAATGCCTACTCATCCAATATCCCCAGACTAGTTTCTGGCTTGTGGCCTTCGTCAGTGAGGAGCTTTGGATCTGAGAGCACTGCATCTAGATCTTAGGATCTAATGCAACCCTCTAGCAACCACCTTTTATCTCTACTTAACTACAAAACTATGAGAATGAAATTGAAAACACAAAAAATATTTTCAATCTAAGCTCAATAGCTTATATAGTCATATGGGTCTGAACTCAGTTCAGCACCCATACATTTTGGTGTCTTTGGCTCTTTTACAACCATAGCCACCACTATCCTATTAGGCAGGATTGGTGTTAAACCATCAAGCATCACATGATCACATTTCCTACACTAGCACATTAATTGTTGATAAACAGAGCAAAACTCTCCATACAGTATTGCCACCTGTGCTAAACAGAGGGTTGCATTAGATCCTAAGATCTAGATGCAGTGCTCTCAGATCCAAAGCTCCTCACTGACGAAGGCCACAAGCCAGAAACTAGTCTGGGGATATTGGATGAGTAGGCATTAGATAGGGATTTTATGCACAAGCCTTCTGACATCCTTTGATTACTCTGTTTAGCACAGGTGGCAATACTGTATGGAGAGTTTTGCTCTGTTTATCAACAATTAATGTGCTAGTATAGGAAATGTGATCATATGATGCTTAATTGTTTAACACCAATCATGCCTAATAGGATAGTGGTGGCTATGGTTGTAAAAGATCAAAAGACACCAAAATGTATGGGTGTTGAACTGAGTTCAGACCCATATGACTATATAAGCTATTGAGCTTAGATTGAAAATATTTTTTTTGTTTTCAATTTCATTCTCATAGTTTTGTAGTTAAGTAGAGATAAAAGGTGGTTGCTAGAGGGTTGCATTAGATCCTAAGATCTAGATGCAGTGCTCTCAGATCCAAAGCTCCTCACTGACGAAGGCCACAAGCCAGAAACTAGTCTGGGGATATTGGATGAGTAGGCATTAGATAGGGATTTTATGCACAAGCCTTCTGGCATCCATTGATTACTCTGTTTAGCACAGGTGGCAATACTGTATGGAGAGTTTTGCTCTGTTTAATCTCTAGTCTAATGAATTACTAATAAAAATTATTAATATACTTCCATTAAACTAAACTTTAGTAACTTGCTATATATATATATATATGCTATATATATATATATAATAAACAAAAATGCAAGTTAAAAAACTTGCTAACGCTTGTATTTATGTCCACAGATGGCGTTCTACCAAAAACGCCAGCAAATAGCTTGAAATCATGATCTGAAAGTGGAATTATAGTTAGAGATAGTGAATACTAACTACTCTGACGTTTATGTAAACAAAACATACGCTTGATAAGCGTTTTTGGTAGAACGCCATCTGTGGACATATATATATATATTCTAACCTCCCCCCGTGCATCCTCCCCCCAAAATATACTGTTTATTACGACTATTACGGGTTCTAGCACAGTTAACAAATAAATAAATGAAATATTCAGCATTAATTAAAATGATTACTAGCTCTAATTTTAAAATACAAATACGGTTCAATTTTAAAATGAATTAAACAAATATTTACTATTTTCATGAGACATGGAGTGACAATACAGGGAATGAGATAGACTACATTGAGCCATTATCCACACGATACTACCTCAATGGCATAAGAACACTATCCCCCCTTTTTACTATACTAAATAACTAACTCATAGTATTCTTATGACTTTCTGAGCTCTATTCACTACGATTAAAATAATAATCATATCTTAATCTTCTTTATAACAAGAATCTAGCTCAATTAAATAAAATGAAGTAAAATAAAATAAAATCTCAGGTTCATAAATTGTATTCTAACTGATTTAAAATTACGGTAGTAAAATATGAAAAGGGAATTTTATGTCATAATCTACTACACAGCAACTAATAATAATAAAATAATAATAACAATAATAATATAATATAATCTTATTTTTTTCCTAAAATGAAATAAATAAATACGTACGCGGTAGTATTTTAATAATCTGACAACAGAATACGTGTGGCAACATTAGCATATAATTTAATGTAATATTGTGGCAACCGACTTATGACCAATAAATAATATAAAATTATGATCTTTTAATTTTAACATACCAATAAATTCTCAAAATTCTTATAACACTTTTATGTTTACCTTTTGTGCAAAATCTATATGTCTGTTTCAATTATAAATGTATCGTGATTTCATGCATCCATGTGGAGAAATAACAACTCGGACACAAAAACTTTAAAACAAATTTAAAACAAAGTTTATTAACAACATAAATAAATTAACAATATTTTTACACTATATACATTGGATATCCCTTACTTTCATATCTCAACTTAGTTTATTAGTTTATAAAATGAAATCAAAATATTATTTACTTTTCCTAGTTAAATCTTATTTTTTTTAACACTTAAGAAAATACAGCATTATTACTTGATTTATTATTATGGTTATCTTAATACAAAATGAATTTCTTATATGATTATCACAAACCCTTTTCATCCCTAATACTATTAAAATTACATTTTTTACAAAATTTACATTCGTAATAAAACTCTACAAAATAATAAAATTTAGTTTCATATTGGTTGTATGGAATCTTACAAAGTCAAAACACTATTCTACATTCGGTATTAGGTTTTTTTATTATTCATTATCCGATGTTTATTAATCCTAATATTCTCATTCAAGCCTTACTTTGGATGATATTATTATAACTATTAATATACCATGCACAAGTATATGTTTATTATACCTTATTGAATTTTCTCTTGATAAATATGCAATACTCATTCCCTCCAACATTAATATTTTTAAAAAAAAATTCAAATTTTATTATCACTTTTAAAATACTTGGTTTAGATTTCTTTTCAAAATCTTATATTCATTTCTGAATTAATTTTACAATGTATTATATGATTCTTTCTCTCTCTATGATATTTTGGACTTTCAATTTTAAAGTTACACAATTCTATACATTCCAGCAAATAAACTATTCTTACATAAACGATAACATATCTTCAGTTCTATTTTATTCATTATTTCTTTGAAAATATCTTTCTGACCGATGCAGATTCATGAAATAAGGATAGCGAAGATAGATGCATAGGATCAAAATACAACTAGAATATTACTCGTCATATACCTTGACAATCATGGCACAGTGAAATAAAAGACACTATAGAGGAGTGACCTTTACCTGTCTACCAACCTCTATCATAGGAACGATGCTAAAGCTATTTCTTCAGCTTTATTCTAACATCAAAAATTTAAAGATATGCAAAACACTGTCCAAACCATATGTGTTCAGTCATAGGATTTAGTTAACTATACCAAACCACACAAAACTAAATATGATCCAAATCCCTTATATTTTCCTATTTCTTAAAAAAAAACACATCATCTTGGTTTCCTCTCCACTAGTACTTCCAAGTCACTATCCGATCTTATTTCTCAAGATTTTTTCTATACTGTACATCGACAAATACATATCTGCATTACTAACAATAATAAAATTCATTGATATTTTAAAACTATTCCACTGTTCTATAAGAAAATCTTTTTACTACTTTCCTCCGTATATTTAATCATATACAAACTATTTAAATATCTGAATACTTTATCACATGAAAGTTCAAAAGAATCACACAATTGTTCTGTTAAATTATATTATTAATATACTTTAAATAAATTGTTGCATGCATATTCCGAATTACTCCTATCTCATTATATGTTAAAATGTTGCATAAAATGTGTACATATAATTAAGACTTTCACACTTCATTCTTAGGTCAATAGATGATCTAAAAAAAAATACATTATGCATTATAAATAATTATTAAAATTACCAAACGACCTTTATCTCCTCGATCGTGTTCCGTAGGCTTCACCATCCATTTGATCCTTGTAGATATAAGATTCACATCCATACACTTTATTTTAAACACTATTTCTATAATTTTATCAAGTTATTATATTTAAATTTTAATATTAATAAATTTATGTTTTATGTTTTCCCTAATCTCACATAACATTTTATATTTTAAAATAAATTAGTAAAAAATATTCAAACTATATTTACTGTACTCCTTCATCAAATTTTCCTGAAAACCGTTCATACTAAAGCCAAAAAAAAAATTATTTATCATTTCTTTTCCATTCACTTAATGTTCCTTTCCCTGCTTGTTCAATTTTAAGGTAAAACAAATATTACTTCGTTCAATAAATATTCATGAATGATAATCCTTGGTTTTTATAATATTTAATACAATTATTAATTATGATATTAGTTAATCCCATAAAGAAAACTTCTAAATATTCTCTTCTAATATTTCTTGCTAATATTTTCTCCCGCACGATTTTTACGATGCATCTTCTCAGTACTTTGATTTAAATATTCAATAAAACTTTTCTGTTTTCATGGATTCATTTCATTAAGTAAATTAGATTTATATTCTCCAAATCTTTATCTTTATTAAGCATTTCTCTAATGAACACTTTATAATATTTTTAATTCTTCTTAGAGAAAGTTTTTCGGTTCCTTTTTCATAAAACACAATAGCTCTTTTATATTATTATTCTGTAACTTTTTTCCTTCTTTTAAAATTCTGGTACTATATACTTTGTAATGTTTCCTTTAAAAAGACAAACATTCTTTCTCCATTATAACTTTTACATAATTTTTTCTTTATGATATACGCATCTTAAATTTTCCATAGAGAAGAATAAAAAAAAAATTTCGGAGTAGCCTTTTAAAATTGTGCGTCATAATTTTTCCTGACGGCAAATAACTTTTCTTTTAGGTTTTCTGTATAATGTCCAAATTATATTTATCTGAGTTCTAATGATTTCCTGGTTGATAACAAACAAACTGTATTCAAGGCACTTTACAATTATTTTTACTTTATCAATACTTTTAGGTATTTTTTTCTGTAGTATTTCCATTTTTTTTACTGCAAGGTTTCGGCTAAACTTGAATAAAAATCCTGGTAAGAAATCTTTTAAATTAGCCTTCCATTTAAAGGCAGTTCAAAATATATTTTAAAACAAAACTTTTAAAATAAATACAAAAATTTTTAAATTATAACACTTTTCTAGCTTACGATCTTAAACAGCTAAAAAATATGTTCCTCCTTCCTTTACTTACACATTCCTTCTCCCGCTCCGTCTAATTCCTATTTTTCGTCTGCTAAAATACCTCCGTTGATTGGTTAATGACTTTTTTAGCGCGAACAAATTTACACATTTTTAGTTTTATAATAGATTAAACTTTTTAAAATAAAGAATTTATGACGTCATGTTTTAAAATATTACTTAGAATAGTATTTTTAAACTCAATTATAGTTTTATCAAAATCATTTAAACTTTAAAACAATTATTAAAATGACATTTAATATTTCAACTTTTACTTTAACGATAGATAGCAATTACATTTAGTTTTATAATTCACAAACTTTATTATTATATTCTAACAAGCATGTGTGTGAAGGTATATAATATACAGTCACATGATTACTAACTTTATCAGATGATTTGATTTTTTTTTTAATTTACGTCTCGGTCTAAATTACCAAAACTGATATATTTTATAAAAATTTGGAAAATAATTTAAAAAATGTAGAACTAAATATAATTCTCACCATCCCAAAGTTTATTTTAAAATATATTAGATTAAATTTGAATATTAATTATAATTATAATATTACATATAGTGTTTATTTAATTTATTAGTTTTAAAACATTACAATTGAATTGTTAATATACTTTTAACTATTTATAGCTGTATTATTTTATATGGCCAGCTTTTACAACCATAAGCAAGGATATAATTAAGCTTTATTTAACTGTTTTTTTAAATAATCCATTACACTTTTACATACCAGGTATTTTTCAGCCTTAAATTGTACTATACAATCTAATCGATCATACAATTATCAATATATTACACAAACGTATTTTAAAATTTAAATTTTTTTAGCAATTGACCATTCTACCTTATTATGACCTATAGATAAGGGCACAGAGAGAGAGAGACAGAACAATAATAAAGTTATGTGCAAGAGATTGTGATCTGGGTCAACTGGTGAATGCTGGTTTAGCATAAAATGTGCATCTTGGGAATCATAGATAGTTTTCATGTCTTTGGTCATATGTTTATGATTACTTCCCTCTGCAAGATGTTAAAAATGAATAAGAAAGTCTCTACCTTGCATGAGAGTGATCACACTACAGAAATGTTATTCTTTCCTACTGAGTTTTTATTTTGTTAAACCTCAGTATACCAGACATTTTATTTTAAAATGTTATTTATATTATAAATTCATAATAAAAGCTTATTTTTGCTATAAAAGGAGGGGGAAATGCCCAAAGTAATCTTATAATCGATCATTTAGAAAAGTAAATTCTTGACATTGTCTAATGTGAAGACAACTCATAATATGCAGACTTGATTACATAAAAGAAACCCAATTATAACTTCAATAACAACATTGAGTTATAAACTTATTTTACTTATTAATGACTTACATGATCTCTTTTTTTGTTTTATAAAAATTAATATGTTTTCTGTAGTCATTGGCAAGAGACAAAACTAAAAATATCAATCAAAAACTAAATCTTGAAAGAATCAGAGTATGTAAACAGAATAAATTATTTTATGATAAACACATAAAATTAATATAAATAATTTAATATATACAATTATGAAATGGATAAAATTGCTCAAAAAGTAAGCCAAGTTCTTGATAATTGCAGCAGAAAATAAAATTAATGTAAAGATTTTATTACGAAATAACATTAATATTTTTATTCAGATTATTACACTTTTTATGTTTATCTTGACATATTCTTTGTAATCACATTCAAAAATATTATAGCACAAAGTAGAGTTACTAACTCAAAAAAATAAAAGTAGCTAAAAAACTCTTTAAAAATAGCTAAAAAAAATTCAAAATTCACTACAAAAATAAATAAATAATAGAAATCAATCTTTATTAACTTTTTTAAGCTTATTCAGAAGTTATGTTAAATTTCATTACTTTTTAAATTTCTGCCATTTCCTTCATTGTGCTCAAAAGAAAGTCCAGATTTAGATTTTAAATTTTGGTATGATTTTATATTACTATTTTTCCAATGATTTGCTGGCAATTCAGAATCATAGCTGTTTTCCCCTAATCACTTCAAACCAGATCCCTGCTACTGAGTGAAATATCTTCAAAATTGGGAAAGAAATATTTAATTTATTCTGCAATTTGGTAACAATATTCATCTGACTAGATACATGCTCTGCTTCTGCTTTTGAGTGAGATAATAAAAGAATTTTTAAAACAAAACTGTCTAAGTTTTGAAAAGGACTTTCTCTGGCAACATCTCAGTATTGAATTACTTTCAGTTACAGGCTTAAGGTGCTAGAAATTTCCACTGGATTGTAAGGGTTTCTCTCTATTGAAAGTCAGTGTGGGGTCAGTATGGCATCATTGATAATAAAAAAAACATTTTCATAAGGTTAATTATATCCCATTTAATTGGGTTGAAATAGTGGTCAATTCTTAATGATATCATGTTTTGCAAAATTGATGCATTATCAGGTAATCTTTGATGAAGTGATTTTATATGAGCCAAAGTAAGATAATGCACTGACTACAAATATTTTTCTTTTCTTGATCTAACAGTGTAGAATTATTTATTTCAGATTCAATGATAACCCAAATATGGATTTGGTGCTAAATGGTTTTCAATCACTACATCATTTATTGTTTTTGTTTCTGGAATAACAATTTTAGAACAAGATTCTATTAAATTTAGCAAATCCTGCAGCAATTTTGTAGGATCATTATTCTTGGATTCAAATATTTATTCAATTTCAGAACTTCATCGTGTACAGGTTTAAGAAATAAAAAATTTATTTGGTCATCAATCGCTGAGTACAAAATTTCTGCTGTGTAGCATCTATCATTTGTTTTGGCTAAATTAAAGTTTTTCTTTAGCTCATTCTATTGCTTCAAAATTCTATCAATAGGGGGCTGAATTGACATCCAATATGTTTCACTACATTGTATTAATTTCAATGGTCATCTCCATTATTCATTGAAGAATAGAGTTTCTTGTATAAATAATAAAAAATATTGATTTAAAAACACTTTCTTGGGAAGTAAATAATCATAAATAACATTCTCAGGAACATGTCCTTATTAATTATAAAACGGAAAATGAGATTTAATTAAAAATTGTATCTGTTTTTGTTATTGTGATTTCATAAACACTATAAAAAGTTGTTAACAAGATTGAAATAAGTGAATCAAGTTGCCTTTGAATTCATTTTCTTATGTTATAATGTTCAAATATGTAATTGCTTTTATTAAGAAGAAATATTGTTTTTAATGAAAGTATAATTCTATTTTAAATGTTACTTTAGTAAAATATTGGCATCAATTGGTAATAAAAATATTAACCTAAAGTTAAATAATTCTGGAATTTTTTCCAGGTTTTTTTAATCTCTGATTATTTTTGTAATCTTCTAATAGAAAAATAGAAGTTTTTTAAAAGTCAAATATGTAGATCTTAGTAGCATAACATATCTGATATAATATTTCTAAATGTATATCAGTATGGTATGATATATATATATCATCAAAGACCTGGAATTATTTGTAATCTTCTAAATATTTAGATTAATTATGCTAGTTATGTAAGATATTTAGTAAAATAATAATCACATGACTTTACAATAGCATTGTGCATTTGAAATACAAAAAAAAATCATATATACTGTATTTTCTAATATATAGGATATAGTCTTTCTCCCTCAAAATACACTAAAAGTATGAAGTGTATCTTATGTATCAGTAATCAAAATTATGAGTTGAAATTTCAGTCACTCTAAAACTTTTGGTTTATATTAATATACAGATATAAGTATTCTATTGCATTTTGCCCTTTTGCAAAACTGGTTTTGAATAAATCATTTCCATAATTTTGTTTCTGATCTGTAATAATAAGGTGTCCATTGGAAAACTTCTCAATAAAAAACTGCTCAATGAAAAATTGTCTAAAGTTGTGTTGACAAACTGGATGAATGAAAGGAGTATGAAGTTGTGGATGGACAATGTGTGATTTAGGCATTCTGGTGGACTGTTAAAGAAACCTGCCTTGCTAGTATGAAATCCAGTTTTGGAGTCATAGAACAGAAGGTGTGAAAAATAAAATCAATCAACTGAAAAGTCAATTAGTGGTTATTTCAGGTATCCTAACAAGCCACTTTCAATCTTTAGATGTTCACATTAATAAACCATTTAAAGGATTCATGGGGGAGAAATGAAACAGTTGAATGCATTCTACAGATTTTGAAATGACACTATCATGAAGAGACCTGGCATTTTTCAGAATTCTGACCAGATCAAAACTTCATAGGATACTGTGAAACATGAGATAGTTGTAAAAACATTTAAGAAATGTGAAATTAGTAACTCACTTAATGGCATAGAGGATAATTTGTTATAAAAGGTATTTAATTACAGTGTTTCCTACTTACATTTTTTGTAGATATAAATAACTATAAAGTTAGTACAGTAAATCATTATAGAAATTCATGAAAAAATTTGAATTTTTTTTCTTCTTAAAAATGATATAAAAAAGGGGGCAGCAGCATCTTACATGCCACTGTGTCCTATAAGCCACTGTGTCCTATATGCCAATAAATACGGTACATGTGATTTAAATGTTATTGTATAAACTTCTGCTTTTATTTTTATCAGAAATTGTAATTAGTTATTAATGAGCTAATATTTTATTCTACAGAGTAATAGGTGATACTTTTGATAAATCATTGAATATTAATTATTTATAATCAAACTTCATGTCTAAGTGCTTTTTTAGTATTTTCTAACTATGGACTCTTTCCTTGATGTTACATATCAGTTCATTTACTTCAGCCAATGATCAGGTAATAGCTTTTTAATTTTGCATTAAAATAAATATAATTTGTATATCACTTTTATCCCAGTTAATTGCTTTTAAAATTATTCAAAATTATTTCTGTTAATCCTCTTTAAAAATAATAAAGCTATCATCATGGCTACTTTATACTACATTTTCTTATAAACATAATATAATTAATCATATTGCTCATCAATAAATTTCTTTTCATCTTACTATTTTTATGATTTAATCCTTCATTTGTACTATTTAATATTTTAAATAAAGGAAATTGCCATTTTTAATTCTATCTCTGTCCCAATTATCTTTTTCTTTAAAGCAAGACACCTGCAATTGTAAATCAAGCTCACCAAAAAATTGTGATTAGAAATAGGTAATTTAAGTGCAATACTAGATGTAAGTTTATTTTCTAAATTAACAGGAAAAGTTTTCAATTATTATTACTATTATCATTATCATTAAACATCATGTGATCACCATTTCTTATGCTTGTTCATAACTATTACTGTATGGGGAGTTTTGCCTGTTTAATATCATTATCATTATTATTAAAATTCATTACACCAGGTATATTTTCTTTCAATTTTCTAGAAGAAATTACAGAAAGGATGATTATTTGAATCTATGTTTGAAGCTCTCTAAATTTAATTGGAATCCTCTCTACAATTCTTCCGATGCTAATTTTGGCATTGAATTTTTTATGTGTACACTTAATAATCTGTTCTAAAAAAATGATATCAAACAATCATTTTCCTCCATGGTTTTTCGTAACTTTCAAAAAAATAATTAAAATAAAATTATACCATCACAAACAATACCTAAAAATAATACAAAAATGTCATCTTTTATAATAATTTTATTAATTTTAGATTGTCCAAAAGCAGATTATGAAATATATATACAAAATGAGAAGTCACATATTTCTAATAATCCCCAAAATTTCTGGTCCACAAAGATTTGGGATTAGCCAAAAGAAAATTACAGCATAATAATAATACCACATTGAGAGCAGATGATTTTTCTAAATATTTTTCTGAGATAACCAATTCCTCTTAATCTTATTTTACTTCTAATATTTACAATGTTTCTTATACAGCCAAAATCACTGATTCTTTTTCTGGATCTGATATTCTATCTTTCATCAAAAAGATCAGATTGAATTCTAGTTTAGGTCCTAATAATATTTCTTTTATATACAAAGACTGTGCTAAATTTATTACACCTCCTCTCTATCATATATTTAATTGTTCTATAAGAAGTGGCAGCTTACCACAATTCTAAAAATGGCAAAGTTTTTTCCTATTTATAAAAATGGATCTCAAAATTTAGCTAATAATTATAGGTCTATTTTTCTCTTATATACTATTGCAAAAATCTTTGAATGATGCATTTATGATAAAAACTATTATAGATACTAACCACAATCAACATAATTTTTTGCTCAATAAATTAGCTGTAACTAATCTCATGATCATCTTTGATCATGCTATAAAAGATCAGAGCAGGCTTGATATTATTTATTTTGATATGTCTAAAGCTTTGGCAAAATTGAACATAATATTTTCTTAAGCAAATTATATAATTTAGAACTTTCAAAATAACTAGTCAAATGGTTTAAATCATTAATACATTACAGAACTGCTTTTGTTAAACATAATCATAATATATCTTCACTCTATTCTTGCTCAACTGGAGTATCTCAAGATAGTATTCTGGCCCCATTGTTATTATATATATATATATATAGTATCAAATTAATTGGTAATGGATATATATATATAATTTTAAACCCTTGATAATGGCTTTTTTAAGTATCAAATTAATTGGTAATGGATATATATATATAATTTTTAAACCCTTGATAATGGCTTTTTTAAGTATCAAATTAATTGGTAATGGATAGTGACTCAATTCTGTCTTTGTCCAATGAGATTATAGGTTTAATTCTAAACATGATGAAAATAACTTGGTCAAACCTATGGATTCTAATAGTTACATTCCAATTACTGATTATGATATATTTATTAAAGAAATTTCAGATATGATAATAATGTCTTCTGATCATACTTTAGATTTGGTTGCTAAAAAGAATTCTACTGATTATAATAAATTTGATTCTATTTCAAGATCTAATAATGGGGTATCAGAAGCTGTGAAGGCAGGTGCTGTAAATAATGTATTTGATGATTTTGATAATAGTTTTATATGAAAGCAAACTAGAAAAGCTGATCATGCTGTAAATACTTATGATGAGCAGAATGAATTAATTTATAAAACTAACTTCAATCTTTCTTATGCAGCTAATTCTACTATTATATTTATCAATATGACTGAAATCTGTTTCTACTAATTTAAAACCCATAAATAAATGCCTTAATGATATCATTTCATGTCCTGAATATTTCATTCTAAAAGTCTTATAATCTTTTTCTGTTTCACAAATTTATACCCTGATTATTAAAATGTCATAACTTTGTAATCAGCCATCAAAATATTCTTTTAATACTAGAAAAAGTATTCAATGCTCTCTTTATTTTGTCAAAAGAACTTATTTTTCTAAGGGTGGTTCAAATAAAACCAGGATTTTTAACAATAGAAACTTTCATAATATATATAATGAAAAGTACGATACTGTTAATAATATTAGTTTATATAATAACAAGTACTCTATGAATCTAAGAAGTGTTGCAAATAATAATAGTTCAGGGTCTCAATCATTTGTCAAAAAAGACTGGAGTATAAGGTGTTAATTCTCAAAAAAATAATAGAGATTAATATTTCTGCAGTGTAATTTTTACTAGATCACTCTCATTCAGATAGGAACTGGTTTCTGTCCATTTTTACTATTTTGTACATTTGACACATCAAATAAACTGTAGTAATTTTTTATCTATATACATATTGAACAATGATAAAGATATGTGTAAGAGATTGTGGTCTGGACTAACTGATGAGTGTTGGTTCAGCACAAGATGTGCATCTTGGAGATCATAGATATTTTTACACCTTTTCTCATATGTTTATGATTACATCCCTCCACATGGTGTTAAAAGTGGATAGAAACCAATCCCTATCTTTCATGAGAGTGGTGTAGTGAAAATTACACTACAGAAATATTATTCATTATTGAATAATCTATAGTCTAATGAATGATTAACAAAAATTATAAATAATAGGGACATTTTACTTACCAAATAATATATTAACAAAAAAAAATAATTTTATGGATAAATCACAACCTTAACACAATAAGAGAAATCCTAATTTATCCTATAAAGGGTGGTCTTCTAGTTTCACCTCACTGATATATATTCTACTGATACCTTTTCTTTCTATCATCAATTTTCTAATAGCAAATTATCAGTTAAGTTGCCTAACAAAGAGTATTACTTAAAATAGATACATAGTTTAACCCATAATTTTAGATGAAATACAAATAAATTTTATAATAGAAATTGTAATATATGAATTTTTTTTACAGTGCAGGCTTTTTCATACCTGCACTCCAATATGTAATATATAGGGGATTTGAATTCAGACTTTTACATGACTCTATCCTTACTGCTGACACACTTGATCACGCACATGTTAAAAATATAAATAATCACCAATATACATATTTGATGCTAAACCAGTACTCATATCATCTCCACACATATCTACAATCAATGCTCAGCTTATATTAAGATAGCCAATTACATACTTTAATGGACAGGCTAAATTTAGACAATATTTCTAAAGACTGAACTTTGGTTTGAAAGTCTGTTTTATTTTAGAGGTCTTAATAGTAATAACCTTTCATACTTAATTAAAGATAATTATAAATAGATTGATTTCAAATATAGCAGTAGATCTTAAATCTACTGATATAAAGATACTTCTGGAAAACACACTTCAGGTTAAAATCATGTGTCTTAAGATTAACATCATTAACTCCAATACTAGAATCATTTTTGTCTCAATTCTCTATTTTATTTCTTGTCATTTATGACCTTGTAGTACTACATCAAAAAAAAAATGATTTATTGGCCAGTTAATTAATATCTGATTAACTTTTTTTGCCAATATTATTCATTATTAAACATCAGGAAATTACATCAGATTTTTTGCCTTATTCTCTTTCTTTTTTGTTTCTAAATTAATACTTCTTGATTGGTTTATAATAATATTATTTTTTAAAAATATATATATATTTTATTGATATGGATAGTTTTTCTTGGTTTTATGCCAACCTTAAAGGAATGTAAATTAAAGTAAATCAAATTTAACCTTTTTTAATTCAGAAAAATTTTGATCTTATTTTCCTTACTGAAACTTGGCTTAATAGTCAAATTTATAATAACACATTTATGGATGATAGATATAAAGTTTTTTTATACAGATAGTTGTCATGAAGTAATTACAAGAGTAAAAAGTACTCTTATTGCTATTAAAATTTTCACAGGTCTATGTTTTTAGATTTTATCTATTGTGAATCCACATGGTGTGAGATTTTCTTTGATCATCCTTTCAAATTTCTATTGGGAAATATTTATATCAAGTCAGCCTTCTCTTTTTCTGACTTGGATGCCTTACTTTGTTCTTTTGAAAAATTTTTGGTTGATTATAAAATGAATGTTATTACTGGTGATTTTAACTTTCCAGAATTATTCAGTAATACTATGACTAATGTTTCTTCAGTATCACCCAAGGCCTATAGGCTGTTACAGTTTTTTAATTTTATGAATTTAAAACAATACAATTCCTATTTAAATTCTCATAATTGAATATGTGATTATGTTTTAAATAACTTACCTGAAATTAAATGTTTTTGTGTTTCATGTCTGACTTTTTCTATTGATTTACATCACCTGCCTATTTAATTTTTTGTTAGCATCATCATCAACCATTATCAATCCATGGCAGGATGAAGGTCTCTCTAAGTTCAATCCATCTTCTCTAATCTTTAGCTTCTCTTCTCCACATTACCCCTACATACTTTCTTATTTCATCCATCCATCTCACATGTGGTCTCTTTCTGGGTCATTTACAATTTCTTGGAATCCAGTTTAGATTTCAATTGCCCATCTATTATCATCTCTTTTAGCAATATGTCCAGCTCAACTCCACTTCAGTCCTTTAATTTTTTATTTTTTTTTGTTAGTATAAATTATTTTAAATAGTCTATTCCTCTAAATATTAAAATGTCACAAAGAAGAGAATTATTTTGATCTATGTAAGGCAATTTTTAATTTCAATAAGAGCTCATTATATTCCTCATCAGACATTATTTATAATATATGGAATATTTAATCAAGTATTTAATGATTTGATTGATTTTTATATGCCAAAAAACACATGCTTCTCACAATTATTTTCCTTCTTGATTCTCAGCTAGACTTAAAAAAATTATTAGAATGAAATAACTCAAAATTTATTTTTTAACAATAACTTTGTTAATTATAAAAAGAAATTATTAAACTCAGGTGCTTATTATACATGTATATAATTTTAATGCGCAAATACGCGCACAACAACCGAGCTTCATCAGGATTAAATAAAAATATATTATAAACTCAAAATAATTATAATATCTAAAGAATAATGCCCGAGCGCTTTCAAGAGAACTTAGCTCTCATAATCATGGGCAACAAAGAATAAGCATAGCGTGTTGGTATATGCTAAAATATGCTGATATATGTAAATTAGTTGAAAATAAATGCGTCAGCTCTAAATGATCCATTTCTTAGAGATTTTGTAACACGCATCTTTCCTATTCATAGCCTTATCATCAATAGCAATAAAACATGCTTTTTTAACTTTTCTCTTAATGTCATTTCTCTCCCTGCAAACTATTCTTGCATTTTTAGGTTCACATGCATGACCAGCTGATTTCTGATGTATGGCAAATATTGAATTGCAATTTGGGTCTACTTGGGCCTTATTGTAAGAATATCTGTGCTGGGATAGTCTTGTAGAAAGAGTTGCTTTCCTTTCCCCATAGTATGATGCCAACACCCAACAACACCTCTCAGGCCGTATATAATATTTCATGTCCAGAAAATAACTGCATGGCATCATACTATGGGGAAACGAAAGCAACTCTTTCTACAAGACTATCCCAGCACAGATATTCTTACAATAAGGCCCAAGTAGACCCAAATTGCAACTGAATATTTGCTATACATCAGAAATCAGCGAGTCATGCATGTGAACCTAAAAATGCAAGAATAGTTTGCAGGGAGAGAAATGACATTAAGAGAAAAGTTAAAGAAGCATGTTTTATTGCTATTGATGATAAGGCTATGAATAGGAAAGATGCGTGTTACAAAATCTCTAAGAAATGGATCATTTAGAGCTGACACATTTATTTTCAACTAATTTACATATATCAGCATATTTTAGCAAATACCAACACGCTATGCTTATTCTTTGTTGCCCATGATTATGAGAGCTAAGTTCTCTTGAAAGCGCTCGGGCATTATTCTTTGTTAATTATATAAAATTGATTAAAATTTTTCAGAAAATTGATTATCAAAAATATATTAAAAGACTTGAACTCATTAGAGAATCCTAAAGAATATGTTTTTTGCTAAAAATTCTGGCTTTACTAAAAGATAGTCTCAAATGAATTACAACTCTTCTTTAAGTGCTGATGACTTTTCAATTCATTTTTCTAAATTATCTAAAAATTCTCACTTGTCTTCTGATTGCCTAATGAGTGTTTTAATGATTGTATTTCCATTGATTGTTTCAACAATAATGATATTATATCTGCTATCAAAGAACTTAAATTACATTCTAGTTTAAGTTATGAAATATATTTTCTTTTATTTGTGAAGGATGTATGGAATATATTTCTACTCTCCTGTGTTATATTTTTAATTGTTTTATTAAAAATGGTATTTTTTCCAACTTTCTTAAACTTGCCAAAGTTATATGTATTTTTAAAAATGATTCAAGAGATTAATAATGCTAATAATTATATTCCTATTTCAGTGCTTCATACAATTGTATGTATATTTAAAAAGTGTATTTATAAAAAAATTATTAATAACATAAATAAAGTTTTAGTTCCTGTGCAACATGACTTTTTACCTAATAGATCAACTGAAACTAATCTAATACCTTTGATAATTAATGCCTTCTATAGATAATCTATTTTGATCTATCCAAAGCATTTGATAAAGTGGACTATTCTATATTGCTTTATAAAATTTATAAATTGTGTTTTTCTTCTAAGTTGACTATGTGGTTTAAATCATTTATTAGGAAAATAGTGGCTTACTTGAAATTTAATAACTCCTTCTTATTGTAATCTAGAAATGCCTCAAGGAAGTATCCTTGCACCATTATTATTTAACAATTAGTTAGATGATTTAGAACAGGGGTCCCCAACCTTTTTGCACTTAAGAGCACATTCTATAATACTGGCCAGGTGGCGGGCATCATTTATTTTTTCAAGCAGGTGGTGGGCACCATTTATTTTTTCAATGTAAATTTATAGTTGGATATTGTTAATAATACACATAATGTACAAAAAAATATTTATTTAAAAAATAAAATTTTAACATATAATTAACGTTTATATTTTTACGCTGTAAAATTATAGTATGGCCTACAATTTGATTACAATATAATACAATAATTTATAAGAAATTTTAAAAATTAAATTTATTTGTATCAGATAAATAATTTTTTATCGTGTTCCGATAGCGGCGGGCACACGTAAATGGGCATAGGGTTGGGGTTCCCTGATTTAGGAGAAAATTTGGAATTTTTACAACTTTTGTGTTATGCAGATGATTGTAAAATATTTAGCAATATTAACTCAAATTACTGATTGCATACTTTTAGAAAAAGATATTAACAATTTTATGAAATGGTGTAAAAATAATAAAATGAATATCAATATAGATAAATGTTAAATTGTATCTTTTTTCAAAAAATTTGAAATCCTAAATTGTCCTTATTATTGAAGGCCATAAAATAAATTTGGTTGATGTCCAGAATGACCTTGGCTTTTTGCTATCAATGAACTGTTTCGTGAGCACATGAAAACTACAGTGATAAAAGTTTTTAAGATTATGGATATGATTTTAAGGCACGGTAGACAATTTATTCACTCTACAAAGCATAAATTGTTTCTCTCTTTGGTTCTGCTTATTTTTGAATATGAATCTGTTGTTTGAAATGCAAGTTTTAAATGAGATATCAGAATTTAATTAATATATGATAAATTTTCTAAATATATTAAATTAAATAACCATTATCTATTCCTATCTGTTACAAGAAAGATCAAAGATCTTATATTCTTATATAACTTTGTCAATCAAAAAATTATTTAAACAAACAAAATCTCAAATGTTATATTTAATAATTGTTTATATAAAACACACACACATCTAATTTATTTTACATTAAGGTTCATCATTTTAACACATTAAAAATTTCATCTTCGTTCCATTTGCCTAACATTTATAGTCAAGATTTTATTAGTGAAAATATTTTTGTATTCAATTTTAAAAAAATTATTACTAATCTTATAAGAAAATATGGCATATGAACATATTCATAATTTGATATTTATACTTGCTTATTTATATTATTGTATATTAATTATGGTGCAATTCTGTAATTGGCTTATTACTGTCATTTTATAAGATAATATTGTAAGATAAATAAAATATATTGAATTATTATTGTTGTTGTTATTATTACTATTATTATTTCCAAATTACTTAAAATGTTTTGTTGTTATACCTATTTATAAAAATGGAGAAAATAAATTTTTGAAAAACTACAGGCCAATTTATATTTTATCAACATTATTACAAATTTTGGAAATATGTATAAAGAATAGAATTGTTTTGTTTTTCAAAAATATAATTTATTTTCAAATAAATAATTTGGTTTTTTTACCAGGAAAATCTGCACGAATTGGTTTTATCTGAATATGTTTCAGTTATCAATTTTATGGTATAACATTATCAGGGGGAAGGTAGTATAATATTTGAAATTCTTGCAAATACTTCAATATTTTACATTAAGAATTATTTTGCTTAAATGTTTGGATTTAATGACATCTGAATTCTATAAATGTGCTGGAGTTTTAACCATCAATCATTTATTTGAAGTAAATATTTTATGTTATTATTTTAAAAACAAGAAAAACAATGAAAATGATTCTTCAACAATAATCGTATTCAAATCATATGAATTTGGTTTTTATTTGAACCAATATATTTCAAAACCCATTGTAGATATCAAAAAAGCTATCTTGGTCCAAAATTTTACAATATATTTATAAGGAACATTGGAATTAATGTCAATGATTTATCAAAAAAAAAAACATTTAGAAAATTAATTATGGACTGAATTATAATAAATGATAATGGACAATTTTTTATTTGTAATTAATTATTTCATATTGTATTAATTTTTTTTTTTTTTAAATTTTCACATGTATATATTTGTTAAGTGTGTAATTTTTTTTTATCACAAGGAGATTATTTGTTTTAATAAATTTAAAAAATTAAAATTATTCTCATCATTTTTTTTTGTTCTAATATTTCTGACATTAATTATCATGCTTAATTGATGGTTTAAAAATGTTCACTCTTCAGGCTTAGATAAATTAACATCACAAATTCTTAAAGATAATAAAGCAATTTTTACAGCCTGTTTTAGTTTACTTATTTAATCTCTCTTCATCTGCTGATATATTTTCCAATTACTGTATTTAAAAGTTGATGTTATTGCACCCATTTTTTAAAAAGGTTATCTATTAATCATTAACATCATTTGAGATGATAGTTAAGGATAAAATGATAACATTCTTGAATATACATAAAATGATTTCTGCACACAAGTTTGGTTTTGTTGCTGGGGAAAATATTTTGGGTGTTCTTTATAATCATGTACATAATTTGATATTTTTATTGGATAAGAGCCTCAAGACAGCAACTATTTATTTGGATTTATCCAAACCATTTGATTCTGTTAATCATACAGTACTTATATATCGATTGTTATTTTGCTTCCTGGTTAATAAGTTATCTAAAAGACAGAAAACAAGCTACTAAAATACATGGTGTTATTAATGATTTTAGATTTTTTTAATCCTGAAGTTCCACATGGGTCTGTACTAGGTCCTATATTATTTTTAATAGGATATATATATAACATTTTAAATTTACTTTTCAATTCAATAATTCATGGCTTTGCTGAAGCTGCTTCATTTAGTATTCTTGAACAAGTGATTAATAATGATGTGGCACTAATGAGTAATTGGCTTATGATGAATTGTTTAACAGTCAATTATAATAAAACTAGAGGTATTCTAATATTTTCTACATACTCTTAATATCAGTATTTGTAATCAACATAAATATCATTCCAATAATATTTGTGCATGCGGTAATATAATTGTTGTTAATACCTATTGCTACTTATATGTGTTTTTATTGATTAAGATTATTTTGGTCAAGCTACATTGGCTACTTATGTTCTCAGTTACACAAAATTAATTTATTTTGTTATCTAATTTTTGTTGATAACTATTGTTATTTAAATGTTTTTATTGATTCAAGGTTATCTTGGTCAAGCCATATTGACTACTTATATTCTTGGTTACATAAAATTAATTTCTTATTTTATTATCTAATGAAGTTTTTGCCTAGATCCACTTTTATGACTATTTATTTTGCTTGTTACCAACATATATTGTGGCATAGTATTTTGATTTGTGGTGGTTGTACTGATTACTCAGTATCCTCATTATGTACGTTACAAAATTATATCATGCATATTATTTTTGGCAGGCATAGATTGACTTCTGTGCATAATAATTATGTTAATTTTTGGGTGTTGTCTGTTTATCATTTTCATTCTTTATTGAGTCATAAAGTGTCATTTGTAAATAAATACCTGATTATCTAAAAAAAATTAATTGACATTGCTATATTTTTACTTAGAAAGTAGCCATAAAAAATTTACTACAATGGTCTCAGACTATTTAATTCTTTTATTATTGATTGTTTGGATAGGATAGCACAAGATGGAGATTTAATAAACACATCATTCGGTATCTATTATTTCTTACTAAAGCTTATAGTAAGTGGCATAGAGATGATGAAGAAATGCTTATCACAAATGTAATTTGATAATCATTCTGCATATCCTCTTAGATCAGTTGGAAGCTAAATCACAATAGAATTGTCTTTTGAATTGTAGAATCAAAAATAAATTAGCATCTTTTATATATTTTTTTATAAAAAAGATTGATATAAGATAATGATAGATGTTCATATATCATTTTATACATTCAAAAAATGTTGGAGTCTTTGGTAATTATATTATATATAATCTTATTTATTATTATTATTATGATTGTTTAATATTTGTATGTATTGTATTTGATTAATGTGTAATTTTTTTTCTGGTAATGTGTATAAATAATTTTTATATTCTCTTTATTTATCATTTAATCTTTGTTTTTCTCTGTATGATTTTTTTTCCAGCTATTTATTGTATATACTTATTATCATTATTATTTTTTTTTCTAACTAATATAACTTACAAATAACTCCTCACACAAGTTCAGCTAGTTTGGAGTTATTCTCTTTTAATTACGTATATGTATTGTTTGTGTAATAAATAAATAAATAAATACATAAGTAAATTATTATTATTATTATTTAATCCATCAATTAACAATTGACTTATTTTATTAAAACATTCATCACAAATCAAAAAATATTACCTGACTCCGACACATAATTTTAGCTTACATACTGCTGTTATGATTATTTTTTGCCATCTCTATGCCACTTATTGTAAAGTTTAGCAAGAAATAAAAAATGCCAGATAGTAGTGTTTATTAAATACCTACCCTGTGCATTAGATCCTAATAGTCCAAGTGCTCTGCTAGTCCAAAATTGAAAGCTCTTCACTGATGAAAGCCAGAAGCTTGAAACAAGTCCAAAAATATTGACTAGCATAGCACATGATAGGGACTTAATAAACACATCATCTGGTATCTATTATTTCTTTCTAAAGTTTATAGTAAATGGCATAGATATGATGAACAAATATTTATCGAAATATAATTTGATAATCTTTCTGCATATTTGTGTTCAGTTGGAAGCTAAATTGTAGGATCAAAAATCAATTACCATCTTTTATATATATTTTATATAAAACATTGATATAAAATGATAGTAATAATAAAACAAGCATAAGTAAGTCTATTTGCATAACAAATATCCAATGTTTTTTTTTTTTAATTTAGTGTTCTGTCTTTGTGTGTTGAACTTACTTTTTGTCATATAACCAATGATAAAGAGAATAGGTGTGTGAATGGAAGAAAAAATATGAGAATATTTCATTGGAGTTTTAAATCAGGTATTACTCAACTGTGATACTAACTTCATATTTATATATATGAAATGGTATGTTCTGCAATATATATTAAACTTCATGCCTAAAAGCAAGCAGAATATTCAGGAAATATAGTATTATGCCCAAGGAATAGTCTTTGATCTGGTAGTAATTGAACATTTTACTTTTTTAATATGATTTGTTCTGATAACTCAATTTTAAAGCTATGACATAAACTCTAATAAATCTTTACAAGTGAGAATGAGAGAAATTATGAACTCATACAAATAAATACATGTAGTAGTCCATTCTTGTTTAGTAAATATTTTAGTATTCTATAAAATCACTAAAAATTCAAATTTTCTAATCTTTATGTTTTGCATCTTCCAGCATATTTTAAAGGCCAAGTCAGTTTGCTTTTATTTAAAATGCTTTTTCGCTTTCTTAACAATAACCCACCAATTGCTTTTTTTTTCATATGAACTTTTAATATAATGCTAGCACACTATTTTCATCATCATAATCTACTGACATTTGTTTTCCGTCTTAGTAACAATCATCTCAAGCAGAATAAGGCAATAATTTCAACTTGTCATTTTGGATGATTGACTGACACATGATTTCCTGTGCAACAAAATATTTGTCAAAATAAACTAATTGGTTAGAGCATCACTATAGATTTAATATTCAAGGTTGTCACCTTTCTCTCATATTATTTGTAATTAGTTGCCAAAAACATGTCTAATGTTGGCTAAGGACAAGGTTTATTCCATATCTTTATTTAATAACAATAGCTGGGCATGCAAATGTCCAGATTCAATTCCCATGCTAGTCCTGTCACATTTGAGAAACAGAGGAAAATAATATCATTCAAAACATTGTGTTATATTCTAATCTGTGTGATATTATTAACAGTTGAAACCTTTGAAAAGTTTAAACAATATTTGAATTTTTCTAAAGACATTTAACCAAAAATATTAGATGATGGAAATAGTCCAACATAATTACTACTAAAATATCACTCTCACAAATTTTCAAACAAAGTATTTGACTATTTTTGCTCTATGTGTTTACCACAGTAATAGAAAGATTAATTTAAAAATTAAAATTATTGAATTAAAGCTTAATCTGATACTTCCAGTAATCAAACATCACGTTTTCCAAAAGGTTAACCATTAAATTATTTTTACTCACAACTTGATTTTTTTTAAATATAGGCTCGCTATATTTTATTTGAAAATGACATCGATTGTACCTAAGAGTCATTTTTGCAGTTAAGAGTTTTTGTTTTGACTTTTAATCTATTATATTTACAATAATATTTTGATATATGAAGAAGTAAGCATACAATATTATAAAATACTAACAATCGGTGAAGCACTCGTGTAATTTGTAATTAATAAATTTTAAAAAATAGTTCATTCATAATGTTGTCTTTCATTGTTAATATCCCGTTGCATTACATCCTCATTTCTCTTAAGCAAAATTGATAGGGAATACAGCAATCGTTGGATTTAATATGCTTTATTAAAATAATACTTTTATCAATATTCATATAAAATTATGAAGATTTAAGAGCTCATTACGAAACTTATCAAAATCAATTTTTGGATGTGTTGTATTATTTTGAATTTTATAAAGATTCAGTTTTTTAAAAATAAAAATACTGAAAGCTATTCTTTTATATTTGTTTCACAAAGTTATTCAACCAGTGTATCGTCAACACTGTTTTTTTTTTCTTTTAAAAAATTCCTGATAACTGCCTCTAAGCACAAATGGCACTTTAGTCTTCAAATTAGGACAATGTTTAGTATTTTTGCACTCTTTTTATTTATTCAAGGATTATTTAAAGAATAGCTATCTTTCTGAAAGTGCAGGTGTTATTATTGATGTTACATTAAAAATATGCAGTTTTTTTTTTCCAGTTCAATTATTCCATTACAGCTTAGATTCAAACCTTGATTTAATAAGTAGCACTCTGACGAAAAGTCTCTTGGGAATTTTGCTTTAATTTAATGGGAGATAAACAAAAAAAAAAAAATCAAACTTATTATTCTATTCTAGATATGTTAATTCTTGGCAACCGATTTTATTAATCAGGTCAACAAAGAACTTGTTAAATGTATCTTTCAATAATCACTTGTTTTAATTTTTATCTAAAATAGTTCTAAGTTTTTTTTCTCATGTATCATAGCATTATCCGGGAAGCTATCGTTGACCTCTCGACCACCAATGCTTGACAAATAGTTCTAAGTTTTGTAGCTACTTTATTTACATCTTTCTTCATTTTTAAAATCTGATTTATTTATTTTTGTCACCTCATCTCAAACTCTACTGTGAATTCTGTCACTCTTTTATCTTATTTCTTCTGAATTTGACTAATACTTTTTTGCTATACTTTTATCAAATGAACTTATCTCAGTACTATCACAACTATGGAATTTTATCTATTCTTTGAAAAGATGTGCTCTTGAGTATACTTCTGAACTCAGATAATTTTTTTTAACTTTCATATAAATAAAATTTGTTTCAAAATATACTGACCTTGTAAATTTTGTTCCTTAAAATTATGAATATATATATATCTAGAAACGTTTATATAAAAAACAAGAATATAGTTTTCGTAATAACTTTGTATGATCTGTGTAGATTGGGGCAGAAATAGGGCTTCAGACTGAGATTAAGGTTCATGGATTCCAGCTCAACTCTGTCATTTTATGAATACCCAACAGCAAATCCTTAGTACATCCATCTGCCAACCCTTATGATGTAGGTTTAACCTAGTCCAAGTAATCATGATTTTTTTGATATTGTAATTACACTTAGATTTTTTTTTGAATGCTAGTCTAGTTTTATATGGTTGATAAATGGGTATTAGCAAAATTCTTAACTGGAGGGTGAAGATAAAAAATCGTCCAAACTTTCGTCAGATGACAGCCAGCAAGCCTGATGAGTAATGCCATCTTTTTGCTCTGAAAGAGGCTATTTTTAAAATTGCTTTAATTGTACACTATTGGAGAATTTTAGAAAACTCTTTACATATATATTTATAAAATAAAAATTCATATAATATTACAATACTATCCAAAAAAAAAACTAAACTTTTTTAAAATTGTTCCACAACCATGGTTTCATATATAGACAAATAGACCTTTTAGCATATTGCTAACTGAAAATTCAAATATAAATGTCAGTCACTCCCCCCAACGTTATGTTTTTTCAGAAAATGCTACCTTGTGACTTAAACGCAAACTTCATTCTCACAAGATAGCGTTTACTGGAAAACAGCTTTGCAGGAGCGATTAACATTTTATACATTTGGAAATATTTAGTTCGTTGGGTTTTTCTCTTATAATTATTTAATTAGAAAGCTTTTTACTTTAATCAAGTAATGTTAACTGCCCCAGGCTAAATAGAAGGTAAAAAAAACTACATACTAAATATTTTCATCTACATATCTATTAAAAATATTAGATTATAATATATAGAGAGATAATAATAATGAATGATTTACTAGAATTATACAAATGAATAATTTTATTTTATTTTTCCAAATTAATAGAGATATTTTATGTATATAACATCTTTTTTATGTTGTAACTAGTTTAATTTCACAATTTTGGTAATAATAATAAATATACTTTCTTAGTTTATTTTAAGCATTATTCTATCATAATTAAACAAAAATCATTTAATTATCAACCTTAGTAAAAAAATATAAATGTTAATTTAATTAGAGGGATTTGAATTCAGGATTTTTCAATCTATTCATCCTCCACTCCATCTCAAGCAACTGATATACATGATCACATTCATGTAAAAAAGGTGCATGGTCCTCACTATGGACCAGATCATAATCTCCCACACATATATACAATCAGTGTTCCTTTTATATTAAAATAGCATTTCCTCAAACTTTAATGGACAGGCTTCAATTTTCTCACTATTCAACCATTCATTTCGTTAAAAACCAACGACAGAATGCTCAAAACCCTTGAGGGATTTTATATTGTAGTTATACCCTATGTAGACCTATCAAACTCTCATATCAGATTATGTATCCATATATATTAATAGTAGAGGGATGAGTTGAACTTATACTAAGATATAATGTAATTCTAAAGTACTATGTAATTTGTTTTATGGAGTATTAATATATATCATAATCAGAGGGATTTGAACTCAGGATTTTTCATTTTATTCTCCATTTCATCTCAAATCCAATAAGAACTTTGAGCATTTCATTGCTGGTTTTTTAATGAAATATATGCTTGAATAGTTGGGTGAGAAGATTGAAGCCTGTCCATTAAAGCTTAAGAAATTGCTATCTTAATATAAATTGAGCACTGATTATATATATGTGTGGGAGATGATGATCTGGTCCAACTGATGAATGCTGCCCATAAATTATGTATATTGGGAATCATATATCTTTTTCATGTATGTGTTTATGTGTATCAGCTGCTTGAGATTTAGTGGAGGATGAATAAACTGAAAAATCCGGAGTTAAAATCACTCTAATTACATGTATAGGAAAGATTCAGTATAAGTAAATTATATACTGCTTTAGAATTATATTTTAATTTATAGTTTCAAAACTCAGTCTTGACTAATTGATGCAGTGTTAGAGTGGGGTCTGTGGACATATCCAGCTTTATTGCTTCCAGGTGACATTAGATCTAATTATTTGTTCAGAAATTCTTCAAGACTTCTTCAGTTAAAATTAACTATTCCAAAGATATTTTTACCGAGATCATTATAGTTTTTTTTTTGTGTGTGATCATTATAATTGCCAACAATTTAACAAAAAATTTTCTTTTATTTGGAGTAAAAAAAAATTTTTTTCTTTAACTTTCTTTAAACTTTGTTCCTCCAGTCTGCTTTATACATAACAGTTCTTTATTAAGACATTAACCTTGACAAGGATAAATGTTATTTCATCAGAAACATTGGAAATTAAAACAAAACGTATGTTATAACCCAGTAAGATTATATATATATAGCAACAATGCATAACGCTAGCTAAAATCTATGTAAAATATTTTAAACACTCCATTGCTATTTTCTTTTAGCCCCACTTCCCCTATAAAAAAAAGAAAAGCTTGAATTTTGTAGCCCATTCAAACTTTGCTTTATTTAAAGAGTGTAACTGAAAAAACATAGCTACGAGACATTAAAAATAGTATATATATATATATATAACTATATTGATAACGATATATAAAATAAAGAATCATATAACATTAAAATTCTAACTAAAAAATAAATTTTGAATAAAATTCTTTCATAACCCCATGGTTTCATCTTCTAATCAATAGTCCTTTCAAGTGAAATTCAAGTAGGTACAAAACAAAAATAGCTTTCTCATGATTAACTTCAAAAGCTAACCACTTTTAATATCATAGGATATCTTTATGAGATTGATGGCCTCAAATTCAAGATGATATATAATCAGAGATTTTTTGACACTTCCTTATAATTCATGATATGAAAGATGTTTGGCTTTTGCAGTGAATTATGTGAAGGCTATTTCTGTTTTGAATACATATGTTGTTTTGTATTGAGTTGAATTTCACTTGAGACAAACTATTTGTTAGTAGATGAAACCATGGCCATGAGAGAACTTTTTTTAGCTCAAGAATTCCAACCAGGAGGATAAGAAGCTGGTTCAGGGGTATGGTGAATAACAAGTAGGTAAGTATATTATTCTATTAATATATTCAAAAAATATTTGTTTTCAACATTTCTGGGCTATTTCAAGTTGGTACTGTCTGTCAGCCACAGCAGCAACATTTCAGATTTCTTTTTAAACCTGAACACAGTGAAGTTGCATTAATTGTTTTCTCACTGCCAATACCTGATTAAGATTTATTAACCAAATAAAGTTTTTATGAAAACTTAATTTCTGTTTATTTCTTATTATAATGAGAAAGGGATATCAGATATTTTACCAAATGCCAAGGTGGTATGGGGACCAAATATTGGGAACCTTTTTTATGTAATATTTTAATGTTATATGTTTTGCCAAGTAAATTTCAAAGTGAAAAATTATCCAATATTGAAATAATGATAACAAATTCTTGAATGTAGGATATAATGAAAAAATATTTTATATAAATTATGTAATTTTACACTTAGATGGAAGAAGAAAAATAAGATAAAACATGGATTTCATTACCATATATAAATAATAGAATATGATTACATCATTGGTTTCTTCTCATTTTAATTCTATATTTAATGTTGGACAATATATTGGTAGATTAGAATGCTGTTGATAAAATCAACAAAAGTAATATTACATATAAAGTGGTGTGCTAATATGATCTGGTTACATTGGTGAGTTTAAATGATCATTGAAGAAGAGTTCATGAATATGAACTTCTACATAAAAATTATGGATAGATTTAAAAAATCATTGCAATTATTTATGATGGATAAAAAATAAAGAGCTCTGCTAATTGTTGTAACAAGCTTTATTGATAAATGCCAGTAAAATATAATGACTCACTGAGGAGTGCTAAAGTATGAAACATCAGTCTGAGGTTGAGGAGTGGTTTCAAGATAAAGATTTTTAAATGCTTTGCTTTGCTGGCATTTATCAATAAAGCTTGTTAGAGCAATTAGCAAAGCTTTTTATTTTTTATTTACAAGCTTAAAAAATTAAGTCATGTGATATATGACTTTAATTTATAATGGATGTTTTTACTTTGACAATGTTTTATTTTACATGTGGAAAATGATTTGAAGAAAAGAAAAATTAAAGATGCATATTTTATAATTTGGATAGACAATTTATTAATGAAATAATTATATTAATATACATAAATTATGTAAAGTTGGCCATTCACATTAGAATATTAATGTTATGTGATTTATATGAGATTTTAAAAAAAGATAAAAAAACTAAAATGCTGCATAGCTATTACTTAATTTTGTACATTAGTATTTTGAATATTGTAACATTTATCACAGAGATATTTTGTTCATAATATATATACACACACACACTGTAATGGGATTTGGGGTGAACTTTAAGACAAATATTTGTAATAAGCATACTGAAACCAGTTTATGAACTTATTGCTGATATACTGATCAAAAAACAGTGACATTTTTTGCTCACCTTCATTTATTAATATATTTCACACAAAATGTATATAGAGAAAAGCTTGGTTTAATACTTTAATAGCATGGTATGCTAAGCATGCTTTTGACTAACTGGTACTCATATTAAAAAAGCTTGTGATTTTTATGAAATTAAAAACAAGATCTACATAGGTTTTTAAATAACTTTGGTTATCTTCATATAAATCAGTCTAATACTGCCACAATAGGTGTAAGTTTGCTTATCCATTACAAATCTTTCAAGACCTTTAAAACTCTATACATCAATCAAAACTTTTGCACCATTACATTCTATCATGGTTTTCACTTTCATTCTAATTTCTTTACACTATATTTATACAATATACCACTTTTAATAGAACCCATTATTAATCAATTTAATCTTAGTGTTAATACCAATTTACATTCAAGAATTCTTTTAGGAGATTTTAATAAGTCATATAAAAAATTTTGCTAAAAGTATCATCTACTTAATATGAAACTCATGAGTGCTAAGAGTTTTCCCTCACCTAATTCAATTTCTTTCTAATATTCACTTCTGTATTAAACCCTCTCTATTATCTATAAGTTTCTCTGATCATCTTGCACATAGTATAAAACTCACTATTAGTGTTCTAAAGCAACATTTACTATCTGAGTTTTTTCAGAAATATACATGTATTTTCCAAAAAACAATTTACATTTTTCAATGACACCATTGACATGAATAGTTTCAATAAATAAACATTATACTGAGAGAAGTAAAACCCCAACATCAATGATAAAGGAATTAGATCCTCTTCAATTAAAAAATAGTCCCTGTTCATCGTCAACCATCCCGTTATTTCTCTGAAACAAGAATACAAAAAAAAAAAAAAAATACAATAATTATTAATCGTTTATCTTTCCACTAAGAAAGCTAAAATATTTTTAATGCAACAACAGAATTGTTTTGAGGATTATATTAAAAGCACATTTGGTTTCACTATAGTTAATGATGAGCCTATTATAGGAGAAAATGTTATTTCATATATGTTTTAAGTTCAAAAATATATTTCAAAATTATAAGGCTTATTCACATTTAATGTTGGTCATAATTTCTAAATTTCTTTCTTTTCTGAATAGTATTCATCATGGTTTATATGTCATATTTAAATTTTTATTTATTTATCTACAACATTTTATAATTTGCATTATATTGAAATTTTTAATTACTTATGTACACATTAAAATGAAATAGATAACCTATACCCATTATCCATGGTACCTTTCCTTTGAAATAATGGCATCTTTATTTATCAAAAGAATAGAATATATAATTTAAGATAAAATTCAACCTATAATTCTTCCAACTATTTTCTCTTTTCAGTGTGCTAAAAAAAAACTCATCAACTTCAGTTACACTTATTCTTGTTTAGAAATTTTAATAAACCATATAAGAAAAGCTAGGAAACAGGACTTATTGCTGGTTTGGTATTACTACTGCAGTTGATTATGTTTCAGTATTACACTACTACATCTATTCAAAAGCAAAATATTCTCGCACCATTATTCTATATACTTGCCAATCCACTATTCAATAGACAATTTCACATGAATTTAAACAACAAAACTTCACAGGTTTTAATATGCATTCACCCATATCTCAAGGATCTCTCAGTTAACTGTTTTTCATTATTTGTATTAACCTGTTAATTAAAAGAATTGGAAAATAATTTCCAAGAACATACATTTCGATTCTAGAACTGTCAATCATATAGTTTACATGGATCATATAAAAAAATTTCTACCATCCAAAAAACATCAAACCTTTTAAATATACTTGAACAACATTCAAAGAAATACAAACTCAATTTAATAATAACAAATCATCTTCTTGGAATATTCTCAGTGATATCTCATTATCATTTATGCCCACTACAAAAATTTAATAAGTTTACCATTTCCTTTTGCTTCATTTGAAAGCACTACCAACTTACTGTCTAAAATATATCTATCTCTTCACATAGAAGATTCATTCATTAACATGCTAATAAGTATCCTAAAATTACCTATTATGCATCTATCATTAAATTCACAAATACCTTTGTGTTGAAATCATATGGGCTAAAAAAATAAGAACAATAAGCATCAAAACTTTGTAAAAACAAGGAAAACAATGGTATTTAACTATATTCCATTTCAGTCTTACTTTCAAAGAACAATAAATGAAATTGATAGAATGATGTTAGTATCATATCCTTACATCCACAAGTAAAATAAAATAATTCTAACAGATACATTAACAACAGCCACAAATACATTCATTAGT
Source organism: Epiperipatus broadwayi (assembly GCA_028023455.1). NCBI lineage: Eukaryota > Metazoa > Onychophora > Udeonychophora > Euonychophora > Peripatidae > Epiperipatus > Epiperipatus broadwayi. The sequence goes on from JAQFVV010012402.1 coordinate 7,335,505, forward strand.
AATCTTATTGATTACACTGTGGCTAAGTCACATAAAAATATTAGAATTAAATAAAAATTAAATACTGCCAGACATGTCATAGTGAATAAAACTATATAAATAATGCCTACACTATTATTAACACTATAATATAAATACCTAATTACAAAATTTAAATTCTGGTACCTTGAACATAAGTATTTAAATTTTTTTATTAAAATAAACCTAGAAGCGCTGTTAAGAAATAGCTTTTTATCAAACAAAATGCCTAATATTAGAATAGTTTTTGTTCTTTGGATCCAAGCAAGAAAAACCCTTAGATCATTTCCTAACATGTGCAGAATTTCAAATTTATCATAATTACTACTATTGCAAAGTCATTGACATCCACTCTTTCCTCCTTGATTAGTAGTATTAGTGGAAGTAATTTTTCTAATATCAGAATAACCACTTTTTATTTTATGGTAAGATATTTCTGTTTTAATCCAACATTTTTTAATAAATTTGGTAAAATTAAAGTTATAGTTCAAGCCCTTGCACCTGTTAAAATCATTGCCCTTACATTGAGTCTAATATCACTACAGTCAACACTGTAATTGCCTGAATTAATCAATGTCTCAACAACTGTATTATATAAAATGTATTATAATTACATATGTAACTTATTTATTTATTCCTGTCATCGAATGTAACTATAATTATCAATTAGTAATAGTAAGAAAGCAATAATATGTTGTTCAAATATAATGTGTAATAAATACACTATAGTTGCTGGGATTTTTATTTTATCTTAAACATTTTATATTAGCCATTTTGAAACCATATCAATGAAGTTGATATCTTATTAAATCATGGCTTAAAATGATGTATCTACAAAAAAAAAATTAAGTTAACATAATATACATTTTTAAAATTATTTTTGTTGCACATTATTGTGTTTTTTTTTTTTTTGTAATTAGCCAATGAGTAAATTTAATATTTTCTTTGGTGGCACTATCACATTTTTTAAATCAACCGTCTGCCATTTTCTTTTCTTTTTTAATGGAAGTCTAATTAATAAATATAATTTCAGTTGATTTCAGTAATTTTAATAACTTAAATTAAATATTGCAATAATTTTAATAATCTAAGTAAATAAATATTTTTTATGATTTATAATTTGTTCTAAAAAATAAACTGAATAAAATATATATTTCGTTTGTATTTTTCTCTTGCTGAGATTATAGTAGAGTATATTTATGTTTGTGATGAAAGTCTTTTTTCTATTGGATATATCACAAATTATAAATACTACAGAGTACTTTAAAAGGATTCTTAATATAAAAAAGTAAGGATATTGCATTTTTTACTTATTTTAGATGTCTTTTAATAGTGGATTTCATACAAATATGTTTTTAATTTCATTATGAAAAATATTTGGACAGTAATTTCTTGGCATAAATCTCACCTTTTGTCTTATGTTGATGATATTCATTTTATGGTGTTGCTTTTTGGATATTAGTAGCTTAATATATCAGTAGCATTCCAACATGACCAACATTAAATATTCATGAAGATTACTATAATTAATAGTTTTTAAAGTAGTAGATACAAACTGTTGATGATTGCTAAGTTAAATCTTCCTATAAAGAAATCTTGTGCATGAGTAAAGCTGTATTTAAGGAGTGAATAATTAATTATTTCATTCAACATTTGTATTATAAAATCCAATCTTTAAATAAATTTATTGCACAAAATCAATAAATTATCTACTTTTTTCCAAAAAGTATACAACACTTTTAAAGATGTGTGTTTGAATATTATTCACATTTTTGTTTGAAATGTTGTATATAGTGTACTGCATCATTATCTTTATATATTCATTAACTTTATGTTAGGTTACAGTGAATCTTAAAAGAGTGAATACATATTAGAGATATAGTAGTTAAGATTTTATTTGTTTATCATAAATTGAAAGTTAGATTTTATTCCACAGTCTGTGAATAAATTGATTAATCATTTATTTATTAGATATTATATTTCTCTATGTTAATGAATATTTTATATGTAAGTATAAATTATATCTATTAGTAATTCAAACATCATATATTAAAAGGAAATAATTATATCATCGATAAATATCATCAATAATAGAAGTTGAATTCTCATATAAAAATGTCTTATCATACAATTTACATTAGTACTATGTGAGCTAGGAATTTAGAAACTTATTGTGTAACAGTTTTTATTCATAGTTTTATAATAAGTGAGTATAGTAGGCATTTTATAAAGACTGCTTAAGACATCTAAAATGCCCCCACACTTTGCTGGAATTATGTGTTTGATTATCTATAAAGATTATTCCCTTATAAAGCTTTTTAAACATAGTTGCCAGCTGTTATTTTTGCATTTCCAAATTCTGTGAAAGATAGTCACATTAATATTTTTTGTTAAACCACTAAACATCACATGATCACTATCTCATACTAGCACATAATTGTTATGAAACAATTCAAAACAAAGCAAAACTTTCCATATAGTAGTGCCACAAGCCAGAAATTAGTCTGGGGATATTGGATGAGTAGGCACTAGATAGGGATTTTATGCACAAGCCTTCTGGCATCCATTGATTGCTCTTGTTAGCACAAGATGGCATTACTATATGGAAAGTTTTGCTTTGTTTTGAATATTTTTTGTTCATGTTTGGTATCTGATTGCATTTGAATTTTTAATTTTCTCATACTTTTTTCAGTATTTATAATCAAAATAATTTTTTTATGTGTTTGCATTTCACGATTTTATAATGATAAATGCTAATAATTTGTGACTTTTTTGACTTTGTTTTATCATATGGAATCATACAGAACCATTTTTTTCATATCCACCTCATATTTAAAATTGAAATACATCATTTATAATTCCATAATCAAAATCTATTTTCAGCCAAATCTCTGATAATCCTATGTCCCGAGTTCTCTTTGGTACCTTTTGACACTGAAATATGTTTCTAAAATTCATAAATTTTATAAATATATGTTTTTAAAAAAAGTATTAAATAACTATTTCATTTGCATAAATCATATGATTGCATAATTATTAGAAATTTTATATTAGGATACTTGTTTATTATTTAGAATTTGACATTTTTACTAGAAACATCAATTATATTAATGTGTTACATTTACTAATTATATTATTATAATTAATTAATATATGTTAAATAAATTAAAGTTTATTTTTATAAAAATATTAAAATTTATTTCTATAAAAGATTTTGTACCTCAAATTTTTATATAAACAGACTTACTATTTATATAAGAAAAAACAGTGAAGCCCATTTTAGTAAGCTTATCTTGAAATAAGAAATTAGATGTTATATAATAGCTAATTTGTAAAATTGTAAACTATAAAAATACAAAACTCACTGGACCTATTACTGAACTAAGCTCTTAAACATCACTTTGCAAGTAGGAATTAGCTAAAATCTTATCTTATATAAGCAGGATCTATTTCCGTTGTTTGAAATAATTCTGTTTTGTTATTAGTGCTTTTTAAGAGTTTGGCAAAGTTGAAGAGAATTTTCTTGAAATAAATACATAATCATTGTATTACCAATAGTTTGCATTACAGAAGTTGCCTACTATATATAGCATCTTATTTAAAAATTACCATGGCGTGGCCTCAATGCTCCATATCATTAGTTTCAACTTTTTAAATATAATTCATATAACTAATTCGATTTTATTTACTGCATATGTGCTCACATACATTATTATAAAAGCATAGAACAATATATAATTAATTTTTAGAAATAATTCTATTTTGTATTCGAATATATAATTGTTATTATTGTTTATTATATATCTTAAGATTGGCAAACGATTTCTTTGTACTCCAATTTTCTTTTTATTTTGTTCAAAAATCTATTTATTTTTTCTTGATATTAATTGAATTGCAATATATTTGCTAATGGATGTTATAATGACTGCTAATAATTGAAGATATTAAACGCAAGCAGTTGAAGCAGGACATGTGAATTTTTTTTATTTTTAATTTATTATCATTCATTATCTTTACATGAAAAGTTGCAGTTTCCTTTTTAATAAGTTGAAAAAAATAATAAATTTCACTGCAATAAACAATTGAAACAAAATATAGAGAAAAATTATCACAACTAAATTAAAAAGTAAATATTAAAAATGTTAATCTTTCAGTTATATTTAATTACAGTTTTTAATAAATATTTGAAAATGTTTAATTTTTCAATGTCTAACTATATAGTACATTTTTCTATGCAATTATATTTATATTTCTAAATAATTAATTTATATATATATGCGAATTATTTTATATTTTTTAAAGTCAAAAACTGAATTTTTAAAAAAATTCTAGTTTTTTATTGAATATTTTTTTACCTATAACATCTATTGGAGAATCATTACATAATACATTTATAAATAAATTTTAGAAGAGAATTACTTCCTGCATTCTTTATAAAATAAAAGATAATTTATTCTTTATTTTGGAATACGGTACGTTACATCTAGTTCAAAAAGTTAAGTTTGAAAACCTTGAACAAATCAAATGGTATTATGCTGCCATCTAGTGGTTAAATTATTATAATTTCATTCTACCTTTTTATATATATACTGAATTGTATTTAAACATCTCTAACATATGAATGTTTTGCTTAATTTAAATAATTCTTCTTCGAATATATTACATATGTTACTCAAAAATATAATTAAAAGTTACTAAATGAAAATACTCAATTATAGAAAAAATATAGCATTTGTATACAATGTGTATGTATATGTGATATATAATACATTCATATAAAATGTATTTTGATTATAATGTAGAAAGTAAATTATGAATTTAAAATGCAGAATTGTAAATTAACGCAGTATGGAAATGAATGCCGTTGTATGTGTGTATATTTATATTATGTATTTTATTTCTTAATAGACGTAAGTATAATACTAATATAAAAATAAAAGTTGACATTTGTTTGAGGATTGCTAATGGTAAGGGATGATATCTCTAAATACATTTATTCTTGAGAGTGGAAGATAATTTTTTGTCACATATAATTATGGTAAGAAATTGTTTATTACAAAAAATATATCATTATAGTTCTGAAGACTACTAATCAATTACATTATATTAGGTGTTCTTAACGATATTATTTTATGATAGATTTTTTTTCGAAACAACATAGATTTTCTATAATTTTTAAGCATTTTGTAAGAGACTTTATTAAAAAATGAGAAATTTATATGAAAACAAAAAAATTATTGATAATTAAGTTTTTTTCATTTTCCTAATAGTTGTTATTTTTTAATTTAAAATGCCTTTACAAATATTAGCCTATTATCATTCCTTTTTTATATTTACCAACTATACACACTTTCTGCATACATTGCATTCCAAAGTTTATATATTTGTAGACAATATTAACTTTAATTCTATATATATAGTTAAATTTATATTATTATTTGAGTAAATGTATAGCACCCTTATATTTTAGGGATCTTTATCTTACAGTATATATATATTCAGTCCCTTGCCAAAGAACTACCCCCTCCCCCGCCAATTTGAATTTTCAAATTTAATCATTTTCATTTACTCATTCTATTAGTCTATACTTTTTTATATAATATTCTATAAATCTTTTCTTCAGTTTCATTCAACTTCACTTTTGTTTTCGCCACTTCTCTTCATTTCTATCATTCAAAATTATTCTTACTTCGGTCAACTTTTTATTTACATCTTTTTTCAAACTCATTAATTTTTTTTTACTTCCATACTGTTTTTTGTCTTGTCTTTATGCACTTCTCTCATCATTTTTCACAATATCAAAGACTCATCTTTTTTTTTTTTCATGATTATTCCTTCATTTTTTATGAAACTAACTTTTGCACAAAGCAATCTCGATTGTACTTTCTTTTCTTTTATATATACTTGCATCCAATCACACAACAGTATTTATTTATAATGTAATATTCAGTCAACTTTGAACTTTTTATTGTACAACATATCTTTCCAATACTTACATATCATTGTAAAATAATATTAAATTTTATGTTATCAGTTATAATTAACTATTTATTTTATCTAAAGCAAAATATAATTTTATATTAATAATAGTTTGAATTACATCTTCTCTGCTTTTAAATAGAGCCAACAAAATCTGCTTTATATAAGATTCTGATTTATGTTTAATCATGTTTAACATTCATGCATCTTATGAAGAAGATCCCTTGAAGCCAATGTATCATTTGGCTATTATACATCAACTAACCCTTCATTTACAATGAGCTTCCTAAAGGGCACTTTGTTACTCTATCTCATATAAGTTATGATTATATTTTTTATTTTTAAATAAAGCAAATGGAATCTTGATAACTTTAAGAGATAATATAAGGTCTGATATAGAAAAATATCGTCCATTCCATTGATACTTTTGATAAAGTATTAAGAAACTAGTAAATTAATTCAATAGATTTCTGGATTATAAAATTGATATAATTCAAATAAAATGCGGTCACTAGCTAACAATTAATTTATTTAAAACTATAGCTAACACACTTTGTTTTTCGTATTTGTTCACTTCATATCATAAAAAAATATCATTAAAAGAGCCTGGAAACATTTATAGTCACATTCCATAGACAGACTGATCAATGATCATTACTTTATATAAAAGTTGTGAAAAAAAAAAAAAAAGGTTAGATATAATCCCAAATTTTAACTGAAAATAGATATAGGTCAACAAATAATAAGTTAACAGGCATAATAACTTTTGCAAAAATAAATTTAAAAAAAACTGAAACTCAGCATAAACATTTAAATAATCATGAAGATATTCAAAAAGAAAGAAAGAAACAGATGGCTGCATTAAAAAAAAAAAAGTAAACCATACAGAAAAACAAATGAATATGACAAATGTCTCCACTAAACAGGGATAAGTCAAAATAAAAAAAAATTAATAATGAAGATAACTTAATGAAAAGAAAATCAAAAATCAGGCAAGCATCAAAGTTTGATGAAATCATATTGTCTTATAGTAAACTGCATTATGCTAAGTAAAGAATTATACATTAGCTATATCTGGAATATGATTGACCTTAAATTTGATGACTAATATGAAAAAATATATAAAATGTTTTTTTTTTTTTTTATAAAAAGGAACTACAAAAAAAAAAAATAGGAGATGAGAAAAATGGTCAAAGAGAGAGAAAAAAAGGAATTCCTATTTCTATAGATCCAAGAAAAATGAAGATCTCTGCTAACTAACTGGTAGGAAGATTTATAAAAAATGAAAGTCTTCACTTCTCACACTAAAAGGTATTCATAATTACTGATCCCTATTCTAACAATTACAATATCAAAAAAAAAAAAAAAAAGAAAGAAAGAAAGAAGGAAAACAAACTAGTATAGAATTTATACTAAAATAATCTGGCAGTATAACAAAACAATACTGCCTATTTTTATTTTTTTTTAACTAAAATACTGTGGTGCATGCATGATCGGAAACTTTATGGTCAAAGATCTTATAATTTCAAACTAATATGTAAAAACAAAGAATCTTTTTTAATCTGGTTAAAGTAGAAACTGTTGATATGCATAGTGGCTACAGATTATCAAAATAGTAGTGTATTTCATGGTAGTATGGTTTATGTACTTCATCTTACATAAAAATGAAACTCATTCTGAAATAATTCAGAAATTATTTGTGTGTTTGCTTGTTTTTGCTATTGTATAATAATAAACATAAAAAAAAAAAAACATTTAATGTTTATAAAAATAATTTTTTTTTAAGCGGGAAAATTAAAAATCACTATTTAAAAAGCCTAGGAAGGAAGGAATTAATCAACAATGTAGATCCTATCATCCTTACTTTAATGAAAACTGAATTTAACTGTAGATTAGTGTATGACAGTTAAAGAGTTTTTACTCTATTGAATCATCAATGCATTTGTGTTATTTTGTGATTTAAAAAATTAATTTTTTAAAAACAATCAGAATGACAGATTAAAATGGGGGGGGGTCTTTTTTTAAAAAAAAAAAACAAATTCGAATTAGTGAATTCAGTACTGTAGGCAATAAAATTTTAATTATTTATCAATAAACTATTAAAAATCATGTAATTACATAAATTCTTCAAAAAAATTCATAGATTAAAGATATTACTTAGATTTATGCCATGTAAAAAAATAGTGAAGAAGTGTTTTTGTTTGGTCATAAACTTAAAACTTAAACAATTTGCAATAAAAATAACAGTTATGGAGGAGAATTCTTGATATCTTCACCACAACCCATGCAATTAAATAAATAAAACATTAAAAAAACTTATCAAAAAATCTTGCAATTCAATAAAAGAGCTACTAACCCAACTAATCAAATATGTTATTAAAACACACTATTAAATAGTTATGTAAGAACAAACAAAAAAAAGTAACTTTAGTGGAGGGTTAGGTTTTTTGTATATTGCATAACTGCACTTATCATAGTTTATTGAATGAGCCCTTGAATATATATATATATAGGGAAAATTCCAATAATCTGAAACTCTAGTTTCAAAGATTATCTGGATTTGTAAAATTTTTAGATTTCAAAAATACATTTTTAATCTCACTATTTTAACTCCTTTTTTCAAACACACAATTTATTAAAAATTTTAATTTTATTATTTATGGTTTTTATTTATAAGGAGACACTTTTGTATGTTTGCTCCTACTCTTAATAAGTGAAAAAATAGGATATTTCCTTACATGGAAATTACTATTACAATTAAAGTGGTGTATATAAAGCTGCTATTTTACTTAATTTATTGTACGAAATGATACTTGGACACTACTGATGCAATATAAAATCATTAGGAAAGTTTAATTTAAACATACTTCAATGTAATGGCAAGATCATAAAAATAATATGTTTTTCAACATGCTTGATATATTATACAGTTTGCTATTGTAAAATCACACCTTCATTGGATTGAATGTGTGAAACAAATGAACAATACAAGACTTTCTAAAAAAATGTTTTAAGGTGAACTTGAGTATGGTTTTTTATGGAAGCAATTACCCCTATTTCCATTATAAGCACTATCTCAACAACATTCTAATTAAGTGTAGTGTTGATTATTTTCTTTGGAAAGATATGGCAATGGATATAATATAATAGAAGGCTACAATTAGACATGGTGTCAAAAATTTTTAGAAGGAAGAGTTTCCTGCAGAAGAAGATAAAAGACAGCATCACAAAATATCAAATAAACAGAAAAATGGACTGCCATTTGCTATATATAGACATAATTATGTTTCACAGATTTGTTTGTATAATCATTGCAAAACTAATCTCTAAATATCTTCTTTTCTCTTGGAATTAGAGTGGCCATACTCTTTTTTTTTTAAAATATTTTATTCAAAGGTGTTCTTTGTACACTGAAAAGGTTTACATTGTATTTAAAGAATATAGGCCAAAAAAATAAGGAACATATACTGAAAAGTCCTGAGTACACAGATCAACAGTCTTTAATCAGTGATGAGTCTTTCAGTGAAGATGCTATGTATTTGTTTAGTCATTCAGTTTCTTGGTAGGTGCATTACATTCTAAAGTGACCTCTGGTTTAGAAGAGTTTGGTATTCTGAAAGGTGGAGAAAAGATTGAATAGACACTCTGAGTGACCGAAATAAACTCAGATAAAAAAACAAGGCCCTGAGTTTTGGGGGTACAGTCCATCTGTGGTTATGCTGAGAGTTATCAGTGCCCATAGTTCACTACTTGTGCAGTTTTGTTTGATGTGACTGCGTGATTTCATTTTTGGCCTTTTGGAGACATAATCATGTTGCAGGTTGCATGATGAAATCATGGTATCTATTTATTTTAGATTTATCACTTTAAGTTCAATTAAGAGCCATCAATATTTCATGATGGGTTATTCATTTGGAAACAGAATCTTTTCCCCAAGTGTCACTGTGTAGCAGTCGAGGTGAAAGGACTGAGTCTCCGGCCTTGGTCTGTAAGAGTAGTTTGATGTAAATCTGAAGTGGAGTGTTATTAGAATGTCCAAACATTAATTTTCATCTGGTTAGCCATAAGGTGAAGGTTAAAAAGATGGACAGTCTGATGGATGCATAGGTTTCCTGTTTGTTTGGGTTTTGAATTGACAGGGCATCTCTGATGTCTAACGAAATTTTGTCAATGATGAAGTTCCTGAGCAAAGGTGGAGCACATGTATAGTAGGTGGGTTATGGTCTCATCAGCTGAGTGGCAAAGCTGGCACTGGGGTCCAGTTTTTGTGAAATCCCTCCTGGCCACCAGAAAGTAACTGGTGGGAAGAGAGGCAGGTTGAGTTTGATAAGAAAGTTGATGTGTTTGGATTCAACACACCAGTGATTTAGCTTTTGGATCAAGTTTTTGTTGGAAATCCCCAATGCATTTTGAATCAGGGATTGATTCTGGCCATATTCATTTATGAGTGTTTTTGTAAATATGTATTAATTTATTTATAAATACTTATATTTTTATATTGGACGCAATATTTATGTAGCAGCAATTAAAACAAACATTTTTAGGTCTTATTAACTCAAAACAGTTATTTGGCCTAGCATTTTTTTAATTAAGTGATAGAGTGTCAGGTTTGAGATTTAAAGATCCACTGCTCACAAACTAACTTTGTCATTTCTGGTGTTTAATTAAATATTATATAACCTGGTAATAATTGAAACACACAGGCTGTGACAAGAATCTTGGCCTCTGGGTGGCCTTTGAGCATTCCATCATCAGATTTTCAATTGGATGGACGGTTGAAGAGATGGAGTGTGTAGTAGATTGAAGCCTGTCCATTAAAGTGTGGGGTTTGGCTATCTTAATATATATCTGAGCACTTATAGCATATATATGTAGAGATGGTAATCTGGACCAACTGACGATTGCTGATTTAGCATGAAATACATATATTAGTGATTATTTATTTTTTTGACATATATATGTTCAAGTGTATCAGTGTTATGAGATAGTGTGGAGAGTGGTGGGTCATGTGAAAGTCTGTGCTTATATACCCTATATATTACATATATAGACACAGGTATATAATAAGCCTGTGTGTTTCAATTATTACATAGTAGAGATGTCTGCTCATCCCTTGTATATGTATTAAATGGTTTATGTCTTGTACATGAGGGGTCAGATTGACCTTATGTCAACATGGGTGTGACAAGAATCTCAGCCTCAGGGTGGCCTTTGAGCATTCCATCATCAGATTTTCAATTGGATGGACGGTTGAAGAGATGGAGTGTGGGGTAGATTGAAGCTTGTCCATTAAAGTGTGAGGTTTGGCTATCTTAATATATATCTGAGCACTTGTAGCATATATGTGTAGAGATGGTAATCTGGACCAACTGATGATTGCTGGTTTAGCATGAAATACGTATATTAGTGATATATGTGTTCAAGTGTATCAGTGTTATGAGATAGTATGGAGAGTGGTGGGTCATGTGAAAGTCTGTGCTCATATACCCTATATATAACCTGGTAAGCAAAATACTATTTGGTTACTTTAAACATATGTGTGCATTTAATCTTGTGTTACATTTTTAAATTGAAATTAACCTAGTTTTTATTTAAAATAGTATGAAAATCACATAGACGATGTATATTCAAGTTAAATCATATTTTTCTTTCAAAAAAGACAGGTTTCATTTTTCTAAAAAAAAAATGAAAATTTTATAATGTTTTTTCCAATTAAAGTATTTTAAACTTTTTTATTGTTTTCACACTTTCATCGTTACTAAAAAATTTGCAGCAAAAAAAAAATGAATTACTCAACTGATTCAAACATTGATAATGATTTTCCCACATAGGATTCAGAAACTGTATCTTTTTTTTTTGCTTTCTATTAATGACTTTAAGTAAAGTGAGGGAGTGGAGATTTAACAAGTCATCTTAATCCTCAAGTGTTAGTGACTGTTATTACCAACACTTTTTGGCTTTTCATATTGAAATGAGTTTTTAGTAATGAACCTTATTTACTAGGGATAGTTTTGCCAAGTCTTCAAGATTTAATCACTCCTAAATTCTTTTTTTTTTTTCAATTATACTAACAAGTAAGTAAATTACTGATGGAGAAAAAAATTCCACACTGTTATAAATCTATACCACAATTTAGTCATTTTTTGATATGATAGAGGCATAACTGGGATTTCACCTGCATATAGATTAGAGAATATCTTGATTTCTGATAAGAACCAAAATCATACCCACACTAATGTAATCAATACGTAAATAATATCAATAACAATCAACAAAATTTGTTGTCAAGACAACCTCATTTAAACAATCAAGGTAGGAATCTATCTTTATATATGATTTAATATACTTATAAAGTCATTAAAGATTGCCTTGACCATAAAGACTGTTTGAATAAATCTCATTAGGCAAGTACATATAACCTTTTCTGAATGCAAACTAGCAAATAGTCAATTACAATATTCAAATTGCAATTACAACTTTCAAACAGAGCAAATTTGGTAGCAGCTTGAATGCAGGGTCAAAAAAATTTTAAAAAAACCTATGACAGATTGATTAATAAATTGATATATTACTGTGTGTACACACATTTAATATATATGCCTAACTAAATGGAACATCTTAAGAAATTAAAAGGAAATAGATCTCTATAGAATTAATCATACTTTTAAATGTTTAATAAAAGAAAATTAGTCTATAGATTTTGTAATACTATCAAATATTTTTAAACAAAATATATTTTATAAAATTATAAATAATAAAGTGATAATTAGTTTTAGTGTGCACAAATAAATTTGATTTTTGTAGTTTAAAAAAATATATTGTATTTCGTAAGCCTTTCTGATTTGTCTACTGGGAAAGAGGTTAAAGAAATAATTTGCTTTTTCTTATAGTAAACTGATATCAAATCCAAATACGTTATTAAGTCTGAGTTCAAATCCTGTATATATTACATTATATATGTGCAGGTGTGTGTAAGCCTGTACAGTGTATTAATTTAGATATTAAAAATTGTAAATTATTAAAATTGAGAAAGTTATGAATTGAATTTCAAAGTTTGATCATGATTTCTTTCTTCCTATCTTTATTGTAAATAAATTTTTATTTTTTATATTATATAATTAAGAAAATATGAAAAAATATGTTAAATTTTGTATAGGTCTTGATAAATGTTTTTTGATAAACATCCTATTAAGAACAAATACCTTTTACATGTTAGATGTTAAAAAAACGTGAGTTATATATAAATATGTATGAAAAGAAAAACAAAGTTATCTAGTCTAAGACTTGCTTCAAGAAGAGAGTGGTGCAAAATGATTCCATGAAGATAGAAGAAAACTAATTGAATGTCTCCCTCAGAATAGTTTCTGATAACTGCATTTGGCTTACTGTTTTAAAGCATTTTTTTTAACAGTCTATTTACTTCAGCAATTGTGATGGCAAATAGATAACCAAAAATTATTTATCATGAGTGGCTAGAAAATTTTCACCATACTGGTTAAAAATCCTGAACTATGCAGTTATATCCAGAGATGAACATTGAAGTTATATGTAATACAGCATTGCTTGCTTTAAAGAAGGAAACCCTGCCATGAGAAAAAAAGTGGATTTTTCTATAAGCTCTATCTCCTATTTCTTGTGGAAGTCATCTACAAGGTCATCTATACTGAAGAGGATAATCATAATAAGGACAGGATTAATATACATTTGAGAAAAATGTGCACATATACAGTAAATGTATGATATCCGCAGGAAATCATGATTAAAACTTTAAAAATTTAAGACATTTTATAAAATTTTGTCTTTTTATTTAATCACAAGGTCTTAAAATATTTATAAGTATTTTTTTCTTATTTTCAATATATTGTATTGTATTTATCTAGTACAATTGCAAATGCATAAGCAATGATTTTTTTTAAATTCACCAATGTATTGAAAAAAGTAATTAAATTTCTCAGAACATGTTGTGTGCATAAGATATTCCTGAACTGTTGTTAATTGTATATTGCAAAGTCTATTAACAGCCATGATAAAATTACCATTCAGCTCAAATCTTTATTACCTAAAAATATCATTAAAGGCTGCAAAAGAGCTTTAAAAAAAGAAAAACAAACAGTTTCATAAGATGCAGGATATATTTGATACTTGGCCAGGAAATTATGATAATTGCCATTTGTTGGCCCTCAGCCTACAAAATAAATACATATAGAAGGTTAGTTTTCTCACCAATAATCAGGGTGTAATAGCTTTTATCTCACCCATTAATGTTGTAAACATTCTTGACCTTGGTCCCCATTTTGTGGATGGAACTGGCAACACCCAAATAAAGAACATCTGCTGATATTGAAACAACATTTAGTGACAACCCTCAGTATGAAGTTATCATTGGCCAAATCATGCTAATCATACCTTCTATACAAATCAAATATCAAAACATGGAATGGTCTAAAAGTATTTTCACTGCTAAACAATTTTTTCTGGATAATAAGATTATGTGTCTTAAAGAGAAAAAACCTAACTGGTATATGTTATTATCCAATTAAGAGTTTGCTACTAAATCAATTCGCAAATCTGCAATTTAAAATTTGCACCAATCAAATCTTATAATATCAAAAAAGAAAAAAGAAATGTATGTCATCTGCCCTCTGCAAATATTGTGACAGTGCATTCACTAAATAGGAATATTACATCTATCATTTGTGGATACTTCACCCACATTATTTTCCAACATTAAACTGTGCAAAGATAGAAGCCCCCTGTGTCTTATGATTGATTTTTGCAGAGCTTATTATTATAAAGTGACAAAAATGATAGGGCAATGGATAATCGATCAGTTTGGCTTTGACAAAGTGAAATCTTCATTCGGATGTGTCAACCAAATTAAAAATATTCACTTCAAGAACCTGACTGCCTAGCATCATTGGACATAACAGAACTCTATGGGTCTGTTTCATAAACAGTATCCATCCAGATTATCAAACAGGTATTAAAACAAGTTGAATATGATGAACAAAAAATGGAGTTTATCATCAATTGCCTGACCTGGAGACACAAAGACATCATCATTTCTTTCAGCAACAGATATTATAATATGGAAAAGAGGTGGCCTATGAGGCTTTCCATAAGTGGGATCATTTCTAGTATTTTTCTCAACAAGATTGAAGAAATGAACTTAACTAAGTACCTTACATTGAACCTACATTATTGTAACTATGACACAGAGATGATACCCTCATTTGTGTTCCAGAATCTCTCATTACTCAAATCCAACAGGATTTTACACTTGCTTCATCATTGAAATGGACTTGAGAAAATAAAGACAACTATAATTGCTTAAATTTTTCAGTTTGTGCATTCAACAAGACACAGGCTCATTCAACTACAAAATTCTCATCAAACCTCTCAACATACACAGTTTCATACAGTCAAAATATGTTACATCAACAGTGCACAAACTTGCAGAATTTAAGGCATTCTTATTTAGAAATTTTCATCTCTCATTAAACTGTCAAGAACTTTTATTATAAAATGTGACACTAATTCCCAACAACCAATGATAAACCTTGGCTGCCTCATACCTACATACCCAAAATTACTCATTAGAGTCATAAAATTATTGCTTCTACCCATTGAGTTAGAATCTGCACTCTTTCTCATTTGTACTGGTTAATCAATAACTCAAAAGATAGACTATCAACAGATCTTCATTCTCAAATCAAAAATTTTTCTTGCCCATCTGTTTACTATGGAGAATCTTGAACCAACCTATCTATTCAATTGGCTGACTAAATATATTTATAACAAAGCAAAATCACATTTGGACACTAAATCTGTTTTTTTAAACATTTCACTCATTCTAGCCATTGATTTGAAGCCGCATATTTCAATGTTGTTTGCTCAGACCATAATGAGATAATGATGCCAAGCAAAAGATAGAAGTGGCTTAGCACATTTCCAAGGAAAATCATGACATCAATAGGAAAGAATCATGCATACCCTTTTCCAAAAAATGGTTTGCTCTAACTAATAAATGCATTATGCAAATAATATGCTTATTTTTTAGCCTTTTTCCTACCTTTGCTACAAGCATTGCTACATCTATGACAATTATATGTCAAAAGCATGCTAAGCACTACAGTATTTTCATTGTTAATAAAGCTTTGCTTTTAATACAGTTTTGTATTTGTATATGTACATTATATTCATGGAGATAAAGCATTCATAAATTTTGCTCATTACTTATTTATGTAAATAAGTAATTAATTTATTTTTTTATTAACCAATTTAGTTTGCATTTGCTTTTCAAACTCTTTCCAAACAGTCCACTAACCTTGAGAAACCACACAATCCATTGAATGGTATGCAGGAATGAGGGTTGTAATTTAAAATATTATGATAAAAGTGATATTAAAGTTTTCAGAAGTAATTTCAACCTAGAAACCTTTGGCATTGAAGATTAATTCTAAGATGAATCTAGAAAAAAAAAATTAAAATACTTTTGGAATCATTACATTTAACTTAACCTTTAATGCTAAGTTATTTGATCATCATCATTAGAGTCATGGTTGCATTCAATGTAAATGTATATATGTGATTTTGCCAACCATTAATAATTACTTACTATGCTTCTATTCATTATTTAAGTTTATTACTATATCAACATAAGTAGAGGGATTTGAACTTAGGATTTTTCAGTCTATATTCATCCTCCATTCCATATTAAGTAACTGATACACATGACCACAAACATGGGAAATTGATAAATGATCCCCCAATATATGTACTTTGTGCAGAATTAATACTCATCAGTTGGGACAGATCATAATCTTCCACACATATATACAATCAATGCTCAGTTTATATTAAGATAGGAGAATTCATTACACTTTACTGGACAGGCTTTAATCTTTTCATCATTTCAACTATTCAACCATTCATTTTATTAAAAAAACAAAAAATGGAATGCTCAAAGTCATAATTGGATTTGATATAGTAGTCATGCCCATGTAGACATCATGTCAATTTAACCTTTCATATTGCTAGACCATTATGTATCCATCTATATTAATAGGAGAGGGATTGATTGAACTTATATTATGATGTAATCTATTTCCAAGGTAATATGTAATTTGCTTATATTGAATGTTTTTTTATTGTTAAAAGGGTGACTGGTTTTAATGGTTAGTAATAAAACCATTTAGTCATGAGCCTTATTTAAGTAATACTTTGGCTCAATTTGAAAATTTTATAATGTTATAATTGACTATTTATTAATCTACATTCAGAAAGGTTATATTTACGTGTTTAAGGAGGTTTATTTAAACTTGTTTGTATTAATAATTTCAATCTCTGTGGTCAAGTTGCAATCTTTAGTATCTATATAAGTATAACAAAAGGTGTGATTCCACCTTTATTGTTAAAAGGATGTTGACTTGACAACAATTTGAGTTTGTTGATTGTTATTTATATTGGGATTGTCTGTATAGATTGATTTTAATGGTTATATATATATATATATGTGTGTGTGTGTGTGTGGTTACTGGTGGTTTCTAATGATTACTAATTATCCCATTTAGCTTTAAGCATTATTTCACTTATTATTTAAATGTGTATATATATAATAATCATCTTTTAAATTTTAGAGCTGAAAATCAAATACAGAGAAGTGGCAATTAATGAAGCTATTAAGAAATTTACTGATTGGAATAGCATGAAATAATATCTCTCAAAACAAGTAAAGATTCAAATGATGTATAGATAGCTATAATGGATATGTGTCCTGCATGTTCTGGTCAATATCTGACTACTTAAGCTGTGTTCCCATAGTTTTACAACATCATAAAAAATGGTTGCCTGTCTGAAGGCATAAAAGTTTTTAGAGACTGTATGGAGTGATGATTAGTTACATTCCAAAAAATACTCAGAGAGAATCCTTTATTGCTTATCAACTAAATTTGAGATAGGCATTTATCATCATTTAGCTTCTTTAGGAATGGTGAATGATATGCTCAACTCTATCCAGTGTCTTCTTAGGTAGATACTGATATTTAAAATATGGTCAGAAGTAAATATCATGAATAGTTCTAATGTTTGTTATATCTCCTTTTATATAAGTATATTTGTTCCTTTACTTTATCATTATAGTAGATCATTTTGTATTAATCACTTGATTTTATATTTTAAATAAATTCTATTTTAAAAATGAATTCTTTTCTAAGTGAAATGTAAGACAGATAATAAAAATATTATTATTATTATTATTATTATTATTATTATTATTATTATTATTATTATTATTATTATTATTATTATTATTATTATTATTATTATTATTATTATTATTATTATTATTATTATTATTATTATTATTATTATTATTATTATTATTATTATTATTATTATTATTATTATTATTATTATTATTGTTGTTGTTGTTGTTGTTGTTGTTGTTGTTGTTGTTGTTCTTCTTCTTCTTCTTCTTCTTTTTCTTCTTCTATATTGCCCTAAATGTAAATCTTTTTAGCCACACTATATATTGACTTTGAATCATTCACAGCTTTGACTATTTTAGACTTATTCATCTCTGCTATTTTCTTTTTATTCCTTGTATACAGATACCTACAAGGAAAAAAAAGTAATATTTTTAGGACAAATGAAAAGTATCAGTATCTTTTGTTTTGATATTTTGGAATAATGAATGGTTGTAGATAAGTCAAATTAAACACCATTTTGTTGGAAATTTTATAAGGAATTGCAATGAAGCTATTAAAATTATGAATGTTTGAAGAAACATAAAAATAATATTTTTTTTAAATATTAGTTGTTTTTTTTAATGTATAATGATTCCCCCCCCCCCAACTTTATTATATTATTTGATATCTTATTTTTCTGACTGCATACATTATTTATTTTTTTCATTGCAAACAAGTTATTAAAAAAAATAGTGTCTTAAAGTAATTTTCCAAAAATTTAATATTTTAATTATGATAGTCCAAAAGTTAACAATTGTTTATACTAATCAACCTTCCCCTTTTACACTTTTAATGCTTAAAATACAGATTAATTTATTTCCTCTTTCTACTTAGTAATTGGATGTAATCTTTTTAAAAATCAAAAACACTTTTAAAATTTTATTCTTTCTCCTTTAATGATTTTTGCCACTCCCTTTTCCTCAATTCACAATAATTGAATTTAACTTTCTTTAAAATTTACAACATTGATCATGAATTTAATTCAATCATCAGACTAACATTAAAAAAAAACCCAGACAGCCTACTGTAATTACATTTTTATTAACTAACCATATTCACTGATTTTAATAATTTTTATTACTCATTCATTAGACTAGAGATTATCCAATAATGGATAATTTTTCTGTAGTGTAATTTTCACTACACCACTCTTATGCAATGTAGGTTTCTATCAACTTTTACAACTTGTAAATGGACATAATCATAAACATATGATCAAAGGTATGTAAAAAATATCTATGATTCCTGAGAACTTTGGGGTGAACCAGCACTTATTAGTTGACCAGACCACAATCTCTTATACATATCTTTATCATTGTTCAGTATATATATATATAGCAAATTATTACAGTTTAATTGACATGTCAAACTTACTGCCCTCACAACTTTGACACAAATCACTTAATGGAAGTATATTAATAATTTTTATTAGTCATTTATTAGACTAGAAATTATCCAATAATGGATAATATTTCAGTCAAAATGATAGTCTGGCAAATAAAGAAAATTAAGTGCAACTTTCTAATTTTGTTCAGATAATAGAAGTTTTTGAATTATAGCTGTCTTGATTATCATTTCTACCTATATATAGACCTATATAATAAATCAAGGCTCTCATGGTACAACAATACCACATTTACTTGTCAATTTTTAAGATCTGAATTTGAGTCTTTTGAAATTTTTTACTGATTCTAATCAGGCTCAATATATATATATTAGATAGGTGATTCATAATTAACCAGATGACCATTGAATATTAATTCAATAAAAGAATATCACTTTAGTTGTTTTATCTAAAGGAAGAAGAAAATTCAACAATGTGGCAAACCTGATAAATAATGTTTTTTTCTAACTTTTCTTCTATTAGGGTGTCTTGAAAAAACTTTTCACTTAAATAGATGATCTGTGTATCTAAAATTGATATATCAATATTATATATATATATTCGACTTACTAATATTAAGATTATTTAATACAATTTGCATCTCTTCCCATATTTTGTGCATGTATGTAATAAAACAATATTACAATAAATCGGATGAATGACATTATTTTATATTTGTTTATCAAAATAAAAAAAATTGCTTTCAAAATGTAACAACTAAAATGAATGAATATTTAGACAAAATTTTGTCGTAGTAGTAAGTGACGTAAAACAAACACTAATAAAATACAATATCGTGAAATAACTTTAAAAGAAAACAAAAGATTTAATTTTCTAGATTTATCTTATCTGATTTTTCAAATAAGTTACCGTTCTTTTTTCTAAGAAAAAGGGTGTGGAAAAGTGACTGTCTGATGTTACTTACTGGGAAAAGAAATTTATTTAAGAAGTGTGAATTTGATAAACTGGATAATACACGTTCTGTGATTTAATATTTTTAAAGTTAATGTATATAATTTTTTTTATAAATACATTCTCATAAGTAAACACGTACTCATATGTAATATATGGAAAAAGTTATAAATAAAGTATACCCACTTAGCATATACACAATCACATCTTATAAATATATATATATGCTGTTTCCAAATCTGTATAGCTTTATGCAAAGTACACGACATTCATATTTATGCACATCATCAGCCAGTTACAAACGATGTGGATATCCTATTTATAAAAGAAAATATATATATATACAAAAAATAAGAAATTTAAAAATGAGTTTTGCAGTGCTTGTAAAGATCAGCCTATGAAACATTAATATATTCATTAATAGTATGGATAAAATTAAAAAAAGAAAATAGATAGCTAATTATTGAATAGTGAACTGTGAATTATAAATGAGTCTATTCAAGTATAATGAATAGACTATTTCTTAAAAAAAATTAATTTAATTAAAAGCAAATTTGAAGTGTTGGCAAGACTACAGTGAAAATAGATTAGTAAAATGTTTAATTGGATTAAATGAAGAAGAAGGCAAAATAAGAGGGTTAAATAGATTTCACAATGCACAAAGTTATTAGATAGATAATTTATATATGAAAGGAATAAATATGTAAAGAATATATTAATGTTTCATAATAATGAGATGTGGATATATTAATGGAGTAATAATGAGATGTGGATAATAAAGATAAATAAAATAACTAGAGAAAAAGAAGTATAAAAAATGAATATGAATAAAAAATAGCATAGAGTTATAAAAATAAAAAATATATAAAATAAGAAAATGTATGATATCATTAGAGGTAAAAAGAAAGCAAAAATAGGATGTTGGATATCAAGCACGCGTTTTGAATATAGGATATTGTATTTTATTAGAATAAATTTGTGTTTAGGCATTTACAATGAAATGATAAAAATGAGGATAAGATATTGAAACTAATGAATAGATTTTATTAAAATTGCATAGGAGAATAAATAAATAAATATGGAATTGTTGCAAATCATGTGATAATTGTAGATTTAAAGGAGAAAATAGGGAGAAAGAAGCATATTAATTTATAATGATACAAAAAGATTCAAAGAAAAGAATGTTTAACATAATTAACAGGGCCTTTGGGGATGTGGCTTATGAACATAAACTTCTGATTTCAGCTAAGAAGAATTAGTATTTTACCACTCCTTGCTCAGATTTTTTTGTTTGGGGTATTTATGATCATTTGAGCTTTCTTCACTTTAATAATATTTTTAAGCTGACACATTTTTGTTTTATAGACTATATATATTCAACTTTTTCTGAAATCTTAATTATATTGTAATAATAAACTTTACCCTTTAAACACTTTTATTTTTGCCAAAACCCCTTTTTATATTATATATATGGTATCATACTAAACTTAATGTAATTAGAAAAAACTTGAACTCAGACTTTCAAGCTCCCTACAGCTGTATATATAAACTAGCATCAAATCTTGCTACATTTTTGTAGCAGTAATTAATAGATAAATGTCTAGAATAACGTAGTGAACACCCAAAAAAAGTGAACGTGAAGTTTGTTTTTTCTTTGTTATTTAGAATTGTTCTTGGATTTCTGTTAGTTTGTGTGATAGTCTGTTTTGACAATAAATGTTTAATGAAGGTTTTTGCTTAATTGATGCATGGCTGCCAATTCATTATTAACACTCTCAGGTATCTATGTAATGAATATTTCTAATTTATGAGACATATATCTATTACATATATATTTTTTAAAATATTAACTTAGATTTTATGTAAATAATTCAGTATTACAAGTAATAAATTATTTAACACACATATATATGTGTGTGTATGTGTTTATGTATGGATTCAGTTTTTGAATTCTTCCATGAATAATTACTTGTTATATGCATAGATGTTTTGGATAAATATTCCTTCTCATAGTCTGGACATTTCTGTATCTGTTGCATGAAAAAACTTTCACTCATGAAAAATCTTCACTTAAACCTACCCATAATTAACTATATAGTTTTATACATTACGTTAACTAAGATGTGCCCTATTTCATAACATGCACACAGAGAGAGAATAATGCATACTCTTTAGCATAGTAAGTACAATTTTTCTGAAATATATTGAACTCAGTTATATATAGATAAATATTATGCACATTTATACATATATGATGAATTAGATATGATCATGGATTTTTAATTTAATTAACAATAGAAATAGAGTTTATATCCATGTAAACAGAGATAACTTTTATTTTTTGATGTTACCAAGAAACCAAATTCTAATTGACTTTCCTACAGGCAAAATAAATTTTCTCCATTAACGTAAACATTAGCTCTTTTGTTTCGGTTTTAGTAAATAGAAAAAGAGAAGTTATTAAATACATTCAAACTCAGAAAGCTATTTTTATAGTTGTGAGAATACAGAACATTTTCTTTGGCCTTTTTTTTACATTTTGCAAATAATAATTAATCTTCTCCAGAGAGTTGAATATATTGAATTATAAATTTATATGTCACATGAGAGCAACTTAAGTTTAAATCTTCAAACTATTGACAAAATAGCCTCTACTTTATTTACTATAATTTAAAACTTATAAACTTTGTAACTTGTTTTGACTTGATAGTAATTATGATTATTAGTAACATTTTTTAATTAACTGTTTAAACCAACTAAATTTATCTTGAAACTATATGATAATAATGGCCAACACATAACTTATAGTGACATATTAATTTATAGGCAATTTTAAAAAGGATAAGGTTGGTACAAATAAAAATATAAACAAATGGTTCATTAAACCATCAAATATCACATGACCACCATTCTTTATGCTGACACAAGCTTTTTCACAGAGGCAAGCCAGAATGGTGCTACTATATGAAGAGTTTTGCCTCTGTGAAAACAACTTATTTATGCGAAAAGAATGTTGGTCATGTGATGTTTGATGGTTTAATACCAATCCTGCTCAATAGCATTATGGTGCTTAGGGTTATTAAAGAACTAAAGATACTAAAAGGTATGGATGCAGAACTAAGTTCAGATCTACACAACTATGCAAGCTAATGAGCTTAGCTTGAAAACATTATTGCTTTTTTATTTTGGACTTAATGCTTTACTGTTAGCTAAAACAAGGTGGCTGCTGGAGAGTTGCATTAAATACTAAAATATAGGTGCAATGCTCTCAGATCCAAAGTGATTCACTGATGAAAGCCATAAGCTATAAACTAGTCTGGGGATATTGGATGACTAGGCACTAGATAGGGATTTTATGCATAAATTTTCCTGCATCCATTGATTGCTCTGGCTTGTACTGAGTGGTGCTACTGTATGGAGAGTCTTGCCCTTGTGCAAATAGTTTATTACTGAAGGTATTTGTAAAAAATTCAAGCAGTGGAAGATACAAGGCTGGACCGTGAGTCATAGACCTTGAGCTCTAGCATTTACCATTTTCCCATTGTACCCAACCACTGCTATTTATATGAGTTTCAAATAGCTATAGCAATGGAAGGCATAAACTTAGGGAATTATCAGTGGATGAATAGTTGCTTTTGAAGGGATGATAGTAAATGATCATTTTATGATACAAAAAAATAATAGACATTAATGTCTCCTTAGTATTTTCACAAGCAAACAGTAATTGATCAGTTCTATGACATTTGAGATTATATATGATTGAATATAAATAAAAGCATGATATAGTATTTATTGTTTAATAAAAAGTAAAGCATAGTCTCGGTTACTAAAAAATTATAACATTTTCTTTTATTTGTGGAGGTATCAGTTACCATATTCTTTCATGGGTCATTCCAAATATTTTTGTTATTGTTGTATTTGCAGTCAGTGGATCAACACTATTTGAGCAAATAAGAAAAAACTGAAACATAACCTTCTGTCTAATTATCACCAAACACTATTTTTAAGTTTAAAATAATACCTTAAATCATGAATGCTCTGCTTTGTTTGGGATAGTGATAGAACAACAAACATTGAAACTCAAGGTCCTTAGACCATAGCTCATCTCTTTCATCTCTGATACTCAAACTTATGAACTTCTGAGTAACAAGTGAAATACTTATTTTATTGGATGAACAAATAATAAATTGATGTGGTATGATAGTTAAACTGTTCTTAATATTCTTTCATGGAAATTAGCATAAGAATGTAACATGACTTAAAATTTTAAAAGCTTAAATAGTGATTTTGCTTTGAGTATACATACACATGTGTATTTATATATGTTATAATTGAGACCATTTTCATCAAGATTATTTAAGCAATCTCAATTTTGTCAATAAAAGCACTAATTAAATCATTATCGACTCTTATGCATTAAATCATCCTTTCTATCTTCCATCATTTTCAAGTTTACCGATGCACTGAAGTCCAAGTTTAGTCCAGTTTCTCTAATTTATAGTCTCTTTTCTCCATGTCACACCAGAAAACACTTATTTTATCCATATTTTCACATATGATCTCTTTTTAAACCATATTGAATTTGATTTAAATTTCAGCTGTCCTTTATTTGCACAATTTTTTAACACTGTGGCCATCCATATCCCCTTTAGTCTCTTAAGTTTTTTTCTATGTCAGTGAAACTTGTTTGTTTGCTCAACCATGTATTTCATTTTTATTTTTTCTTGTTGCTCTTAGTATGTATTTTTTATTCTTTGTTGAGAGTTCTGAAGATTCTGTATACTCTTCTGTTAAGTATCCAAGTTTTAAGATCCATAAGTAAGAACTGATAAAACAATATCTATAACCAATTTTCCTTTTCAAACACTTAGGCATATTTATTTTTAATATTAGGCATATTTATTTTTAATATTATGTTATTTCTAACAAAAGCTCTCCATCCATATTTAATTCAAAAATTAATTTCATCCATTATGTTTTCATCTGCATTAATAATCTGAACAAAATATTTCTACTTGTTAACTTTTTCTAGCCCTCATTTTTAGTCTTACTTTTTAACTTTCATTTGATAATTCTCACAGCAATTCCTGAAGATTTGAAGCAAAATTAAAAAAAAAAAAAAACTATATACTTTAAAATCTTAGTGTATTAAATAATCTCCATTTATTTTTATTCATTCCATTTTAAATCACAAAACACTTGTGAAACAATTGCAAAAAGTCTTGGAGATATAAAATCACTCAGTAATATGCTCTTCTCAGTATTAATATTCTTACTATCACCATGTAATCTAATCTCTCCTATTGTATTTTGATAAATATTTTTTTAGAATATGACAATATCTTGACTCTGTATCTCAATGATACAAAGATTAATCACCTTGGAAATGCTTATAAAATCAAATATCTTTTCATAATCTAAAAATCCAAAGCATTGGTTCTTTCTAAACTTTTCTCAATATCTGAATGTGATCCACAGTGCTGAACCTACTTTTACATCTAGCTTGTTATTTTGGTTGATTTGAGTTCAAAGTTCATTATACATGAATTGTAATTATCTTGGTAAACATTTTATTTAGGACATAGAAGATTGATCAATCTATAATTTCTGATACAATTTATGACATCTTTCTTAATTATCAACATTATTATTATATTCTTCTACTAATCTGATATATCTTTATCATTTGTCATATAGCTCTGAGAACAATTTTTCTATTTCTTTTAAAATATCATTAACAATTCTATCATTTCCTTGAGCTTTTTTTTCTTAATCTATAATTACTAAATATTTGTTTATAGAACTCTTCTTTACACATTTCTATGATGTCATCTCCCTTTTCAGGGATAGGTCCATCTTTTTATGGCAGAAACAACTTTCAAATACCAAGATGGTGTTTTACATTTTTGGTATTTTTAAATTTTTCTATAGCCATCTTTTCTAATTTACAATTACATTTTTTAAATCATTATTAATTCTTTTCATACCATTTTATAAAGCACTAGATGTTCAGTTATTATTAAGGGATCATTTTTAAAAAAATTCATACTTTTTATATATATAATTCCTTGTTTCAGTAGAAAATTTATGGAAAAAATTGCCACTTTTTCACACTTTCTTTCTTGCAATCCTCAAAGTTTCAGTTAACAACTTGATTTTAGTAAAGTCTGAACAATCTTCAAAACCTGTTATTATTTTAAAGCAGTTTGCCAACTTCTAATTAAAATTTATTAGAAGTATTTCTAAAAAATTAGAAATATCAAATGTGAATACTGTCTTCCTTAGTATCCCTAGTTTTGTGTCAATATATGTCTAGCATCTCATTAATTGATAAGCATTTCTTGGTTGGGCTTATTACCATCACAAAATATTTTCTATTTAGTCAAAATGTAATCCAATTTTACTGTACTTTCATTTGGATGTTTCCATATCCATTTCTGTCTAGCATTTTCCTCAAAGAAAAAATCACAATATATAATTTATTTTTCTGCAAATTCCATAAAACTGTATCCTCTCTCATAATCAAATCTACCCATACCACTTTTATTTTCAATCATTTGTCAACTCTAACATTTAAAATCTCCTATGACAGTTTTTTTAAACAGTGCTTTGTCTGATCAAAATCATTTTGTACATCCACATAAATTTCTCTTCTTTATCATAATGAGAATTCATTGGGCCATAAATCTCAATTATCTGCATTTCAACACCTAATCTTGCCATGCTGTCTGATTTATCATCATTTGTCACAATATTCCTATTTCATTTTTTTAATCTACAATACATCCCACTCCATTTGTGCCTTTATAGCAAAGTATATATCTATTTTTAAAATCAATTCTCTTCATATTTTCTTTTAACTTCATGAAATCCAACAATAATCTTACTGAATATTAGATAGTTTTTCTTCAATTTATCTCTTTTTTTCACATTAAAATGATCTATAGTTGCAAATATTTAAATAAAAAGTCATCATTAAGTGAAAATCTGGATCTGCAATTAGGGGATTCTTAGCATTCTCTGTCTTCAGATGCCACAATTGCCTTTGATAGTAACTTTTCAATATCTTGGGAATAAGGGCAACAATTTATATATATAAAGGAATATTCATCTTGCCTTCAAGAAAATCAATTAATATTCCAGTTAAAAGATCATGCAATTAAGATGAAAGACCACAAAAAATAAACTGAACACTTTGGCTTATGCATTTTGTTAAGCAGCCATCCATGTCTATTTATTGTATAACAGCAGCGCAACAATACCACCTGGAATGGACCTTAGAAATTTGCTTTGCTTGATTCCTTTTATTATATCTATAAGATATTACACACGGGAAAGAGAAAGGACAATAACTCCGTGTGTGTAAAATAAATAAAAAAATCAGATATTTTAATCTTTGACTAAGGTTTAAAGTTTATATTTATGCTAGAGATAATCTCTAGTTTCGATAATGATTAGTAATAATCATTATTGTATTTATCTGAAATGGATGGCGTCAAAGTTGTGAGTGGAGGGTAAATGAAAATGTAACAATTCTTTTAAAACTTCAAAGAGCATTCTTTTTTTTTTTCTACAGCCTTTTTTATTATATATTAAGCTTTTTTTTTCATTAAATTCATAGGCACATGTACATATATTCTTCCAATAAACAATGTAACTCACACACGCCCCAATCTTGTTTTTACTCTTGATAAATGTTAGTGTATATTCCTTATGTTTCAACCTCATTTTGTAGCAATTTTCAAGGATTAATACATCTCTTATATAATATATATTACAAAACACGTGTCTATGCGTACACCATATTTTAATTTTAGGTACTTCTGCAAAAATAAAAAGCTCTTGATAATGTCCATTTGAATCGTTCATCGGAATGAATAGTCTGTATCAAGTTTATATATATAAAACAATAACAGAAGATTGTGTGATATTTAAATAAAATGTGTCACGGTCTATTTTAAGACAATAAACCGGGATAATACACTGTGCACTTATAACAAACATAATGTAGATCAATGGAGAATATTTATTGACACTTTTCGATTTGTTTAAGTACTTATTTGTCAATGTTGAGACACAGGTAGAGGTGGGAGTAAAGACAATGTACAACTTGATCTCCAAACGGAGAGCATAATGATAATGTGTTTATAAAATTTTAAATGCAAAGTGACTACAAAAGTTTTGTGTACAGTATATATAAACCGAGCACTGATTATAGATACTGGTTATAGATATGCGTGGGAGATGATCTAGATCAACTAATGTGTGATGCTTTTATACGAAATACGTATATTGGAGATTATTTATCCTTTTCACATGTATGTGGTCATGTGTGTCGGTTATATTAGATAGAGTGAATGACTAAAGGGAGCTTGAAAGTCTGAGTTCAAATCATCTTTAATTATATATAAACATGCATATGCAAGAATATTTGTTTATCTACATGTAGTTGTAAAAATGTTTATTATTGCAAGATTTTATTGTTGATTTTTTGGCTTGTGGTTTTAAAAACAATGATATTTAATTCAAGTCTATAAAAATTTGTACTTTCTTCTAAACATCTTTATTCTATTATCACCAATTCATTGCAGGATGGAAATCTTCCCAAGATTAATCCAGTTTCTCTAACTATAAATTCTCTTCTCTATGTCACTCCAATAAATTAATTTTTCTTTCCATTTTACAAGTGGTTTCTTTCTAGATTTTCTCAGTCTTTTGAGATTCAGTTAAAGATTTCAGTTATTCAACTATTGTCTTGTGGAAACGTTTTCAACTCAACTTAACTTCATTTTCAAGTATTAGTAGCACTTCAGAAAAAAGTTTATTTTCACATTTTATATATACACTCATACAATATATAACTGTCGTTCTCTTATGATATGTAGTAAGTATTCAAAACTTTAATTCAGTGAATAGTTAAACAGTGTTGCCACATCTAGATTTTAAAATAAATTAGATACAGAATAAATGATTTTTTTATTTTATCTTAATTGCAGCAGAAACCCAAAGCATTTGATGTCTTCCTTTTTATATACTCTCTCTTTTTTTAATATAGATATATATTACATTGATTTTCATTGTTATATTAGTTAAAAAGCAGTATATTTTAAAACTGTCACCAGTTATGATGCTTAAAAATCTTGTATTGTTTGAGAAATGGAAAAAATTAAGTTAAGCATTGGTCTGGAAACCTTGACTCTCAATTGTAATTCTTTACTGGCACCTGCCATATCAGAGCATGCTGTAATCTTCAGAGTTAATTGAAGTGGCAGATATATATTTAGAATAGTAATATAATTTTATTGATTTTTTTATAAAAAATAAAAAAAATTCTTAAGAACTTGTTCTCAAATCATTTATTAGCAAAACGTGTGTATATATATATATATACATACACTATACTATACTCTTTCTTAAGTACGTGTGTATATATATATATATACATACACTATACTATACTCTTTCTTAAGTATTACATACTCAGCCTGTATTCCATCCATTTCTCTTCTGTGTATTTAAATGGGCTTAAGGTCCTATTTATGTGAGAGGTCAGAATGACTTATAGTTAACATGAGTATGACAACAAAAATTGGCAAACAATGGCTTTGAACATGCCATCATCAGATTTTCAATGATATGGATGGCTGAAAAGTTGGAGAGTGAAGAGGATTGAAGCCTGTCCATTAAGTTGAAGATTTGCTATCTTAATATAAACCAAGCACAAAATACATACATTGGAGATAATTTATCTTTTTCACTTATATGTGGTAGTTGTGCATCGACATATAAAATGAAGTGGGTGACTCAAGGGAATTTGAAAATCTGGGTTCAAATTCCTCTGATTACATATAGCTTAAAATATATATATACTATACTTGTTCATAAGTATTATATATATATATATATATATATATATATATAGTACCCTTTTCTTAAAGGAAAAACTACTGAACAAAGAGAATCCAGCTAACTAGGATATAACTATAGTGAACTGCAGTTACGTTACATAAACAATGACTATCAAGACAATTAACATGAAGACTAGCTCAAGATACATTACTAAGATACAATATCTAATAAAACAATATTTTTCAATAATTTAAGAAAACTTATTATAATAAAATATCATAACACTTGGGTTCATAATAAATAATTAGGGTTTCAACTATAATACTCAATCTATTCATTCACTAATCAATTTAGCTTATAAACTTTCTCAATATTATAAATAAAATATGGTTCCATCAAAATAACAAATACAAGTATAAAACTCTTAACATGAGATGTTCAGTAAGGTACACAGGCTTAAACATTGAGAATATATCCCAAAAGATACAGTCCCAATGACATAAGAATAATTCCTCACCAAATTCGCATAACAAAACTGCCTTGTAATACTCTCATGTCTTTAAATACACATTTAATAATCCTAAAATATGTTTTTATCAATTTATTACAGAAATAACAATAAATTAATTAATATTCTTTTAATAAAATATTAATTGAACATTTAACATTAATTAATAATTTTTTACTTGTCATCTTTCAATAGAATTTTTCAATTCGCCAAAATAATAATAATAATAATAATCTTAGATTCATTTCTAATAAACTAATAACAAAATGAATTAAATAATTAACACCTTGTAGTTAAATATGATGAGGGATTTTACATGATATTTAACTGCTCTTACAAAATAAATGCAACAATAAGCAACTCAAATAACTTAATGACTCTCAACATCAACCAATAAAAATATAAATAATTAATATAGTAAATTTTAATCAAACATTGTACAATCTTTCTTTGTTTAATGTGGCATTCCTATAAATATAATGTAATTGAATATTGTCGCAATATCAAATATATCTCTCATTGTGTTGTGTCATTTTAAAATAATTACCACTGACCAAACTTCTATGATAATAATAATATACTTTGTTATTCAATCAACTATATTAAAAATAATATCTAAGTAATCTTAAGAATCATGTGCCAAATAAGTAATATTTTAAATTATCAATTTCTGAGGATCATGCATATAGAATGAAAAAGCAAATAAGCAACGCGCAGATAAATCACAACAGGACTAAATGTAGATTTCAAAAACAGTGTAAATTTATTTAAAAATTAATAATAGATTTATATCTTAATACACCTGGGTCTCATTTTATGTGGTAGATAGGTTCCTCAGAAAATGCACACAAAAGAAATCACACAAAAATAGACTTGAAAAATGGGGGATATGTACTGTAATTTTCAAAAATTGCATAAAAGCATAGCAACAACATAAAATTACTTTAAAATTCGCATAAATAAAAATAAGGAAATAAAATATGACTAATAAAAAATTTCAAATTTGAAAAAAATTGATACAAAACAAACTTTTTTTACTTTTTTTTATTAGCTACAGTATTTAATTTTATTCAAAACAATATATTTTTATGTGTAATTTACATTATTTTACATTTTTTCATACATGTACAGTATTTTAATTACTATCACTATTTGATAATATGCAGGTTTGTTTATGAATTGGTAAGATATCAGATTCATCACAAGAGGAAATACAACTAGTGCCAACATCATTTTTTTAATTGCCCTTATAGTAAACTCACCCAAACTAAAATGTTTTCCAATCACTGTTGATCCTTCCCATTTTGCTAAGTGATCTAAAATTGAAATTTTTGTTTCCAAAGAAATTCATTTTCTTGGGTGTTTTTTCCTCTCACCATTAGGGTAAACTAAAAGTTTAAAATAAAAATAAGAACTTAAACTTGTGATAATAAAAAGACACCTACTCACCACTGTTGGGCAAAATTTAATCAAAACTAATAATTAAAAATTAAATTCTTATTTTTGTCTTTAATTTTTTAATTTTGAATTCCATTTAAAAATCAAATTTCATTATTTCACATCATGTTAATTTCAGATTACATTATGTAATTTTTAAAATAATTACAATTAAAAATCAGATTTTAATTTTTAATTGTCAAATTTAATTGTGTTCACCACTATTACTCACCTTTTAAAAATAAACTTGCAGACACTAAATGATTAATTGATTACATACTCTTTTTTAAAAAAGCAAAAATAGAATGTGATTTAAAATGCAAAAACAACAACAAGCATAGTATAGGCAACTATACTGTTTGAACAGATTTACATTATAATCTTGTAAAATTTAATGTATGTATAAAAATGGGAAAATCCTGATTTTAAGTGAATTATGAACTTCTTTATTGCATAAAATCTATTACAGTACTATTATAAAGTGCTGAAAATATTGAAATTATTAGATGGAAATCGAACTTCAATAATGTGCTATTACTTTAAATATGATGTGTGAGTGCGTGAAATTTATAATATTTAAAGTAGTAGTGCATTATCGGAGCCCAACATCTGATCTAATAATTTTAATTGCATAAAAGAAAACTGCATACAAAGATATTAAGAAGAAACACAAATTGTATAACTTCAAAATCGCATTAAAGAAATCCGCATAAAATGAGACCCGGGTGTATAATCAAAAATATTTACAAAAATAAATAAGAATTAACATTATTTAACATAAAAAATATAAATTACTCTGGCCATTTCAAAATAAAATAAAAACGAAACTTACACCAGTAATGATAACATGTAACCTTCATTCAGTAAAATAGTTTTCTATTATTTGTATTGGGAATAGTTAGAATAAATTTCCCAATTTCTTAAAAAAAAAACAATATTTTATTTATTCTACTATAAAATGTTTTTCTTATGATGTAGACACATCAATGCAAGTTTATATTTTAAAATACATTTCTTAAAGTCCAAATAAAATATTAAAAGAAAAGTTATGAACAAAAAACTTTCTTTGCAGTTTGGCAAAGTATCATTATAATATTTGGATATCAGAAAATTTTAAATAAAATATAAATATCTCCCTCTATAAAGTTAATTAACTATTATGCAAAAAATATTCAAGAGGAAATTTTATAAATTTTTGTAACTTAACTAGGTTTAAATTATTTATAATAAAATGTAGGAAACTACCCATAAGTTACATTGCTTGACATTTGTATTACTTTCATTTTTATAACATCATATCATTCCAAAATCATTTTCACTATTCTCACTTTCATTCCATTTGAATATGCATCTGATTGAATTAAGTGATCTTTAATAATTTGAATAGGCATCAGTTATTCTCTTGTATTACATACTATAGCAATCATTAAACATCTCAACACCATTTGCCAAAAGAAATTCCTATATACTATATTTTGCCCTCTCACAAAATTATCTACTTCAAAAAGTTTAGTCATTACTTTTCCAACTTATAAAACTATCTTCACAATGATATCTCTGGTGATAGTGACTAATATGTAGGGTATGTAATAATAACAAGAATGTTTCAAAAATAAGATATCCTGGATACAGTGCAAATCATAAGAGTAGGTCTGTATTCATCAGGAATCTAAAATTCAAGTCATGGCTTTATTACAGCACTTATTAATGATAAGGAAATGCAACTGTCCATGGAAAAAGATATACAGTCCTATGTTATCTGTATATTTTAATAACTTTAAAATATGGAAATATAATTCACATACAACTGTTTTCAACATATTCCTAACATCTAGGATTTCATATATTATTACTCTCTCAATCACACTGAATAACTCATTCGATATTTTAAAATATACCAACAGTATTCTAAAATAACCTCCAAAACACAATACTAAAGAAAACAACTAAGGTCTATATTTATTTCAAGATGTTTATAAAATTTATGCACAAATGATCTTGATAAACATACATCAATACTATACATTTTATCTATTTGTTATGATATAATTTAGAGATCGGTATTATGTCTTTTATTGTATTTCAACAGATAACATTCATAAAAATAACATATTAATAATTTAATGATGCTATATAATTTATGCACATCCAAGCATTCACATTAAAATAAATATTTAAAGATAACCTTAGATGTTTTCCAACATTCATCCATATTTATCAACTCTTTCACAAAATACACACATTAATTTTATCAATAATTCATTCTTTCACTGTTTAACATTAAATTCAAGCAATGTGAAATATTGATCGTAAAATACTAATTAGGATATATCTTTTCTGAAATAAAAAAAGGAAACAAAATTATTAAGCAAAAATGTAATCTAGATAATAATAAAAATTACCATTGATCTCATTATGATGTTAGATAATTTACGGCAACCCACTTTTTAAAACCATACATTCAAAGAAAAAAATTACATTGAAATTTGCCTTGTTCAGAAGATTACTTTTTGAATACCCATTTGTTTTTAAACATAATAAAGTTAATCTATTTTATAACTATATATAATAATAAGTTAGTTTTAAAATAAATAATTGTAATCTTTTAAAAACTAATGTTAAAACTTAATACTAAAAAAATAATAATAAAGTTTAAAGTTATGAAAGGATTTTTTCCTCCTTGCTCATAAGTTGAATTGCTTGTCGGGCAGCTAGATCCATTGCCTAGCTGTAGTTAAACACCATTGTGCACAATTATATCTTTATCTTGGCACTATATGTACAAATGACAACATTAAAATTCAGTACAATTCAAGAAGAATATTAATAATCCTGAAGAAATAATTGTTCATTCCAGTTTTTATCTGGGCATTTATTCAGGAACACAATATCTTCTTTAAATAATTTATGGATGCATTTATAAAAATATTTCTTACATACATTTTTGACCATTGTATAAAGCAAGTACATATTACAGTGAATATAATTAATATTCGCATTTTCCATTGGTGAAATCATTATAATATAAATTGTTTATTTAATACATCCATCAATAGCCATGTAGTTATAAATTAAAATAAATATTTCTTTTTTTTTTTAAAAAAATATGATTTTTTATCCTTTTAAAATATACACCCTTTCATTAAATATTTTTCATTCTAGGTCAAAAGTCATTTATTTCATTCCAACATTTATTAACTAATAATATTTTTAATCTTTTAAAAAGATGTCTCAGTTTCATTATTTCCAGATACAGTTACTTTTCAAGTATATAATTTACTTATTAAGTTAATTATTAGCAAACTCTTTTAAAAAAGCATAAAAGACATTCAAAAGTCATCTTCAATTTGTCTTTAAATACATCATTCTTAAAATATAAGTTCATTTTCATTTTTTTGAAGATAAATCAAATGTGGGTTAATACTATCACTCATAGAATAAAACAGACATTCATCACACCATATTATAAGTTGTTTTAAAGCATAGGTGCAGTCTTAATTTTCTTTTCTTTTCAAATTTAATATTACAAATAAGATTTTTAATGAATATCAAGTTCCTCTTAATTATCTCAAATAAACTATCTGCATTGCAATATGATAAAGTCATTTGAAATAAATAGTCACTCATTCCAAACATATCTATAAAAATTACAAAGTTCTTATGTAAATTCACTTATTTTGTTGCATTAATTTTCCTGATATTTGGTATTCATCTCCATTATTCCATTCCATAGAGTTATTGAGATCCTGAACTAAATTTCAAGGAGACAAACTAATAGAGAAATTTTGGTGTTTAGTGATTCATTATCTAAGTAGTTATCCTAATTATATTTTTCAAAAACACTTTCCAATAAAATAATTATTTAAAAGATATTACTACTGTTACAGTATAAAAATAAATATAGTCATAAATTTCAAACTAAATCTGTAAAACACTGAACTAATATGAATAATCTGTCTAGACAGGCTTCAGCCTTTCTTTTTATACTGATCTTAAGCCAACACTGCTTGTACAAATTTGCTAATTTAAATAACTACATCAATATGATTTTTAAAATTAAATTATAAAACTATGAGTCATCAATATTAAATATTATCAAATTATTTAATGCCTTCAGTATTTAATATCTTATCTAAAAATTATATATCTTTATTAAAACATTTTTTAATATTTAAATAACTTGAAATTGATTTAAAAAAATGAAATACTACACCTAAATAAAATAGTAATTTTATTCATTACTTTTCTAACATCATCTCTAGTCTAAAAATTTGCTACACTTTATTGTGTATCAAATTTTGTTAACAAGTTAAAACTAAAGTTTTTTTCCCCTAAATTTCTGAATGCACACATATTCAAACACATCTAATTATGTGATACTTTCAGCACCTTTTAAAATAATATTAAATTAACTTATCATTCCAAATAATATTTTAAACAAAATTAATTATCTTAAACATATAAAATATTTATCACTATTAATAAACTATTTCACCATTATAGTATCTATTAAATATAATAAATTAAAATTAATACTATATTTTAGATAATTTATTGTATCATTTTATATTTAATTCAGCTTACAATGAGTTCAAAACATCTAATATATTGTTATAAGCTCCTATTTACTGAGTTTGAACCCATGCTATTTATAACATTAAAATTATTTTTTTTTTAAATATAGCTATTATTCCAACTCTATTTAACTGTCTGTACTTATTGTAAAGAGTACAATATATAAAATACTGTTTGATATAAAATACTTTTTAAAAATTTATTTGATATTTAAAAGAAGAGTTGAATGTAAATGTTTTATTATAAATACTTTTGGTATTTCAAATATTAAATTAGTTATATTTACTAAAATATTTGCCTTGGTGTTTTACAATCTAATTTATTGATAGGTAAAATTTATTTATAATTTTATTAAGCATCACTAATAGTTGGGAATGTCATGAAAACATTGATTTTTTTTTCTTTTTTAGAACTGAATTAATGAAATTAATTAAATTTTCTTTTTAATAAAACATTATTATCAGAATAATATCATGTAACTGTACAACTGCTATAGCGTTTATATTATTTAAATATATATACACACACATGGTAGAGAGAAACAAATATTTTCTTATTAATAAATTTTAGCATGAAGAAATGTCATTTTTTTAATAAGCGATAAATTTACCGTTTTGTATTTAATAATTGGGAAAAACTTAGTCCTCAATAATTATAGTTGGGGATAATAATGTAGAACTTATATCATTGAAGCCACAATAATTGCTTGTTATTTATATTATTATAATACATAGATTCATTACCAGAAATACTTTATTTAGACAAAAACATTATTAGATAGAAATTGTAATGGATTCACACTCTAAACAACATAATTTTATGCATTTCTAAAGTTAGGATCAGAATGTAAAAGAAATTAATGTCACCTGATCATTTATAACTGTATGTTGTTGGGCACGACTTCAAAAACAAAGAATGATTATATTAGAAAATAGGCCCTATTTTGAATATATTATTAGAAATTTGACGTTTGTAATTTAGTAAAAACTGTTATTTGTGTTATGTTTTAACAGCTGTTAAAAACTGAAATTAGTCAATTAGATTTTCAAGTTTATAATGTTATTGAGGCATGGAAGTTTTTTTGGCCTCATTAATAAGAAAAATTCTGATTGATTCTTTAGCAATGATTTGATTAAGCGGGAGCGTTTGATAATCTCTGCTTGTCAAAAAAAAAGTGAAGTTTCATAATTATATGTTAGAAGTTCAATAACTGACAAAAAATAATGATTGATTGATTAAAAATGTAAAAGATTAGGTCGTTTTCTGATGTATTCAGTTATATCTTTTTCTATACTTATAAAATAATAAGTGAACCCACAAAATATTATAATTCTATTCAAGTCTATGAGTTTCGTTTTGTGTATAATATTGATAATATTTCAAACAGATACAACGTGTATTTTGATTATTTTTTAATTAACAAAGAAGAATCATCATTTTCAACCATTATCAATCCACTGCAGGATGAAGGTCTCTCCAAGTTCAATTCATCTTTTCCGTTCTTTAGCTTTTCTTCTCCACATCACCCCTGCACACTTTCTTATTTCATCCATCCATCTCACATGTGGTCTCTTTCTGGGTCTTTTACAATCTCTTGGAATCCAGTTTAAAATTTCAATTGTCCATCTATTATCATTTCTTCTAGCAATATGTCCAACTCAACTCCACTTCAGACTTTTAATTTTATTTTATATAACTACATGTAATTATATATCTATCTGGCAACTTATTTAGATTTGGACAGAGATATCCAGTTGTCGGAATTAAAACAGAACTTCGTAATCTTCAAAATAGGAGGACTGCTGATTCAAATGAAACACCTGGAGAAATGTAATGATATTATATTAATTTCAAAACAATTAGAAGTTTTTACAAATATGGAGATCAAGGATCTTAAGAATGCTTTATGTTCAATTGTATAAAAATAAAGAAATAGAAAATATTTCAATAATTTTATTATAAATTATAATTATTATCCAGTGTACAAAAATATACTTTGAAAAATTTTGTAGAATTAAGTGCTTCCAGTCATAAGTTAACGGTTATAATAGAGTCAATATGATTTTAGAAGCACCAGAAATACTATAGATACTATTGTTGTTGTCAAGAAAATATACAAAAAGTATCCT
This sequence comes from Epiperipatus broadwayi, assembly GCA_028023455.1. Taxonomy (NCBI): domain Eukaryota; kingdom Metazoa; phylum Onychophora; class Udeonychophora; order Euonychophora; family Peripatidae; genus Epiperipatus; species Epiperipatus broadwayi. Next base: position 7,374,544 of record JAQFVV010012402.1, read on the forward strand.
GAGCAAAAATATAATTTATATGTTGCTTCTTTTAGTTTGTTTACAATATTTGGCTCTGATAATTAAAAATATTTGTGACAATATTTAAAATTAGCTGTTTGTTCACTAATAAAAAATAATCAAATGGTTCATTACTTAATGATCCATAAGAACTTTGAGCACCAGAAATGACTGAGTTTGAATATGCCACCCTAATCCTACAGGAAACAATGCAGAAATATTTTTCAAAAACATTGGCATAAACAAGATCAGAGCTAATTTATAAATTTGTTTAATACCAATTTTTATATCCAATGTCTCATATTTCCATGATCAGTAATAACATTTTCTCTTTTTTTTTTTTACAATCTGTGTAATATAAATAAACAAGTTTATAAAGGTGTATGTGAAAACTGGCATTGATTTATGTTTATATACTAACCCTGATATTATTTTTCATTTTCATGAAATTTGTTTTTGACCAGTTTATAGGTGATTTTATGAAATAGGTTTTAAAATTTGATATGGGTTTGGTAATAAGGTTTCTAATTTAAACTAAGTAAAAGCCAAAATAAAAATTTGAACTTCTTTGTCTCTTGGAATTATAGTGTAATGATGGTTGTGCTATTTTTACCAATTCGAAGATGACCACAGAATGTTGATACTTTGAATATAACCTTTGGCTTAGTAATTAATTTAAAAAAAAACACATACAATTATCTGTCAGGCATAGATAAAAAAATCAATATTTAGCTTGTGGTTATCATCTTGATAATATAATTAAATCTAATTATCTTGGTAGCTTTTTAAGTTGAAATGCAAATTTGAATGGTGAAGTGCAAAACATATTTTTTTGCATTTATTAAATTAAAACATGATGTTTTTTTACTTAACTGTATAATTATTGCAATTGAATTAGTTGAATATAAAATTGATATTTTATAAATTTTTTGTAAAAAAGTGATTTATGGAACCTTGTTGCTACAACATAAAACACTAAAAAACTTTATTTGGGAATGTTCTGTAAAATTTTGAAAATATGACAGCAAGACTGAATGACCAGTTAGTATATTCTTCAACTTTCCAATATGATGATAATGATTTTACATCTTCTTTAGATTGATCATCTGAATATTTAGAGATTATTTTAAATATATATTTTATAGTAGAATTAAGCATAGTTTTCTTGAGGGAAGTAGATCTCATTTACTCTATAAAGATTATTCTAAAAACATTCTAAAGAGATGTGCTATTAATTGCTTTCATTGAGAGAATATATCCTACAATAGAATTTATTGGACAGCCATAAATAGAAAGAGTGTTAAAGTTTTTCAGACTTCAACAGTTGACACATGCTAATGTTTTTTTATAGAGTTAGAATAGCTACACTCATTTACAAATGCATACTGTTGTTGATGATGATAAAGATTAAATAACTAGTTGAATTTTTATGGACTGGCTACCTGACTCCAACATGCTATATAGTCTGCATTGTAACTGAAAAAAATTGTAACATTCATCCGCTTAAATTCAAATTCCAGATTGTTACATAGGAAGCCAAAGTGCTGATTATTAAGCTGTAGGACATTTTTTATTTATTTATAAAATGCCCAAAATATTAAAATCCTGAAGATATTATTTAAAACAGTTTTATATTCTGATTAACACATTCTTTATCATTACCTACTTTTAAGAACAGTCTTCCAATATTTTTTTCTAAAAACAAATTATATATTTTTAATACTTTCATCTGAATATATTAATCTTTTCTGTTTTGTACCCTATTCTTTTCTCGAAGTCTCCAATCATTTTTTTAATTTTATTTTTGTACTAGTTAGGATTAAAAATTTAATTTTATAATTTATTCTTTTTTCAGTCTCTTTTTTTTTTCTTTAATAAGAAGTCATCATTGTTGAGAAAAGTAAGTTAAAAGTAATATATGTTAAATGACTAAATTCAATTGCCATTTATAGTGCTTCCTTCCATTGCTGAAACTTCTTCAGAACTCTGGAACAATAACTTATTCAATTATTTATTTATTTTACTATAGTGATAGAATAATAGACCCAAAGATTCCTGGATCGAATCTATGTTTGCTAAGCTAAAATAATATTCTTAATTTGATTATTTACATAGAAATGTTGTGCTCAGTTTGCTAATTGGATGCTTAATGTCACATGGTATCTTGAGCAACTAACCATAGATTGTGATTGATATTTAATATAAGAAATCTAGGATCCCAATCAACCCTCAATAATTTTATAAGGTTGGTTATTAGTAGATTTAATGTCAAGTAATTAATAAATTGGGTGACATTGTTTATATATATATTAAACTACTGAAAATTTTAAAACACCAAATAATTTAAAGTATTTATAAAGAAAAAAGACAGGAATGAAAGTTTCTTTTTTTATTATTACTGTAGTCAAACTTATTGATTAATATTTAATGGTCTTTTCAAAAAAATTACTGGAGAGAGAAAAATTTTAATTGCAATTTGTACAACAAATAACTAAAGTTTTTATAAATCAAATATTTTTAGTTTATTAACGATTTGGTAAGTTGTCTGAAATATTACTCAATTATTTATATTCAGTCTTGTAAATAAATGAATTATAATCATTTTTGGAACAATTTTTACTGTCTTAAAAATAGTATGTGTAATATGCATATATGTATATGCGTGTGTTTATGTATGTGGAATGTATATATAGGCATTACGAATAATCTTTTTATCTTTTCCACCTGTTTTTGATCATAAGTTTAAAAGAAGTGTGATGGGATAGAAGTTTGAAATATATCTAAAAATGTATATATAAAGTTGAATTATAACACTCGTTAAGTATAACTTTCTCACTTGAAAAATGAAAGGAGTATTTCAAAATGCATCCATAGAAAAATAGATTGATCTGACTTTAGTTCTGTTGGATGGTTGTGATGTATTAATAATCTTTTTACATGCATGCTCTGAAGGCCATATTGAATAACAATTACTATTTTCAAATATTTTGATCTAGGATTTGAATTCTCCAAATTCTGTCTAATGTAAATTAGAAATTTTATAAGTGGGAACTAGGCTTAGTATTTTTTTCTAAAAAGTCTATCTACTTTCATCATAGTGATATGTCCAGGTATTATATTAAATGGATATCTAGATTAAATTGATATCTAGCTACTTTTATCTAGAAAGAAAAATGAGAAAAGAAAAGCTTAAACTATCTCCTGTTGGCAGTTGACAAACATAGTGAAAAATATTTCTTCTTTTTATGTGCTCTTAAAGGAGGCTTTGGATTGCAAGATATTTAAACTCTGTTTAAGCCTGTCCATTAAAGTATAAAGATTGGCTATCTTAATATAAAGCTGAGACTGATTGTATATATGTGTGGAGATAGTAATCTGGACCAACTGATGATTGCTATATTAGCATGAAATATATTGGGGATTATTTATCTTTTCAACATGCATGTGATCAGGTGGGTCAGCAATATGAGATGGCATGGAGAGTTGAGGGTCAAGTGGAAGTCTGAGTTTGAATCCCTTATATATTATATATGCAGGTAAGCCTGTACAGTGTTTTAAATTACATATTGAAACATAGTGTGTTAAAGATCTGCCATATGTATGTAAATGGATTATTCTCTGGTACATGAGGGGTCAGAATGGCTAATGTCAACATGGGTAGGATGACAATCTTGACATTAATGTGGGCTTTGAACATTCTATCATCAGATTTTCAATAAAATGGATGGCTGAAGAGTTGTGGGTTGGAGTAGTTTGAAGCCTATTCATTAAAGTATGAAGATTGGCTATCTTAATATAAAGCTGAGCACTGATTGTATATATGTGTGTGGAGATAATAATTTGGACCAACTGATGATTTTTGGTTTAACATGAAATATGTATATTGATGATTATTTATCTTTTCAACATGTGTGTGATCAGGTAGCTCAGCAATATGAGATGGCATGGAGAGTTGAGGGTCATGTGAAAGTCTGAGTTCAAATCCCTTATATATTAAGTTTTATGTCTATATAATACATTTTCCTGCTATAGATATATATATATATATAATAGAAATAATTTCTCCACTTTATTTTATCAGAGCTTACTTTCAATAAATATCATATTCATGTCATTAAAGATATTAATTTAGTACAGCCATTATCTTATCTATTTAAATTCTATGCTTGTTTATTATGTCCATTGTATTTGTAAGGAACCATGCTTCCTTAATCTTTCTTTTTTCATAATTTCATTTTTATATATAACTTTTATCATTTTTGGGTCAAAAATCTGACATGTTATTTATTCACAATTCAGGAACATCTTTCCCCTCGCCTTTTTATGCATACATGTATGTGTTTGTTGTGAAATATAGCAACACACCAATTTATCTTCTGTATGTCTTAGTGTATGTAAACACCAATATAAAGAACATGGAAAAAATGGATGCTAAGTCTGTATTTCTATAACATGAATATGGAACAGGATATATTTTTGGCACCAAAAACATTAAATATATATGCAAAGAATAAAATAATGGAAAAGTAAGATTAAGGAGACATAGTTCACTACAAATGCAAATGCTATAATAAACCAATGATCAAATAGGATTTAAATTATAGCAGCATGGAATTTTTAAAAAATCAATCAATGACACTATTAAATTAAAATCACTAATACCAAGAATATGATTCTCTAAGATATTAAAAGTCAGTTGGATATATATATATATATGTGTGTGTGTTGATACATAGATTTATCCAACTGACTATAAATATCTTTATATTAAAAGTCAGTTGGATATATATATATATATGTGTGTGTGTTGATACAAAGATTTTATGGGTTACAGACATAAATGGTATATTTTGTGGGTTCATCTTTGTATTATTTTGATTATAAATATACCAATGTTTCAGCTTGATTACTCACCAACTGGATAATGAATAGAATATTATAAAGATTATATTATATTTATCAACCAGTTGATGGCTTGGGTGATCAAAAAACAGAATAATTATAATCAAAATCATATATATATTGTAACCCACTTTAATGGTGTGAACAAGTATCCAAGTCCACCACCATAAAAAACAACAATTGTGATTTTACCAACCACCACCATAGAACATGAGTCCTCTTATATAGTCAAAATATTATATGACTGCAAATATTAAAATCTCAGGTTTTTATTATAATTAAATCTTATCTCAGATTCTTCTTAAAATTCAAATCTATATACTAAGTGCATCCTTTATCTATATCTCAGGGTTTGTGCATATCCTTGATACAAGCAAGTAATTATTGTAATAAATATCTGAATATTGTTAAATAAAATAATTATTTAAGTTATTATACAGGAATTATATTATCTTCTTGTGTCTTAAATAAATAAAAAAAAAAGCAAATATGAAATAATTAAGTATCTAAATAATTCACATAAATATATGGTTAGCAAAACATTTTTTAATTACTTAAAATTATTCTTATATGAATATTTTGTACAACTTATAAGCACATCTTATCCTAATCTCTTTTCTTATATGAACTTATACCAAGTAATAAAATAAAATAATTACAGTAGGTAGAAGGATAGTTTTATGCTACCCACTACCTTACAAAGTACACGTGAAATAAAGATGATTCCACATAATATATATCTTATTGCAATGCAGGTGTTAAATAAATGAAAAATGAAATAAATAAATAATTTTTTGTGACTTTTAAAATATACTCTTTTATAAAATAATGTATGATAAAACTTTGTTAAATTACATTTCCTGGATAAATGACTGTGATAATCGTAACAAAAACAAACATATTTAATGAATAATAAAATATTTATTTACAAGATTATAATAATATTTAATACAATAAAATATTCACAAGGAGCAATACTTTTAATATGACAAATTGTCTTAACAGAAATATTTGTTTAATTTAAAATAAAATATCCCGTTTTGAATAATTCCTACAAAATTACAATAATAGCATTTACATTATTTAAGCAGTTCTCACACTTTATTTAATACTATCCATCTAACATTTATATATATAAATAGAATAACACACATATATGCCTAAACACAGGCCACTAGAATGATATTAAATAAACTACATCACCAACAATGTCTAAAAATCAATGTGGAAACATACTTCTCATGGAATTGTAAAGATAACAAAATATTATGCAAACATAAACAAAGCAGTACAATTCTATTAATACTTATGAGGGTTGAGAAAACAGATAAGCTCAATACTAAAAATTGAACCAACTTACTTAAAATCTAATTATACTAGAGCTAATAAAATAATTTCAGATATGGGTGTGCCGTATAATGTTCTCACATATTAAAAAATACACACTAATACTAAGTTATATGCAAAGTGGATGATGAAAAATATATGAATGGGCACCCAGTAACTTGGCCTGGCAATGCTGAAACAAGTAAACCATGCTCTCTCTCATGGAGAGATGTAACACATATATATAGCAATAAAAAAACATCTATATGAAAATGCCAAAAGTGATACGAATCTCCAAGCAATGTTCCAACTAATAACTGAAGGCATGAATTTGCTAATAAATAAATAGTCAACTTGCACATACATCCAAAAGCACAATAACACATTTATCTGGTCTATCAATGTATGAAAACTGACACATTATGATTACATAATAATATCAAATGTGAAAAAAAATCATAAGCTAATCTAAACTTACATACTGACTTCCAAACTTTTCATTCATCCATATGTCAAATATAAAAAGCCTGATTTTACCCTGGGTATGGTAATACATTCTATTATATTGGAATAATAATTCTGAGAACTCTTAATAATTTATACATTTAAAATAAAACTTTTTATCTAGATATTTTTTACTAAATCCATTTAAAACATATATCTCATTATAAATATACCATATAATATCATAGATAAAATAATAAAATATGCATAAGTCATATAACTATAATTACACAACAATAAGAATCATATATCAAATTTGTAAAACAAATAATTATACACTACATTTGTTTGCCCATTTTTAAACTGAGAATTAAAAGTTCTTTCATTTTTTTAAAATGAAATTAATTCTTTTAATTGAGGAGTGCTTTTGGTGTTCCACTTTGTGAAACATAACACATTTGTTCTTTCAGTCAAAATTAAGGAGATAATGAATACTTTCATAACAGGAGGGTCTTGCCATATAATAAACATTGTCCACAAAATAAACTGAGAGGAGCCAGGAATAGGTGTAGTGAAATTAGCCATTCACACACACACACACACACAAAAAAAAAACAACCAGTTCTGTTATAAATTTGAAACATTACTTTGTTAATATTAAACTATGAAGGAAATTTGAATTATTTATTTCTTCTGCAAAGTAATGAAAATATACTTTTAGGAAGTAAGTAGATGAATGATAGATGAATAAATTATAAAATTAAAAAAATTAAAAATAGAGACCAAGTAATTGCACCACCAAACATAGTTGAGGTCACATGGAGCTTAATCTAGCTTTAAACTCCAATACAACAGCAATGTTGATACTAGTGGAAGGCTAAGAGTTCAAGGCCTATCATAGTGACAATATAATGATGAAATTAAATTCTGGGACTTAAAAATGGACAATTCAAGGTAAGTTTTTTCTGTTTGTGGGGTCATGAGTGTGGGCTTGGAACTGATCTGTGAATAAACTATAATCATTGTGGTGTGAAGGTTGTTAAACTGTATTCAGATTTAAAATATGTAAACACATTTTGCATCAATAAAGATTCTGTTAAAAGTAAATTATATTAATGCTGGAAGATTATTTTATTTGTATTAACATGTTTATTTTAAAATATTATTACAATTAATTTGGATGATATCTTTCTTTATCAGAATTATATAATACAATTTAAAATGAGTACATTTTATTTTGTTTTTAAGACTAGCAGCAATTTTAAAATAATTTATTATTGCAATCCTTTGAGCTTGTAATGATATAATAATTTTCAAAATTGCTTCTGAAAAGCAATAGTAGCCATCTCTCTTTTATTAAGTAGTCTGCATGAATTTTATTCTAAGTTAAGAACTTTATCAAAATATAACAGGTGATATCATGAATAATTATAATTAGTATATGTAACAAATTTAGAATTTATTCAAGGAAGTGTTATTTAAATGTTTTAATAACCAAAAGTTTAATTAATTGAAAGTTTAATTAAGATAAAATAAGCATATGCATATCTTTATATTTTATTGGTTTTCAATAATTTTCAAATTCAAGATGCTCTGTAATTTCCTTCAGAAATAATATAGTCTTTGCATCTTCCAGTGATCTATTATTCTATGGACACATGAATACCCTGATATTTAGACTGATAAAAATAAAAATAATTAAAAATGAGATGAATAGAAAAACTTTTTAAAGTGATTAATTAAAAATAATAAAGATAATGTGTCTTTTATTTTCTGGTTTTTCCTTTTAAACTCATGTACGCATGTATCATGAGGTGTGATTGAAGCACTCATATTTGAGTATTGGGATGAGATTTATAATATTAACATAATTTTAACATCTTAGTTTATAAGGTCACATATTTATAGATGACCTTGAACTTATTTAATTAAGATGTCTAAACACAAGATGTCTGGACAATAAAATAATTAATTTTGTTAACTCTATCTTAATTATTTAATAAAAATTATTTATTTATTTTTAATAAAAATAACTTACTTTAAAACTACAAAACTTGTACTGTTCAACTTAATTATTACATCGGAAGTCGAACTTCAATAATATGCTATTACTTTAAATATTATAAATTTCTGCACACTCACATGTCAGTAAGACTTTAAAAAACTTAAGTGAATCACTTAAGTCTAGAGTTCATTTCTATAAATTCACCAATCTTCTCTGGCCATGCTAAATCAGGGCTTGAGTCTATTGTGTGCCTGATATTATAATCAAATTTTAAATTGCCCAAATCTATTTAAAAATTGCAGGAGAAAAACAGTGTCTCATTTTTAACCACCCATGATCAGACAAACACAACTTATAAATGTAAATCTATTATTATTGTACATTAAATAGATTTGTACAATTCGAAATTTGATTATAATATCAGGCACACAAAAGATTCAAGCCCTGATTTAGCATGGTCAGAGAAAGTTGGTGTATTTATAAAAATGCACTCAAATTTAAGATGATGCTTGAGTGTGTGCAGATTTATAATATTTAAAGTAATAGTGCATTAAAAGAGTTTGACTTCTGATCTAATGATTTCAAGATTTTCAGCACTTTATAATAATAGATGTTCAAGTTAATATGAAACATATGCATAACATTAAAATAAGACTTAAGAATACTGAGCTAGTTTTTGGCAGGTTGCTGTTAGAATCATAGTGCTAAATTGAGTTGCCTCATTAAAAATATGTATATATAGTGGTGAAGATCAATATGTAAATAAAGCCCAGTATTAAAATAAGATGCTCCTTTTTTTGACAATGGAGCACAGCAATCTTATCTATGTTTCTTCATTGATGGCTTCATGATTTTTCTTCCAAGATTCTGTTGAATAATGAGAGAGCATATGCAGCAGCTTCTACTTTACAAATTTTGCATTGATTCCTGATATTGATTCAGATGGGGTAGATGATGGCTGAGGGCTTGGGTATAAAGCCCTGTTGGACATTCGTATGGCTTATGTGGCTTCTGCATTAATGTTGACCACAGCAGTTTTGTTACAGCATTTAAATTTCTCCAAAACTCTGAATCTGCATTCTTTGGCATACTGTATAGCTAGACTCCAAATTAAATGAATAATACTGGACTAATTTACAGATTGCAGTCCTGACTAAAGAACAATAAACAAGATGTAACTTTTATACTTTTTTCTCTCCCATTGTTTATTTCCTTATTGTATTTTTAATTTGATCATAACTTGAAATCTGCCTTTTAATTAATTTTTCATTTTTTGTTATCTTAATCCTTCATTCAGATTCATCTACTACCTTAATAAGATAGTGTACATAGTTTTTACTATTACAATTAATTCAATCAGCCATCTTTTAAATTAATTACATTTTTGAAAGTTTTTTTTTATAAACTACTTTTTATTCTGTTTTCACATATTTACTTATTTTTCAAAAGAAGAGAGTTTTGAAAATCTTTTGATTTTAGATTAACCCCCACCCACTTTTTTTTAACAAATAGTTTTATTCTAAAAGAAAATTATGAAGCAATCTTTTACTTTTGCAAAATTTGCATCCTAACATTTACTTTTTAAAAAAACCATTATATTTTTCTACTTCCATTTTTATTAATAATTTAATCATTTATTTTTAAATTATGAACATGTAATGCAGATATCCACTAGCATTACAATATATTATAAATTATGATAAACTTTAAAAATAATAAATAATGAATAAATGGCAAAAGAATTTTCAAATACTGCCTCATAATCATTATCAACTATTTTCACTTATTATCAAAAAACATTTGATAATGATTTCATATTAGTAATTGAAATCACTTCTGCAAATTTTATAAAAAGGAAGCCTTGAAGCCTACAATGTTTTACTTATTTATATAATATAAGCATATGTTAAACATCTTAATAATAAGCAAAGGTCACAGCAGTTTCAACTATAGCACATGACGAGAATGAATTCCAATTTTACCTGTGGCCCTACTCGTTATATAAAAATCTAATCTAGTTAATGCCACTTGTGAAAATGGAATAGATATTAGTAACATAGAATTAAATTAAATTCATGTTACCAAGATGGAGTTATTTAGTACTCATTTTTAATAACCTTATGAAAAGATTCACTTCTTCAATAGTATGTTATATTAAATTTTTTTAGAGCACAAATTATTATATAATCATACACAGAACAAAGATAATTCTAAATGCTATATTTAAATGTTAACAATGTTTAATTAAATTTGTTTCAAGTTCACATTCCCATGATAAAGTTGCTAAATACTCATATTTTAATAACATGATGGAAGATTCACTTCATAACTGATATACAATATTAAATTTTTTTAAAAATCATCAAATATTATATAAACATATTCAGTATGCATATCTTAAGCTCTAGCATATAGTTGATGAACTTAATTAAATATTACTAATATCTACTATGAATTAATTATCAGTCTTGCTATAAAAGTAAGATCCATTTTTGTTGGTATGGCTGTTAGATGCTACTGCTGCAAGAGTTTGCACATTATTTAAATATAGTTTTTGGAAATGTCTTAATTCTGAAAATGTTTATATAATATTTTGTGCATTAATATATATTAAGTATTAATAAAGAACTGATCTTCCACAAAGTTATTATAAATGAGTACTTAACAATTTTATGTTGGAATCTGTATTTGAGTCAAATTTCATTAAATGTTGTGCTAAATGAATTTCATTTTAGCACTTGGCATTGTCTAATTTATCTTCCTATATAACAACATAGGCCACGAAAGTGAAACTCATTCCTATTGGTATGGCAACTAGACATTACTGTTACAAGATTATGTATATTATTTAGATACATTATTTGTGGATGATTTCATTCCAAATAATATTTTGTATAATAAAGTTACTACTGTTAAGCTGTAAAGATAAATGTGACATAAGAGCTGCAGGGGTGATGGAAAACATCAGCATTGGAAGTAATACTAAGCAACAGGTAAATGATAAACTTGATAGCATCACCAGCAATAATCATCAAGAATCAACAGTCATCATATATGACTGGTTTAAAAAGAAATACATAATATAAAATCTAGGTTAAACATCATTTAGCTAATACCAAACTTAGGGCATTTTCATTAAGTGCTAATGCAATAATTATATATATTGTGAGGGTATATATATATGTATATTATAATATATATATATATATATATAAGTATATATATATATATTGTAAATACAGAGAGAATTCGCTAAGTATAAATTCAATATGCAATGTATAAACTAAATAGTTTCTAAGTACAATCTCCTTCGTACGACCACGTTACAAGCCAATTGTAACTAAATAAAAGTCAATTCTAACAAATGAAAAGTTATGCTTTACTTTGTTAATTTTATAAAAACTTATTAAATTGACATAAAACACATTTTTGTAATCTTTCGATCGGTCATTCATATGGTATTTCAAATATAACTAAAGCTTTTGGGAGAGTTTACAAACATAATATATATTATTGGTCAGTTTAAGCTAATTATAACTTTATTCAAATCTATATGGCATTTAAATACTTGCCAATTGTAATATTTTAAGGATGGATCGATGGATGCTTCATCATTCCCAGCTAACATTATTTCCAAAGCCTACTGGGATGATAATGATGGTACAGAACATCTATAATCTTAATTGCCAGGGTGCCAAATTGCAACTTTAATAAAAAATATAACGGTTAAATCTCACTTCAATAACTTTCAGTAATAATATTTAATGAAATGAATGGGTTAATAAAATAATCAACCGATTCAGAGAACCCTGAGAATGCATTAAAATCGATAATATTAATATCTTTGGAAATTCTCGGTTATTCTCAGCACACTCCTCCATTCGCCATCATTAAAGCTACAATTAAATTTTTGTTCCAATTACAAAGTTCTATATCCATCTCCACCTTTCTGATCCACTCCTCCATCATCTTTACATCCATAGGTCTATTACACTATTATCTATTTTATTATTAAATTTTACATTATGCTAGCTCATTTCTCCCATTATAATCTCTTCTCAGGGTTTTTAGAATAATTAGGTGTGGAAATCGAATAAGCTGTGATAGATTATTGGTGATAAATACTCCTCTCCTGATCACCTCCAAGGTGGTCTTGGTTGTCTTTAATGCAGTTTAATATCTATTTACATTAAAGCTCAGAATAATTTATGCTTATTAAATCTTTTATAAACACATCATAAACATAGTCACAATTATAACAAAATTATAAAGAAGTGCGTCTAGAGAGGTGTTTGAATACAACGGATGGGGAAAGGATTTTATGCCCACCCCTGCACTCACTATCACTCAATAACTATCCCTATTCATAATTTAAATTTCAACTATATTAAATTATTTGGTAATTTTAAGTATCTGAAATTAACCATTTTAAATAATTTTTATCGGATATTATTTATGTACATGATAATTCAAATATTAATAATAATATATTGATGTATGATTGGATTGAGATCTCTAGATAATAATAACCCACAAAAACATTGAGACATATGCAAATTTTATTTAAAACAAATAACAAATTTTATTGACAGACTACAATTCAATACAGAACATATACCCATTCGCTTGATGACTCGCATGGTTCTCCCCTGTTTTACAACCGTATTATGATATATATAAAAAAAATCTAAACGCATAACTATCCCTAAATCAATGGATAATATCAATAGGTTTAAGATATCAATATTCATTTCCTAATTATCAGGGGCTCACGATTACCATGGAGTAATGAAAAAATAATATTTACCTTCACATATATTATATTTTCGCTTTCATTTTTATCCTATATACAGCGAATACCAAATTTCTTCCCATGTTTAATGCTTTTAAATTACAGATTTGTTTTGAAACTAATTTTTCCCCTAATTAAATTTAATAATTTTATTTAACCATTTTGAATTAATATTCCTTCGCAAATTTCTTAATCTTATCCTATCATTCTGATCGAACATCCTTTTGCCCTAATCTTTACAATAGAGATACCTTATGAATGGTGGGACTAAGTCAATGCAAATAAATTGGCATCTAGATCAATCATCATCATAGTTCACACAATCTATACTCATGTTCTTATGACATAATAATATTTTAAAAATATTACCTTTCCAGCAAAGTTCTCAGCTGGCTATGTAAATATTTATTAGATAATTTTATATACGCATTGCTTACACTTAAACATTCATAGGTTTTATTTAACCCTTAATTTAACATTTATTAACTTTATTACTTTTGGCTCAAATTGATAAATTAAACTAGATCAACGAAACAATATTCAAGTCCACCAATTGCACATACATTATCCGCATTCATCCTGACATCAAATTGAGTTTGCGACCTCGTATCTGACCTTTATAAATGATGCTTAATAATAACAGCTATCTTTCATACACCCTTAAGTAATATCCAACATCAACATGAGGTAGGCAGTGACCCAAATAAGAGAAAATCTTTTCACTAAGGTTGATATATGCTAGGATTTTTATCACTAGTAATACAAAAAGACTTAGGTATACCTATCACCTCTGGTCATTAATAAAGAAACCTTCTTATGGTGTAGAGAATAATCAAGTGGGAAAACTCTTCCACTGTGTTCAAATACTTTATGAATATAGCATATATATTTTAGTGAGCTAGACTTCACTGGCTTGGTGGAGACTTTTGTCTATCCACATTACATACAGGTTGAAACATCAACTTCTACAATTAAAACTTTCATATCTTTAATATTCTGGCAAATTAGTGCACTGGAATATGAGCCAATAAATTTTCCAAGCATTAATCAGCTTGTATATGGCCTTAAATCTATGATAACAGTAATAAAAAATAATAAGAAATGTGTATTAAAATTTTAAAACTATTTCCATGCACTTTTATAAGAAAATGATGATGTTTTATCTCAATAGTCACACAATTTTGTAAGTCTAAGCATTTGACAATAACTTCTGATACGATTCATTCAAAACATTTCCCTTAATAATGACATCTCTTGTTTTTCATTTTTTTAAAAAAAAGTTTATAAAGCATTTTAAATAAGGCACATCAGAATGACATGATATCAATTTTACCTACCCCCAAAATGACAATGATAGCAAAAGCATTTAAAATAAACACATACAAAATCATCTGATATCAATATTTCTACCCCCAAAATAACACAATTATAATTGTAACATGAATTAATTTTAAAATGAATATACATGATAAAACATAAAGAAAAAAAATTTTTTTCTAGATTAAATGTCCTACATAATAGTGAATAAGAAAATAAAAAAACAATTATACTTATATAGAGTTCTTTGGAAGTGTCCATTGAGTTCCTAGTTTCCATTTTTCCCTTTTCCTTTCCTTCTTAATTTCTTTGTATGAGCACATGAGTCTATGTAGCAAAAAGTTCTTGTGATGGGGTTTAATTCCTATGCCATCTCATATATATGATTTTTATGTTGCAGAAACAAGTGCCTCATTTTTAATTTTATGTAGATTACAATGAAACAGTACTCATTTAAATTTTCCAAGATATAATTCCATTTCTGATTCTTTAAATTCATTTTATATTCAAATTGAATGCTTATATATATGATATCAAACTTAGAGTTTATTTTCTGTGGTTTAAATTTATTATTTGCTGATTCAATCATGACCGTTGGCTAACTTCCGGAGATCAAAATGTGTGCCCACTTAAAATTTATTAAATAAATATTGTCTTTTCTTAATACAATGTTAAAGTTAGTAACGTTCTTATCAAGAGATAAAAAAGTAATAATAAACAATTTCTTTTTTTTTTCCTAACGAAAAATATTTCTTTAAAATCTTATAGCAAAGTTTTTCTATATAATCAATGAAAGAAAAATTGCAAGCAGAAAGTTTCAGATTCTGCTAAACAACAGAGATTTTATAGAGTCTGCCATCTGGTCATTCTCTTTTCTTAATTAATTGACTCTTGTTCCCTTTTTCTCTGGTTAATTTTAACCTTTTGCTCTTTTAGAAAAACCATGCCAAATTCATTTCTGCATTCTAACAGATAATTACCAATTAATTTTTACATTCCCCGGATATAATTATCGATCAATTTTACACTCAACAGACTATAATCCAGTAATTGTACTCTTAAATTCCTTGGTGAAATTTATATCATTTAAATGGCTCTGATAATTTACTGGGTAATACAACACCTGTGAAACCCACATTAAAAGTAAATAACAGAAAGCTCTTCCCATTTTTACTTTTTCTATTAAATAATAAAACAAAATATATATTGCAGCCCAGCTTCAAACACAGTATTTTGAACTAATTTTTGACTGCTAATAAGAAACTGTTAAAATGACTTAAAATCTTTTTTAAAGATTTCCTTACAAAATGATAAAGAATGATTATTAATTGTGAACTTTCCAATTAAATCCACAATTAGATTAAATACTCACACATCACATGTATACAATTCTTTAATTAAACTGATTTAATATTTTAATCTTTATTTATTATAACTATTTTTTTTATAATTTAATCTCATGAACTATTTATTTCTAACTTATTGGTATAAAATTCTGACTATTCATTATCACTATCTAAAGTATTTTTAAGAGTCACACATCCCCTCCCTCTTCTCAGTCAACTTATTAACTAATGTACAAATTTTGCTTTTCTAAAATATATATCCAATACCAAATTGACACACAAATTATTGTTAAATATACAATGTTTTGGTTAGACATATCTTAATGATAAATTTTCAGAATGCCTACCAAGTCAAATGTATGCAATCCCTATAAGTATGGGTTCAAACCTAGTCTTGGCCAAAAATTGTGTTTATTAAAGAAAATATATATATATAAACTAAGAGGAAAATTTTTATTGAACCTTATTTTGCATAGTTAACTCAAAAAATGAAGTCTTGGGCAAACCCAAGGGCTACAAAAGACGTGTTGTCTTGTCTTTTAAAAAGACATATAATTTTAGTTTAAGAAAGATGTTTTGTCTTGTCTTCTATAATGCACATAGTATCGAATATTTTTATAAAATCATTACCTTCATTTATCCAGTTTGTTTCTTCAAAAAGGGGGCCATTTTATTTCAGCTGGATGGCATTATTGTTTTTCCGTGATGTCTATCTACCCAGGCAAATCTTGGAAAATCATGGCTTAGAATGAAGAGAAAAGCTGTTACCGTTTACCCTTCCATCATTATGTTTTCCTTAATAATGCTTTCTTTTTTCATCATTAATAGAGGTTCTTTAACTGCTCTTAATATCTTTTTTAAAATTGAAATCTTTTTTTCTTAATTCTTCTTTAACAGCTACTTGAAAAATATCTCTTCGAAAAAAAATAACTATTTCATCTCCTAAAAATCTCTTTGAAAAAAACCTTTTAAAAATCTGCTCTGAACTTGTAACTTGACTATATATATCTGATTCTTGGACTGATTAAACAGTTCAGCCCACGTATCTTAGTCATCCCACAGCTCTCATTTAAGTCCGATTGCCTTTCTCTTCATAATGATTGGATAATCTACTTTTTTAGTGGGATAGATAAGAAAGCATGAAGATTAAGCCATGTTTTTCAATTTATTAAGACTGCCTCAAGCTGTTATCACACTTTATTCGAAAACATTGTTCCAAAAATTAAAAATGTAATCTTTTTAATAAATGCCAGCTTTTATTTACATCGTAATTTGAAACTATAAAATCAATAATGATTTTCTTTTAACTATAAACTTTTTGCTTTATTTCTTTTTTAATTTGATCAAATCATGATAGTCTTTTTTAAATGGGGGGGGGATCTTTTGAATATATATATATATATATGATAAACAAAAATGCAAGTTAAAAAACTTGCTAACGCTTGTATTTATGTCCACAGATGGCATCCTACCAAAAACACCTATCAAGCGTATTTTCGTTTACATAAACGTCAGAGTAGTTAGTATTCACTATCTCTAACTATAATTCCACTTTCAGATCATGATTTCAAGCTATTTGCTATCGTCAGTGAAAGACAGGAATAAAGAAACTAGATCTAAATACAAACTGTGAGCGTTTATGAAACAATTTCTATTCAGCTTGCAAGCGTGAATTTTTTAGACACGTAATGTCTTCAAACTCAGCCTAGCAAACCAGATAGCTATATGGGTCTGATCTCAGTTCAGCATCACCACATAGTAGAAGCCTCTGCAATCTATATCATTGCAAGAAAGACCTCAAAGGTACATTTATGATAAACAAAAATGCAAGTTAAAAAACTTGCTAACACTTGTATTTATGTCCACAGATGGCATCCTACCAAAAACTACTCTGACGTTTATGTAAACGAAAATACGCTTGATAGGTGTTTTTGGTAGGACGCCATCTGTGGACATAAATACAAGCGTTAGCAAGTTTTTTAACTTGCATTTTTGTTTATCATAAATGTACCTTTGAGGTCTTTCTTGCAATGATATAGATTGCAGAGGCTTCTACTATGTGGTGATGCTGAACTGAGATCAGACCCATATAGCTATCTGGTTTGCTAGGCTGAGTTTGAAGACATTACGTGTCTAAAAAATTCACGCTTGCAAGCTGAATAGAAATTGTTTCATAAACGCTCAGAGTTTGTATTTAGATCTAGTTTCTTTATTCCTGTCTTTCACTGACGATAGCAAATAGCTTGAAATCATGATCTGAAAGTGGAATTATAGTTAGAGATAGTGAATACTAACTACTCTGACGTTTATGTAAACAAAAATACGCTTGATAGGTGTTTTTGGTAGGACGCCATCTGTGGATATATATATATACGTGGAACAGTATATCTGTTTCAATATATATATAAATTCTGGAATAATTATATCAATGCTGATTCTCATCTATGCTTACCTGATATCTTGAATGTACTGGCCATTTATAAACTAATTATTATATACAAAGTGAGGAGGCTTTAAAGATGATCTTTACCATTGCACTCTCCAAGTAATCCTACAGAGAACATCAGAATGTCTACTTACACACACTCACTCACATATATATTCCAAATATCATTATGCCCAAACTAGCTTTGTGATTGCAAGAACTGTAGAGATAGTGAATAAGCTAAGTATAGAGTCAATTTATTTTATTATTAAATAATCTTTCTGTAGTAATCTACAAATCTCTTAAAGTACAATTCCACAGTGAAACAGTCATTCACACAATGGTAATCCACAGAAAAGAGAAAAAAATAACTTTAGAAACTATTTTTTAAAACAATTATTTAATAAAATTAAGTAAAAAATTAAAGTGTTGGTGGCCGAGGGGTCAGCACAGTTGCCTTCCAAGCAGTTGTCCTGGATTTGCTTCCCAGATAATGCTTTGACACATGAAAAAATAATAATAATAATAATTTTAAAATCATAATGTGACAAATTTATCAATCCTAAAAATGATTTTATATAATATTTATAATTATTATTCCTTTCTAGGTCTTTTTAAATAATAACTAATTTAATCTAAATAAGTTGTTCATTTACAATAATCAAATCTTAAAAAAATTATTTCACAATACAGAATGAAAAAAGTAGAATTTAATTTTAACTTAACTTTCCTCTTTTTTTATATGTCAAAGCATTGACCAGGAAATGAACATGGGCCAACTGCTTTGAAGACAGTTATGCCAACCACTAGACCACCAATGCTTGACAACTGCCTCTTTTCAACAAAACAACAAAAAAAATCAATATTCTTTTTTATTACTTTCCCTATAAATAATATTTATAATTGTAAATGAGTACCCATCATCCATACCTAATATTACTATGGAGTTTGGTGATTAACAGAATGTGTCTTTTTGTAAATAATGGAGAGAGCAGTTTAGGTTATCATTTGGCTCAAGGTTTTTTCTTGTAGCTTTCTCAATAGTTATTTTTATTCAATTGTTTTTTTATCTTTTATTTTCATAATACCAGGTTTCAGTTTAACAATTATTTCCATTTCTAGTTAACTTTTTTTCTTTTCTTTTTGTAGCTTCAAATTTCAAATCAACAATTATTTTTATTAAAAGTTAGCTTTTTCTTCTTTTTCATTTGTGGCTTCTGGTTTCTAGTTTAATAATTATTTTATTCCAGGTTAGTGCTGGTTTCCAGTTTAATAATTATTTTCATTAAAAATTTACCTTTTCTTCTTTTTGTAGTTCCTGATTTCAATTTAGTAACTTCTTCCATTTAGCTTTTTCCTTTTTTTTGTAGCTCCAAAACATCAGTTTAACAATTTTTATATCAGGTTAGATTTTTTTTTTTTATAGTTCAAGGTTTTCAGTTTAACATTTTTTTTATTTAACTTTTCTGATCAATTGGTAGCTTCATATCAGGTTGACTACAGTTGAGATGGTCAAGATTTTGGATGGATCAATATATAAAGCTAGTTGATACTTTCTCTTAAGCATATTTTCATTATCCTACATTACTTTTAATGAAATAGGTTACACAGGTCAGCATTGGTTAGCTTTCAAAAAAAATTAGCTCATTGTTCTTACAAGATCCTTACTATTATACTGCTTTTCAATAATTTTTTTTAAATAACCAATTTACCAACAGACTTTCAAGCTGAGATTCTGACTGCTGAATTTACAATTGCTAAATTGCTTCTAAATTCTACTGCCCATAAATATTTAAAAAATAAACAATACTAATATCAATCTTACATCCAATCATTTGACATAAAAAAAAATTTCTCAAAAAATTTATATTTATGCATGCATTTGGAAATTAACTACTTCAAAGATAAATCCTAATTCCTTGTTCTTGTTTTTTCTAATTAATTGTTAACCAACTTTTAAAGATCTTAATCTCATGCTTTGTTTTTAAAGATTTTAATGCATTTTTTTCAAAAGAAAAAAAATTAATGAAACTGCTCAAAAAGAAGTATCCCTATTTCTTTCCACAATTACATCCAGTAAAAAGTAAACATTTTATTATTATATTGCTTTAAATTTGTCACATAATCATTTTATGTATGTAATTTTAACCTAACCAAATTCTTATTTAATGACTTGCAGAATAAGGAAAAATAATTCTTCTTAATATATATGTTGGCATTAAGGTATCACAATTAAAAATGAAATTAAAATAAGCATTTGGAGAATACTATGTAAAAGTTGTTCCATTGTTGAAAGACATTCATAAATATAAAAGAATTTTCAATTGCAGTCCCCAATCAATATTTTAATAAAGTCTCATTTGTCTTTTTAGTAATAATGTCTGCATTTTATAGGTTTTTGTTTCATTCAATTTTTAGAACAAAATTTTGACTAATCATAGATGCAGAAATATGAAAACAATATTGTAAAATTATTGCTAAAAAATGAATAAAATTACTTAATTATTGCAAAAATGTATTGTATTTTTTCATTATTGTTTAATTTATTCATCTTTTTAAAATTTCCACAGTTTTTTTATATGAAAATCATACATTTTCAATAAAAAAATATTGATAGTCTGTCAAAATTAATAATGTGGTTTATGCTTATCTCTCTCTTTCTCTCTCTTTCTCTCTCTCTCTCTCTCTCTCTATATATATATATATATATATATATATATCTTTGTTTATATATATATATATATATATATATAAACAAAGATAGAAATACACCTCTTAAAAGCTGCTATAAATATATATAAACCACCCTTTGGTTAATTAATTATTTTAAATTTATCATTTTTTTTTATTTACATCTGATCTGAAATAATCATAATTTCTCTCCTTAATTTCAGCATTTATCTAGAAACCTAACTTTATTAAGAATGGAGGTTTTAAGAATAAATACTTCCAATTCACTTGTAATGGTTTCTTTAACAAAAGAGGTGTTGGGTTTATGTGGTTATTGCCACTTTTTTTAGAAGCTTGTTTTCTTCAGCTTCTGTTTCATAATTATTTTATCACCACCATTTTACTTAGATCTTGCTTGTCTTTATCTGTGCAATAAAGGTGGCACAATAGCTGTTGCTGGAGACATTGGTACAAGAAAATGAGCAGGATATCATCTGTCCTATGATTTAGCTTTTGATTACAAATTTAAAAGAGATTAGATTAAAAAAAGTGTTATGGCTGATAATTAATTTAACATTTTTATTTTTGATTGACATATTTTATGTAATTTTTCTTTACATATAAAAGCTTTGCTGATTTATCAGGTCTTTTTAAATTTAAAAAAAAAAAACATGTTTATGCAATGAAACTATAATCAGTAACACTTCCACTCATTCTATATGTTTTGGATATAGATTTTGCTGCCATTAAAATTTTATTGAGATTTCAGATTTTAAAAAAATCATCAAATTGATTAATCACATCATCTCTTTTAGCCTAATCTTTTCTAAATCTTATATTGAATGAAGGAATCAATAACTAAATCATGTGATCTGTAAACTATTTTTTTGATTATCGGTGTCTTTAGCAACAGCTATTGAGTCTTTCCTATTACCCAGATAATAAGAAGTGAAATTCACATAAAACATTAGTGCTATGTATAGAAATAACAAACAACCACACATACATATTTTATTAAAGTTTCTAAATTTATCTCTGTGAAAAAAATTTCCATACAGTATTCAAATGTTTTAATTTAACCATTGATAAAGGATAAAACAAATGATACATTGCAGAGCAAAATCTCTTCCTATCTCCTCATATAAAAAATTGTAAAAAAAAATATCTGTTTGTTCTCTTACCTATGTATTTTACTTTTAATCTTTTCTTGATACTCTAACATACATCTTTCTTTTTTTAAGTACCTAAATATCATATTCATAAATAAGAATCAGTGATATTCTTTTCAAACAATTTGGCATATTTTCTTTTAATATTGAGTTATTTCTATCAAAAGCATTCTATCCAAGTTTAATTCTATGATAAATTTTATTCATTATGTTCCATCTGTATTAATATCTGTCCAAGATATTTGTAATTGTTAACTTCTCTAATTTATTCCATGCATCATTTCCCAAACCTCTTATCTTACATTATTTTCAAAATCAACCACATCACCTAAAAAAATTCTAGATTATTTAAATAATTTTCAATTATTTTTATTCCCCAAACTATTCATTTTAATCCACAAAATACTTGTCAAAATACTGTGGAAAGTTTTAAAGATATGAAATCATCATGTCATATATTTTTATCAATGTTAATCTTCTTAGTATTTATGTAATCTAATTATTTCTGCTATATTTTAATAAATGTTCTTTAAAATATGGCAGTGTTTTATAACTATATTTTGATAATCCATAGGTTTGATTATTGGGAAGATGTTTATAAAATTAAATGCCTTTTTATAATCTACAAAATCTAAAGCATAATGACTACTCACATTAATTTGTCCTTTTTATAATTTCTCTTAATATTTTTATATCAGCCAATGTGCAAAATCACTTTAAATCCATTTTGTCTTTTGCTTGATTTGAATTCAAAGTTTATTGTAAATAAATTGTAATTAGATTGGTAAAGTTTTTGCATACAAATAATAGAAGGCTGACAGATCTGTAATTCTAATATCACCTTTATCAACTTTCTTAAATATCAATATTGCAATTGCATTGTTCCAGTCATCTACCATTTATGCATTTGGTAAACAGTTTTGCCAACAGTTTACTCATTCATATGCGAATCTTATAATCTTCCAAGTAGTAGTGGTTTCATTTTTTTTTTTTATTACGTTAATATTTTTTAAAAATTTTTTTATTATATAATAAACAAATTATAAAGATCAGTTTTAACTTATAAGATTATCGATAAATCATGCCATTTAGTGACTATGCTTTGAGAGAAATTAAAAGTAAATTTAAGATGTTTAGAAGATTGCAACATAAAAATAGATTAATAAAAAATAGTATATAATTGGATTACATGAAGAGCATAACAACCTATTAGCTAAGAAAGGTTTTATACCATACAAAGTTAATAGATAAACAATTTATTTCCAGGTATTTCTATAAGCAATGTGATAAATGTGTAAAAGTATTTATTGCTGGCATATAATTTTATAAATGGTGGGAAAAAAGAATTGATTGATAAATTGATTTTCTTTTTAACAAAATAGTGTTGTGGAAGAAGAATATGAATACAAAAAATAATTTGGAGTTATATGAAAATATCTGAAAAAATGTGAAATTGAACAGGGATTTTAATCATAAATGTACTTATACAGACATGGGAGAGAAAAACAGAACTCATTTTCTGAGTGTACAATGTTGAATAAAAGGGAATCAGTATAAATCGCATGGACAATGAAAAACATTTAAAGATAAGGGGAATGAAAGAGATAGAAATTTTTGTGATCTTTTTTTTTTTGTTGTTGTTGTTTTATGATTTATAACAAAATTGGAAAATATGGGGATAGAATAATGAAATTAATCAAAGAGTTTTTATCTAAATATTATTAAACAAAGACTTTTAAAAAATAATTGGAAAGTAAAAAATAAGAAATGAATATGATTGGGGGTGAAAATGTTTATCGTAGCAAGCAAAATTTCAGAAGTTTTCACCACTCGTGAAATGATTTATTTCACTATTTTTATTTAATTCTAAACAATTACTTATGTTATACACAAATTATGTGAAATGAGCAAACAGTTATGTGAATAAATTTACTTTTATTTTTTAATAATCATAAACCACAAGTGAATTTTATTGGAAGTTAATTTTAAATTATATTTAAAATGCTGACTATTTATTTATTGTTATAACAAAGATTTTTCTTTTGTTTTTTAAAAAAGCACTTTAAGCTAATTATTTTAGCAAACTTTAAAGATTATGTTGATACACAACTTTTAAAACACTATAGTATGACTTTTAGCAAGTTGTAATAATTTAAGTAAATTATTTAGTTGCCTTGTTTACTTTGCTGTGGAACTAAAAGCTCTTGACAAGCTAAATGCCTTCCAACACTTTCAAAAAACATAATCTTTGTTCACCATTTTAAAAGTGTTTTAGTATTTCATCAGTTACGGTAGCAAAAATTCATCTAATCAGTTGATCTCGATGTTTAGAACAAAAGTGTTTATAAAAACAGAAAGCTTTTAAAAAGGCTATTTATAATTTTTTCTAATCAAAACTGCATTTTAAAAGTTATCAAAATATTGTTTTAAATAAATAGATAAATAATAGAGTGTTTATTGCTCCAGTGCATGAGAAATTATAGCATCGAATGATAAATCTGGCTAATCTATAGCTGCACCAAACTATCCAAAACTTTTGATTTATGTTATTTTTATCTATAGAACTTTTTAAAATATTGTTTTTTTGTTTACAACTATGAATGTTCGCATAAGAAACATTGAATTCAACCACAGTAAATAATATATTATTGTTTGTATCAATATCGTATTATCTAGTTGCTACAAACTGTTGGGGAAATTTTACACGTGTAATATATAGATTATTATATATGCATATATCAAGATTTTTACTATCCCAATTATAAATGTAGTTTAAGTTTCTACGTTGTAATAACTAGACATTTAAGGTGTATAAATTTATTTACCTTAACATCTCTTTTTTTTTATTAAGTAGATTCAATGATTAAGATAAATACACCTTAAAACTATTAAATTAAATCTAAATCAACATAAAAAATTTATATGCATGTAAAATAGTAGCACCTGGGATAGTAGACATCGTTACCAAATATGCCAAATAGTTGATATGCCTTATGGCATGATGAAACATCTTTTCTTTACAATTGTTTAATAGAACTCTGTATTATTTTGATTAGTTTTTAAATTAATCTATATAACGATTAGTAAACCATTCTTCAGCTATCTTTTTATATATCATCAGCATTATTTTCAGTCATTATCAGTTTTGTCTGCAAAAGGAACGTTTCTCCAAGATTAGTTCAATTGCACTTATCTAAAGTTAATTTGTTCTACATTGTTTCAGAAAATTTTTTTATCTTTTGCAAACATTACACATATGGTTCTTTCTCAGCTTTATACGGTGTCATGTGATCTAGTTCAAAGTTTTAATTGACTATCTATTGTTATCTCTTATATTTAAATACAAGTATGTATATTTAAGCTAGGTGTATGGAGGGAATATGAACCCAGACTTTCAAGCTCCATTTAGTCATCCACTCCATCTTATACAACTGATACACACGAGATAAATAATCTCCAATATACATATTTCATGCTGAACCAGCACTCATCAGTTAGTTCAGATCATGGTCAGAATGACTTATGGTCAACATGAGGATGGCAACAAAAATTGGCAAAATAAGGATTTTGAACTTGGCTTCATCAGATTTTCAATGATATAGATGGTTGAAGAGTTGGTGAGTGAAGAAGATTGAAGCCTGCCCATTAAAATTTAAAGATTTGCTACCTTAATATAAAACCAAGCACTGATTATATATGTGTGTGGAAGATGATGATCTGGACCAACTGATGAGTGTTGGTTTAGCATATAATATGTAAATTAAAGTTCATTTATCTTTTTCACATGTATGTGGTCATTAAATTGGTTGTATAAGATAGAGTGGATGACTGAAGGGAATTTGAAAGTCTGGGTTCAAATCCCTTCTAATGTCATCTCTTTTGAAAACAGAATAATCCTACTGATACTTGTTTATTTTCTCATTCACATATGTTGCTTTTGATGCTACTTTATTAATCTCAAATGAAATGGATCAAAACCAACATATATGAATGATAATGCAGGCTCTTCTGGTACTCCAACTTTTTACAAATACTCAAGCAATAAAGCCATTCAATTATTTATTTATTTATTAATTCCAAACATGCATCTTTCTATACTTGCTATAAAATTTGAATTATTATGCATTGTTTTATTTTTTCTTACTTATGGATCTGAGACTTGGACACTGAACAGAAGAACAATATAGAGACTTCAGAACCCTAGAGAAGTATGGATATATGCATGTTAGGAGTAACAAGAAGAGATTGGAAATGAAATACTTGAGTAAGAGAACAAACAGATTTGACTGGCATTGTTGAAAGAATTAAGAGACAAGTGAAGTTGGACTAGACATATTTCTATAAGAAATAATAATAGATGGACAGTTGAAAGCTTAAATTGGAATCAAAGCAATTTTAAAAGACCTAGAAAGAGACCACAAGTGAGATAGATTAATGAAATATATGGGGGTGATGTGGAGGAGAGACTATAGATCAAAGAAGATGGATTGAACTTGGAGAGACCTTCATCCTGCAGTGAATTTATACTGTTTAAAAATGATGATGATGATAAATCAGATCTATAAATAAGGATTAGTAAAACACATTTTTAAAAAATGCTTCTTTTCAAGCAGAGATATTTATTCTTTTAATATTCCTGCAAAAGCCCAAATTTAATTCTGTGGTTAGTCTTAGTAATTATAGTCTCCCTCTCCCATATTAATAATTTGACCCAAACATTTGTAAATGGTAATTTTTTTAAATTCATTATTATCACTCTTTATTTTCTTCTTTTTTGAAAAGCCATTAAACATCATTTTAGTTTATTTTCGTTTATCTTTAATTGTACTCTCTTGTTTGTTTCAGACAGCTATTGCAACACTTCTTAAAGTCTAAAATAAAACATTATTTGCAGAAGGGGGGGAGTTATATCAATTGAAAAATGTAAATAACTGGGGTAATCTTCATTATTTTTTTTCCTTTAGTCTTTCTATTTTAATCCGAAACACTTCTCATAAAAAGATTATATATCTTTGTCAATAATGGTTTTTTGGTCCTAATTTAGAGTAGTTTATTAGCAATAAAAAACATTGAATAATCCACATAGGGTAGCTTGGATATGTAGTCGGAGGAGGGGGGTTGGGTTGTCCTTAGAATTCAAAATGGTGGTATGTGCTCTCTAAATACTAAATATTTATAACTTCTAAAATAGGAATGTTATTAAGTAATGATGGCACAAAGCGTCGGAGTATGTGATGAGGGGGGAGAATGGCATTGATGTTACACAGTATCAGCCAAATAATGCAGAAGTCTGAACAAACCAAACTGATAATTTCCAAATATTAAAAGATTATTTGATGTTATTTATCAGTTGGATTTGTCAGTGGTGGTTTGGGTTGATCTTTAGATTTTAAAATGGCTATGAGCACAATATTAAATTTTAATAAATATTCATCAGAAATGAAAAATATCCTGTGCCTACATCTTAATATCCTAATGCATTAAACCCTTTCAAAATGCATATAGAATCAAATTAATACCTTTCATAATCTATATATCTAAAGCAAAATGGCAACGAAAGCTCATTGGTTCTATTTACTGTTTTTCTTAATACTTGCATAGGGTCAATTGTGCTATAATTCTTTTTAAAGCCAGGGTTTTTTTTATATTTGAGTTCAAGTTCTATGTTAAATTAATAGCTTCTTTTTTTATCTTAATGTCAATATCACAACTACATTCTTTCAATCATATGCCACATCTTTATTATTTGAATATTGGGTATACACCTTTGCCAGCAATTTCTTTACTTTTTCATCTGTTTCTTTTTAATATATATATAATTTTATTATTTTCTGAAATTCCTTCATTCTTTGTAGATTTCATTATATTTCACAACTATTCATTTATTTTAAAGTACTTGAGATTTTAAAAGAAGTTTTAATTATAGGGATAGTTTTATTTTATTGTTCTTTATGTAATTCTTTGTATAATTTTTCAAAAATGTCATATCACTCTTTTTTAATATTAAGAACACTATCTTTTTTTTCTTATTATTATTGAAACAACTTATCAATTTTCCTTTCCATTT
Source organism: Epiperipatus broadwayi (assembly GCA_028023455.1). Taxonomy (NCBI): domain Eukaryota; kingdom Metazoa; phylum Onychophora; class Udeonychophora; order Euonychophora; family Peripatidae; genus Epiperipatus; species Epiperipatus broadwayi. The sequence goes on from JAQFVV010012402.1 coordinate 7,403,007, forward strand.
GATAATAATTATACCTTATGTTATTTTCAACTATTTTTTTTTTTATCATTTTATATAATTCCAGATAGTAAAGACTGTTCAGTCATTTTATCAATAAAAAGTGTTTAGAAATTTAAAAAATACTCAAAATAGCACACGAAGATTTTACATAAACTTCATATAATTCATAATTTTTAAAGATGATAAAAGTTTTTACACAATTTTTTGTATTGCCAGATTTCTACAATATCTCATCCTTCAAGGAAAACTATAGAAAAAATTATTAATCATATGAGTGTTTATCCTTACTACATTTTTAATTATATGTGTTAAGTGTGGCCATATACCATCATCAAGCAGGCAGGTACCAATGCATTTTGGATGAACCAAGAAGAAGAGATCCACAGCATGTATAATGCCTGCATCTTAAAGCCTTACTCTGGATGCTAACAATTTGTAATAACATCATTAAATTGCTAATATAGCTGAAAATAAAAAAGGGAGGGCTAACCTTCTAACAAAGTACACAGGCAAAAGAGATTACACCACCTAGAAATGAAACAACAGGCACAATAAATCAAATTATTTCAAATATTTTTTACTTTCTTTTATAGTCTTTCTGGAAGTAAAATGAAATAAATCATTAAAAAGTTAAATAAAAATTTTGAAGTCTTGTGGAAAATTATAGCAAGATGTTGCTGCCTTACTTTATTCAACATGGATCTAAATCCATTTAAATGTTCTTTTTAAAAAGTCATTATCTATTTAATTATTGCTAATTAATTAATTAATTGCCTGTAATAAAAGTTTTTTAAATATTGAAATGATATATGCTTTTCCCCCCAAATATTTGCTTTCATTTATGCAATAATATTAGAATAAAGACAATCCTTAAATATGCATGCCTGGGTCAAAACTCAATGTTATCATTTTCATATCCTTCATGGTTGCTGTAGTTGATAGAGTATCCCAAAATTGATTCTGGTGCTTGCAGGTCTGATGCTAAAACTTCTTATGAACTCCTGATCAATAAAGCTATATAAACAAGGTAAAACTCTCCATACAGTAATCTGGTGATATAATGAAGTTGTGGAAAAATAAATATGAAAAGAGTGATTATACAGAAAGTGAATTATTGGTTTTTATGCTGGGTTTGGGAAAAGATAAGGGGGATATAGATATAAAGGTTATAGAGTTGTCAAAGATTATGTTGTGGAAATGGGATAGAGCAGATTATGGGTAAATTTAGAGTGGGGAATGTAAAATAAAGTGGCTAACAGGTTTATCTGGGCATAATTGCTGAGATATTCTTGACTTCGTTTAAGGAGAAGCCATAATACATAACATCACATCACCTTTTTTAATAACAATTATGTGCTAGTATTAAGAGATGGTGATCATGTGATGTTTAGTAATAAAACTATATGTGTTTTTTTTTTTGTTTCTACTAATATTTTTTCATTTTTATTATTCCTAGTTTATAATAATCGATCATCTAATTTTATTTTTAAATTGTTAACATATGTATATAATTTATTTTTGGAAAAATAATATTTGGGGGAGTATGATTTCATTTATGAATTTGTTTTTATATTTTTTATAACTAGAAATTTTTACATGGTTGTCAAATATGCAAGCAAAAATAAACTAAACTGCAAAAAAATATTGAAATATAAATTATTTTTTCGTAAATTTTATCTTCATTTGTCAGTATTTACTTATAATTTTTTTATACAAATGTAGAACAGTAACAAATGAGCTTTAATTTTTTAACAAAAAAAGAGAGAAAAACTGAAAGACCTTTTTTTAAAAGTGGACTATCAAATACAAATTGTTTTGTAAGTTATTAAATTGTTTCGGAATTTAATATGTTGTAAAATAGTTTTATATTTGTTGGTCTTTTAAAGAATGCCATAATATTTAAGTTTAACATTTTTGTTCTCAGTTTGTTATTTCTAAGCAAAATAGACTAACAGATAACATTCCTGATTATTTTTATCATTAAACTAAAATTTGATTAATTATCTTCCTTTATAAGTAAATATAGCAAACCCATACAATTAATGTTTTTCTCTCCAGACTGCACGAAACCAACTGGAAAAGATAAAGTCAATTGATTTAAAGTAAATGTTGTACTAGAATTGTAAATGATAAATTTTCACAAATCTTAATAAATAAAACACTTAACTACTATAGCACAAAAAATTAATTTGAACATTATAATTCAATAAAATACTTCACTCCTTAATTTGAATATAAAGAATAATAGTAAAGGTATACTATTCTGGAAAAAAATATAAATTTAATAAAATATTATCTTTATTGCTTTCGACCAGAATGATCATATTCATAGAACTACTGTAAATTTATATAAATAAAATTTATAAGTTTAGTAATTTATAAATACCATTTACATGATGATGCAATGCACAAATCTTTCTTATTTATTGCATTGGTGTTATTTACAATAAACCATGCCTTTTTATATTTTCTTTTTCAATCATTGCACTCAGTGCAAATGACTTTTATATTAATAGGATTGAAATTGTAAACCATACTTCATTTCATGTTCTAAAAATATATTTAATATTAGAATCTATTTTAATATATATATATTTGTGTTGTGCTAATCTTATAGCATAGTTTGCATGAGACTCACCATAATAAATTGCATTATATGTTGGTTCATTTTATTTAATTTTATAAACTATTTGGAGAGCTTGGTTTGGAGATAATTTATCTTTAATATTGTTCAAAATTTGATTAAGATTAGGAAGAATTCTAAAACTAATATTGAAATCATTTGAGCAGATTGTTTTCATCTTTTTAGATATATGTAGTACAAAAGCAAGGCTGATTCATGCATTAATATTGTTATTTATGTTCCTATTTTTTAAAGATGAATAAAAAAAATTAAGAGTTTTCTTTAATATATTAATATTATATCCTGAATTGAATACATCTTTTATATAGTTTTCAATATTGCCTTTTCTGTCTGCTTCAAACTTCATAATTTGTAGTAAAAAATAAAATGCTAAAAAATTCAAATCAGATGTCACATGACCTAATTTAATAAAGCTTGTGCCTACAAATGTTATATGTAGAGCTTGCAAAATAAGCTCTTAACAAGCTTTAAGAATATCCTTAACTCCATACCAGTTTATGGATGTCTGACAATTTCAGATTTTCTTCTCAATAGTTATACATTAGATAAAGTGCTGGCCTTGTCCTAGTATTTTTAATCTAATGCTGAATATCTTGGCACCTCATTGATGGCACCAGAAGCAGAAACTGATCTGAGGTTGAGGATATTCTCAAAGCTTGTTAAGAGCTTATTTTGCAAGCTCTATATATAATAATTTGTAGTTTCTATACAAAAAAAAACATTTTTAGCCAATTTATGTGAAATTGGAATATAAGAATGTGAGTGAATTATACCATTTACATTGATGGATATTATAATCATTTTATAATTAATTTGTGAGCTTAAATATTGAATATACTCATCTAAAAACTTTATGCCATTAGATGTATCTTCATTTTCTATAATTCAAATAAAAGCAAGAAAATAAGATAACTCATTCTTTATATTAATAATTGCTTTTTCTTCAGCATAGATAAGAATATGTCTATATAACACATATACAAAGGTGATATTGCTGTACTAAAATTTTTTAGAATAACTTCTAATTTAAATTGGTTAAAAATTATGCTACAAATTATTCCACTTAATGGTAGACCCATACATCATCCATATTCCATTGTATAAAAGTCACTGTTGAAAAGGGCTGTATTATCCCTTTAAGAATATCAACAATAAAAATTATTTTATGCTTATTTAAATTAATTAAAATGTCATTAATTATGCTAATACATAATTGTTGTGATATTGAATCATAAAGTTTTATTACATCTAATGAAGTAAGTTTATTGTTAGGGTTACGTATTTGGGAATTTAATATTTATCACATTCAAATGAAGATTTTATAGCAAATTTTCTGAAATCAACTTAATCAATTAACCATCAGCTATTTATTTAGCTGTCTTATAAAAGTATGTGCTTCCAAAATTAATTAAAAGTCTAAGAGTTTGATTTTCCTCATGCATTTTTATGCGCGCGTGCAAAAATTATAGGAGGAATAGACAGCAGTTCAATAAATCTGTTTATATTCAAATTTATTAATTGCTTTGTTTTGATAATGTCTTAATATTGTGTTGTTAGAATAGATGGACAGCTAATATCTTAATTTTATTCCAAAAGGTTGTAAAATACTTGGAAAACTAACATGTATGAGATGGATGAATGAGATAATAACGTTTTCTAAATGAAGGTGAAGAAACTGTGGATCAAATATATTTGATTAAACTTGGACAAATATTCATCCTTCAATAAATAATGATAATATTTTGTATAAGATATTTTACTTTTTAACTTGCACTTAAAATAATCTATTCATTTTGTAATGCTGATTTTTTTATTATTTTATTTTACTAATAGTAAGCAATGCAATATGATGGCATCCTAAAATTTGATGACCTCATTTATGTATAATTATTGTTTTTTTTTTCTGTGAATAAACATATTGTTTTATTGTCTAGTTAACATGTTACATATATATAGTATTTAAATATATGTATATTGTCTATATTAAACTTAATGTAATTATAAGGAACTTGAACTCAGACTTTCAAGCTCCTATAACATATCTAACCCATTTTATATAACCAAAACAATTAACCACATATATGTAAAAAAGATAAATGATCTCCAATATATGCATTTCAGGGTGAGCCATTACACATCTGTTGGTCCAGATCACAATCTCTCATACATATATACAGTCAGTGCTCAGTTTATATTAAGATAGCTAATATTTAAACTTTAATAAACAAGCTTCAATCTTCTCCACTCTCCAAATTTTCAGCCATCAATTTCATTGAAAATCCAAAAAAATATAATGCTCAAAGCCCATGTTGATGTCAATATTATTGTCATACCCATGTTGAACCATAAGTCAATCTGATCCCTCACACATAGGATTTTAATATGTCCATTTAATTATACAGAAGAGGGATAAACAGAATACAGGCTGATTACGTAATACATATATATATATATTGTCTATACTGAACTTAATATAACTATAAGGGATTTGAACTCAGACTTTCAAGTTTCCTACATCCACCCAACTCATTTTATAAGTATGATACACATGACCACATACATGTGAAAAAGATAACTGATCTCCAATATATGTATTTTGTGCTGAACCAGCACTCATCAGTTAATCCAGATCACAATCTCCCATACATATATTCAATCAGTGCTCAGTTTATATTAAGATAGCAAATCATCAAACTTAAATGGAAAGCTTCAATCTTCTCTTACATTAAGTTTAGTATAGACAATATACATGTATTTAAATATTACATATTCAGCCTGTATTCTACCCATTGCTCTTCTGTATAATTAAATGGACATATTAAGCTCTTATGTGTGATGAATCAGACTGACTCAAGGTCAACATGGGTATGCCAATAATATTGGCATAACCAAAAATCTTTGAGCATTCCATCCTCAGATTTTCAATGAAATGGATGGCTGAAGAGTTGGAGAGTGGAGAAGATTGAAGTTTGTTTATTAAAGTTTGAAGATTTGCTATCTTAATATAAACTGAGCATTGATTGTATATATGGTGGGAGATTGTGATCTGGACCAACTGATAAATTCTGGTTCAGCACAAAATGTAGATCATTTAACCTTTTCACATGAGTGTGGTCATTTGTGTTGATTGTACAAGAAGAGTTGGATAAATATAGGGAGATTGAAAGTTTGAGTTCAAGTCCCTTATAATTATATATATATATATTAAGTTTCTGTTGATAAGAATTTGTTTTGATTAGTACTAAAGCTAAATGCATTTTATGAGTTTTAAGAATCTTAATAATATTGTGACATAATAGTTAATGAACCTTGTAAAATTTTTGAATCTTTTATTTCAGTTAATAATCCCATATCCAATTTAACTAACCAATATTTTTTGGTGAATAGGTATCATGTTATTGATAACTAGATAGTTAAAGACACAGTGCCCATTATTATACACAACAATTTATAAAAGACTGAAAATAAACTATCAAATTTTAAGAAAAAATCCAAGAATGATATGTTGCAAGTAGCTGCCTAGTATTTATTTGCTCAGGGCAAGGAATAAAGGTTGTAGTATATATCTTAATTTCTTTTGGCGCGGTCTTACCATTGTTTCCAATGGCACTTAACTAGAAGCAGCAAAAGTTTTATTATATAAACTTAAATACGTACAAACTTTTAAAAATATATGGAAATGTATAAAGATTTAAATTAAAAGTTAATAAAAAAAACTATAATTTTTTAAAATGTAATTTCTTTCATTAGAACGAGAATTTAAGTAGTTTATGATCAAAGACAAAATCTTCGAAAGGAAATGAGCAATAAAACATTTTATAATAATGAACAGCTATGTTTTAGATGTAAGGTTTTAAAAGATTAAAAAAAAAAATTTTTTTTTATTAAATCATGTTTAATATACGATTGATTTTAAATATGTATATACTACTATACTCTTAATCACATATTTAAAAATTAAAGATATTCATATCGGCCTTAATAAAAATATAATTATTTTCAATCTTTAATTCATTATGAAAGTGCCTGTTGACGTAGTAGTAGTGCATCCAGTGGTTATACCCATGATCTGAAATTCGAATCCAGATTAGGTGAACTTTGACTTTTTTTACGTCACAAACCTGTTTTTTTCTTTCAAGTCCAGCCCATACTTATTCTAACTAGTCAACGAATAATAGCCTGTAAAAGGGCAGACACCTTGCCCTATTTTTATTTAGAAGTTTCGATCCCAGCATCAATGTACTGAATGGAAAAAAAATTACATTCTGGAATTCAATTGAAATATAACGTGGACTTCATTGGTAGTAAGAATATGTGCAATTCAATATTAAAGTGCAAGAGCTATAATTTATTCATAAAAGCAGAAAAGAGAAAAAAAAAGCTTTGATGTTTTCCATGGTATTAATGGGAGATTATAAAATAAATTCTGAAATAGTAACTAACAGAAGCTATTTTTTTTTTAAAAAAAATTATGGTGATGCTAATTACAAAGTAACTAAAATATTAAGACTTTTTACAAAATAAAAGGGAATGAGTTGGTGGTATGAATTTAAGAATATTATGAAAGTTTTAAAAAAATGCTGAAAAAATTATTCTAAAGTCTTTTGGAAGAAGACCTTTTGATGAAAATAATAATAGTAATTAATTATTAATTTGTTTAACATAGTAAGAATAGCATAGTGACATTACTATTGAAAGTCTGGGTTTAAATCCCCTTTAATTACATCTATCCTAAAATATATATGCTATACATGTGTTTAAATATTAATTATAGCTAATGTAAGTATTTCAGAGAGACATTTCATTTGCTTGGGTTTCAGATTATTCATTGATTCATTAAGATTGTAGTGTAAAAGCACCCCCCCACCCCTCTTTCTTTCTTATCATTAGTTGTTCATTTCATCATATATTGTATTATCGAAATATAAACATTTTGACCTAGTTATTTTTATTTCAGTTATGAGTCTGGGTCTAATCTGATCAAATATCTATTTGTTCATTTTTTTTTTTGCTGATCATAATATTCTTAAAAATCTTCATCAGTAGGCCCTCATCATCCTCAGACAATTTATCACAGGAAAGAGTAAAGTTTAATTATTCCAAATTTGTCATTATACTGCTGCCGATTGTTTGTAATGAATCTTTTGAGGCGATCTTTTATTACTGATGAATGATCTAAGCTCTGAAGAATTATTTGCAAAAAAAAAAAACTATACCATTCACAAACTCTAGATGATTTAAATAATCTCTTTATTTTTCTTTCCTTGGTTTTCCATTTTAATCCACAAAATACTTATAAAACTACTGTAAAAAGTTGGAGATATGGAATCAACATATCGAAAACCTTTCTCAATGTTGATCTTCTTAATATCACTATGTAATCTAATCATAGCTATTGCATTTTGGTAAATATTCTTTATAATACGACTATATTCTAAGTCTATATCTTGATAATTCAATATTTTAATCACTGTAGAAAGGCTTATAGAATCATATGTTCTTCCATAATCTATAAGTACAAAGCATAACTGCAACTCATATTAGTTGATCCTTTCTATAACTTCTCTCAATATTTGGATGTGGCACCAATGCTAAACCTTTTTTAAAATCAAACTTGTTCTTTTAGTTGGTTAAAATACAAAGTTTTCTGTAGAAAGATTATAATTAACTTGATATAAAACATTATATAACAGGTAAAATACTATGTCTGTAATTTCCAATATATTTTTATCATCTTTCTTAAATATCAATTTCTTCCAATCATTTGGTACAATTTTATCATTTAGATATTTGGTATATAATGTTGCCAACATTTTACCCTTTCTTCATGTTTTTTTTTAAAATATTAGTTATAATTCCACCATTCCCTGGAGCTTTGCCCATCTTCATAAATTTAATTGTATATCTCAATTTTTCATTTAAAATGCTGTGCAGTTCATAAAATGTAATAATTGCATAGGAGACTATTTTTTTCATTGATTATATAATTCTATATAGAACTCTTTCTTGCATTCATGATCTCATTTCTCTTTTTAATAATACTTCTAGCTTTTCTTTTTATTGCTAAAACAAATTTTTTACAAATACCAAGATGGTGTTTTACACTTTTGAGACTTTTATTATCATTTACAACTTTTCTTGTTAATTCACAATTGTATTTTCTTATATCATTTTTAATACTTTTTGAACCATTTTAGAAAATTCTCCATTTTCAATTCTGTTTAATGAATGTTTTGTCTCTGTATAAAATTTACTGATCAATTGTTTCTTTTTATATTAGCTTTCTTAATGGCAATTCTTAATAGTATATCAGTTATCTTCCTTGTTTAAATTCATTGGAATGTTAACAATATCAACTGTAAATACTAATTTTCTTAATTTTTATCTCTCTAGTTTTGCATTAACAGATGTCATACATTTTACTAATCAGTGATATTTTTTATTAACTGCAATAGAATTCAATTCTAACCATATCTTCATTTGGATGCTTCCATGTCTATTTCTTTTAGCATTTTTTTCAAAGAAAGAATTTATAATATATAGTTGTTGTTTTTCTATGAACTTCTTAAATTTGTGTCCTCTCTTATATCTATCCTCATAAAGTATTGCCCTTTTGTTTTTCAATCATTTCTGGATTTTAGCATTAATGTTTCCTGTGATATATATTGTTTGATATGATCAAAAACATTTTTTTCATTCATGTAAAAATCATCTACTTTTTTTATCACAATGAGAACTTGTTGAAACATAAACCTGAATTATCTCCTGTTGGCATCTTGAATATATTGAATAGCAAACTCTTGCCACTATGTGTGATATATTATAAAACTCTACTAATTGTTCTTTTATTAGTTATTAATAATGAATCCCATTTCACTTGTCCTTCCAATATCTGTGTTTTTATAGTAAAATACATGTTCACTTTTTTTAATTAATTGTCTCTTCACCTTTTGTCCTAACTTTAAAAAGACCAACAATGTGCCATTTAATATTAAGCCAATTATTCTATTTCATGTGATCTTCCATCACATGAAGATGATCTACAGTTATAAGTACCTAAATAAAAGCTCATAATTAAATGAAAGTCCGAATCTATAATCAGAGGCTTTTTAACACCCACTATTTTTGGCCAACAACCACCTTGGCTAGTGACTTTACAACCTACTGTAATTCATCTTTACACATATATTCATTCTAGAAAATGCAACTGATCTTGACTATCCAGCAACTAAAAAGAATGACCATGGCATTTTAAATTTTAAACTCAGAGATAAAGAGCTAATAAATTTATCCTACTGAATGATGTATGATACTTGTTCATGCATGTCTATATACTATATAATTAATTATACAGTAAGCAATGACAAGAACATATGAAGTGGACATGAGGAATTTATTCTATTAATTCAAGAGTTTCTAAAGAAAACATACTTAAGAGATTTTGTAGACAATATATTAACTGCAGTGCTTAATCTTTATATGCAACACCATTAAATGCCAAAAACAGGACTCATCTATCAATCCTGATCAGTTTTTCAAGCTTTTATGTCTCTTGATATGAAAACGTTCATAGCTATTTTATTGTCTAATGTCTCGAATCAATTTTTCCTTCCTAAATCATCCTTTATAATTCATCTATTTCATAAATTGTCTAATGTTTGACAACAGATTAGTCACCAATATTTATTTATTTTAAAATAATAATAATAATCACAAAGTTTTACAGTTTTTTTTTTCCCATATGTCATAGCATCAGCCAGGAAGCGAACCCACTAACCCGGGACAACTTCTTGTAAAGCAGCTGTTGCTGGCCTCTCAACCATCAATGCTTGACTACAAAGTTTTACAGTTGAATATGACAATGTCAGGGGAATAAATTTTAGTCTAGACTGTTTCCTAAAATGTTTTGATAATTATTATCAAAATAAATTGAGTTTTCATGAATACAAATATTAGTTAATTAAAAATTAACTCACTAAATAAATATTTGAAGCAAAGACAGGTTGACTTTCAATCTTAAAATTTTTAACTATTGAATTTATCCCAGCCACTTGAAGAAGTAAGATTTATCAATAATAAAAATATGTCATAAGATTGATATTATGGAGTGAAAATAATATAGGATTTAATGTGGTTTTTTTTTTTTGTACATGTTTTGTAAATAGTGAATGTTTTATTAAAATGTTACAATGACAATTTCAGAGATTATCAGGCTGAACAATAAGTTCTTATACCCTGCTTAGTTTGGTGCAGTAATTGAATGACAGGTTTTGGAATTTAAGCTCAATGGATTGAGGTTCAGATATCGTCAATTGATAAACTATTTAATTATTTTTTTCATTTCCTGAAGTTAACAACTTAAGCATCAAATACTTCCACACATTCAACCCTTAGATTAAGAAACCTCCATTCTGTCTTGTCTATAAAATCTAAATTAATGTGGCTCATATTTTTGTGAGTTTTATACTACCATTTGTTACAAAATTGATAGTATTTCTGCGTTTTCAATATATACATAAGAAAGTTTTTCTCAAATCATCAAATCTTAGATTTCTCACCACTGATTTTTCTATGCATAGAACTTAATATAATATTTTTTAATGTCCATCATCTTTAAATTTGTTTGAAAGCAAGATTTATTACATATCATGTACTTAAGTATTATCTTCTTACATCTTTTGTTTTAAAACAGCACAAAGATGTTGAATGTTGTATTTAATATTTTAGTAATAATAATTGCTAAATATCTATAATGCAAAGCAGAAATATCTATCTTCTACTGAGTTCTGTAGCATCAAGATTTATTTAGCATCAAAAAAACAATGAAAGATAGAATGATACCATTCTATCTTTGGACTCCATTGTTATATAAATTCAGTTTTTGACTTGGTTTTTAAATTACACAGTGATGAATCTTGTCTTTGATTTAAGTTATATACAGACTAAATGTTCTTTAATCACCATTAATATATTCAAAGACTGAAGAATGAGTCTTACTTTTAACAATTTTTAAACATTAAGGATTTCATTTAATGTTCAAAAGTTGTTAAAAGTAAGACTCATTCTTCATTATTTGAATATATTAATGGTGTTTGCAGAACATTTAGCCTATACATAAATTAAAACAATAGACAAAATTCACCACATATAATTTAAAAACCAAGTCAAAAACTAAGCTTATATAAGAGTTACACAGCCCAAAGATAGAATGGTATCATTTTATCGTTTTATTGTTTTTTGATGTTCCATAACTCAGTGGGAGATAAATATTTCCGCTTTGCAATTGATAATATTTTAGTGTAAACTATTTACTACTTGTCAAGCATTGGTGGCTGAGAGGTCAGCGACAGTTGCTTTAGAAGCAGTTGTCCCGGGTTAACGGGTTCGCTTCGCGGCTAATGCTATGACACATGGGGAAAAAAAAAACTATTTACTACTTTGTATTAACTAAATGGCACACATATTTAGAATTTATGATAAATAAATAAAAAAGTCTCTTGTAGCAGTCTACAAAATAATTGAACTATTACATACTGAAAAAATATTGAAAAAAATAAGATGCACCTTAATACAAATAGATTATTAGAATGTAAATAATCATCAACTTTTATTTGAAACAAGTTTGCTTGCAATTTTTTTAATTCATATTTACAAATAATTTCTTTTACTTTCAATTCAATATAGGGAAGAAAAGTTTCAAAGCGGATTATTTAAAGAACGAAACACTATTTTAAAATAATAATGATAATAATAACGATAACAACAATAGTAATAATAATAATTCAATTTATTTAAATCAATGTATTTTTCAGGTATATATAAAAAGCCTAATTACAGAACACAATATTAATAATAAACAAAAACAAAAAAATAAAAACAAAAACAATATTATATATATAAATACAGAAGTATATTACAATTGTTTATATTTAATGATTTTATTTCATTTATAGTTAAATGGTGAATTCAATATGACTATAATAGACATTAAACAATCTTGGAAGTCTAAATGATGTAAAATCGCTTAAACAATTAGTCCTAAATTTTGAAATGTTAAAAATCTTACCACATTCCAAATGCATGTCAGGAACATTGTAAGAAATTTCACTAATGCAATTTACTATATTGATTTGTCCCTTGATTACCTTTGTCAAAAATAAAATATCATTAAGATTTCTTTATAGCTTTAATGAAACATGAGAAGAGTTACATACTGCTCCAAACTTTGTAAATTTTCTTTGTATTGCATCTAAAGTTCTATTATGAGAGTGATTGTCAGAATTCAAACAACACTGCAGAATTGGTAATACCAAAGATGTAAAAAGATGTTCGTAAGTTTCTCTATTAAGGAATTTTACTCAGATGCAATCCTCAACTTTAAAAGCTTTAGAGCATTAATAATATACATGACTTGACAAAAGTAATTTAAAATCTAAAATTATAACTAAATCTTTACATTCATTTATTCTCAAATATTATTTTATTTTAATATATAATTAAATAGTATGGGATTAATTTTTCTTCAAAAAGTAATCACTTTGATTTTATGCTTATATATGTTCATGTAATTTTTAATGCACCATAATTCAAATCTTTTGATACAATTTTGTAGATAATTTCTATCATTAAGTGATATTTATAAATCTTATGTCATCATAAAAGCATGAAAAATAGCAATCAGGTATTATGTAATTTAAGTCAAAAGTATAAATATTGAACAGAAATGGTCCCAAAACAGATGTCCGAGGAACACCAAAATCGTTAAAATAATAATCTGATTTACAATCCAAATATTTCATAAAATGTGTTTTTTAATGCAAAAATGATGCAAACCATTCTAACCATGGCTTAGTTAATCTCATATAATCTAAATAATAATAATAATAATAATAATAATAATAATAATAATAATAATAATAACCTGCTATTCGTGCAGCAACATACAGCCTTTATGCCTACTGGTGTACCAGATGCACTTTTGCACTTTCCAATAACCCTCGACGCCACCCAGCAACATATTCAATAAAACTAGAACTTCAGAAAAAGAGACAGCATCTTAGCTCAACTAGATGTGTTTGCAGCCACATGGTCACACTTGAAACAAAGATCCAGTCTATGAAATATAAAGGCCAATAAGATAGATGATGACATTTTCAACATCCGCATTTTTTCCAACTTCAAAAAGATGCAAGCACAAACTGAACTAAATAGAAGACCAAATTTAAAAACAAGTAGGAAAAAAAAGTATGCAGAAAAGATAAAGACTTATATACTGAAAGTTGTAATTTGTTTTTCATTTGTGACAAATCAATATATTACTAGATGTGACTTGAAACTTTTTAGACTCAATAAAGTTTTGCTTTGAAACATAATAATAAGAATAATAAAAAATAATAATAATAATAATGATGATGATGATGATGATGATGATAATAATAATAATAATAATAATAATAATAATAATAATAATAATAATAATAATAATAATAATAATAATAATAATAATAATAATAATAATAATAATAATAATAATAATAATAATAATAATAATAATAATAATAATAATAATAATAATAATAATAATAATAATAATAATAATAATATAATCCTGCAGCAAATCTCTGCTGAGGTAAAAAGCAATCTTTAAGCTCTCCGATGTATTTATATTTTTCTTTTGTTTCAACTTGTTATTCGCAAAACAAATGTAGTACAGAACAAATCAAATCATATAATAGATTAATAGAGTATTTTTAAAGAAAATATCGGTGTGTATTTATATCTTTTTTTAAAAAAAAACTGACTTGAGTCAGAATAATAAATCATTGCTATTGCCCAGTCAAGCGTGAGTGAGTTAAGCACCAATACGAAATTAACAACATTGTTAGTTTCAACATCACCTATTTCGTATGCAAAAATACTTAAAAGCAACAGCAATATTACAGCACCAACCCAAATACCGTGTTTCCGAAGAATAAATACAAATGATATAAAAAAATCTAGATCTACATACTCAAGAGGAACGTCAACTCCCAGCCGCAATCTGGACAAAAGAAACGATTGAAAATGTGATGGACCATTTCAATGATACGGTGCCTCGTATGTTATTTGAAACTTTTCTCAGGTTTTTTTCACCAACATCGCTAGTACTCGCAGTAACAGATAATCAATGCTCATTATATCATTTCCCAAAAGCTTTATTATATGAAGCAATTACGCAAAATGAACTATGGGAAACAATCTCTTGTATCGCAGACCATCCGAATTCATGGTATATAACCATTGATTTTTATACTCTGCAGCAAAGAGAACGTTTTCAATCCACTATTTTAGCACTCGATAATTATGCACTCATAATTATAGATGAAAACCGGAAAAATATTATTACTGGAGTGCTAAAAAATACTTATCTTAAATACAACTTACAAGATTTTCAAAAAATGATAAACCCATTTGGAAAAGTAATTGCCCTACAGCCAATTTATTTAAAAGACACACCTATACCAATATGTAGTAATTGTTTTGAATTTAAAATAAAACTCCATAAAAATGTAGATGCTGCCATGATCCCAACACAAATTACAGATCAAGAAGCAACCCTCTCTCTTCACATAAGAGGTTTAAAACCACATTGTTTTGCCTGTGGACAGAGAGGCCACCTAGCAACTCAGTGTGATAACACAAAAGGCAATCACTGTGAACAAAACAAAATCCTCTCCCCAGAACAACCCACTGATGATGAAAAAAAAATTTCTAATGACACTACATCAATTGACAACCCAATAATAGAAACCGGAAAAAAACAGGTTCAAACACCCACAAACAAAAATGATAATGGAGCAGAATTGCCAATCCCAAAAACTAACCAAAAAAATAATAACACAAAAACTAACATAGACACCCAAGATTCAAATGAAAATAACTCTCAAGAAACCACAACACAAAATGCAGTAATTACATCACAGGATCAGCAACTCAATAAAACAAAAGGTGTACCAAGTAAAAATCAACAAACAGAAAATAAACACACAGCTATATAATGAAAATATAAATCAAGATAATATAAGTACACCAATAATAAAACAAACCACAATAATAAACAAAACTACATCAAACATAATGGGTGCAATAGAACCCCTTCTTCCACCCATTCAAGAGAATACACCAGAGGAAAAAAGAAAGCCAGGTAGACCACCTAAAAACCATGAATCCAAAAAGACAAAAAAACAGACCAAAAGCACAACTCATCAGACATATACAACTTAGAAAATGATGAAATAGAAATGGATTTAAGCCAACAACAAATGGACAACTGTTCAGTTTCATCACAAATTGCCTGTATAGAGTCTGAACCAATATTAAATGAAAGAAAAACTGATAATAAACCCTACCAAATCTTAAATATGTATCAGCATCCATCTACTGCAATATAAACAAAAATTTAGAATTGAAAAATCAATAAAAATCATTACCCTGTTATAAAATTATCCTGTAACATGAAGATAAAAATTGGATCTCTAAACATTAGAGGCTTAAATGCCATCAAAAAACTTTTTGAACTCAAAAAATGGTTACATACAACACAACCACACATCCTGGGACTATTGGAAACAAAAATATACAGTGGCTCTCAAATTGATCCTTCAAAATATTTAGTCAGCCAAGGGTTTTGTGCCTGCTCAAGGCAATCATCATCACCATCAGGTGGCACAGGTATAATTATATCCCACAACTGCCCTTTTGATTCTTTTAAAATTATATATATTGACTCTAATCTTATCATAATAACACTCCATCATAAAAATATCACAATTAACCTAGTATTTGTCTATATACCACCAGGCTCTGTCATCATCTCCAGAATAGTAGCAAAAATAAACTCAATGCTTACAGCAAACACCAAATCCCATAATACTCCTGGAAGATTTCAACATGACCTACCAAACTTTTGTCACCAAATAGATCCATCAAATAACAATCCCACTTATGAGTGCTGAAGGTTTTCTCCCATTAAACTCAATATCTTTTAATAACAATAGATATAAGTCACTTATTAATTTGTGTTTCTACTCACCAATGTTACATCATTATTTTAATCTTGAACTCTGTCCCTCTATAATCTTAGATCACGCTGCCCAGTTCATCACCCTTGACCTAACAAAAATACAGAATACAACAATAGCCCTTCAAAAGACTATGCGAATACTTCTTCCAGCACAAACAACTGAATTCCTATATTCAGAAACATATATAATGCTCCAAAAACTTCAAAACATGTCACTCGATCCAGTACAAAAGTATATAGCATTCACCAATATACTTTCTTTCAACATCAATCATATTACCTGCAATTCAACACCCCCCACCAGATTATTAGCTTTGGCAGATGAACTACATAAAAGGATAACCATTTCCAGACCAACTACAGATAATCAAACACAAAAAAAAAACTTACAGAAATGTACAACAATACATGCAACACACTAAAGCAATATATAGCAATAAAAAAGAAAAATATATACCTTACCCAACAACACACTTGGACCAGAGCATACATACGGTGGGCACTGGGATACCCATCCACAGTCAGAGTGCCTATGGCACTGAAATAGATGGCTCTATAACAGCTGGACATAACATGATAAACCCAATATATCACCACTTTAAAAAAAAAACTGAAAAAACAAAGAGTGTACATACCAAATGAAGACATATTTGGAGACCCTGAAACAGACACACCAATAAAAACAACTGACACTGTATTTCAACTTGCAACAATAACAAACACATGTCACCCAGGACCACAAGAAATTCCAAAATTTGTGTTCAAACATCTTAGTCACTTCACAGCCAAATACCTGTGCGATTTAGCCAATTACATATCCCAAAAAATTTACAACATACAAAGTCTACACCCAATTGCAATGGTTCCATTTAACAAAAAACCAACAGCAATATCATCTTTATCTAATCTACGACCAATTTCAATGGGACCTTTAGGAATAAAAATTCTTGAAAGAGTAATAAAGGAGAAAATTGAACAACATATACTCCCTGTGCTATCATCAGCACAATATGCCAAAAAAGGATCATCCATTGGCCAGGGTGCCTTAATGTACAAAACAATAATCAAAGTAGTAAAAAAAAAGAAATATGCACCAATTATAGTTCAACTAGACATTGAGGCAGCATTTGACTCAGTGCCTATAGCCAAATTATTAGATGTGCTGAAAAAAAACAACAATACCTCCATCCCTACTATATATAATAGCCAATCTGCTACTCAGCCATGAAATTCACATCACATTGAATGGGAAAAATTCACCAGCCTTCAGACCCAGTCAATCCATCCCACAAGGATCCCCTCAGTGCCTTGCTCTTTACAATATATATAAATCCTCTATTAATAGAGATACAGCAAAAAATAAAAGGCATTCAAATCCCAAACACTGCTTTAAATATATCATGCATAGCCTATATGGATGATGTAACCATTTTCCTCCCCTCTAAAAAGAACCTCCCCATATTACAAGAGATAATCAAGAATTATACCTCAAATTTTAATTTAAAAATTAACACAAATAAAACTGCTGCATGGTCAATATACACAGGCAAGCACTGTACAGAGATGTTTAATGGTAAACCATCTGTTTTCCTTGGTTTCCCATTCTACCTTGGAACCAATGGAATGAGGCAAAAAATTCAAAATAAATTAAAAAAAGATGCTGAAAAAATCACAGCCTCACTTGAAAAGTCATACCTGCCAATATACACAAAGGACTATTTAATCAACTTATAATTACAAAAATTACCTACTACACACCTATAATCAAATTTGCAAAAACATTCATATCCAAAATCTCATCAATCTGTAACAAACTAATATGGAAGAGAAAGACAGTGGCAATCTCTTTAAAAAATCTGAGCAGACCACCACATAGCAATGGACTTGGACTCCATACAATCAATGTTTTTTACACACAGAAATCAGTAAATCTAATAACAGCAATTATAAAAAGATTTCCAGACCTGGAGTGTGTAATTAGTATAATACCCACAGACAGACCACCCCCTTCATATGGATATCTATCCACACTGATTGAAGAACTCAAGCCAATATACAACAAAATATCACTCAATAATGACAACAAGTATACATACTGGGACATTTATAATATACTAAACCCAAACCAGACACCTAATCTACATCCATCAGTTCCGGGGATAGACAACAGGCAACTACTGCAACAATTCAGAAAATGGTCATTAGAACCAAAATTATTTGATTTTCTACTTAAGCTTAATCTTAATGCTCTACCCACAACACATTTTCTCAGATTTCGTAGATTCTACTCAAATATAGACCCCATGTGTGGGCTATGTCATAGAGAAGAAGAGACACAAGATCATTTTCTTCATTCCTGCAGTGCACTAGAAACAATATGTCACACAATGTTTACCACATACAAAAAGGCTATCATTTCAATTGATGAAATAATAAATACATTTAAAAAAGGCAACATCCCTGCTATTCGTGCAGCAACATATAGCCTTTATGCCTACTGGTGTACCAGATGCACTTTTGCACTTGCTAATAACCCTCAATGCCACCCAGCAACATATTCAATAAAACTAGAACTGTTCATAAAAAGAGACAGCATCCTAGCTCAACCAGATGTGTTTGCAGCCACATGGTCACACTTGAAACAAAGATCTGGTCTATAAAATATAAAGTCTAATATCAGCTTTTTTCCCAACTTCAAAGAGATGCAAGTATAAACTGAACTAAATAGAAGACCGAATTTAAAAACAAGAAAGAAAGTATGCAGAATTGATAAAGACTTATATACTGAAAGTTGTTGTAATTTGTTTTGCATTTGTAATAAATCAATATAGTACTATATGTGACTCTGTAACTTTTTAGACTCAATAAAGTTTTGCTTTGAAACATAATAATAATAATAATAATAATAATAATAATAATAATAATAATAATAATAATAATAATAATAATAATAATAATAATAATAATAATAATAATAATAATAATAATAATAATAATAATAATAATAATAATAATAATAATAATAATAATAATAATAATAATAATAATAATAATAATAATAATAATAATAATAATAATAATAATAATAATAATAATAATAATAATAATAATAATAATAATAATAATAATAATAATAATAATAATAATAATAATAATAATAATAATAATAATAATAATAATAATAATAATAATAATAATAATAATAATAATAATAATACATAGTTGTTCAATTATAGGGCAAACATGTTTACAAAACTTTGATGTAAACAATATGAGCAAGTGGAAAAATATTTGTCTTATGCAAAAAAAAATCTTCTTATAAGTAAAATAAGTCATGACAAAACTAAATTTAACTATTTTTCTTTGATTTGTTATTAAGATTGCTAATAGGCTTTGCGAACCAAATATCCCTGAAAATCTAATATATGCAGATGTTAGAAAATTAAAATGAATATTTCAATTCAAGCTCTTTATTATATATTATCCACATATATTTGAGAAATGGATGTGATAAAAAAGAAGAAAATATAAATGGTGTAGTTCTCAATGATCTGATAAATCATGCTTTTTTTATGCACTATGGCTTCTCTATTGAAGTCAGGAATCTCTCAACCACTATATCCAAAAAAAACCTGTTAACCACCTTCCCTTTTCATTTCCCATCCTAAGCCTTATTCTTCTCTATACTGTTCCATCCCATTTCCCCAACATCATTTTTGTCCATTATATGTCTTTTATATATAGATCCCTATTTTTTTTTACACCCAGCATAAAAATCACAAACCCACTTTCTGAATAATCACTTTGTTTATATTTATTCGCTCACAACTTCATTATTTGTATTCTTTCTGGTTATAAGCAGTTACATTCAACTAGCAGATGCCTAATATTTTCCATGCTTTCCTTACAAAACTTGCAGACTAAATTATCCACATTTCTTCATTTATGTATGTATTTCCTCAATACTAATGATCCTGTTCAAGCCTTAAACAGTAAACTACTTTTTTTGCTATTATTGTAAACTAATTCACACCCAATATTCTGTTTACTTCTGTATATATTTAAACTCTTTTTACTATCAATACTACTTCTCCATCTCTCCAATTCTCTATTTTTTTATTAATGCATCTATTCTTCTATCCCATTCTTTGCCATTATAACACTCAACAATTCTCCTAACACAATCATCCCACTTTTGTACAACTATATTGACATAAAGTGTTTATACAAATCATCTGCATACCATACTACCTTTCTCACCCAACTTGTTGCCTGTCCTTTACTTACAACTCAATTAAATACTATTTTGGTTAGTTTTCTTACTATCCATAAACTGCAATCTACTCGACATTTTAATTTTGCTTTTTTGTATCGCTCATATAAAAACTTGATTACCCAATTTTTCCTTGAATTGCCTCCTTTACCATTCACACATATGCAGCTAATGCATGTCTTTCTAGTTCTCTTTGTACTTTTTCTAAATAATCTAACATCTTTTTACTAACACACAATGCATCTTTACCATAAGTTAACCACACTACTGCCACTCTTATACAATTATTGCTATGTCATATTTATTATAAGAAAACACTGATAATTTATTTATCAGTCTCTTTCTTTTCTTTGTTTCATTTATCAATTTTTTCTTCCATTCATCCAAGCAATTTCTCTGACTACTTAAGACAATTCCCAAATAGTTATACCTATTCACCACATTTAACTTTATAACCTCCAATAAAAATTATCTTTTCTTTCTCCAACATTTATCATTATCATCATTATATTTGATTTTTCTTCATACTATTACTATTAATTTACTATTACTGGTATGTCTACCACTCTTCCTAGTTTTTATTGCTCTCTCCATTTCTTTCAAATATGACAAAAACAAAATACATGACATAGTCCCATCTCACTTTTAACTCTTACTGATTCTATATTTCCTAATTGATATGTATAATAACTATGTTCATAAAATCTTTTAATAAGATCCACTAAAGCTCTATTCACTCCCAAAATTACTCAACTTACCCATAATCTATTTCTTTATTTTATCATATGCCTTGTCTATATCAATAAAGAATATATATAACTGTCTACCCATATTCCTACTGATATCTGTTAGTTGTGTGACTACAAATAAACTATCTTCTATATGCTATCTGTTCTAAAATCTCCTTGCATTTCTTCCACTATATTATTTTCTTCCATCCATTTTTCCACTCTTCCAGTCTCCATATATATATAAAAACTTTATATAACACTGATGTTAATATTATTGGTCTATAATTGTTAATCTTATCCTTACTTTTTCTTTAAATTTAGCCTTACTCTTGTATTAATCCAGCTATCTGGAAATTCTTTCTTCTGTGCCTCTTATGATAATAGATTTAATTTTGTCCTATTTCCTAAATTCATCCCCATTTCTGCTGCTCATTCATTTAAACCTCTTGTGTTTCCACTTTTCAACATTTTCCCTGCCTCATTTCATTTTCTGTAAAACTAATATTTCCATTACTATTGCTTTTATGATTGTTATCACTTTGTCCTTCACATCTAACATCTTTTTTATATCCATTACATAATTATTTAAGATTTACTCTAATTCTTCTCTGGAGCTACACTCTTTTTTCTCATCATTTAGTAATACTATTTTTTCTCCTCTCCATTCCTTGTTTTAATATATTTCAAAATTTTTTACTCCCTTCTCTTCCACTTTTATTAATATTCTCCAATAATTTATTATTTAATTTTATTCTCTCTATATAATTATTTATTTTATCCAACTCTTTTTTAAAAAAAAATTTTTCTTGTTTAATATTAACATCTTTTTTACTGTCTTTATTTTAATATCACATTTATATTCTCTGCATACTTTCTTGTTCTCTTTTACACTTTTATTAATTCTCACTTTTCTATTACTTTTATTCTTCTGAATATTCTCACCTAAAACCCTGTTTGCCACTTTTTCTATTTCACCACACCAGTTCTTATATTCATTCCCAACAAACTCTTCCATTCTTATCATTCATTCTCCATTCACACCTTTCACTATCCTTTCTACTTTTTATTATTATTTTCCATCATTTTATTAATTATTTCTATTATAAAGAAATTATGGTCACTAGAAATTATGGTTACATAGAAATTATGATCACTATTACACACTCTCTCTTCATTATCAAACACTTTAATTTTCTGTACTTTATTAATTCCCTCTTTCTTCACTAATAGATAATCTATTGTGTGAAATATAATATTCCAAGACGATGTGTATTGCCCCTCATAAATATTTGATAAATGCCCAATGCTCAAATTCATCATCTTACAAAAATTGTTCAAAAGCTGTCCATTTTGATCAATATACCCATTCATATCCTCTATAACCATTATTTTCTTTCTCTTTTAAAAAAAACTCTGTATATCCTTAACTAGGCATTCATATATTTTACTGTTCCACTCCATTATAGTTAGACTGTGTCCAGTGGCCATATACATTATAGGCACCATCCATTATTCTCTTCCTAACCTTATCTCAAACCACAAATGTTTTTGACATTTTACAGTATTTAAATATTTTTTGACATAACTCCTATACCACCAGCTCTTTTTTCTATTTATATCCTGTCATATGAAATCTTCCAGTGTAAGTTCTTCTTCTCTTGAATGGGTTTCCACTATTGCTAATACCTCAACTCCTTCTCTTTTAAATACTTTGTTTAGTCTCAACTATTCTGATCTCCTACCACCTTGCATATTCAAATATCCAATTTTAATTTATTTTCTATTACATTTGTAATTTGCTTGTTTATCATTAGTTTTACAGACCCATTCCTTTTTCACATCTACATTTACATCTGAATTGGCTATCCAATGTGATGTGATGCATTATAATTTTTCATTAGCTACTCTGCCCAGGAAGATCTGTCAGCCACCTTGCCTTTCCTTTCCATTCTCCACCCTTAGTCTTTATCATACTCTTTTCTATCCTGGTTCTTCCCATTTCCACAACACTATTTTTGTCCACTCTATAGCCTTTATATCTAAATATTCCTTATCTTTTTCCAAACCCAGCATACAAACCAAGAATCTACTTTCTGTATAATCACTTTGTGCATATTTATTCTCCCACAACTTTATTATTTGAACCCTTTCTGCTAGTAAGCATTTATGCCTTCCTTACATAACTTGCAGAATAAATCATTCATATTTTACCATTTATGTGTATATTACTTTGTTGCTACCAATCCTGTTTGAGCCTTAAACAGTAAACTACTTTTCTTGCTATTATCATAAATTAACTCACACTCAATATTCTGTTTACTTACTCAATATTCTGTTTACTTTTATTTATATATATATATATATATATATATATATATATATATATATATATATATATATATATATATATATATATATATATATATATATATATATATAACTCTCTTCAATTCCATTTCTTGCCACTGTAGCACTCAGCAATTTTCCTAACACAATAATCCCTACTTTTGTATAAGTGTATTGACATAAAGTCTTTATCCAAATTTTCTGCATACCTTATTATCTTTCTCACCCACTCTGTTGCCTGACCTTTACTCATAACCCAATTAAATATTATTTTGGCTATTCTCTTATCCATAAGTTACAATCTACCAAACATTTTCATTTTATTTTTTGCATCTCTCATATAAAAACTTGACTATTCAATTTATCCTTGAATTTTCTCCTTTGCCGATCACACCTATATCTAATGCATGCCTTCCTATTTCTCTTTGTTCTTTTTCTAAGTAATCTAACACCTTTTTACTAACATACAATTCATCATTATCAGAAATTAACCCTGCTACTGCCACCTCTTTCCATATAATTCTAGCTACACCACATTTATTATATGAAAACACTGTTAATTTCTTTATCAGTCCCTTTCTTTTCTTTGCTTAATTTATCAATTTTTTTCTCTCATTCATCCAAGCATTTTCTTTGATTACTTACGAAGATTCCCAGATATTTATACATATTCACCATATTTAACTTTATATCCCCTAATAATTTTTTTTTCTCTTTTCTTTCCCCAGCATTTATCATCATTATTTTTGATTTTACTTCATTAAATTTAATTCCCATCTATTTATCCACTTTTGCACTCATCTTCAGCATAAAGAACTTATTACCAACAAATAAAAGACCTGGTAATATATTTACACTCCCTTGCCATCTATTAATGGTATTTTGCCCTTTTCCTAGTCTTTCTATTGCTCTCTCCCTTTCTTTCAAATATAACAAAATAGGTGACATAGGGCATCCTTGCCTTAATCCTGCCCCACTTTTAACTCTTACTGATTCTATATTTTCTAATTGATATGTATAGTAATTATTTTTTATAGATAGACAACTTCCATATTTCTCCATACTTTTTTATTTCATAAATAATTTCATATAAATAAAGATACAATAAAAGAAATAATTATTTTTATACAATCTCTTAATAAAATTCACTAAAGCTCCATTCATTCCCAAATTTACTTTACTTACCCATAATCTATTTCTATTTACTCCATCATATGCCTTCTCTATATCTATAAAGACCATTTATAACTGTCTATTTGTATTCCTACTCATATTCTATAAGTTGTGTAATTACAAATAAACTGTCTCATATACACCTAGCCTATTGAAAACCTCCTTCCGTCTATTTTGCCACCCTTCCAACTACCATATATACAAAAACTTTATATAACACTGATGTTATCACTATCGGTCTATCATTATTTAAATTTCTATTATCCTTACCCTTTCCTTTAAATAATAGCCTTACTCTTGTATTATTTCAGCTATCTGAAATTTTTCGTTTTAGTACTGTCTTATAAAGCATAATAATATATTTAATTTTGTCCTATTTGATACATTCATCACTATCTCTACTGTCCATCTATTTAAACCTCTTGCCTTTCCATTTTTCAATTTTTTCCCTGCTCATTCAATTCATTTTCTGTAACCTTATGTTTGTTATCACTTTGACTTTCACATGTTTGTTATCACTTTGACTTTCACATGTAATATCTTTTTTATATCCATTACATACTTAAGATTCTCCAATTCTTTTCTAGAGCTACACTCTTTTTCCACATTACCTAGTAATACCATTACTCTCTCCCCTACATTCTTTTTTTTAATATATTTCCAAAATTTTTTACTCCCATCTTTTCCACTTTAATCAATATTTTCCCAATAATTACTATTTAATTTCATTCTCTTTATACAATTATATAGAAAATATCTGAAGCACCCCCTCTTGAATAATTCTTGATAATATGCGATATAACAAACTTTTCTACTCATTAAATAGGAACAAAATAAATGCAGTTTTTTTATATTAATAAATTTAAAGAAAGAATCAAATTCATAAAAAATAAGTATAAAATTATTCTATTGGAATCCAATGCTTTTGTTATATTGAATCTTTACCCAAAAAATTATAAATGGATACAAGGAATTTGCAGAAAGTTACAAAAAAGGGACATTTAGCAAAAGTTTTGCAATAAAATACTTATAAAAAATTTAGCAATAGTAAAACTGATAAAATCATTGACTGTAAAAAAAAAAAAAAACCCTACCAGTAGAATAGTGAATAATTAAGTTACTGTATATATGTAATTGTATTTTGGAAATAGAAATGAAAATCAGAAAACACTAAGGAAAAACCTGTAAAAGTGAAAAACCTTTGATATGAAAACCATAGAAGATATCATTTGCATAAAAAGTATAAAAAAAAAACTCCATTGAAAATAATTGAAAAAGATATCAAAACTGAGAAATCTGTTTGGATGATTCTTATAATGATTATCAATAAATTCAATGGGAAATCAAGATTTCATAATGATTTTAATAAATAAACAATTATGTAAGAATGCATATTTAGTGCTAAAAATTAAAATAATTCTATTAAGTTTATAAAAATGTCATTAGGATAGATATTAATTATCCAAATAGATATTTTCAGATGTAACTAATTTCTTTTCAGAAACACACCTTGTAATTTTTTTTAAACAAAAGTAACTGAAACACAGACTTATTATATACCTGTGTCTATATATGTAATATAGGGTATATGAGCACAGACTTTCAGATGACCCATCACTCTCCACTCTATCTAATAACACTGATACACTCAAGCACATATATGCTGAAAAGATAAATAATCACCAATATACATATTTCATGCTAAACCAGCAATCATCAGTTGATCCAGATTATCATCTCCCACACATATATACTATAAGTGCTCAGATATATATTAAGATAGACAATCTTCATACTTTAATGGACAGGTTCTAATCTACTACACACTCCAACTCTTCAACCGTCCATCCAATTAAAAATCTGATTCTCTATTATAAGGTGTGAAACAAGATACTTTTTATTGCAAAGATATTATAACAAATGACCAGTTTAATGGTAGAGTTAAAAAAATGTTTATATTTAAATCTAGAATAGTTCCTTTGAAAAATTGGAAAATTAACTTTCTAAAATATATTATGGATCAAAGAAAATTTCTAACTTTAAAGTTTTAAAGCAATTATATATGTCTTAAGTTTTACAAATATGACATCGTTACTGAGTGTTTTGAATTTATTTATCTCTTTGAGAGTTTCTTTAAGAAAAAAATTCATGTTGCAAAATTATTATATGAACTGTTCAAGTTGGGGAAAATATACAATTGGAATATAGAGCATAGAGCAAGAGAAGTCTTAGAAATGAGCCTAGCATAATTGAGTTTCAAAAGATCTTTATAATAACCCTGTCCTAAAAATTACATTGACTACAGATGCTTTAGAATGTGTAATATATGGGAAAAATCTGTTTATAATATTTAAAATTAAAAAATTTAATCACTGGATTTATGAAAATAAATTTAAGGTTTTAATAAGCCATCATTTTTTATCAGGTATAGTTTGAAATATCAAGATATTCCTGATCATATTACTTCTGAAAATTAACTTATATAAATAACAATTTATTAATCAAAGTTTACCATATCTTGCATACTATCTAGTGTCATTAAAATAAAAAAAAATAATTTAATCTGATAAGAATGGAATTTCATTAACATCTCAGCTGATTTTGAAGATTCGTTTTTTTAGTTATCATTGTCAAGTTTATGATTTATTTAAAACTCATTATATATATATAAACTAGATGATATACCAGATATTTTAAATGTTGGTTGATGAGAATTGCTTCATATTTTATAAAGAAATAATTATGAAGAGAAATAGGAAAAGATAACAAATATATCACATCCAAATTATTTTTCATGTATGACAGTTAGTTTAGAACTATGTGAGAGACAGGTAAATTATATTGATTCACAGAAATCACCAATAATTAGCAATAAAATATAAGTAAGATAAAATAAGTCAGATTCAGTACATCAGTAGTTACTGAACTGGATCAGGAGTAGGTAGCTCAAATGTCCAAAGAACTTAAACATGTTTCTACAGTTAAAATATGTATAATATATGTGATGGAGTGGTAGTATTAGAAAAGGTAAGAAATATAATTTTATATTATATTCTTCATGGTTATATTCTGCTTTATGGTTATATATGATGGCCAGACTTTAAATTATGATAAAAAGTACATTAAAATGTGTGATAAGTGACAAAGCAAAGTAAATTTACCTAAAAATACTAGTATCAATAATTAAAAATATTAAAGTCATGGCAAAAAATGCATTTAATCCATGTCATCCCTATAAAAGAAATTTTTTATCGTAGTGATAGATTTTAACTCATAGTCAATGGAAGGCAAAATAATATGAACTACCATTTCAGAGGAGGCATCTCAGTATAATTGTACATAGCATAGTTACAATAACTATTGAAAATTATTGTAACAAATAATGGAACTGTTTTTGTTTTTAAAAATTTCAAATTTTTTTTGAAAAAATGTACTTCCATCTACCATCTAACTGTTCCATATCATCAAAAATCTAATAAACTAGCAGAAATACTAGTCCAATACTTTGAACAAAAACTTAAGAATTTGAACTTTATAGATACTCATGAAGTAGTGTGCGTACTAATACTGTCATAACTTATGTCTCCATTAGTTTCAATTGAAAAATTTCCAGTAGATAAGTAAACATTTAAAAATATATTTTTCTCAAGGAAAAAAGTGATGTCAAATGAAATTTTCAATAGATATTAAAATAAAGATACAGTAGAGAAAAAAAGAGAAATAAAAAGAAGAATGATTAATTAAATCTAATCTGTCAAGACAAACATTTGCAGTAGAAGCAAAATATAGATATCATATTTTAAGATGTTTGAAACCAGAGTGTGAAGTTTATTAAGCAGTAAATGGTGGAAAACTAGAACATAATCTACAAAGATAAAGTACTTGAAAGAGAAACAAACAAAAAAACAGAAAATCAAGACAAGATAAGAATTACCATACAGTTTCCTATAGAAAATAAAGATATCAGAACAAAAAATCAATAGTAGTTAAAAACCATAGAAAACGGAACATCAGTAGTGTCTCAAATTGAATTTTTTTGCAAAAGTAAGAAGGAAAAATAGAATATGCCAAAACCTTAAAAGACTTTATTTAATAATAAAAAAAACAACTCTAGGCCTGTAGGGTATCAAAAGTATTGGCATGTACTAAAGAATGAATATTAATATCATAAAGAATGTAATATTATAGAATTCTCTATTGAATAAATAAAAAGTAGCATTGAAAACACTATTTTTTAAGCATTAAATAATAATTGAAAAAGAACTATATTAATTAAAAACAAGATTATTGAGATATTAATTTGTTTACAAAAATAATAAATTGATATAACAATTCATAAACAACTGAAGATCTTATACAGATTTAATATGTCATAAATGAAAAAAAAAAATAAACGTTTAAAATGAAAGAGAGAAGAATGATTTGAACAATGCAACAGAAAGTTAGCAAATCATTAGGAATAGCATATCACTAGAGTATTAAAGATTAATTATCCAGTTCTCTGTATTATCTGGTAAATCTGATTATCCAAAAGTTCAAATATCAAATACATTTGTACAAATCAACTTGACTTTATTTTATGTCCATTTTGGAACTAATAAAGTATGATATTAATATGTTATTGCCATATGTAATATATGATACATTGCACTTATTAATTATATATTATACAGATGCAAAACTAGCTTGCACTGAGTCACACTATTGTATGGAGAGTTTTGCCTTTGTGTAAACAGCTTGTATAAGCATAAAGAATGGTGATCATGTGGTGTTTAGTGATTTAATTATATATTACTTTGTAAATATCATCTGGCAACTGGGCAAGTCTAATGAGTTATGTCTTCTTCATTGTTCTTTCATGAAGGGCTCCTGTGGTGGATTATTTATTTTAAAGACTTGTTTGTCTTTTTACCTATATATTTTGTAAATAATCACATATTACCATTAGCAACATAGAATGTTTAATGGTTTACTATTAAGTAAGTCCCTAAAACCTGTCTATCTTTTACAAATATTCAGTGTTAGATCCAATAAATAAAGCAATTTCTATTTCACTATGTATATAATTAAAAAGAAATTAGATTTAAAAGTTTCAAAAATATGACTGCAGAATCTAAATGATATAATAATAGTTCATTGTAATTATTTAACAAATGCAAATGTCAACATATGTGTATTTTCTAGTGATCACTTTCATTACTACAAAATGCTAATTTATGCATACTCATTTATGCATTCTTAAATGATTCATTACCATAATTAAATGTTATAATCATTTTTTTATTTAATTTCTTTTATTATGAATTATTTGTATATTTCCAGCACAATCAACATGAATTGAAACAAAAAATCATTGCTTTTAAATGAATTAATTATACTCCAAGTCCCCTATGAGCTTTAAACAAATTATTGAAATCATTATAACTTACTGAATTCCATTTATACTTTATTAGACAGAAAAAAAACATAGCCAACAAAATTATCTGTTTTTCTACACCCTGTAAAACATAATAATATCATAATTTACAGGTTTTAATTTTCATATTTAAATTTGGCATTTCTGTTGCTTGATCTTTAGCATTTCTTTGACAATAAAACTCAGATTCAATTAATTACTTTAATAAAGAATCAATTATATAATATTAATGGATAGATCTATTCATTTTAAAATTGCAATGGCTCTAAAAAATATTATAAAAACAGACACAATACAAGGAAGGAACAGAATACAATATTACTCTTATCTTATTGATGTACAATTATTTTTAATAATACTTAAGCAGCAATAGCAAATTTATTGTACTTTATATTAAAACCAATTTTACATCTATGGAAAATATTAAGCTTAATGATACAGTTATGAATTATTTAGTTTTTCATATTATGTTATTACATACACTATCATGTATTATTAGTTATATATATGTGTGTATAATTCAATTTATGGAATAGGGCACTGCTTGTGTTTACTCATTTTATAGGAAAAAAGACAGTAATATTCACCTTTATGTTTTTTGACTAGAACAGCAAGAATAGATAAACACTGCTTGATTTTTCTGATATGAAGGTAATCACCATTCAAACATTCACTGTACTTTAATATTCAATTAAACTGTGATGCTTAATACTAGATAACTCTCGATCCAAGTCACAAGATAAAACTTTTGAAACATAAGAATGGCCACCTTATCTTTTGTATCTACATGTAATTAATTATATAGACCAATCTTAAGTGTCTTGGACCGATAGTATGAATATATTACATTGTTTATTTTACTTACACATTTCAATATTTTGCAATGTTAATACATAATAAACAGAAATATAATATATTCACACTCTTAATCCAAGATGATTAAGAATGGCCTATATAATTGCATGTATGTACAAGAGATGAGATGGTCATTCTATCTTTTCAAAAGTCTTTATCTTGTAACTTAAATTGGGAGTTTACTAGTATTTAACATTGCTAATTGAATATTAAAGTACAGTGCATGTTTGAAGATAGATTACCTTCATATTAGAACTACAGTTTAACCATGCACTAGTAAAAAATTTCTAGATTATTTACACTATTTGATTGTTTATATAAAAAAATTAAGGAAACTTATAAAATATGGAAAAAATAAAAAATTTAATTATAAGGGGAATCAATGTTACCCTGCATACCAGTGATTGAATATTTTCAAATAAATTTAAGATTATTTAAAATAATCGATTTCTAATATGAACATCTACCCAGTAAAATGAGTAATGTTTTTTGTTTGTTTGAAGAAAATCTGAAGGATCTTTTGATCTATATTGTATTACTATTGCTAAGAAATATATAAAACATAAAATGCAATACAACAGATAAAAATTAAATTTAAATAAAGACATTCATAACTTCTGAGTCATAAATTACAAAACAAAAATTGGTAGTAGTGGAACTATCAGCTTGGGTTTGTGCATTTACATTATCATGTGGATATGTAATACAAATTTCAATAGGATACAAGGTCAAGATATTATTAACAATGCAATTTATCAATAAAGATTACCATAGAATGAAGATGTTTTGAAGATTATTTTTGTAAAATATATTTTTGATTTATATTAAACAAGTAAGATTTAAAATACCAGGCACTCTTATACCTGGAGCCCAATTGTGAATATAGGGGATTTGAACTCAGACTTTCAAGCCACTTCAACCATCCACACTATCTCATACCACTGATACACATGACCACACAGATGCAGAAAAAGTAAATAATCATCAATATACACACAAAATACCCATATTGGTGATTATTTATCTTTTCTGCGTGTGTGTGGTCATGTGTATCAATAGTATGAGATAGTGTGGATGGTTGAAGTGGCTTGAAAGTCTGCATTCAAATTCCCTATATTTATATTAAACAATAACCTTGACTGGTTATAAAAATTTGACCAAATTCTACTCATATTTAGCATTATTAATAAATGAGGAAGTCAGCATATGGATTATCCTTGAATATAAATATCCAAATATATCTAAGCCTATCAAAAAAAGGATAGTGATCTACAATGTGGGAAATTATTTCCTCATAGTTCTTACATAATTATGTCCAAAAATCACTGGTTGTGATTATCAAGAAAACATCTGAAAATGAATTTTTCAAAGAAAGTGAAATTTCATATTTTACCATTTTCCACAATATGAATTTATTGTTTTATGTCTGCTACATTTCGATAAATTATTATATGACATAGTTCTTGGTGATATTTATAAATCCAAAACTTTTTTTGATAATATAATAATTAATATCTGTACTGTAGAGGACTATTGCACTTTAGGTATCAGAAAATATTTGAAAACATCAAGACTTTTAAATTGAGGAAAAATACTCAACAATCTAAACAAAAGTAGCTGAACAGCTTTTTTCCAAAGATAGTATAAATTCATCTTGTTCAATTCTATAATTATTAGTTGAGGAATTGTATTTAGGATTGAGTTATGTTTAAAATGTAATGCTAAATAGAATTAAAGTGGCTTAATAATATCAAAATCTTGGCTGTAATTATGTTTTTTATGGCGATATAAAAAGTTTTGTTTGTTTTTAAAATTGCATCTGGCCAGAATACAATTGTTACACAGAAAAGTTGTTATAATAATTTTATTGTCTTTAATTATTTTTTTTTATGTTTAGATTTGTTAATTCTTTAATAAAAATGACAATATTATTGATAGATTCCAAAACAACTACACTTTAGCCCAGTTTGAAACTAAACTTTTCAGAACTTATATACAGCTGATTATAGTGGCAGCCAGAAAGGCTCTTGCTAATCAGTTTTTATAAAATTAATTATACTATATTAAAAGTTAGGATAATTTAGAATTAAAAAAAATCAACCTGTACTTTTTGACTTTAATTATTAATTGCTTATTTGAGCTTGTATAAATTATTTTTGTATATTTTATCATCTATGAGAAGCCAAGATTCCATGAGTTATGGCACTAGTTTGTAATTAACAACAGTTTTTGGTAAAATAGATTATATTTATTCAAGTTTTTGTTAATTATAAAATTGTGTGTTTAGATTTAGAATACTTCACAATATGAACCCATTAGAGATTTATTAAAAAACATAAAATTAATATAAAAAATAGACTGTCGTTTTCACTGAAATATTTAGTAACTTAAGAATAAATTTAAATCAATTGAAAGTTATGCATTATTTTATTATTCTCTAGATCCATCCATTGTAAGCTTAAGTAATTAGTAGACACAAATTCACAGACAAGTTTCTTGATATTTCTCTTTATCAGAGAGAAATATTGGTTTACACACATCCATCTTTACTGTTTTTATATTAATCAAGTAACCTTATCTTCAAATATTTTTAGATTTTGTACTCAAGTCATTCTTGCTTATATCACTTCATAGGTTTGATTCTTATATATATATATATATATATATATATACAGATACTTATATTATTAATATATATATATATATATATATATATATATATATATATTAATAATCTAAGTATTGTGCTAACTGTATATATCTGTGGCAAAGATGGAATATACCAAACAAAACAACAAATGCTTTTTAAAATTGACTTTGACATCTGCATTTGTAGCAAAAAATCAAAAAGGCCTATAGTTAGCATATAACTGCAGTTAATAAAATATACAGTTACTATTCTAGTGGTCAAATTTATATATACCTGTCAAAACCTTATAATATTTGATCATTATCTCAGATAGTATATAAAAAAGTTAGTGAGTGTTGGATATGTGTATGAGCAGATACAATAAGTTTCAGTGATAGCAAAACACTACTCTAAAAACTTGGTTGACTTTTTAATGTAGTTTTATTGGTTATTTAAACTTACAGTAAATGTTAATGGAGTAGAATAATACATCGAAAGTCAGTGAAACTTGTTTATTTGCAGTGTGTCTTAAGTCAAGTAATAATTTTGGAATTATGCCATTTCTTAGAATTATATGAAGTCAGAACAGTCATAGTATCTTTGAAATAATAAAATATAACAATTCTTAAATCTAAATCAATGTGTGTTCCATGTATGATCATTCTTTAAATTTAATTAGAAATATGCAGACAAATCTATCAAAGAATCTGTTCCAGTTTTTCCACTATTATATAATTTTCTGCTACATCAATAGATATAAAATATATTAATGAAATATATTTACCAAATTTAATACTTTAAAAGACTTTAAAATCTTGCTATAAATGTTTACCTCAAATAGTTTCAAGATTTAAGAGAATTGTCTGATTTTCTAACAAGATTAAGTGCTATATTTATTTTTTTTTAAGAAATATATTTTTCAGTTTAACTATAGGATTATTTTTAATAAATGTGTTTTATTTTTAGTATTTACCTCTGAATCTGAGAACTGGACATTTAACAAAACATTTAATAAATGTAGTAAATAAAATAGTCATACATCACATGACCTAATTTTATAAGCTTGTAAATAAAAAATAATGAGTGGTGCTAATACTCTAACAAGCTTTATTGATAAATGCTACAAGAGAAAGTATTTAAAAATCTCTATCTAAAAATTATTCCCAATCCTCAGTTCACTTTCATGCTTTGGCAATCCTCAGTTAGAGTAAGATCTAGTGGCTGAAATTATTCTAGCACCTCACTGAGGATTGCCAAGGCATGAAACCAATCTGAGAATTGAGAATAATTTCTAGATGGAGATTTTTAAATGCTTTCTCTTGTGGCATTTATCAATTAATCTTGTTAAAGCTATTAGCACTGCTCATTATTATTTAATAAATGTCTTTTTTTAATATATAGGTCTGATATCAATACACCACAGAATAATCTCCTACTTTTATTATAAACTTATTTAACCATTACAATTCTTGTTCAGAACAAAGTTACTATTTCTGTCATCAGTTAATCAAATTTCCAAATATCTTAAAGTTCTGATATGCTCGATAACTTTCTAATGCTTATTCTTAATCTTTTCTTATTTCATCAACCATTTTTATTGTTTTAGTTTTATTTGCATTTATTTTCATCCTAAATTTTATATAATATTTTATAGTATATTTTGATAAGTTCATTATCATTATCTTTTAGTAATATCATAACATCAATAAATTTGGTATAGTAATATATATATATGTAAAATTTAAATTATAATAGTGACGAATGATAACAATATAATATATAAATTAAGCAGAAGTACTTTTAATTATATTGTAATCATTATCAAGGGAAGTTATGTAAAGCAAAAAAAAAAAAGCAGATATCATGTGATTTTCCAAGAACTGTGTGTGTCGGTGTTAGGATTGTGCATTTATTATACAATCTTTAAAATGGTTTATAAAAATAGTCTCTTTATTTTTTCTCTTTTTATGATATCTTTCTTCATTTAATGTTTCTGTGTGATCTGGGTTAAAGGTAAATTAAAAATTATAAGATTTTTTTATTATCAAAGAAAACTTAGGCATGTATTAGACTTATTTTACATATGTATTAGTTAAGATTTTACTTCATTAACGCTTAAATAAATTAATATATATATGTTCTCTGCGCACAGTTAATGAAGCTATTAATAAATTGTCAAAATTTTTTTACTGCCAAGCGCTTGGCAGTAAAAAAATTTTGACAATTTATTAATAGCTTCATTAACTGTGCGCAGAGCACATATATATATTAATTTACATATGTATATCAAATAAAACAAGTGATAAATAGCAATACTGCCTTTATACCTCTTTTTGTCTTAGAAGGTGATTTAAAAATACAAATATCTTTTGTATACTTTTTTTTTTTTATTAAATTAACTTCTTTCCAGTATATATTTTTATTTTTCAATATATTTTAAAAAATAATTCCAAATATCCTATCAAATGATTTTTCTTGTTCTGTAAAACAAATATTAAATTCTCATATCCTCTTCATATAATATTCTCAACAATAAGTTTTACCACCACAATTACATCTTCTATCTTTCTAAATCCAATTTACTCTTTAACCCGGAACCTGTCTAATTTATTAGAAATTCATCTATTCAAGGCCTCAACAACTCTTAGGCCAAATCCTCTAATGGAATTATAAGTTTTCAAAGAAATCTACTGCCCACTCTCTTTAGTTATAAAGTGAAATTAATTCTCTCAAATTCATTTATTCTCATAATATTTAATTATTCACATGGAAATTTTTTTAACTTTTTGCTTTGTTTAAACAATTTCATCTCAACTTCTTTTTTACTACAAAACCTATTTAAATTTTATTTATCTAATCCTCCCCTCTCAATTAATATAAAATAAACCTCATATTTTCATCATACAAATCACATACACGTTTTTAATCTTTTATGTCTATCTACTTTTTTTTATTAATAATTTATCATTTTCATTTCTTATTGCCATTGCAATCCCTAATACTTCTTTTTTTTTATTTAGAGTATTTTACTCTTGTAAATATTTATCCAAATTTATTATTTTTTATAATGTCTATTTTTTTTTCTTTTAATCATTTTCGCATAACTTTATCTGTTTTACATCTTCTTTCTGTAAAATCTTTTTTTTTAAAACCAAAAAAGAAATTTTATTAAGTGGAAGTTTTTTTTATTAATTTGGAAATGATGATTTGATCTTACAAAAAGTACATTCTGTATATACAGAGCAATACAAAAGTAAAAAAAGACAAAGAACAATCTACTTATAATGGGGTAATGTCTGGAAAGACAAGCTTCTTGTCTAAGTTTTTACTTTTAAAGATTTTGTTATAAAACAATAATTGTAATTTCCTAGATATAGGGTTGAGACAAAAATGGAATTTTAGAAACCAATGGGGAAACCTAAATAATTGAAGGGAAGAAGTCTTTTTTCACACTATTAATAAGAGTAGAGATAGAGGAAGTGTGTGTTTAGTAATTGACTAAATGATACTTCTATAACTAAGAAGAGTAGAACACCACAATAAAAAATGATGAATTGTTGTTTTTTTTTTTTTCAAATTTATGACAAAGAGAACAAAGGAAATCAATGTTAGCATGAACCATTCTCTCTGATAAAAAATTACTATTAGGTAAAGCTTCTAAATTGATTTTGGTAAGGAAGTTAATTTTAGATACTAAAATTTAAATTTTTTGATTTATCTGTTTATTGGTGGTAGTAAAAAGAAATGGGGATGGTTGAGGCTGACTAGCACTATAAGTCATATTGTGAGCCTCCTGATAAAGCATTTTCTTAGAAAAGGTTTTATAATTTAGATCAATAAAAGTTATAATGAATTTAATTAAAATTGAAAGAAATTAACTTTAATGAGTGGAGACATATCAATAGGGTTGACTAGAACAAATTTCATATAAAATGTAGGAATTGAATGAAGGAGAATGCCATGGTCTTCAGCATGCTTCTGTAAGGATCCAAAAGTAATTGCAATTGCTCTTTTATTTCAAATCAGTTTTTCATTGTAAGTTAATCTTTTTAAAAGCATTAGTATAGTTCAGGGGTGGGCAATTGTTTTGGCTCAGGGATTGCAGAGGTTGGAGGAGGGTTGCATCGGCACTTTGTGGAAGCGAAGGTTAGCAGAGGGCCATTATGACACAATAAACACACTGCCTTATTCCCTATGTTACCAAAGGAATATTTTTTTGTCCATTCTTCATTAAACACATGACATTCATCATCGTGCATTGTAAGTTAATCTTTTTAAAAGCATTAGTATAGTTCAGGGGTGGGCAATTGTTTTGGCTCAGGGATTGCAGAGGTTGGAGGAGGGTTGCATCAGCACTTTGTGGAAGTGAAGGTTATCTGAGGGCCATTATGACACAATAAACACACTGCCTTATTCCCTATGTTACCAAAGGAATATTTGTTTGTCCATTCTTCATTAAACACATGACATTCATCACCGTTTTTACATTTTTTTTTTAAGGTTCCTGGTTTCACTAAAGTTGGAAATGAAAAAAATATTTGCTAATGCCAAGACAAAATTGAAATTAACCAGATCAAATGGAAAAGCACTGCACACTGTATCAACACTGTGCATGTGTATTGATGTGGCCATAGTGGAAAATAAGAGACAAATCTTCAATCGCACGCGAGAAGGAAATCTCAGTTCACAGTGGATTTTTTCTGATTGTCTTAGTGGGTTGCATAAAAACCCTTATCGGGCCACAAGTGGCCCTCAGTCCACTATTTTCCCATCTCTGGTGTAGTTAATAATTGAAATATAGCAAGACATTTTTGGAAAAATCAAGATTTAAGGGAGATTTTTGTATGAAGAGAAAGGTATTATGAGGGGGAACAGTGAAGACAGAATAAATGCTACTACCAAAGAGAATACTCTATATGGATGACTTATTAAAGTTAAACTGAAGTTTGTAATGTGCTGTATAATCTTCTAGAATAGAAGGGAAAGAGGATGATTTCTAGAAGAAAGACAAATGATAAGGTCATCCATGAATGATATATGATTGACTGGTTTATCTATCAGTAGAAGAATATGTATACCAGGCCATTTCCTCTCTATTTCCAGAAGCAGTGGATTTATGTAAGTAATAAACAACAAAGCACTCAAAGATGAATCTTGCAAAATAAAATTATGAGGTTTGAAACCTAGATGTTACTTTGCCTTTAAAAGTGATGAAAATTTGTCTATTTATTACAAAGTCAGGTAGAATGTAGACAATGGGAATAGAAATGTTATGCAATCATAGTAGTTCAATAAGATTGTCAATAGGGAAAGAGTAAAAAACTAATGAAATATCTATTTATACTATGATGGTATCAGTTATTCTAGTGATTCTAATTTGGTTGATAACAATTTTAAACAGTGTAAAAACTGGCAGTCTAAGGTGGAAGGCAAAATAATAAGCTCTATCTTATCTTTTATGATGGAATCAAATATTTTGATAAGGAAAGGTGTCATAGAAATAAGACAAAGATTGTTAAGATGAGAGGAGAGAGTATCTTGCTTGAGAAATTGAACTAATAAAACTGGATACAGCTTATCAATATAATAAATTTGCTTAGAAATAAAGTCAAACAAGTTTATAATGATTAGTAACATATAAAAGCCAATATGCAGGAGAAAATTTTCTATTCATCATTTAATCATTAACTCTTTATCAATATGAGGCCTTTTTGCTCTTTTACTTCTTTAACAATTGTTGTTTTAACACAATACCCTTTATATTTTGTTTGAATAATTTCCACATTTTATTTGAATTTACACTATTTCTATTTATTATCTTATTCAATCTGTCTGATTTTTTCTCTCTAGGAACTCCTTTAATATATTTATAACCCATTAATTTTTTGATTCAGTTTTTTAATTACTATTTAATAACTTGTGATCTGAACCTATAAAGAACCAAGATATGTCTTTTTTTTTTTTTAAGTGTCATAGCATCGGCCGGGACACGAACCCGCAACCCGGGCAACTGCCTGCAAGTGCAAGGCAGTCATGCTGACCTCTCGACCACCAATGCAAGACAAGATATGTCTTTTTAATCCTGTTTCTAAATAAACCAGAATACACATTTTAAACAGGCAAAACTCACTATATACATTGCCACTCACAGCAAGCTAGAGTAATCAATGGATGCCAGAAGACTTGTGCATAAAGTCCCCATCTAGTGCCTACTCATTCAATATCCCCAGACAAGTTTCTGGCTTGTGGCCTTCATCAGTGAGGAGCCTTGGATCTGAGAGCACTGCACCTAGATCTTAGGATCTAAGAAATGGTGATCATGTGATGTTTATTGGCTTAATACACATTTTAGTTCATATATACTACAGACATAAAAAAAACATACTTTTTCTTTCTTTTCACACCTTTCTTTGAATTTAGAGTAGAAAATCATAAATTATGGATGGAGTATTCTTTTGAGATAGCTCTTTGTGGTTATATTTTTAATAAACTGAAGCATATATCCATATATGTATTAAATCTCATGGAACTCTTACTGCTTATGGATGTCCTGTAATATTTTGAATGTAATATTCTGAAATTACATATAGCAAGATCAATATATATGTTTTCTGTATTGCTAAATTTGATGGCATTGAATTTACTATCATAAGACCACATCTTCAACGAATTGTGAATATGAAGCAAGTGAAAAGGTACAGACTTTTAAAAAAGTGTTACAGACTTTTAAAAAAGTGTTATAGTGAATGAACTTGAGCATGGTTTTAAAGAGTGGCAAAATGCCAATTAAATTTTGATGATTATTTCCCAGCTATTTTAAAGAGATGAAATATTATTTTTACTTTGGGAGAATATGGTTAACTGCAGAAAATGAAAAAATAGCTTCTCAAATTGTCAAATAAAGTCTTTAGAACCAGCATTTGAGATACGTATGTGCTTTAAGGATTGATTTGTTTAGTCATTGTATTTTAAACTCATTTTCAAAGTTTTTTTTATGATGATAATATTTTCTTCTGGATAAAAAGATTACTCACATCGTCATGTGCTAAGAAAATATTTCTCATGTTTGTTTTTCATTGCTATACTTTCAATCGCAACTATTACTCGCAAATATGTATACTGGATTTTGATAAATATTTCATCAATCATGAATCAGATATTTTTTTATATTTACAGATTAATTAAGAATGTTAAGTTCTCTGCACAAAAGAAGGTTAAAGCAATTAAGATTAATAAGGTACTATGACCATTTTTTTTGGATTAATGATTAGTTTATAGATAAAAATTAATAAACCTTGGATAGAAAAAATAGTTTATTCAATATCAATAACTGATTTCTAAACATAGGTTTTGTTCTTAGTGAAAACACTAGTTAATCCAAGAATTAAAATATATAAATAACTTTGTTTTAATGAAATGACTTGTTAGCTCATATTTATAAAATATAAATATGAGTTACTTTTGATCTCATTTCAATCTGCTATCTTTTAATTAGTTAACTGTTGTTTGAGCTAAAGCGCGGTCTGTGGTAGGTCTTCTGACATCTCAACATAATGATTGCTTTTACTAGAAGAAAAAACGTGAGTCCTAATGGACAGGAAGTGTGCTAATATCGCCTCACTTGTTTGTTAGGCAGCGAAGTTTGCTAAGAACCTCACACAGCAGACACAAATTTTATAGTTAACTCATTGATAAACTCAGGCCTGCCTCTTCATGTCTCATCTCTGCGCCTACCAATAGTCTTTTTTCTTGTTACTGATAAGCCAGCTTAGTCAATGAAGTGCCACCCAGACGTGGACATCCTCAAGCTATTTTCCATTCAGATGCTTCAAAATTCCAGCCTGCTACTATTATTTACACATAAGGAACTAAAATTAGATCCCCAATTTAGAGATAACTGGTCTTGGTAATTTGATCTGTAATGTCTGTGGAGGAAGTTGAGAAATCAAAAGACAGATGAGACAGTTGGTCTATAGTTTAATGTTGGTTCTTTTTTTAAGATCTTGTCATATTTATCTTAATTGTTAAAAATTTGACAAAACATATCTCACAATCCTCAACTTCCTCCAGTAGACAAACGTTAGGAAAAAAGTAAATTTAAAATTAATGTTTACTGCTTTTCTATAAATAACTTATGCAGTAATTTTAACTGATGCGATTAATTTATTTTTAATATAATAAGCAATTTAAATTAAAATAACCTGCAAATTTTTATTTATTTCCTACTTTTTTGTAATTTATATTTTATTTATTATGAATGCGTGCAAGTATTTATGAAATTTTCTGCAGATGTAGCGATATCGATTAAATTCGAAGGATAAGAATAATATGACCAAGATATCAAAATGGTCTGTGATGCCTTTACCTAACTTTCTAATGCATCTATATAAGGATAAGAATTAAATAATCTTAAGTATACCATAACTTCGAATAAAAATTATGCTAAAATATATTAATATAAATCCACTGATTAAGACACCAAATAAATCTCTGACGATCAATCATCGGAAATAGTAGATTGAACCTAAATCCAGTGTTCTTTAGATCTTAAAACCATATAATATTACCCTAAATTGCACAGAGCATATATATGAATCAAGATCATGTTATC
The DNA here is from genome assembly GCA_028023455.1 of Epiperipatus broadwayi. NCBI lineage: Eukaryota > Metazoa > Onychophora > Udeonychophora > Euonychophora > Peripatidae > Epiperipatus > Epiperipatus broadwayi. The sequence continues at coordinate 7,445,747 of JAQFVV010012402.1, forward strand.
AGATAAATATATCTAAAGGACTGGCTAACATTCATAACAGTTTATGCAGAGTATAGCATTATTTTCAAGTAAGTTTTAGCTTACACTTGATAGAAGTTATGTATTCAAAAGTTATCAGGCTAAATCTAGAGTACTTGACAGTGATATGATTCATAGAAATATACTATGCAAAGCCAAGATTTGATAATAGATTTATACCCATCCAATAATCAATTAATTGATTAAAAAAATCAAGAAAAGGGTTATACTGTATTTAAAAAAATATATATATTCTCCATAGAATTAAAAAAAAAAAAAAGATATACGTTTTTGATTATAAAAGTAATTTGGAATAGTGCTGCCAAATTGTAAATTAGTCAAAAAAAATGCAGAAGTGAATTATTCATTAATTATCCCAATTTTCTAAAAAAAAATTTTAATGCTGTGTTTGCCTTGCTTTATATACATGAATCATGATCTTGCTTTCTTGTACTAAACTATTGTTTATGGTGCTAAACATAATTCGGTACCCATAATTCATCCAAACTTAAAGTCAGCATTAAATCATTAGATGAATGACAATAATTAAGATGTTTATGGTCGAGAGATTAGCACGACTGCCTTGCACTTGCAGGCAGTTGCCCGGGTTGCAGGTTCGCGTCCCGGCCGATTCTATGACACTTAAAAAAAAATAACTTGTGACTGGTAGAGTAATCATTCCAGAATAAAGATAATTTTAATGCAATAAACAATTAAATATATTTCTCTGATTATAAGACCATAATGAATAGTAATTATCAAATTGTGAATAATTAGAAAATGAATCATGAAGTTATAACTATTCATTTTTAAATATTTTTTTGATCAATATGATCATTCTAATATAAATATTGCCTTTAGAAATCAGTAAAGTAATCAATATCATCAGTAGACTTAGACTTCCTAAATATATACATATCATTAGAGCAAAAATTTTATTAAATGGCTTGAAAAATGAACGTTGCAATTGTCATACCATTAAACACAAAAATATTGGATTATTATTCAAATGTTTTTGATGGTCTTGTATTAATATGATCTTATGGTGTAATCCTGAATTCACAAATTACAAATAATTTAAAGTTCAAATATAACTATTAATTTTATATGTACTATATTAAAGTGAATATCTTGTTTGTTTTGTTTTAGGCATATATGTCTTAATTTTCATTATTTGTACTAGTTATATGCTTTTACATGTAAATTTTTTAATTTTTCAAAACAAAAATAAAATTTAACTAGATAACCTTTCAATTTTATTTTCATGGAATATGAAAAGATTCAAATACTGAAAATAATAATAACAGATTGAAGGGGGGAGACTTAGTTTGAATAGCATCACTTGACAATGTTTATTTTCTTAGGTTTAAAAGTCTTGTCTTTATATAATATTAAATTAAAAATTCCTTAATTATAATCTTTAGGATAATCGCATTCTTCTAACAGCATATTTAATTCTATCAGATCATAGAATAAAAGACGATTTTAAGATAGATATAATTTTATTACTGCTAAAAAATATATAAAAGATTCTTTCCCCATTCAAATGTTAATATACATTAAGTTTACACAGTTTGTCACTGGAATTATACAGGCAACATTATTATAATTTATGCAGACAGAAGTTTTTATTTATCATGAAGAGTACTTAGGAGACTTCTTATCTCTTTTTTACTTAATGCTTATTATTTTATGTCATTATTTCAGATAATCAAATTATCGATTTCTTAAATGATTATATAAGAATACCAACAATTTATGTCTTTTATAATTTTTCGACTTTGAAGCATTTTTCTTTTTATAATTACAGAATTATTTTTAATATTCATACAACCATTACAATTTATAAAAATACAAGCACACATCTTTATTTTGTGTATTTTATAGCGGCAGTTTATATGTATGCACTGTATGAGAGAATAGTAGATTAAGAGCCAATCATTCCTTAATTAATTGTTAACTGGATAAAGTAAAAAAAAAATGTCTCAGTTTTATTAACTGAATGAATGCTTGAACATTATGTGTCTCTCAATCCAACTATCAATTTTCCAAAATGTCAGTTTTTACTAAAGCCTTTTTATTTCTTTCATACTAAAATCGTCTATTATTTTTTTTAAGTAATATCAATCTGTTTGTTTCCGTGTCATGGTGATTAGAATCTATTTTAATATTTTATAAACTTTGAAAACTCAATAGCTGAGATATAATAAGCAACATACTATTATAACAATGTTTCTTACAGGATTTTTAAAAGTATTAAGAACATTAAATACGCTCTTAATTCATTTTAGATGTGTATTTTCTTTTTTGTTTTTGAGTCTAATGTTTGTCTTTGAAAAGGTTGCATTAAGATTATATTTAATTTTCTTAATATTTTTTTCTGTAAGAAGCTTTGTTATGATTGCATATAGTTTATTTAATATTTAATATAAGTTCAAGCTTTTTTAGTTACTTATCTTATATTTAATTATAGGGGATTTGAACATAGATGTTCAAGCTGCCCTCAGCTATCCATTCTATCTCATACAACCAATACACATGTTGACACATGCAAAAAGATAATTGATCTCCAATATATGTATTTCATGCTTATGTTTGCTTAATGATCTCACAACATGCAAAAACAATGATTTGTTGCTCCAGAACTATTTATTTATTTTTTAATATTTTACTTTAATTTTTTTTTAAATGTTATTTGTCTTTTTCTCTTATAGATTCATTTTTTCTCATCTGGGCATTGTAGTGCCTTTCATATTTCTTTCTAAACTCATGAGTAATCCTGCCATCTGTAAAATCTGCTAGTCACCTGATTATCTAATTTCATCTGCTATTTACTAAGGTACTAAAAAAAATTATATAGTTACAAAATGGTGTTCTCCTAGGTCTATGCTAAGAGGATCTCAGTTTTAACCTTTACATTTGTTAAAATGTATTAGACATTGCTCCTAGTTTTTTATTATTTATTAATGTTTATTAGTTAAAAATACTTTTTAATAGTAATTATGCTGTCCTCCATTGGGTCCACATTTGCACACAACTTCCCAGTGATAGTATTTTTATTTCAAAACTATTTATATTTTTCCCAAACAGAATGTTATAAAAGTATGATAAAGGAAATGTTCTAAAACAAGCTAATATTTAAAAAAAAAAAAAATCTCAAGAAGTTGTTAGTAAGTATTTCATTTGCATGTGAGTGTGATGTTTACAATGAAAAAAAAAATTTTAATCCAAAGGAGCAAAAATTATGATAAACATCAGTAAATGAAGATATATTACAGAAATTATAGAGAACTTAATAAATATAGATAATAGAAATAATGAAAAATTATCAAAAAAATAATAAGCAAAATATGATACTATATATATAAAAACAAGAATAAGGCCCGCACAATGTTAAGGAAAGTTAATTTTTTTAAGCATGAATGTAACAAGTATGTGATAATAGTTATTTTAAATTAAGAAACTTTTGCAACATCAGTGAATACATATGGATTAAATATGCAACAAGTTAATCAAATCTTTTCAAAAATAAAAATCGGTGCTCTATGGAACATTTCATTAAAAATCAATCATGTGAGAGTTGTGTGAATTTAAATGATTTTTGGAAAAATCATTATCAAGGAGATAGATGAGAGAGTTGACCAATTTAAGCTCTTGCTTGTGGTGCTTCCTGGGTAATTTGAAAGAGAAAATAAGTTATGTTTGATGCAAGTCAGAACATAACAATTTTTTCTGCAAAACATTGTACTATTAAATATTTAAAAATGGAAAGACAGAATCATTAATAAAGGTATTAATTTAGAAACATACATTATAAATGTTCATGTACGTCACTTATCTGTTTATTACACAATGCTTCTTAACATGTTATTTTCAATCATTCCCATAAACTTAACCTTAAATTGATTAAAGGAAATTCAGTAGAATAATTATCATGAAAAATACTTATTAATGATATTCCTATTATTTTTTTCAATTAAAAATAATCTTAGTTTGTGTGTGTGTGTGCGTTCCTTAGTCTAAGGGTCAGCAATCGTTTTAACTTGAAGAGCCTTTTATTTAAATATCCTGACCAAAAAAAAAAAAACAGAGCTGCAAGAGAGAAGGGTAAAAAATAAATTGCTGACAAATATAGATTTCTGAATGTTTGGGGTTGATTTGAACATTTATTTTAATAATAAAACATAGCAGAATTAGTATACATATATGCCAAAAATTGAAATTCTTTTAAAAATGAACAAACAACAACAAAATACTTTGATATTAATAAGATTTTTGAGATTCTAATGCTACACAAGGTTAGACTAATTTCAGAAAACAATTTGAAAATTTCTGTATTAAATAATTTTTCAAGTTCACATTGTTAAATTGGCTTCTTAATTTACTTTTTATAAATTCATATTGAAGATTTTCTCACAATAATAAATCCAATTCAAAAACTGTCAAGATTTCAAAAGCAGCTTAATAATTAAAGAATATGTTTATGAATTCATCCCTCCACAAGGTGTTAAAAGTGGATAAAAACCAGCCCCTACCTTGCGTCAAAATGGTGTAGTACACTGCAAAAATGTTATTCATTGTTGGATAATCCAAAAGCAACTATTTTGTGGATGAGTATAACTATCCAAAAGGCTAGTCCATTTTTTGAAATGCAATTTTGTCTTCTTCACAGCAATTTGATAGTTTAATCCATTTGTAATTTATAATTAAATTTGAAACTTCTTTTTCCAGATTTTTTAAATTATCTTATAAAGCCAAAAATTTAGAAGACCAGAAAATATTTTTTTTAAGATTTGTTATTTACATTTTAAATTAAACTTATTTAATTTTTGGGAATGGTGAAAATTTTACATCATCAGTATTTGCCTCTAATAGCATTCTTTAAAATATAAAAGTATATATTTCAGTTTTAAAATCACTAAAATGATTTTTGAAAGATTCTTCCATATCTTCTACAGTTGTTGCAAAGAATTTTGTGTTTCAATGTTATCAAGTATACTTTTTTGATAATTTCTTCAACTTTTCAAAATGAATTTGATTTCCATTTTTAATATTCTTCACAAACAACCATAGCAGTTTTTTTGAAATAATTTACTGATTCCAAGGGACTATTTGCTATATGACTTCTTCTTTGCAGCCTTAAATGTAAACAATTTAAATGAAATATATCAATAGTAAAATATTTTTTTGCCACCATTTGTGATTATTTAACTCTAAATATTCAAACTCATTTTGAAGTAAAAATGTCTTGATATCTTCAAGACATAAATTAAATCTTTCAAAATTGCTCATCTGGACAACCAATAGACTTTATTATGCAAAAGTAGTTATGTTTGCTTCATCCAAAAAGTTACAAAACTATCTGTGATAAAGTATTTTTATAAATTTTTGACTTATTATTTTAATTATTAAATTCATATGTTTACAATTTTTTATCAAAATATTTGTGTATATAGTACCTTTTGATGTATGGTGCAATAAAAGGTAAAAATATCATGCTCTATAAGCTGTTTAAAAAGGGAAATAAAGTCTTTATTTTCATCTATCATACTTGATGCTTCATTTGTAAAATTTAAACTACTCTGCAGTTGTTGATTTCTTTTTTTATCAGGGATTTCAAAATTGCAGCATGTATATTTCACCTAACCTTTAAAAGATAATAGTGCTAAAAAAAATTATGAAGAATCATAGAGGCTAACTTATGGTTTGTCACAATCAATAAAAATGCTGACACTGTTTTCAAATCTTTAAATTGTTGACTTATCAGATTTGTTTTGTCATAAATAATTTTGGTGGATAGAAAGACTAATTTTTTTTTAATTATGTCACTTTAATTTTAAAAATCATTGAAGAGGTGTTCTATCATATTTAGAAAGCATCTTTTATAATATTTTAAACACAAATATATATTATATATATATATAAGGGGATTTGAACACAAACTTTCAAGATCCCGTTGGTCATCAACTCTATCTCATACAACCGATACATGTAACCACACACATGTGAAAAAAATAAATGATCTCCAATACATATACCCTGTGCTGAACCAACATTCATCAATTGGTCCAGATCATCATCTCCTACACATACATATAATCAGTGCTTGGTTTATATTAAGATAGCAAATCTTCACACTTTAATGTACAGACTTCAATGTACCCCACCCTCCAACTCTTCATCCATTCATATACAATTGAAAATCTAATGATGGAATCCCAAATTCCTTGTTAATGCCAATATTATTGTCTTGCTGCTGTTGACCATAAATCACTCTTACCCACATATATAGGACTTTATTCATTTAGTTGCACAGAAGAGGAATGGACATGATACAGGCTGAATTTGTAGTATTTTAAATACAAAATATTTTATATACCTGGAGTTGAATAGGACTTTCAAGGCCCCTTTGGCCAGCTACTCTATCTTATACCCTCAATTCATAAATAGTTGTTAATGATCAACAATCCCTAGAGAAATAATAAAATCTAACTGTTATTATATAACTGAAAAAAATGCATATATGTCGAATGTTGCATTTTTTATTCCTCAATATATGAACATATACAGAGTTATTATTTTCCCCACTTCAATTATAACTTCATTGTAAATAATTTTATGCATACAATTAAATAAAAACATACATACACACAAACTCACATTTGGGCTATAAAATTCCACCTGTTTCTATGTAAAACAGCAATATATAAAAATGGTATTAAGTGGCAACACAAAAGAACAACACAAAAATAAATTCCCAAATAATTTTGTAGTACAATGGATTATTAAAATTAAATATATATATAGAAACAATTGCATATCACTAGTTGAAATTTAAATATAGAAAATAGTTATCAATATTACATATTCTTTAATTTCAGCAGTGCAACCTCTGAAACAAACAAAATCTGCTTTATTCAGACTTTATGTTTGTTTCATTGGAAGCGCTACTAAAATTAAAGAGTATTATATGATATAAATAGAATACAATCTTATCAAAATCATGGTTTATATAATAAGTAAAAAAAAAAAAATGGAAATAAAGAAAGAAGAATGCATCCCAAAAAAAAAGAAAAGAATTATGCTTAATAATTGATTGATCAAAATTTTCTTGATTTATATCATAAACTTATTAGCCTTAGACTATTAATAGTATAGATAATCTTAAAGTGTGTGTATGCATGGGAGATTGGAAGAATATACACATGTGACATTAATGCAATTAAATTTATAATTTCAAAATATTTAAAAAAAAAAAAAAATCTATAAAATAAAATATTAATTTTGTCATTTCTTGGTTGTAAACTTTTAAAGAAAAAGCTTTTACAAAAACGTTTTTTCTTTCTTTTTTTTTTTCTTATGTGTCAAAACGTTGGCTGGGAAGTGAACCCCGGGACAACTGTTTGTAATGCAGTTGTGCTAACTATCAGCCACCAATGCTTGAACCTTTTTTTTTTTTCAGTAACATTTTTTCCTTTCTGTAAAATGCAACAAGAAATTCATTCTCAATTCTTGCATATGTAATTGGATGAAAAATAGGGAATTATGATTGGTCAGTTTTGATTAGGCTAGAAGAAAGAGGAGAGAGAATTTATATTTTTTTATAAAAATATGATTAAGAATTGTCTTGAAAAAAAAAATCCAAATTAACCCCTCAGTGCCTTGTATTTTAAACCCACCAAATTGTACAATTTTGTTACTAGCCCTGTGAGATAATTAATATGCTGTAGCATATAAAATAGGATACTAAGGAATTTTTTTTGAAAAAAAAATCTATTACCATAGTTTTAAAAGCCTGCTAAAATAAGTGTTTCTTCAATATCACTGTAAAAATAATTCACACATATAGCAAAATAAGATAATAATACTTGTAAACATGCAATTTGAATAATGAATTCCATTATAACCTTATAAAGGAAATGAATGCTAGCAAAATACACATAACATCCAAATAAATGCTATATCAATTAGTAACAGAAATGAAAAAAAAAAGCCAATAAAGCTTACATTAGATTAACAGAATAATAAAATACAAATCAAATTTTCAATTGAATATTTGAGTAATGTTTCCATATTAATAAAGAATTGAAGGCATTCAAATGTTCATATTGGAATACATATTTCAATGGTAGCTGTTTACATTAGAATCATTGGAGTCTCATGGACATTTAGAGAAAAAATACTGAGTAAATAAGGAATTATGCCAAAGATACTAGAATAATATATATTTCAACATTAAGGAAAAATTGATTATTTTTAAATATTATTTTCTTATATAAAAGTATTCTATAATTTTATTTGTAATTATAATTACATTCGTATATTATTATTATTATTATTATTATTATTATTAATACATTATTATTATTATTATTATTATAACAGCAATACTAATGTTTGTGTTTTTGTATTTTTTTTTATCAAAAGAAAGAGATTGTACATACAATAATTATATATTAGAGTATGGGTGTGTGTGTGTGTGTAAAGCTTGAATCTTTAATAAAATAATTCAGTATATCCTTAAACCAATTATTCATATGTACGCATAAATTATAAGTTCTTTTTTTATTGTGTCTATTTTTTTTAAGTGTCATAGCATCAGCCGGGACACAAACCCGCAACCCGGGCAACTGCCTGCAAGTGCAAGGGTAGTCGCGCTGACCTCTCGACCACCAATGCAAGACTATTTTTGCTTAAAAAAATAATTTCTTCCAGATCATTATCATAATAGTTGGCATAGGATTTATTTTTTTTTATATGAATAGTCCTACAATTGAAAGTTGTAGCAGCTATGGGTTTATTTTAATTTGTTTTTTGTTGTTGTTGTTGTTGTTTTTGCTTATTTAATTCGAAGAATTTAATTAATTGCTTATTAAAATAACTGCAATTAAAAAAAAAAATCTTGTTTTAAATGGATACTGCTTCCCCAAATTTTTAATAGTTCAAATAAAACAATAAGGCCAGATTATAATTTATGGGGGGAGAGGGGCGGAAGTGAGATCATAATCATTGATGTATTTCTATTTATTGGTATGCAAATAAATGTAATATAATGGTCACTCTTTATGTGTAATAATGTTAACTATTTTGCAAATGGAAGTTAAGATATATGCTTTGCACTCACATCATTAAATGTATTTAATTTTACTTATTATTAACAATTCAGAATTGAATGTGAGGAATTTAAAATTTCATTTCAAAGAAATCAACCTTCATTATGCTGTCGTGGTCTACTTCTTAAGGTGGTACTACTTCTTCCTACCATCCCTTAATTGCCTTTACTACAATCACATCCAGTAGTGATTATATTTTTATTATTTATTTCCAGCTGTAATTATGTAAAATAATCTAAAGAATAAGTTCATTTATCTTGCTGCTTAGATCAAAGGTATCAATGTAGGACCATTTCCTCAGTTAACAGTAGTGTGTAGATGGATGGCTTAATGCAGTGGTAGAATGTCAGACTCAGGATCATAAGATTTTAGGGTTAATTCCAGTTTGGGCATTTCTGGTGCTCAAATTTCCTATAAATTGAGCATTAAAGCCATTTTATTATTTATTTATTTGCATTATAAATGTTTCATTCTAACCATCTTTCGTATAATATTTAACAATGCTGACATATATTTGATATTTCTTTCTGTGTGTATGATAAATAAAAATTGCAAGATTTTATAAGATTGACTTTTTATTCACTTTATGCTTTTATATTCATCTTCATCAGGACCAGCTCAAGAATAGGCACCAATCTTAGCATCTTGTCTACAGTGTCCTTTTATTCCAAACCTGATCCAGTACAATATAATATTCTCTGTTTTGAACTCTTAAACAAATATATTTTTTTACAAAAAAAAAAAATACTGGAATATTGTTTACATTTATGGAATGCAATGATAACATAGCTAAACAAGGCAAAACTCTCTCCATACAGTAGTGCCACCATGTGCCAAACAGAGTAATTAATGGATGCCAGAAGGCTTGTACATAAAATTCCTATCTAGTGCCTACTCATTCAATATCCCCAGACTAGTTTCTGGCTTGTGGCCTTCGTCAGTGAGGAGCCTTGGATCTGAGAGCAGCACTACACCTAGATCTTAGGATCTATTGCAACTCTCTAGCAGCCACCTTTTAACTCTACTTAGCTACAAAACAAGCCAGAAACTAGTCTGGGGATATTGGATGAGTAGGCACTAGATAGGGATTTTATGCACAAGCCTTCTGGCATCCATTGATTACTTTGATTAGCACAGGGTGGCATTACTATATGGAGAGAGTTTTGCCTTGTTTAATAACAAATATGTGCTAGTATAAGAGATGGTGATCGTGTGATGCTTAGTGGTTTAATAACATAACTAGTCAATTTTAACCATATCCAGGCTGATGCCCTGGAAAAATATAAATTTGAATCTTATATATTATGACTGCAAAAATAAACATTTCATTTGGAAAATAAAACAATGGTAAATTCCTACTTAATTATCAAATAATATATTTCTTTAGACATTAAAATTTTTAATTATATTTTTTTATATTTGATATTCCCTTAATCCTGGCACCATGAACTATTACCAATTATGGCTGAATATAGAACTAGATCCAATTTCAAACATATAAAAATTTTGATATACAATATTCTATTTTATATATTTAAATATAAAACTTATTATTTATGATTTAAATGTGTGTGTGGAGGGGGGGGGTTACATCTAGATCAATTCCATTCTAATATTTAATTTATTTTATATTTGATATATACTGTTTATCTTTAGACTCAGTAATTAATGTAATACGAGGCTAATAATAATTTTAAAAAAAACCCACATGTTTGGTCTAGGAATTTTCAAGATTTAAAATGGCTATATTTGATAGTGCTGATAGAAGGTATAGCACCAAATTAATCCATTCATTGTATATTCTGTGTATATAATGCAACACTTTTGTTTACACATCATTTGAAAGGGTAAAATATAAATTAATTAAGTCTTGTTAATAAAACTAAATTTCTAACATGGTGTTAACAAGATTCCATTATTTCTAAATAAAACTTGATCCCTATTTTCTTTTTTTCAACTTTGGTCTTTTCATGAGCTGCTATTGCTTTCAGAATTTTATTTGTAAACTACAAATGGTAAATATGTCATCATCATTTGTCATTCATAATTAAGTTATGACTACTTCAACTCTAGAATATAAGGACAAAGAATAATAAATTTTGTAATGTCTGCAACTAATTTGTAAACTACAAATGTATTCACATATATCATCTACCCAATCTTTAATTTATTTATTTGATATCTTATGATGTGATCTTTTAATTCCTTCAGCAGCAAACTTTACTATCATCATCATCAATCATTATCAATCCACTGCAGAATGAAGATCTCTCCAAATTAACAATCCATCTCTGATCTCTAGCCTCTCTTTTCCACATCACCCCTGCACACTTTCTTATTTCATCTACCCATCTCACATGTGATCTCTTTCTGGGTCTTTTACTATCAACACCTGCTTAATTGTAGCTCTCCCTTGTTTTCTATTCTCAGCCATATCTTTTTAATGAAATTAATCAATGTTGCAATTCTTTAGAATATTTTCCAGTTAATCTCTGTAATATGAATGGAATGTTTCTCCTACAAAATTATGCTAAAGTTAATCACAAAGTATCGGATAGCAAAATAACCCCAATTTTTGAAAAATCCTGAATAAACTCCTGTAAATAGATAAAACAGTCTATTGATAAATATTTTCAAAAAAATAGTGGAAAAAAGACACGATAGCATTACTAGCTTTTAAAATCTAAATTTACAATGAATGAAGTCATATGAAATTTTATAAACATATTTTTATTTATAAGTTTGACATGTAGTAGATTCGTCCTCTGTTTGTCATAGGACTTCTATAATAACTGAATAAACATATGGATTTTCAGCTAAAATTTTCAACCATTAGTAAAACTGTGCATTGGATGGGTATTGTTTGTTCATGGGGATTGAGTGGTTGGTGGGCTCTCAAGGAAAAAGTTTTATTTAATTAACTTCTAATTAAAACTTTAATAAATTACAAAATTATTAACTATTGAGCATTCATTATTTTAAATTATATGTGTTAGTAGAAATATTATATTTACAAAATATTTCAAATACAGTAATCCTTGTTGAACTCGAGTTATTCCAACTTTTACAAAATGTATGAATTGCAAGAGTCTGGAATAGAACATATCAAATCAGTTTTTAGGTGGTGAGAATTGTTTTTTATTTTCTAACTTATAATAGCTAGATGTCTATTTCCTGGTCACTAGTTGGATAGCTGTCTAGGCTGGTATAGGATAAAAAACAATCTTGCATTAAAATCTTCAACTATTTGAAAAAATTAGCATATTTCACCCATACTCAAATCCCAAGCTGTAATCAAATACTTGATCACATAAGCTGCACTTAGAACTTATAATCATAAATTGTTCTATTTATAAAATCAAACTGAATTGTTAAATATTTCTAAAAATATTCAAACTTATTTATATCTTCCCAAATACATTCAACTGCTAGCAGTTACTTTGTGTGCTTTTTTTTTTTCATATGTCAAAGCATCGGCCGGGAAGCGAACCCGGGATTACTGCTTGTAAGGCAGCTGTGCTGACCAGCTCGGCCACCAACATTTGGCCCAATAATAGAATTGTTTACTTGTTGTTGTTTTTTTATATAAATAATGCAAAGTCACTATTTATAAATAGTGAATTTAAAAATAATTTTATTTGATATTTTTGTAAATATATCTGCTTTTTATTTTAGAGAATAGCGACATATACTATATATCTCTTTCAAACATTTATAAATTTCTGATTCTTTAAATTGTAGCAAAAATAATCATGAAATTTGCACTTCTGAAATTATAATTATCACATTCTAGTAGACTAGTACATTAACATAAAATGTTCTTTAAGTTAAGTACACAATTTGTTGCTAACAACTTCCAACAAAAAGATTTGCATTAAAACCTTTTCACCCCCACCTCCTTCTTTTCATATAATGATTTTTCTCACTTGTAATTGTTAGTTTTACGACAACAACTGGGCAGCTGTGTCAAGTGCCAAAGCTTTTTGCATTAAGTGGTTTATTTAAAAATACTAACAAAACAATAATCAGTTAATCTTTCATAAACAATAATTTTACTTTAAAGTTGATTAATTCTAAATGTCTTAGCACGTGAAAATTTCTCACTCCCCTGTCTCCTTTTGATTTGTTTTTTTTTTTTAAAAAAAAAAAAGAATTATTTTCCACTATTATTTATATTTATGTAATTTGAACAGTGGTTGCAGAAAGGAGTTTGCTGATAACTGAAAGGATACTGTTTGAGGCCTTAAAGGTGGCCTTTCAGTCGTTATTACTATGTGATTATTTATATAGTAAACAAACATAAATGTGTTGCTTACTGATATGTATCAATCAATGTTATAAGTTTAATTGTCTTTTTACTCTATTGTCAAAAACACCATAGTCTTTCTTCTCATTTGCTTGATAATTCTTAATTGAAATATCAGTTGAGTTTTCTTGAAGTCAGAATGAATGAGTGTGTAAATGTTTTTTTTGTTTTTTTAGAGATATTTGCAAACATGATAGTCAATATAAAATTATGATCTTAATCCCAAGAGAGCAAAATCACCAGCCTAGATAGCAATTGGCTGCTGAAGAATTCTCTGACTGTGGACCTGGTCTACCATTTTATGATCTTCTATTCAAATACCTATACTTGCAGATCACTTTCAAGTGCTAATATTAAATGAGAAATTGCTGAGTTTTGTAAAATTAGAAGGAAAAAGGAAGGAGTAATTGATTTAAAAAGGGAGCAGTATTTTATTATCAGAGTAGAAATTATTATAAATAAAAATGGAAAATCACATTGTGGAGAGTGGTGGTATATTAAACACAATGCCAAGATTAGTTGTTTAAAATAATGGAAGATACCAAAGAAAGATAATTGAGGTTTATGACCCAACAAATTTTCATTGTAATAAATTAGAAAATTTTTATATGATGTACAAAATGCTTTTGACCAGACTAAATAACATTTAAAATTATCATGGAAGACATAAAATTAGTAAACGGAAGATGAAAGTACTGTGGATAAATTTGGCTATGGTGATATCTGTTGTGTTCTCATTTTTTGAGTATTTAATGAATAATTGTAGTTCTAGTACTCATATATTTTTAATAAATGACAGATATAATTACAGGAAATCAAAGTTTTTTACTCCAATCACAAAGCATTGATCTGCTCTATTTTTTTTAAACTAAACTTTCATAGAGGAAAAAAAACACATTTCTATTTCTTTTTTTTTTTTTAATTATGAGTCTCAATCAATTTGAAAAATTAACTTTTCACTGTGCAGAAAATTACAATAAGTTATTATTATGATGATGATTATTATAATATACTTCATATATTAAAATATTTCAATATAATTAAGGTAACTTAACGGCCCATTTTGAATAGAAAAGTCCTGTTTTAAAATAGTGTGTCTATTACCCCAATGAATTTCATCAATATGAGTATTCTGGATATTAGTCCCATTTTTAAATAATACAATTTTTCATGTTTTCTGAAACTTTCAAAATATTTGTAACAGATGATATGGCATGTTGTCCTCTATGCACTGACTTACAAACTATAAAGTCACTAAACAATCAATGCATACTAAAACAGTAGTTTTTTTATGTCTTAATAAATTTATCAAATAAATAAATATTTTATTAATATAAATCTAATTAAGTCATGCCAAAGAGAAAATGTACATTTAATGAAAAGTGTCAATTTAGATATTCTTTATTAAAATAATAGTTTCTGATACTGATGTAAAGTATAACAAATGCAAAACTGAGTTGAGTGTTTCTCATGGTAGAGGATCTGATATTGAATAACATTTAAAATTGGGAATAAATACAAAACTGCTGCCTTTAATAGTAAACAGACTACCTTTTTTCAATCAACAACTTAACAGACTTGAAAATAGCTGCTGTCAAAGGCATGTGGGCAGTTCATTGTATTAAAGAAAGTCACAGTTTTAAATTGAACCCTTCAAAAATGATTCAACGATGTTTCAAACCAAAATATCAGTGTGCTAGAAGTCAATATGAAGCAATTATTAAGAACATTTTTTTATTCTTTTGCATTGAAAGAATTAAAATTACAGTTAGAAGTGTGTAATAGCTTCCATTTTTTTGATTGATGCACCCAACTGCAGAAATTTGAAACTTTTCCCAATTTTAATAAGATTTTTTTTACCGTATAAGAGAATAAAAGTAAGAATATTAGATTTAAAATCTTTATCTGGTGAAATATATGATATAGTGGTACAATATTATTTATCTGATGTATTATCTTTTAATAATTTGCTACCAAAGTCACATCTTTATCTGGAGACAATATATACAGTAACTTTAGAGGATTGTCAAGATGGGATGCAAGTAATACATTTTTCAAACTAAAAACATAGCAGAAATGTAATTGGAGAGGATTGTAATGCTCATATCATCCACAACACAATAAAAACTGTTAGTAGCCAATAGATATTGAGTGCATCCTTGTAAAAATATATTAATTTTTCTATATATACACGGTAAGAAATGAGACTTTAAAAACATTTTGCTAGTTTGCTGAGGCTGAATGTAAAAATATTCCTGGCTATAGCAACACTCAGTGGTTGTTACTTCAGTATGCAATTGAAAGGATCTTGGAATCATTTAATGGCCTCAAATCATATTTTCTAAGTCAAAATAAATGCCCTAAAAATATTACAGAACTTTTTGAAAATATGAGTGCCCTGACCTAGCTATGCTAAATTCACAGACTTATTTATTCCATGAAACAGATTTAAAAATGGAAGGTGACAAAGTTCCTGTGTTTTAAGTTATGACCACAATATTTGATCTCAAGAAGCAATTGTTAGCCAGAAAAGAAATGTTATTTATATCAATAAAAACTAAAGAAGAAATTGAAAAATGTAGAAAATAATGATGTAAAAATTGAAGTGAAAAAATATATACTTAATTTTTATGACACTTGTTGCAAATATCTCAATTAATGGACTAGTCATTATGATGAATTAAGAATGGTGTTCATTTAAATGTAAAATAAGTTTGAATGAAATGAAAGAAATCATTAAATATGTAGCGAAAAATCATTTCTTTGCTAAAAACAATAATTGATAATTATTTTCTGAATTTGTCCTAGTAAATGAATATGTTGTTATTGAAAAAATAGAGGAATGGAATTGAAAAAAACTGCAACTGAACTGCATTGGCTTGAAATTATCAAATATTTCAAAAATAATAATTTAGAACATCAAAAAATGACAGATTATCGAATATATACCATGTTTACCAGGAACTGGTGGAAAGATTATTTCTGCTAATTAATAGAATATGGGTTTCAGAAAAAATACAATTATCAGTAGCAACCTTAAGATCAATGATAGCAAGAAAAATTAACACTGAGATGGATTGTCTGGAATTTTACAATTTTCTTAAGAGTCGAGAAGACTTATTAAAACAAATTTCATCAATGGAAAAACATCAATAAATTGTTTTTATTTGTTAGGTACTTATTACATTATAGGAATTTTTCTGTTTTATTATACCATCATTGGCACTTTTAGTTTATTTTATGTAAAATATATTAATAAATAATTGTTGTGCCCATTTTCATGTTATAAAAATGCATTTTAAGAATGCCATTTTGGATTCAAAAATATCCCATTTTGAATCCAAATATTTATGGTCACTTTAAGTATAAGAGGTTTTATAATGTACATTTTACATTTCTTATATTATTTCAAAGTTGAAATATTTGATATCCAATACATGATGTCTATTTGATAAGTAGAATATTTTATCATATATTTCACATAGGCTTTTGATATTTTTATTATAAATATTTTATACATATATTTTAGAATTTCTTTTTTATATTTTATTATATGTGTTATACAAGACTTTTTTGTCTGTTAAAAATATATATATATTTTTTAATCTGACATTGCACAAAAATGCAAAAAAAAAAGTATGTCTATGACTGATAGATGTTTCTAACTATAGGGGAAAAATATATATTTAATTTGCCATTTTTTTCTTTCCATTATTTCCTGCAACATCACTTGATGAAATGCTTTTAGTATAAGTTGATACTTTAATGTTTTCATAGAATAGGAAGAGCATTCATATACAATTGAACCAAGTGTAAAAGAGTTTGCTTGATTTTGGGTGAATAAGGTCTTGTTATGATGGGAATTTAGTCATACACAGCATAGATTAATCATCACAGAAAAGATCTACATTTTAGTATGATTCATTGAAAGTGCAAGTAGTAATAAATTTTAATTTGTTCATGATGCAAAACTTAAGATGCTGTTGAAAGCAAGAATGGATTACTGCTGTAAAGAAGATGCCACAACACTCCTGGACCAGACTGTAGTAGCACCTTTTGGTTACAGAAAATAATTTAGTCAGCTAATATATAGGCCAACTACTGGTATGCAGTCAGAATTTTTAAGCCCAAATCACTGTCATTGAATACACATAGGATTCATTCCAAATGAAATGATATGATGATATTTGCTATTTATACTTTTTATATGAAATTCAAAAAAAGTGAATACTTATAATTTAAATGAAGCTGTATTAATAATCACAGGAAAATCCTGATTTGATCAACTCAAATCCAGGACAATATTATACACTATCCAAAATTTTTTTCAAAATTTAATGATTTTTGTGAAGGCTTTAAAGTTAAGCATTTCTCAAAGAGCTATTGTTAAAAATTGATCAGTTGCTGCTAAGAATTGAAAGTTAAAAGTCAAAATATATTCCACTATATTTTGAAAATAACACCATCTTGATAGTATTAAAGACATTTCAAATTTTTTCAATTATATAAAAAGTTTTATTTTTTAATATACAATTATTTCATTATTATCATAGTCAACATCGAAAAACAAGACTAGTTATCCATTTAAGTCTAGTAGAAAAAATACAATGACAAAAAGTACAGAAAAAAGGGTTTAAATAAGAATTGCTTCCTATGTATTTAAAGAATGGAAATGTGACTGCAAAATCACATTGTCACCAAAGTACAGAGATGATTAAAGCATGAGAAGTGAATAGCAATGAAACTCTATACTAATAAAATGACTGAAGACAATAAGAGTAAAAAAAGAAATAGAAGTAAATGAGAAAAAAAAAAAAACAAAGAGAAAAATCAGAAAAAATTTATACCTCAAAGAATCAAACTTAACTGTTATAAACATTTTTAAACAATACTTGCTTCAATAGTTTATATAAAAGATAATAACAAAAGAAAATACTATGGTGGCATCTTTAAGTAAAAACCAATAATTCTAATGAACCCAAAAAAAGTGATTACAAATTTGGTAAACCTGAAGAGAGATATGTAGTTGCTATGTTCATCATCATTCAATTATACCTCTGATTTTACATTAAGATGTTTGCTGAGTTTTCACTATCGCTTCAGTAATCCCTTATAAAAAAGATGTTTATTATTTTTTTATCTGTGTTAATTTTCTTTTATTATATATATTATTATTTATTATGCTCTGCATGGTTTGGTGCAGCAGTAGAGCATCCAACTTGGTATCGGGAGTCCCAGGATCAATTCTGGCACTCACAGGTTTGGTGCTTGAACTTTTTATGAACTCCTGAGCAATAAAGCCATTTACTTTTTTTATTACTTATTATTTTTTATTTATTCTTAATGTCCAATTAGGTATTACATAATGCAGAAATATTAAAGTTAAAACATTTTGTAGGTAATCATGCTAACAAAGTTATAATTAAATATTACAATTTTATTAAGGAAATATTTTTATATGAAGTAAAATGATTTTTTTGTTTTGACTGTTTTTTATTTAAATATTTTAATTTTAATATGTGTACTTCATGAAATATGTGTAAACACTCAAGAATATACTCATTATTCTATCTGTGTGTGTATATATATATATATATAAACGAAGTGAGCAAATCACTCTCTCTCAGACTATGAATTAAAAGCACTCTAAATATTAAATAAAGTATGTAAGAATAGAATGCATTCACCTGCTTTTGGAACTCTGATGTTAATAAGAAATACCAACACTATTGACAAAAGTATGCTTATAAACATCACAGTTCCAAAAATAAGTGGATTCATTCTATTCTTGATCTTTTGTTCAACATTTGAAGTGTTTTTAATTCATAACCTGAAAGAGGGTGATTTGCTCCCTTTGTTTAAATATACATTAAACTATATTTAATTTGATGTATATATATATAATGTATATTTTAAATTCACAATCCAGGAAATATGTTTTACTTTACCTTTAGTATTATTTCTTAATCCTGATTCCATATGCATATAAACATCTACGTATATTTGTGTTTTTATATATACATCATCCATTAAATAAAATTTTATGATTTTCATTTGAGAAATTTTATGTTTCATTTGGGATTCCATTAGTCTGCTAATTTTATTATATTATTATCAAATACCATTGAGTCAATTTCAACTTCTGGTAATTTCATGTACAAAAGCTCTTATGTTTTTCATTGTGTGATGAAGTTATTACAAATGAAATTCTTAGATGTGGGTAACCATGTTTATTCCTAATATCAATTTTATCAATAAATATTATTTTTCTAATAATTATTACATGACATTTCATATTAACATGTTAGTTTATTTTGAGATTTTGAGTTTGTTTATATATATATAACTTCTTTTTGTCATTTTGAAAATTTTAAACATTTTTTTCTAATTTAAAAGCACCACCATATTCTAAGATAAATTCCATGCTAGATCTAATGCCTAGTTTTAGAAAGACAAAATGTATTAAGAATTTTTAATTCATTTTATCATTGATTCAAAAAAAAGTTATCTTTGAAAAAGATATATATTTTTTCTTTAATGTTTATGGATTTTTATTTTCACTTTCAGGAAAATCTTTCAAATTGTCTTTACTTTTGTTATTGAGAAAGTGTTACTACTTATTACTAATTGATATTTTTCCTATTTTAATATAAACTTCTGCTGCTTTCAGACACATATATAAATAAATAATCAAATGATTAGCTGCTTACGAGGTCATGTGATGCTTGAGCACTAGAAGTAACATGTTGAAAATTGACATGGAAATCTTTAACTTTTGGGATCTACCACCTTACCATTGTGCTAAATTATACAGGAAACTATCAAAACATCATATGATTACTATTTCACTGATGAAAGCTATAAGCTAGAAACTAGTCTGCAGATATTGTATGAATATGCACTAGATAGGGATTTTAAGGCTTGCACTTGGTGGTACTATTGTATGGAGAGTTAGCTACTGTTGTATACAGAAAACTATTTAAATTACATAGATATATTAAATAATACAATCTAATAAATATTTTTTCCCAATTCAAAAGCTAGACTACAAGTTTAATTTGTCTGTGGCTTTTTTGATAACTATAAAATATGTTTAACGATAAAATGTGTTGTGGTATATTATTGTTTTGAAAGATAATAAAATTTCTTTAAGTAATCAATGTAACATGAGTTTAATTCTTTTTGATATTTATTTTCTTTTCCAACAATAGGCTTAATATTTTTCCAGTAGTACTGGCATTCTATAATTAAAAAATATTTTAAATCTCCATTTTTGAAAAGGAAAATATAAGTTACTATTTTCAATCTTTAAAACAATTTATTTTTGTTGAAACAAAGTTATAGCAACCTTACCTCTTCCTCTCTATTGTTATTAAATGCTTTTATTGCCCTATATGGTTTAGTGCCATTAATGGAATGTCAGACACTGGAACAGTTCTGCCATTTTCAGCATTCAAATTTATTAGTAAAAATCAGTCATATGTCACATGACCTATGTAGCTTGTATTACCAATATGTAATATATAAAGAGTGTGCTAATAACTCTAAACAAACTTAATTATTTTATTTTATTTTTCCTGAGCAATAAAGTCATTTGATTACTTAAATGATTTTATTGAAATATAATCTGTATTTGTTTTTCTTTTTGATGCTTCATTTATAATCCCTTCTAATTCACTCTACAATATCAATGGTTTATAAATAAAATCCTTTACTTTTGATCCTATTTCTTACAAAAGTTGTGAAGATTGTTTGTCTACTTTTACATGCATTTCATTGTTATATATGTGTGTTATGTTTGTAGGTGTACATGTAATTAATTTTGAGCTTAATTTTTGTATTAAACATGATTATTCGATGGAAAACTCAATTCATCTGAATATTTATAATACTAACACTATTCTTTCAGCTTACTATAGAATTAGCAAGAACAGTTTTTTTTCTTTATCTCTCTACTACTATTCTAACATCTAATCAGTTTTACCATAAAGTAATGTAAAACTTATTAAATTCTATCTCCAAATAGGTTTCTGGCTTGTACCTTTATTAATGTAAAAATAATGCTGAAATGCCCAAATTTGTAACACATTTACTAGGTCACATAACTTACTCTAAAAGAAAAAAGGAAAAAAAACTGAAAAAGAAAGAAATTTAACATTACTAATATCTTTAATACATAGTAATAAGAAAACATTTTATCTTTTTTATATCAAGCTGCAAGTTGAAGTTTAAGATTAGAAAGAAAATCTCACAGTAAATATTATGCAGCCATCTTTTTTTCTAACTGATTGAATGTGACATATTTTAAGAATTAAAAGATTTAAAAATCTTTTTGTTTTGGTAAGAAATAAATATTTAGCTTTTGTGGTCATGGAAATAGACTAGATCAAAGAAGCAAGATGCAAGACATGATCATGATAATCAATGAAAACATAAAACATGAAAATCAATGGAAAACATAAAAACAATAAAATAGTTAGTCATATTTTTGTCTATAATATTTTATTTTGTAAAATGATGCAAATGTTTATTTTCTATATCTAAAATAATGTTTAATTTATAAAATAAAATTTGCATAATTATTTTAATATAATTTGTGAATGAATTGAGATACTTCCAGACTACATTTAAAATGTTTTGATATATGACTTACTTATAAATCTAAAATAGACACTTTATATTCATCATCATCATCAACAACAACAACCATTATCAATCTACTGTAGGATGAAGGTCTCTCCAAGTTCAATCCATCTTCTCCAATCTTTAGCTTCTTTTCTCCACATCACCTCTGCACACTTTTTTATTGCATCCATCTATCTCACATGTAGTCTCTTTCTGAGTCTTTTACAATCTCTTGTAATCCAGTTTAAGATTTAAATTGTCCATCTATTATCATCTCTCCTAGAAATATGCCCAGCACAATTCCACTTCAGTCTTTTAATTTTTTCAATGAGGTCAGTGACACCTGTTTGTTCTCTTAACCATATATTGTGTTTTCAATCTCTTCTTGTTACTCCCAACATGCATCTCTCCATAGTTCTTTGAGTGGTCTGAAGTCTCTGTATTGCTCTTCTATTAAGTGACCAAGTCTCAGATATTACTCTACCTTATATTGTAGATATATTTTGGGAAATATACACACCCTATTTCTATTTTATTAATTTAATTTTATAAGTAAAAGATTCCATTATAGCAAATATGCATTAATTCAGATATTCAAACTGTCCTCCATTCATAATCAGGCACTGGTGCATCATTGAGAAAGTGGAGGGCTTACTTAATCTAAGATCTTCTGCTGATGTGCTGCACTTTCACTCTTCAATAACATGTCACAATTCAATAGTATTTGATGTTTTTGTGACCTGAACTTTGTTTTTTAAATGTCTCCAAAAAAAAAAAGTCCAATGGCATAAAATCTGAAAAAGTGTTATCAAAATTAGTTCTAATATCCAAAGGGAAATGAGAAGTTATTCTTGCTGAAAATAAATTTCAATATTATCTGCAAATGGCTTATGGATTGATTGATCCATGAAGTAACCTAAAATGTGCTGCAGCATTTTCATGTTACTTATATCTACACACACACTTTGAAGAATCTATTTCAATTAAGTAATTTCTAAAAGCAAATTCAATGAATGGATTTTCTAGTTAATAAATTGCATAATGACGACAATGTTTTTCTCATTGACAGTTAGCTTTTTCTTTTTTTAATAATTCTGAAATATTTTTGTTTATTATCTTGAAAATTTTCTACTTTAAAAATATAAATATTTTAATTATTATTTATTTGGATAAATTGATTATAGTCTTTAGATATCAGCATTTTATTAACTGTGAAACTTATTTTCAAAGATTGATTTTTATCACATGATATTTTCCTTGGTGAATTGCTTTCTACAATTAAATAAAAATATTTATTGTCTTGCATTGGTGGTCGAGAGGTCAGCGCGACTGCCTTACAAGCAGTTGCCCTGGTTGCGGGTTCGCATCCCGGCCGATGCTATGACACTTGGGAAAAAAAATATTTATTTCATTTTGATTTATAGTAGCTTATTTTTTGCATTAATAAATGTTTCAATAGCAATCCTGTTAACCATTTTTACAAATGAGGTAAATGAAATTGAATTCTTTTTATTTCCAAAAGACTTTTCTCATCCTTAAACGAATTAGAAATATTTTTTTTCTGTTTACAAGTATCAGTGACATTATTAATTAGCAAGAATATAATAGGATTCAACATCCAGTATAAAATTAAGATTATTATATCATTCTGTTTGAAAAAAAAAAAAAACATTTTCTAAGAAAAGTAATTAGCATTCCATTTTTTGGCAGTAGGAAACCTAGTTTGTTTGTTTGTTTTGTACAGTTTGCCAGTACCTACATAATTTAGAATAGTGTTAGGGTTGTGGATTTAGATCTAAACATTCTCAGCTGAGTAAAGTAAAATATAATTCTCAGATCTTGTACAGTGGGATTGTTATATGCTCATCTTGTCAGTTGAGTGTTAAACGTCATACGACCTCCTAAACAACTAATCTTACAATTACATTATATACCAAAATAGTAAGAATATTAGCTGTTTATACACTGAGTCTGAATTTAGCATTTACGAAGCTTAATATATACACATATTGCTTAAATTATTTTTTAAAGTTCAAATACATTTGAATAACATATGTTTAATTACATTAATTTTGATAATATTTTGTTTAATTGTAAATTATTGTGATTTTTTTTTCTTTTGATATTTCGAATTAAATAATGGCTTTCATATTCGTTCAATCGAAAAATGTATAATTCAAAACAGATATTGTTGATTTAAACTTTCCTATCATTATCACAATTAAACTTTTAATTATTATTATATATTTACAACTTTAAAAATACTTGACTGCAAAATGTTTTAAAATATATTCTATAAAATAAGAAAAACAAATTAGTTTTAATTATTTATAAAATATTTAATTTTTATAGTGATAAACTATTATGTTAAAAGTTTAAATAAACAGTTTCTTCTATCATTAGTTTGAAAAAATGTGTTTCTTTTTTTAACATTAAGAAGATACAAGATGAATGAAATTAAATATTTAGAAGCTAATAAGAAAGAGGGGGATAAAACACAGCTAGCTAATGACAGAAGACATGTGTTCAGGAATAGTGGATAAGCTCTTTACTAAACTAATATTTGTCTAATTAAAAAAATTGTAGATTTTCTTAAGAAGTACCAGATAGTTCATAAGGTTTGAAAAATTATTCCTGCCAAACACATGGTGATAGCATATGGCGATGAGTGAAACAAAATATCCCAGTTATAAATTCTGTTTTTGCATTTCAATAAAAATTGAAAAACAAAGAAAGCATATCTTAAAACAAAAAATAAATAAAAAAATAAAGGAATTTATGGAATTTAATTAATTAAATTTCATTTTATAATATATAGTGTTTGCATGTGTAAGGATGTGTGCATAAATACGTAAAAATTAAAATAATAATAATAAAGGAACATTCTAAACAATTCATCGTATCTCTCCAATAACTCTCTAAAAAGTAATTGTAATAATATTAACTCTATAAAATATCCGTATATGTTGTGATGAGATAATAAAAGAGCAAATGAAGTAAATGATAAGGGTAAATGTCACAAATATTTTCTTCAAAGTATCTATGCATGTTGACTTGATCAAATAATGTTCTACTTGTTTATAAGATTCAAATCGTTTAAATTCTATATATATATATATAATGGATAAAATATAAAATTAATACAGAAAACTAAAACAACAGCATATACATCAGTCCTCCCTACATGAAAGTACTGATAATATTAATTTCGTCATCAAATTACATACTGCTAGAATTTACTTGAATTTAAGAAAACTCAAAAATAATTCATACTCACTAACACAAAAAATATAATAATAAATATATTAATTAGATATATCTTTAATTCATTTATTTTCTATCACATTACTTCGTTTCATAAATATATATTAAACAGAAACAGTCCCATTTCAAATTTATGTTTTTTTTTTATATTTATAACAAAATATAGTTAATAGCATATACATGATAAGAAGAAGCCTACAGTAAAAGTTAAATAAATGTTTTCTTTAATATTGATATAGAATTTGCAAAGTCACCTTTATTTTTTTCATATTTGTTTTTGAGTATTTACACTGTTTTATTTTCTATTCATAAATAATGTCTGTTTTAATTTAAGCCAGCCATTTTATTTTACATTCATCTTATATTAATGTCATAGTTCATTCATAATTTTATTTTAAATATTGAATATCCATTCATTTACTTATTTTTTAATTTATTATATATTCATTCAGCATATAAATAATTTTATGGCTTTTCAAATATATAATGCTGAGATATGAACTTCTGAGATTGATTATAAACCTATTCATAAAACAAGAAAAAATAGATTGACAATGATATATACAAAAGATAGACATCTTCTAAAAACATTCAACACACATATTAGATGATGGAAATAGTCCAATATAAAAATACAGCTAGAACATCATCATCACAAAACTTCAGAAAAACATTATAAGTTCTGAAAATCTAGCTTGTGAATTATTTTAGTAGCATATTTGGTTTTGGTTATCTCATGAATAGGTTTATATTTGTTATTGGTGTCACTTTCTATATTGTCATATCTTATATAAATTCAAAAACATTATACCATTTTAAATAACATTTTATTTTTTATAAAGAAAGAAAATAATAAATTTTAAAATTAACAATGGATAAACAAACTGCTTTTAATAAATATAATTTTGCATAAAGAGGTTTAAATTCTTTATTACCCCAACACTGTTTAAAACCATATAAACAAAATTATATAATTAAATGCATAAAGAAATGTTTGAAATGAATAATCAAATTATTATTATTATTACTATTTATTATTGTTGTTATTATTATTATTACATTTCAAAGGAACTTTATTGAACAATTCATAATAGGTTACAGATCATGAGTAAAAACATATTTACAAAGATAAAAATGCTATGCTTTACATTGACAAAGATTAATAATTAAAAAAAAAAGATTCAGTAAGAATATATCCAAAAAATTAAAACAAACAAATCAAAAAAAAGTTAAAAAAACATTACAATGAAAAAAAAAATTATATACATTAAAACAAAAAAATAGTTGATTATTATCAGAAAAAAAATTGATATTTATAAAAAAAATATTTAGCATATACCTCAATTACATCATTTTAATTTGTGGTCCATCCACATTTATATTAGTATAGACTCCCTTTTGGCTATATACCATGTCACAGAGTTGTAATGAGTCACATTAATGACCATGAATCAAAATATGTTTGTGGTTCTATTATTTTTCTGCCTCTTTCTCGTATATTTATTAATTTATTTGGTATTATATTTTTATATCTTCTAGTATTATTATTTGTACTAAAATTACATTTAGTGCACCAGAAGATTGTAATGTCATCCATGTATGCAATACATGGGATGTGCTACTGGGTCTTATTGATTTGGATACCTGATATTTTATGTTACAAATGTGTCTCCTTCATTCTCAACTACTATAGACATGTACTCTTAAAATAAATATGAATATGGATTATGTCAATGAAATTTAAGATGAAGTCTGTTTTGATTTTTATAAGTTGTTACTGGTTTCTAATTTTTAAGATATAAACCATGAAGATAATTGGAAGAGACTCTAGCTATCAGAATTCATGCTTTTCACAGGATTTCTTACAGCTATTAATTCATATTATGATTTTTACATGGGCAGTAGTATAAACTTAATAATAAATTCACTGTGATCATTGTATATTTGGAATTTTTTTTATGAATTTCACATTGTAAATTTTTATCATTTTAGATAAAATTTAAAATTTGATTTAAAATATTTCTTCATCATAAATAATTAATTTTTTTAAAAATGAGTAATTTTTTTTAGCTATTTTCAAGCCTATAAAAATCATAAATACTGCACAGGGTTTCCTTGTAAAAATATAATTTGCTTAATGTAAATAGAGGGATTTGAATTCAGCATTTTTAGTCTATTCATTCTCCACTCTATATCAAGCATCTGATATACATATCCACACACATGTGAAAAAGATACATGATCCTCAATATATGTATTTCTTGCAGAACCAGTTGGCCAGATCATGATCTCCCATACCTATATACAATCAGTGTTTGGTTTATATTAATATAGCAATTATTTTCAAACTTTAATGGACAGGCTTCAATCTTCTCACCCTTCCAACTATTCAACCATCCATTTCATTGAAAAACTGATGTTGGAACTCTCAAAGCCTCTGTTGAATTTGATATTATAATCATACCCATGTAGATATTTCATCAATCTAACCCCTCATATTGTCACACATTAGTATTCATGTATATTAATAGAAGAGGAATGGGCTGGATTTATACTAAAACGTAATCTATTTCCCAGGCAATGTGCAATTCTAAGGCAGTATGTCATTTGCTTAGGAAACCTTCAGTATAAGCAAATGGCATACTGCCTTAGAATTACATATTGCTTAGGAAATAAATTACATCTTAGTTATAAATTCAGCATATCTTAGTATAAGTTCAGCCCATCCCTATCTTATTAATATATATGGATACATAATGTCCAATAATATGAGGGGTAATATCAAATCCAACAAAAGCCTTGGGTGTTCCATCATCAGTTTTTCAATGAAATGATTGGTTGAGTAGTTGGAAGTGTGAGAATATTGAAGCCGGTTCATTAAAGTTTGAGAAATTGTTATCTTAATATAAACCAAGCACTGATTATATATGTGTGTGGGAGACTATGATCTAGCCCTACTGATAAATGTTGGATCTGTAAGTATTATGTATATTGGTGATCATGTGTATTGGTGGCTTGAGATAGAGTGGAGGATGAATAAACTGAAAAACTTTCTGAGTTCAAATCACCCTATTTACATATATAGGAAACATTTTGTATAAGTAAATGATATATTGCCTTAGAATTAAAATTTGCTTAAAATATTAATACTCATTATTTGAATAATACTTTAATTAATCTTTCATTAATTTTTCATGCTAACATATTTACTAAACAAATAGTTTTAAATGGAGAATCTTCCACAAAAGAAATAATAGTGATGAGAATATATAGTCACTGGTTTAGAAAATTTTTATAATCCTAAAAATTTCCATTGAAAAGTTAATAATAATTCTTCTATTTAATAATTCGTCTATTTAATATTTATTCAATAGAATATACAAGCAATTTTTAACTTACATAATGGATATATTTTGTGATTTTTTTTTGTGTATGCAAGTCAAGTTTTTCTTCAAGTACATATTTATAATTAAAAAATATATTTATATTTTGCACCGTAGCTAATGATAAAGAGATTATTGAAAATAATTTTAATAAAAGTAAATTGTAAAAACCACAAGAGAAGCATAAGAAAAAGAAGAATTGAAGGCTATGTTAATTTATACATTCTATTTTAGAAGTGTTTGCATGTTATATATGCTAGGAATTGTTTATGCAAGTTACAACTTCATATAATTTATAGGGTATATGAGCACAGACTTTCACACACCCCACCACTCTCCACACTATCTCATAACACTGATATCCTCAAACACATATATGTTGAAAAGATAAATAATCACCAATATACATATTTCATGCTAAACCAGCAATCATCAGTTGATCCAGATTCCATATAATTATTTTTTTTTTTTAAAGTTGAGAACATTATTTTTTTAGCAATATTTATCCATTATATATTCAGAATTCAACATACATTTATGCATTCTATTACTAGATGTATGTGTCTTTTGTTAAGGAGAATATAATTTATATTCTTTGTTAATAATGTAATACATTGCTATTGTATTATAATCTATCACAATTTATATATCTTATGTTCTTCAATATTCAAGTTAGTATATGTTTCAGTTATTACATTCTAGAGATGTCTGCCCATCCTTGCATATGTATTAAATGGATTATGTCCTGTACATGTGGGGTTCAGATTGACCTTAGGTCAACATGGGTGTGACAAGAATCTTGGCTTCAGGGTGGCCTTCGAGCATTTCATCTTCAGATTTTCAATTGGATGGACGGTTGAAGAGTTGGAGTGTGTAGTAGATTGGAGCCTGTCCATTAAAATATGAAGATTGTCTATCTTAATATATATCTGAGCACTTATAGTATATATGTGTGGGAGATGATAATCTGGACCAAGTGATGATTGCTGGTTTAGCATGAAATACGCTTATTGGTGATTATTTATCTTTTCAGCATATATGTGTTTGAGTGTATCAGTGTTATTAGATAGAGTTGGAGAGTGATGGGTTGACTGAAAGTCTGTGCTCATATACCCTATATATTATATATTTTAATTATGTATATAAAAAAGTTGTTTAAAAATATTTATAGAATTATTTATTAATATAAAGATCTAAGTAGCAATAAATGAATCTTTTTAAAAAAAAATATTGAAATAATAATGTAAAATTTTGTTTAAATTTTTTTTAGAAAATATCAGCATTGAAGTCATAATTTTTAAGTTATCATAATCTTACAGGGCAAATTGCAGTAATAAATTTACCTGGATAAAACAAAGCATAAAAGTATGAATATATAATGATTGGAGAATAAAATATGAAGATCCATGAATATCCTTATTCTTATATTTCTTTAATTAAAAAAAGCCTTAATCTCACTCATTTGAGATTTTTAAAAAAATCATGTTATGTAAGAGTTTTTTAAAAAAAATTTTTTTTTTTTAAAAATGCACTCTTAATTAAATACCGTGTGACCAATATAAATACTGTACATGATCTGTATATATAAATATTGTTTTTAGTGTTGGTTTATTTATTAAAAATATGCTTATTCAGCCAGTAAATATTTCAAATCTATGATCCAAATATTTTAATCCTCATAGATTTATAATTGATTCTACTCTAATTCTTATATAGATATATCCATGGATTCAGATAACGTATATATATATACACACATATATATATATATAACATTTGCTTACAAAATTTATATGAATTGCGATTATTGTTTTATAATTTTATTCAAATACAGTAGTTGATTATTAATAACAGGAGGGAGGGGACAAAAAATTTCTATTGTAGTAATAATGATGCGGTTTAATATTTAAAATTAACAGATCAGTTTAGTAACAAATCACTTAATATATTTATATCTGTACGGTTAATACAGCAGTTGAGTGAATTTAAGAGTTAAAGTTCCTGGATTAAGACCCAACGTATCATTGCTGCAGCTCTAATTTACCTAATCATTTTTTTTTTGTGTGTGTATATATATAACATTTTCTCCAACATTATGTAGATTATAAATAAAGCTAAAAAATGAATATTATGTAATCGAATGGATTATTGCTTGGAACTTCATAGCACCGGAAATGATATGCCACAATCCTCAGAAGTTGAGTTCCGGAGTCTGCTAGAGCGTCACTGCACAAAACTTTTTATTTTGACAAATTTAGTTACTTTAAAATACGGTACAATAAAATTTATTTAAAACATTTTTTTAAATATATATATTATTTGATTTATTTTTGTTTTATTTTTTCTCTTTCTAAAAAAAAAAAAAATAATATAAGCGCATTTAATTTTTTAGTATGGCCAATATTTACGACAAAATGGTATCTGTAATAAAATATGACTGAGTAGTAAAACTAACATCAATCTTCAAAATTTTATTTCATCTATAAAAATAATATCTTTAAATTTTATGATCCACAGTTTGTATAAATAAATGACAATAGGGGAATTATTACCATAAAAAGAAAATCCAAAAAACTTAATGTGGCACGTTTAAAAACCAACTGTAAAGTCTAATATGAACTAAAAGTTTATTACTAATTAAACAATAAATAAATTTCAAACATCTACATTTTTAAGAGGCAATAAATTGACATTAATGCTAGTTATTAAGGTTGTTTGAGCAAACAATTTTATAGATTTCTTTATATTCACAATATATATGTATTTATATTGATATACTGAAATTTATTTGAGTTAAATCAAAACAATAATATATAGAAATAAAATGTTGTATATATAGTACAAACTAGGCAGTTGTGATCCTGGGTTCTAGTTTTCTACAGTTTTATCTCCAGAATAAATTATACATGCAAGATACAGGCCACAATTTGTAAGTGGAGATAATCATATATTAGCATCAGATACTTATTATATGAGCATTATTTCTGTAGATATATACTAAGGTAATAATTGTTTTATTTCCTTACAGATAAGACTTTCAGGAAGTGATAAGATATCTACAAAAAACCTCACATCAGTTTCCTTAAATGGATAAAATCATTTGTGCCAAATTGCCTGAAGATTGGTCTTCAAAAATACTTGACCATCAGTGTAAGTAATGATGGCTGCTTTTACTTAAAAATTGAAAAATAATATTTGCTAAAATAAGAGGAATGAAGAGTATTACAAAGACCTATCTAAATTAACTGCTCAGATAAATTCACATTTGAATAATTTAGCATATATCAAAACAATCCACAGTAATCTTTACAGGAAGAATACTTGTGACTAATCTACCATGTCAGATATGGCTATGATAATGGATTGAAAGTGATAATGTTGCATCAGTCAAATTCTCTTCTTCAAATTATAAAACAGCCATGATTTGAATAATCTTATAATATTTTTTTAAGTATAATTATTATTTTACATGGCTAAAGACAGTTTAAACATTCTGAAGAACTTAATTTAGGTCATAACATAAACATTATTTACAAATAATTTTATATTCTGCCAAATTAATGATCCCACAAGTTGTGGAGTCATATTAGTTTCAGAAATATGAATATGTTAAACATTTCCCCAAACTATCTATTTCTCAAGAATTAGATTTAAATATTTTTGAATGAGTGAGATGTTCACAAACAATATGTAAAAGGTAATATCATCCAATGGCAAGTATTAGAGGAATAACTTAATATTTGTATAGATCCAATTTTTTGTACAAATGGTAATTGTAAATAAATGTAATGATGGTATAATTTTCAGTTAACAATTCATATGAATTAAGTATACTGAGTATAAAAGATTTTCATATGTAGCAAGAGGAGAATTTTACTATTTATTTCTGCATATTATGATAAAAGATTTTGTATAAGAACTCTTATTAAATTAACAAAAAAATATAAATGTAAACTTTAAAAAATCTTTAATATATATATGTTAATTCTAATATTCTCACATGTAAATATTGAATTCATAGTATTATTTTTGGGAGCTTCCATATAATAAAAATAAGTTAAATAGCTTCTTCTTATGATTTGAAAAAGAAGAAACTCTGAGGAAAGTACTTATTATACTGAAATATCAGCTATTTAGCTATTATATTTTTATTACATGGAAGATCCCAGAAATAGTATTATGAATTGATAATATATATTAAATTGAAGATTTTCACAGGATACAGATATAAATAAGATATCATCCATATATATATATATATATATATATATATATATATATATATATATATATATATATATATATAATTTATTGAAAATATAAACCAATATTTTAACTGGGTCACACTAGTCATCAACTGGGTAACAAATATTATAACTTAATTGTAAAGGCACTGTAAACACTGATCTATAATGATAATGAATGTTCTGTAAATAGAAAATAAAATAATAATTATGAGAAATTATTTAGATTAATGAGTTATAGTTTTTTCAATTTAAGTAGAAGACACTTTGCATGTATCATCATGTTTGTTCAATTTGGATTCTTAAAGATCTCAAGGGCTTCTCTTATTTGACATTGTTGGACAGTGTCACATCAATAGTGCTGATAATGATGAGTATTTTTTAACTGCATTAATGTGTTCATCTTTTCTAGTATTGATGCAATGATTACTCATACTTATATAGGAAGCTTTACAAATATTACATGGAATTTCAATAAATTATTATCTGGGTACCCAGATAATATTACTCATACACTTATATATATATATATGATTTCATAATTGATTACATCATATTTACATTCAGGGTCTATATTAATTCTGCTCCAAACTTTCAGTATATTTGGCAAGCAAATATTTACACTGAAAAGTGCACAAAATAGATAGTTTATTCTATAATGTAATGGATTTGTTTAATTACTTTGCAGCTATTTCACTTGGTCATATCTGCTCTTTCTCTCTCTGTGTGTGTGCAGGACTTAAACTTTCAAACTCCCTACAGCTACCCACTCCATCTTACACAACCAATACACATGATTATATACATGAGAAATAGGTCAATTATCTCCAATATATGTATTTCGTGCTGAATCAGCACTCATCAGTTGTTCCAGATCACTATCTCCTACACACACATATATAAAATCAGTGGTCAGTTTATATTAAGATATATCAAATTTTCAAACTTTAATGGACAAGCTTCAATCTTCTCCACTTGAAGTCAACATGAGTATGACAATAATATTGCATCAACAAGGGCTTTGAGCATTCCATCCTCGGATTTTCAATTATATGAATGACTGAAGAGCTGGAAGGTGGAGAAGATCGAACCTTGTTCATTAAAGTTTGAAAATTTGCTATCTTAATATAAACAGAGTATTGATTGTATATGTGTGAGGGAGATACTGATCTGGACCAACTAATGAATGCTGGTTTGGCATGAAATATGTATATTGGAGTTTTTTTTCACATGTATGTGGTCATGTGTATCAGCTGTATAATATAGAGTGAATAATTATAAGGAACCAGCGAATCAGAGTTCAAGTCCCTTCTAATTACATTAAATTTAGTATAGACACTATACATGAATTTAAATATTACATATTCAGCCTGTATCCTGCCAATCATTCATCTGTAAATATAAATGGACATATTAAGTTTCTATATGTGAGGTGTTAGAGTGCCTTAAAGTAAACATGGGTATGACAATATTATTGGCATCAGCAAGGGCTTTGACTATTCCATTCTTGGATTTTCCATGAGATGGATGGCTGAAGAGTTGGAGGGTGGAGGATATTGAAGCTTGTCCATTAAAGCCTGAAGATTTGCTATCTTAATATAAACTGGGCACTTATTGTATATATGTGTGGTAGATAGTGATCTGGACCAAATGATGAAAGCTGGTTCAGCATGAAATACATATATTGGAGATCACTTATTTGTTTCACATGTATGCGATTATGTATACCAGTTATATAAAATAAAGTGGATAGTTTTAGGGAGCTTGAAAGTCTAAGTTCAAATCCCTTTATAGAGAGAGAGAGATATTTTATTCAGATTTTATGCTTGTTTCTCATGTAGTTCTGTTGAAATAGTCTATTTTTAGATGATTGTTATAAGATCTGTTTATGTATATATAGATATAGAGAGAGGGGATAATCTAATTTTATTCTGGGGATCACCCATGTAAAATATTAAAATAGTAGTGATGTTTTAGCAAAATAACATTGGCCTTAAATTGAGCACAGAATAATCCATAGTCACTCAAAAGCATTAACAATTATTATAACAATAAGAACAGAGAATTAATTAAACAAAACAAAATGTAAATGAAATAAAATCCTGCAAATAAAAAGACCACTTTTGTCCAAACAAAAATTAAATAGGAAATAAGTTATGAGAACTGTTGTCTTTGGATTTAAAGGTAGCTGGTTTGTGTTAACCTGTGTAATAAAATTCTTGCATATAGATGGTAATTTGGCTGGTTCATTATGTTGATGTTCATTATGTTGATTAATATAATCTGGTGTATCCAACTTCTCTATGGCTTCTTTAGATATTCTGATAATGATTCCCACATCTGGATAAAGTTTTAATATTGGAGAAATCTCTGCAATGGCCAACTTCTAAAATGTGAAAAGCAAGGGTCCAGCTGATAAGTGACATTTAACAGCATTGAATGCTAATGTCTTCTAGTATTCATAGTTAGTTACTGATGGTCTGGCATTTTCCAAATAAAAACTAAAGATTTTCTTGAGTTTTGAGATATTTTAGATTTGATTAAAGCATTATTGGTTTTTTTGCTCAGTGAAAAATATTGCCTTAATATTGTATCAACTCAATGTCTGTCTAATATAGGAATCTACATTTTAATAAGATTTTAATTTGGAGCATTTGTCTATAAAAGTAGTAATATAACTATTCATTATTAAAATGTCATGTACATGTTGATTTCTTTTTTCAGAATAATTTCATCTTTAAAAAGTCATTATAAGTAATGGCTTGGATGAGTTGAATAAGGGTAAAATGATGTTTTCAAATATTTTTCAGTACGTGTATGTTTTGATTAGATAGAAAATATTAAACTATTATTATCTCCCTTAGAATCAAAAACATCCAAACAAAAGAAAGCTGCCCATCAGCTCTACTTTTATAATGAATTTAGTCTGAAGATGGAGGCTATAATTATATATGATGAACTCGATTCAGTTTTTCTTTTTCACATGGCTAAAAAATAAATACATCATTGATGTATTTGAGGCATGTTATCATTTAAAACACTTTTTTCTTTTAACTCTAGAGACAGTTTAATAATAAATTATTATAACACTATCATAACCAGAGCAATATGCCCAATTCAAACCTCCAAAAAAACTCATTAGGGAGTGTAATTTTTATACAAAGAGACCTACAGTAGAAATTGGATGCTTGTTGATATGTAACAATATTAAGACAATATTTTCCACTTAACAACATAATATTTTGATCAAAACTAAAGAAAGTAACTATTCTAGATGCTCAAAAAATTTATGTTACGTATATAGGAATGAGTAACCATTGCATAAGCTCTAAAGTATGCTAAAGCAATCAAACATTTATCTTCTTTAGTAACAGTCATCATATAGATTTTACAAAATCAAAGCCATACTCAGATACAATAATCATTGTCAAAGAATATTTAGAGAAACAGTAGAGATTTTAAAGAGA
Source organism: Epiperipatus broadwayi (assembly GCA_028023455.1). NCBI lineage: Eukaryota > Metazoa > Onychophora > Udeonychophora > Euonychophora > Peripatidae > Epiperipatus > Epiperipatus broadwayi. Next base: position 7,482,167 of record JAQFVV010012402.1, read on the forward strand.
CCAGATTGAATTAATAAATGATTATCAAGCAATCAAATTACTGTTTATATGAATAAATTTCATTATGCAGAATAACAAAAACTTACAACTATATTTAAATCCAACTAATCAGTTCTAACAACCCATAAATGATCCTCATCTATTATTTAATTTTTTGTTTGATTCAATAAAAATATGTTACTTTTACTTGTTATGTGATTTCAGTTTTTTTATTTATTTATGATTTTTTTGATTTAATGAAACTTTTGTTTTTACACTTTGTCCATGTCTTTGTAGTGACCATAGAATAAGCTTTCTATCCAGATGAAGGCAAATGTTATTTTGATGATGCTTTGGTATTTGTTTAATATTTTTATATGGATGTTTCTGAAAATGAAATTAGATTATGCAACTATTTGACTCATAAAAATCTTCAATATATATATACTCAAATAAGTTACATGTTAAAAATATAATTAAATTATAAAAACAGCAAATAAGCAGAAATAATATCGAAATTTTAAAAGAACTGAATATATGTAGGCAAAAAGCAAATGTCGCATAATTTTCCAAGAACTATGCAGATCAATATTAGCAGATTGTCTATTTATTATATAATCTTTTAATTGAATTATAAAATAATGTATATCTCATGGAATATTATTGTTTGACTGAATTAAAGGTAAATTTAAAGTTATAAGATTTTTATGATCAAAGAAAAGTGAAGCAATATTAGACTGATTATTTACAGCACTTTAAATATTTTTGTATCATCTATAAATAATCAAGCATTCCATCGTCAGATTTTCAATTGGATGGACAGTTGAAGAGTTGGAGTGGATTGAAGCCTGTCCATTAAAGTATGAGGATTGGCTATCTTAATATATATCTGAGCAATTATAGTATATATGTGTAGTGATGGTAATGTGGACCAACTGATGATTGCTGTTTTAGCATGAAATATGTATATTAGTGATTATTTATCTTTTCAACATATGTGGGTTCAAGTGTATCAGTGTTATGAGATAGTGTGAAGAGTGGTGGGTCGTCTGAAAGTCTGTGCTCATATATCCTATATAACACATATATAGACCCAGGTATACAATAAGCCTGTGTATTTCAGTTATTTACTTATTATTGTATTTTAAAAATGTTATATCCATACACACACATATATATGTGGATTCTAATAATTTTAATAAGTCTATTAATAAATCATGGTATAAATATATAACATTAAATATATATTTATTCATGTGCCAACTTCATATAGACTACTATAATTCAAAATCAGATTCCTAAGGGTTTTTAACAAACTTACAAACAAACAATGCTCTTTTTCTCATATTAATGTTAATTTGTTGATCAGACTAAAACATAAATAAACTAAAGTATGAAACTTTTACGTTAGTGCATATTTTTGTAATTAATAATCAAACCAGTTTACAGTTTCAAATAACAAACCAGATGAAACTTTAATAATTTTAATAAGGCTGTAAATAAATTGTGGTTATTAAATATGTAATATTGGAAATATAAACTTATTCACAGATCATTTAAGTCTAAATACATTGTTACAATTCACAATTTTAGATTTCTAAAGAATTATTTGTAACAAATGTAGAAACAATACTCACTTTCTCATATTAATGTCAACTTATTAGTCAATAGTCATCTTTATCTCATCTCCAGGTTCTTAAATGATAAATGCATTAAGCACCAATACTTTGAACATATAAAAGTTTTTGTAGGCATTATTAATCTAACTAACTGATAAGCTCAAATAATAACCCATATGAAATTTTAATAATTTTAAAAAACCTGTAAATCCTTCATGGCTATTACATATGTAACATTGAGATTATAAACTTATTCTTGTAAATACCGAACATTAAGAATATAAACTTCTTCATGAACCAGTTAAATCTGAATGTATTATTAGAATTCATAAGTCAGGTAATAATTTAATATTTGTGTTAATATTAAAAATGCACATGCATATATAATTCGGCTATATATAGATAACTTAAATCAAATAAATAAATAACAAACTTTTATTGATTTCTTCTAGCGCTTTCAAAGGTATAACCTTCATTTTGCAAATATGCAAAGTAGGACAGATTAAATATGCAAATATGGGTAGGAAAATTTTTCAAATTTGCCATTTCTTAGATATGGCGCAAAAAAAAAAGTCTCTCTTTTATTCATCGCGGGCACTTGAAGCCTTATTAAATTTACTAGAATTTCATCTGGTTTGTTATTTGAAACTGTAAGTTGTCTTAATCAATAATTATAAAATAGCCAGTAATCTAAAACTTTTTTAAAACAGGCAAAACTCAATTTTGTGATGTTTAGTAGTTTAATCTAAAACTTTCTCACTTTTGAAGTATTAGCACTTAATTTATTTAAATAACCAACATCTAGCTGAATAATAAATTGTCATTAATATGAGGAAGTGGGCATTGTTTGCTAGTTTATTATAAATAATTATTTGATAGTCACATTATGGTAGTATACTCATATTTAATTGGTCTATGAATAGGTTTATATTCTTATTATTACATATTTAATGGGTATAATTTATTTACAGACTTATTAAAATTATTATAATTTTATTTAGTTTGTTATTCGAAACTATAAGCTGGCGTGATTAATAATTATAAAAATAGCCTTTAATATAAAAGTTCAAAACAATTAATTTATTTAGCATTTAGTAATCTTATAGTTTTATAAAAATGGCCATCTCTTGACTGAACAATAAATTGATTCTTTAGGAATATGATTTATAAATTTTCTCAGACATATTTAGTCTGTGAAGAAGTTACTTTATATACAAGTATATAAAGTATATAAAAATAATATTAAATACATCATATAAAACACTTTCTTGTTACTGTATTGTAGGATGACTATTGAAAGTGTGTTTCATTTACTGTAACAGCATTTACTCTTTAAACTATCTATTTGACATTATATATTTTTACTGCCATTATTTCCATTATATATATATAATATTTAAATGCAAGTATATTGTCTATACTGGGCTTGATATAATTAGAAGGATTTGAACTTGAACCCAGACTTTCAAGCTCTCTGCAACTATCCATTTTCTCTTATAATACAACCGATACACATGACCACATATTTGTGAAAAAGATAAATGACTCCAATATACATATTTCATGATGAACCATGTGTATGTGTGTTTGTTTGTATACAGATTGGTGAGCAATTACCATGACTTATAATGAGAAGAATGCATAAAAAGAATTTTTTTTTCAATTTTATTTAAAACTGCAGACAGCCTGTTTAGTAAGTTTCGTGAAATTATTTTTGACATACTATATTCATAATAATTAGTGCAATTTTTTAAATTTTATTTTTATAAATCAGAATAATAGAAGCATTAAATGACATAACTTTAAATTCCTAAACAATTCCAACATATCATCAAACTGGATATCTCTCTTTAAATCCAAATAAATTTATAGAATGGAAATACAATGAAATATAATTATCTGAATTATTGTGTCATTAACCAAAAGATAATCAAAATATTCTATGTTATTAAAATTATCATTAGAATATAAAAATAATGTCATCTATTGATTTAATAAAATTATGATTTTGTTTTTGAGTTCATTTTATTTTTAAAATGTCAAAAAATGGTATAATATGGTGTCAAGAATCAGATATTAGAATCCCCTTTTCAGCTGTAATTTTCTCATTATTCTTAAGTCTTATCTGACTTTAAATCAATATACTGCTTTTGAATTCATTTTATTCCTCAGTCACAAAAAAACAACTCGTGGTTCTTTTTAACCTATTCATTAATAATCTAATCATCATGGGAAATTCATAAAAGAAAATTCAAGGAGGCAAGAAAGCTGAATTCAGTCTACAAGAAGGAGTCTTGATGGAACATCTGGCATTTATAATTTACATTTCTTGCTGTAATAATTTGCATATTTTATAAACTATATATTCATCCTGTTTCTGGCGTAGTTAGTTAATTAATTTTGCACTTTGATTCTGGTGAGAATTTGCCAAAAGTTAAATCAGTATTATTAAGTTAGAATATATCTATATGATTATATCTTTTCATAGTGGCTTGACTCAGCTCAAGCTTTTTCAAAGTATTTACTTTTTACTGAACCTAAGAACTAACTTATTTGAATCCACATCTCAGCAATATAATCAACTTGAAAATTCAATTTGGTGATTTTAGTGTTCAATAGCAAATATTTCTAAAAAAACAACTTTCTATAAATTTGTTTGAAATAGGGCCCAGTTTTTACATGCCATTAACATTTTAATCTCTGCATGTATTAACTTCTTACATGTTTAATAATCTTCACCTACAACTGTATTTTGATTCTTAATCATAATATAATTCATAAGACATCATTGTTTTTAGGTATGGATGGACTTCAGTTTATGATTTTTATAACTATACAAAAAATTTTATCAGTCTGTGTTTGTGACAGATTTTGAAATAGCATTATCCATTTGAGTTCATAAAACTAAAACACATCATATACTCCTTACATTAACAATTAATCTGGCATGGTAATCTGAACATATTTGTGATACAGGTCAATTTTAGACCACCATTTCCAGGGTCTCCATATTTGTGATATAGGTCAGTTTTGACTACCATATCTAGGATCTCATATTTGTTGTAGGTAAGTCATTTACTCAAAATTCAATTCTGAACAACTTATTATTGATTACACTATCTTTTGAATGATCATAATTAAACTCCAGTCTGAATTCATTACTAGTCTAATTTCACATGCTCACAATCCCAATATAAAAAAAGAAAAGAAAATGTAAGACTCAGAATTACTGTCTGGTTAAAAAGCAGAAATGTGGTTGCATAAGTGCATCAGTTTATTTTCTCAGAGAAAGGCATATAATGACCAATGATATAAAGAGCCCATAAAAACTAAGTTATGTACAAATCTAAATAACTGAAGGTGTTATATTTAAAAAAAAAAAAAGAAAATTGGAAAATTAAGATTTCAGGAAATATCGTATCTCATATCTGAAAGTCATTACACCCCATTATTTGTGGAACTTTTGCATATATATATATATTTCATTTATTTTTCAGTAAATTAACTGACCTTAATGTTGTCAAAAAATTACAAACTCTTAATCGATAAATTATTTTATAATTTCATAAAAGTGGCATTTTAAAAAGTTTCATATTAGAACGAGAATCACAAATATGTGTAGAAATGATAATCTGGACCAACTGATGATTGCTGGTTTAGCATGAAATACGTTTATTGGTGATTATTTATCTTTTCAACATGTGTTCAAGTGTATCAGTGTTATGAGATAGAGTGGAGAGTGGTGGTCAATGTGAAAGTCTGTGCTCAAATGCTCTATATATTACATATATTGATATAGGTATATAATAAGTTTGTATTTCAGTTATTAAATTACGTATATTATTTTGGTTTATTTATCGATTAATTAAGAAAATATATCTTAATCACACACACACATATGTATAGTGTAGCTTATATTCCAAAAAAAAAAAATCGTACATTTTTACTTAACTATATTGTGTGTATAGATTTACATCGCTGAATCCAAAAGTTTTAACATTTTTGTTATGTAACGTATGCTTTTTTTTTTAAACGTTTATATATATAGTTTTTGCCAATACTTGCAAATTCACTGGGCGTGGTTTAAATAATGAATAAGGGCGTTCTTAGTGTGACAAAAGAAAAAAAAGTATTTTTGGTCAATGCAGGGACTAATTTATCTTTGACAACCACCGAGTTTAAAATATCAAGACCTTAAGAGGAAATGAGTTCATTCCTTAAATGTCTTTTAAATAGTTCTACTGATTTTGGGTGGCTAATTTGAAACACGTCATAATGAAAATGCTAAATAAAATAATAGCTTAACCCGAGTTCAATATTAATACAAAATAATTTATACAAAAACACAACAACGTTTATTTACAAAATTAATGAAACTATAACATGTTTAAACTTATGTATGCCTACAATATATATATGCGTTGATTATGTATTTGATTATCATATCTGATATAAATTTAAAATACACACAAGAATACATTATTTAAAAAGTTAAAAAAATCAGAATGATTTTTATAAAACGGTTTTATTACAGGTAAAAAAAAAAAAATCTCTTATTAAATAATATAAAATAGATTAGGGATTCCCAAACTTATTTGGCTGATTATCTCCATTTTTAGATTAAAAAATTACTCAGTGCCCTTCTGGAACCTAGCTTCTTTAAATGAAGTAATTTACATTCTTTTATATAACCATATTTCTATTTACATCCTACAGTGTGAAACATAAAGATATTGTTGTAAATAAAATACCCTGAAGCTTGAAATTATAAAATTATGTTTTTAAGATCAACCATAATAACATTCACATGTCATCAGAAAATTAAGATAGCAAAGAATATTAAAATGACTTAGGAAATGAGTTTGTTGCTGACAGAAAGGAAATCCTTTGATTCCGCTTTGAGGCCTTGATGGAATTGAGCAGGACTAATTCCTTATTATCAATCTACATGGGATTATTCATATGGTAAACAAACATGAATAGTCTGCTCATCATGCATCAGTCATTGCTTGAATTTACTGGTAACCTCTGAGTTTAAGATCAAGAAAAATCCTAATTTTCTCCTTAGTTATCAATAGTTCAGTTAAGTTTCTTTAAGGAAGGATGAAATGAACAAAAGTAATGAAATTTATTATTTAAATGAGAAATGGCATTATGAAATATATGTGAAATTTCAATAAAAAAGTAAGAAAATAAAACATTAAACATCACATGACCACCAACTATTATGCTTGTGTCTAACTGTTGTTAAAACAGGCAAAACTCACTATACGTATTGCCACACACAGCAAGCTAGAGTAATCTATGGATCCTAAGATCTATATGCAGTGCTCTCAGATCCAAGGCTCCTCACTAATGAAGGCCACAAGCCAGAAACTAGTCAGGATATTTGATGAGTAGGCCCTAGATGGGGATTTTATGCACAAGCCTTCTGGCATCCATTGATTACTCTATCTTGCTGTGTGTGGCAATACATATAGTGAGTTTTGCCTGTTAAAACAAAACATTATTGGCAATTATAACATTCTTCAAATTGCTGAGTATTTAACTGATACTTTGAAAAAAGCAAATGAAGAAATAGATAAATTAATAAGATTATCAAACTAGGGCCATCAAGCACAAGAACTGCATAATCAATGGTTGCAGGAATATTTGTGCCTAAAATCCCTATCTAGTGCCTACTCATCCAACATCCCCAGACTAGCTTCTAGTTTGTGGCTTTCATCAATGAAGAGACTTGGATTTGAGAGAGAATCTAATACAACCCTCCAGCAGCCACCTTTTACTTATTTGATTAACTATAATGCTAGGAGTCCAAGATGAAAACACCATAGCATTTCCAACCCAAGCTCATTTTCTTTGTTAGTTATATAGATTAGAACTCAGTTCAGTATCTATACATTTTGGTGTCTTTGATTTTTCAAAAATCACAGTTACCACTATAATGTTTTCATCTTGAGCTTCTAGATTTATAATTAACCTGCTGGATGGTTGCATTAGATCCTAAGATCTAGGTGCAGTGCTCTCAAATCCAAGGCTCCTTACTGATAAAAATCATAAGCTAGAAACTAAACTGGGATTGTTGGATGAGTAAGCACTAGATAGGAATTTTATATCTAAACCTTCCTGCACTCCCTTGATTATGAAAGTTTGAACTTGTGGAAATACTGTGTGAAAAGTTTGGTTCTCTTATTAACAGCATGTATAAGCATATGAAATGGTAATCATGTGAAATAGATAAATTGTTGGCAGGGCTATATACTGAATATTTAAATAATAAAGATGAATCAGATGATTGCAAGAATGCAGTAGTAATATTGATATTAAGAAAGTTAAGACATTAGGAATATTACACTTATAAGTCTTCTATTATCTAAAAAAGTTTGGATTCACATTAACCATAAAAACAACAGTCTGGATTTAAAAGTAAATTAGTACAGTGAATTTCATTCAAGTATTGAGAAAAGTTACAAAAAGAATTAATGTATATGATTGCTATTATGTTTTGGATTTATATTTTAAGAAAAATCATTTGATTTTTATAAACATTTACACAGCGATTAAATCATTGGATCATCAAGATATAAAATAAAATATTTTTATATCCTGAAGAATATTTATGATAACATTGACAAAAATATATGACCAAATGCTTCCATATCCAGTTTTATTAAAAGTATTTTGTAGATTAAAAAGGGAAGTAAGGGAATAAAAATTAACAAAGATTATTTAAATCATCTAGATTTTAAAGACGATGTGGTATTTTTGCAAATAACTCTTCAGAGCTTCAGGAAATTGCAATAATTATCAGACAAATATATATATAAAGACTAAAGATAAATGTTAAAAAAGAGTAAAATAGAGTTCAGTGGACTTTTCCAGAAAAAAATAAAGATTGACAATCAAAGAACTAGAAATCAACAACTATAAATATCTTGATCAAATTCTTAATGGAGATGGAAGCATAATGGAGAATATTAAAAACAATTTAATATTAAAAGGCGAAATGTTTATATGTTTAAGAAGGAAGTTTTAATATATGTGTTCTACCTGTTTCTGTTTATGGATTTGAAACTTGAACACTTAACAGAGAAGGAATACTGAGACTTAAGACCAGTGAATAAAGTTGGAGAACTATATGTTAGGAATAGCATGAAGTTGAAAATAAGATACATATGTGGAAAACAGTGATCACTTATACCACTGAAAGAATTAAACAAATGAAATAGAGCTCATTGGACATATATTTCTAGAAGAGATGATAATAGATGTGCAGAGGAGATTATTAAATTAGATCCCAAGAGATTGTAAAAGACTTAGAAAGAGACAACATATGATATGAATAATTAAAATAATGAAGATTGTTGAAAAAAAGCTAGGCATAAGAGAAACTGAATTAAAGTTGAATAGACTTTCATCCTGTAATGGAAGAACAAAGATTAAAAATGATTATAATGCTAAATATAAAATAAAATTTCATAAATAATATTAAAAATAATCCTAATGTGAAAATGACTCAGTTTATTATTAATTTACTAATGTTGGACTATGTTTTTGTCAATAGCATTTTTATATCACTATGATTATCTATTTGAAATCAATTTCTTCTTTTAATTAATGGATTTTGTGACTACCCTGAGTTTCACTAAATATGATGAAAAAATATTGTTAAATTTTTTTAATATGTCTCTTAATCCAGAATAAAGAGCAAATACCTGTTTTTTCAAGTGGAACTGTTGATAACTGTCTTTGAATTTTAACTTCAATTCTTCATTTATTGTTACTTCAATTCGTTTTTCTTATGTAATCAAAAATCCAGTTAGGCATATTCAGTTTAAGAATATCTTCAAATATTTGATTGAGCTCAAAATGGAAAGTCTTCAAGTGCTGACAAAAAGTTAAGAAAATCCTCCATGTTTTTTTTTTTTTTTACTGTTGATCAATTTGGGAACTGATTAAATTCCTCTCTTCTCAAATTTCATTATACAGAAGAGGTTTAGTCATAAATGCAGAAACAATAGTTTTGTCTTAATTAAATTCTGTTTATCACTTTGGAACAGTAAATTTACTTCATCAAATCTCTGTCATTTTTTGAATCAATCAAGTTGGCTCATAAAGTATCATCTTTGTTTTCTAGAATCTCTATCACCAAGTCAAAAAGTTTATAAAAGGGTTCCAAATTGGAATTTTCTGATACTCAATGAACCTATGTATAAAGATTTGATTTTTCATCATTTTGAATACAAAATTATCCAAACAATCTGTTATTAAATAAGTTGCTTCTGATTTTATTGATTATTTTAATGGCAGAATAAAATGATTTATATAGACATTCAGTTAGATTTTTGTCAAACTAAATGTTATTGATGAATGACCCAGTGTATAAAAAATAACATTCAGAAGTAACTTGTTAAGATATACAAGAAAACCACTATGGAGCACTATCATCAATGGAGTAACCTTCACTAGCATATTAATTAAGGAGGTTTATTTTTTAAATAAAAATAATAATCACTGACAAATTTTATCTTTTTCATGAATCACACTAATATTCTGAAATTTAAGACTTCATTTTTTGGCAGAGTTAACTCACCAAGCTGCATAGAAAGCTAGGCTATTTTTAATAGTCACTTAAAAGGTTTTCGACATCTTGAACCAATTCAAAAAATTTTTTGGACAGTATTACTGAACTATGTGTGATGCTTTCAGATTAATGCTTTCACATTTACTTCTGTACATGGAGTTGGATTTTTTGTCACCTTTTTGTATTGGCTTGCTGTGAGAAGTTCTTGTATTTTGTTATCATAATTAACTATATGTATTAAAACTGGAGATTAACTTTCTTTGAAGGAAGAATGATTATAGATATATACTGTTTGAGAGATTTAATGCCTTTCCTCTCATCACATAAAATGTTTGATTTCTAATTTTGATAATATCTTAAATGATCTTTTAACTGCCCAGATTAATATTGCTAATTCCAGAGTCAATAGTTGGGAGACTTCTACTAGATGGTGTAATGGCAAAATTAAACCTTTTTCAAGAACGGATATCTCCGCATCTATTAGATGCTAAAAGCTAAGATTTTAATTGATGAAGTTGTTAGACTATATGTCACAATATGACTTTTGTTGTGCCCATGTAGATTTATAAGTTTTTTCCAAAACATTCCTTTATTCTTCCATGTAATTTAGAATACGATCTTCCCACTACTTTATAAACTCTTGTGAAGTCTATCAGTAAGATCATTTTTTAGAAAACATTTCACATTTCTAATGGGATGCTAAGTTTTCCATGTCTCAAATCTTGTACTCCATTGGAAATGCCGAATATTTTCTAAGAAATAAACTTGCAGATAAAGACTTCACAACAGTTTATTAAGCAGTATGAATATCATATTCTAAATAACATGGAAGATTAAAGTAATGTCAGAAAAAAAGCTTGTAAATCTATATGGGCACAGCAAAAGTCATACTGTAATAAACAGTCTATCAATTTCATCAATTAAAATCTTAGCTATAAATATGCTGAATTATCTATTTTTGGACAAGATTAAAATTTCTCCATCATACCATCTACTAATCCATTATTGTATATAATGGCAGCTACTGAGAAGTCACCAAAAAATTATCTCTGGATAAAGCAGCAAAATTACACCCAAGGATTATGAGAACAGTTGAGACACATTAAGAAAAGCTATTAAATATATCAAACAAAATGCATCTATAATTATTTACCCTGCTGACAAAGATAAAACTACAGATGTATTGGATAGAACTGATTGTGATAACTAAATACAAGAACTTCTTACAGCAGGTCAATACAAAAAAATGGAAAAAATATTCAATTGCATGTACAGAAGTAAAGTTATAAGCATTACACCATAACCATCACATGCATTTCAGTGATTTAGAAAAAAAATTAATAATATATTTCAGCAAAATTCCTCATCTTTATGGGCTACCTAAAATCCATAAAAACAATGTTCCATTTTGATGTATTGTTGGTTCTAGATATTCACCATGTCAAAATTTGTTAAGATCTTTTCAAAATTATTAGTTCATTAACATACAGGACACAATTCTTTGTCAGGAATTCTAAGCACTTTGTAGAATTAATCAGGGTTATGGAAATTGAAAGAACTGCCATATTGGAAAGTTTGTTTACAAATGTACCATGTGATGAGGCATTGTCTATTGTAAGGAAAAGTCTGCAAGTCAGAATAACTCTACATATTGGTAGCATAATGGAACTATTAATTTTCCGCATAACAACAACATTCTTTCAATACCACTCAGAATTCTTCCAACAAAATCAGAGAATGACCACAAGCTCATCACTCTTGCTTAGAAATATTTATATGGAAGAAACCACAGCCATAAGTAATACTCCAATTCTGCCTAAAGGGCAGATTCACTATGTTGATGTTATATTTGACATATAGCTACATGATGATGCATGATTGAAGACATTCTGCATATACATTAATGATGTATCCCCTTTAATTAAATTCACAATGAAATCAGAATGAGAAACAAAAAATCGCATTCTTATATGTCCTTGTGACAAGACTCCTCATGGCAAAGTCAAAACAACAATTTATAGAAAATGAACACATCACTAGTAAGTACAAAACATTGAATTAATTATACTATCACTATGAAACAGCAAAGAAAGTTTGTTTGAATATCAGTGATTTGAAAATTGAAAAAATCTGCATAGAACAAATTCTAATGAAGAATGGTTATCCATCAGCTGTCATCAAGAAAACCTTTAATAGAGAACATAAGAAGATACCAAAAAGAAAAACAACAATTATTAGTACTATAGTATATCCATACATACCAGGAATTGAGACCAAATAAGGGAAAATCTGCAATCAGCATACATTAGAACCACTTTCCAAAGTCATACCACCCTATGAGAAATAAAAGCTTTAATTTGAAATGTTGAAACAGAAAACTGCATCTATGAAGTATCATATGATTGTAGAAGTATATTGGTGAGTGCCTGTTGAACACTGAATACAAGAGCACAAACTAATGGCTAGAAAAAACATATGTATCTATAATCTACAGTAGCAAACCATGTATGTATGAATGAATATAAGTTCAATTGGAAAAATAAAAAACATATTCAATAGAGAGGGAAAAGTACAAAGAAGAAAATTCAAAGAAGTGGCTCATATGAGGGGGTGGATAATTCTATAAGTCAACCCAGTGTGGCATCTAGATGCCTCTAATTAACTTTTCTCTTAGAATTAAGAATTAGAAAAAAAATGGAGAAATCAGGAGGATTTGAACCAACTCTCATAATTAACAAGAAATTTCTGCTGACTATTGTCTTTAACAGAATAACTCAGTTGGTTAGAGTATTGCCTTAAAATTCTTTATTCAAGAATCTAAATGTGTAAGTTTGATTCCTATGCTAGTATTGCCACTGATCAGGCCATCAACAACAATAGCAGAAAATGATCACTCAAAACACTGTGTAATCTATTAACCTACATGGTTTATTTGTGTGGGATTTTTTTTGCATTTGAAGAAGTTTAAATAAAGTTTTTTAGACATTCAACATTTAATAAAAGTTAATAGAAATAGTCCAACATATTATAACATGATAAGTATTGTGATATATACATGTCATCATTTGTAGTCTCTTTTATAATTTATGAGTAACTAAATAAAGAAAACAATTAAAAGTCATATATTTAATAAATGTTTAGTAATTTGGATAAATGTGGAGTGAATGGATACTATATTAAATTTAAAAATGAAATATTTTTATTAAGTTATATTGAATAATAACAATGCCTTATTAAGATTAGAAGAAATGTAATCATACATTCACGAGATACTGTTTTAAAAAAGGAAAAAGTCTATCATTATTTTTTATTAGTTGCCAAATGATAAAAACAATCACAGAAAGAAGTATACAAATATTTTTTTTATTCTTAAAACTTGTGTTTATTTTTCACATAAATTACCAATAGATTTTGTATATATAGCAAGGAAATGATGAACTGTGAGTAGAAAATTACTTAGAAGGGAAAGAACACAAACTTACCCTCATTTGATATCTTTACAATTAAAATGGAATGATTAATAACAAATGGTATGATTAACTGCCACGGAACTAAGACAATTAAATTTTTCATGAGTTGTAACATCAACAAGAGGAATAATTGGATATCATACAATGATTAAAATGTTTATGGATTCCAACATTTCTGTTTTGTTAGCTTGGAAATATCAAGAAATATGCTTTAGGATAAGGAAGCTTAAATTGAAGTTATATATATGTTTAACTTGAAAACCGACTCTCACAGGTAAAATTTTTTAAATTATCCATTCAGAGAATTTTCACTTGCAAATAATAATTAAAAATGTAATGGTAATTTTTAATAAATATTATATAAATAAATTGTTTTATCATTCAATATGCACTTCAATTAAAAAAGCTAAATCAAGCAAGTTAGGCTTGAATTAATTATTAACATATTACTTTTGTAAAATCAATCAAAAATTTAAAATATAACTAATATTTTATATAATTTAATTCAAAATTATATTATAACTTTTATTATGAAAGCATTGTTTGATTTTGAATGATATGAAATACTTATTTTAAAAATAAGAAATAATACCATTAATATCTTCATTATTTTTTGTGTGTGACAAAAAAAAAACCTCTGGATTTAACTCTTTATGATTTGATTGTATGTGTTAATAATTTTAATTATAGATTGTATCTTTTGATTCCAATCTGGCAGGAATAAATTATACGTATTCATTGTATGATGTTAGATTGCAGTTATTAATTAAATTATTGTTTTAATTATTGTTTACATTAATGTATTTATATTTATTATTAATCTAAAATATAAGAAATAAATCCTTTATGTTGCTTTTGCAAATTAAAAATAAATACTAGATATAAAAAATATATTTATCTAACAACAAAATGATATATATCAATATCTGTAATATAGTCATATAATCATAACATATAAAAATATAAAAAAGCGCTTTTTGGCAAATTTTAAATTTTTACCCTTTTCACTATGTCTCAGTTACAAAAATAACATATATTGCATACATAGTGACATCTACCAGCTCTATATAAAATTAACACAAGCCTATAATTACACTTGAATATCTTTATAATAACACATATTATACAACCCTCCATTTATTTTTCATTATCCAATTATTAGTTAAATTAATTGATGTTTTATAAATGTTCATACAATTATTTCTGTTATAATTGTATGAACATTTATAAAATGTCAATTAATTTAACTAATAATTGGATAATGAAAAATGAATGTAGGGTTGTATAATGTGTTATTATAAAGCTATATAAGTGTAATTATAGGCTTGTGTTAATTTTATATAGAGCCAGTAGATGTCACTATGTATGCAATATAGGTTATTTTTGTAATTGAAACATATTGAAAGGGCAAAAATTTTAAATTTGCCGAAAAGAGCGTTTTTTTTAATTTTTATGTTATGATTATATGACTATATTACAGATATTGTCATATATCATTTTGTTGTTAGATAAAGATATTTTATTATATCTAGGATTTATTATTAATCTAAGTAACTGTTTATTGATTTATCACATAAATCATTCTATTATGTGAAATCATCTTATTACACAATTTAATTTATTATTAAGATATTTAATTCTAATCCCAAATTATACCTTATCAGCAAATATATCATGACTTATTGAATTTTATTTTTTTTGCCAAGCAAAAACACTTATCTCTAGACCCATTGGTACCTTACAAATCCATGAATCCATCTTAGATATAAGTCTAAACCAGTGTTCTTTAACCCTTGGTCCATGGCCCTGCGCCGGGCCACGGAACTTTTCTGCAGGTCAGCGTGCTAGACGGGCAGTAAAAAGTTTGTAATAATAAATAATAAGAGTTTAAACTTTTAATTAATATAGCCAATTTTTATTTATTTTTTCATCTCATTTTTACCCAATTAAAAAAAAAAGAAAACAGAACGAAAACAAAGTCTAATCAATCTTTCATAAATTAATTTGTTTTTCTAGTTATCACAGATGTTTATGGGAGGGGGGTAGAATTAAATTTTTTATTACTTTTCTAAAAAAATTTTAAAAAAAGTTTTTTATTATATAAACTCCACATATATATAAAACTTTATCTTATATATTTAACATAGATTTCTGCCGGTCTGTGAAATCTTATTATTTTTGCTGGTCCGCGGAACCTTATTCTTATTTTTACCGGTCCGCAGGTGTGAAAAGGTTGAAGACCACTGGTCTAAACTATCATAGATCTATTTGTGGATTTATTTTATTTTTTAGTTGTTTATTCGGTGTATTTTAGATTGTCTAAATATATAGTGCATAATTGGAGTAAATTTTCTTAGTTCATAATTTTATATTTGGGCACCTAAATCTATGAGGCACTTGTAGGCCAGATAACCCTGATCAGTTATAACATTTTCTATTATATTTAAGATTGCCTAAATCTGCAAGCTATTCAATGAACAGTTAGTTTTATTTTATCCATATGGTTGTTGGTTGGTTTTCACTTACCATAGTATTTATTATTGTTGATGACTAGTATTTTATTGTTCCATTATTTTTATAGCTTGCTCAAATACAGAGGAATTTGTAGGTCTGACAGCTCTCTGTTCATTATTTTATTCATTATCCATTATATTTTTGGCTTGTCCAATAGGGGTCTATTACTATTTATGAGACACTGTTACTTCATTAGCATTGTTTTTATATCTTATAATATTTTCCATTACAATTAAGTATTGTAAATTTAGAAATTACATACAAAAATATGTTCTTTGGAATAATGTGTGATTGTGAGTAACAAAGAGTATCATCTGAAAAAAAAACTGGTCTTTTTAAAAAATTGTGTAGTCAGAATATTTAAATGATAACTTTTGTTAATTTTTCAATGTAAAATAATCATAGAGAATTCTGGCTTGATTCTTAGTTTTTCAATTAAGGAAAATTATTGTGCTCAATATACTTCTTAGATGCTAGAACATCACATAGTCTCTAAATAATTATCAATAGGATAATGAATGCTAATAGTCATATTTAATAATAATTAACTTTCTCAATATTTTTTTGCAGAAATTGTATTAATATATTAAAATTAAAAATTACACATTTATAAATGTTTTATTTCAAAGATAACTATAGAAATTGCATAGGCTAATGAAGGCATGAACTTAGAAAACTTGTCAGCCATATTCTAAAAAAATATTACCCTTAAATGTAGCAATTTTTTGTTCTGAAAAAATTATTTTTAATTACAATAATTTTGATTGTTACACTTAGGGATTAGTTTTTTTTAGAATAATGGCTATCATACTTTCTAAGCCAAGTGACTGGGTCTTTGGAAAGCTTTGCTTCAAGATCCTTTAACAACCACTAAGATGGAAGGCTACAAAAGTGTAATATAAAAATTGCATTTTCAAAATATGAGATGATTATAATGTAAAGTATTACAATTATTTTTATGTAGGTAAATGTACAAACTTTGGTTGCTATGAAATCTTCAAGACTTGAACTCAGGACAGTGCTTCTATAGCTAAAAAATTATCATAAAGTTTAAGACTGATATAACAGCTCTTAGTAAAAATCATTTTGCAAAAAAAAAAGTTTAATCAAAATGTCTTTCCAAAAGAAAAAAAAATATCTTAGTACAAGGTATTCCTCTTCTTGTGGAAAGACAATTCTTTTAATGAAAGGAGACTGTGTGGTGTTTGATTTGTCAGTTTATCTTGATGTCTTTTATTCTTTGAATTTTTGTATGTAATGATGAAAAACTAATGATATTGAAATTTCTCTATGCAATGGTATCTGTGCTCATATTAATACAAATAACAGGTCATTTTTTTGTTTTAAAGATTTTAATGAACACATTGCACTGGACTACAATAAACTATTGTTGAATTCTTGAGCAACATATGAATTGATTCTGAACAATTTTGTTTAGGCAAAAAATTGCTATAAAGGAATTTGGATAGTGCATTCTTAAAATAATATTTTATAGATTATGTTATCACATAAAAAAAGAATATAAAAAAAATCTATGTTATCACACAAGCACTTATAAGAGCAAATTGTTAGGCAGATTATAAAATAATAAACTTTAAAATTACAAAATTAAATAAAATAGACCAATTGTACATTTATAGTAAACAACTGTTATGTTGTGTCTATTTTCATTTATTTTATTCTACATTATATGAATAAAAAACTGTGTTTGATGTCTTGTGATGCAATTTTTAAATTTCTTCTTCCTCAAATTTTTCTGAAAATCTTGTATAACCTAATAAAATTGTAATCCTTAGAATGTAATAAGACATCATTAATGAAGAAAACTATATTAATATCAACATTATAAATCATTTTAAAATTAAAATTATTAAGTTTCTCTATAGATTAAGTGGGAGGAAAAATTAGATAAAGATAAATGTGGATTTAGGAACTGAAAATATAAAAAATCTTAAGACTACTCATAGGAAAGTCAGATTGAAAAAATGGGATTATAGTTAAATATGAGAAAGACAAATATTATAATAGCAGGAACAGCAACTATCTATATAATTGCAATGGAGATATAAAAATTGTTGATAGTTGTTTTATCAAGATATTCATTTCATTAGATAGAGTTGCAGTGAAAATTCTGAAAAACTTTTTAAATGTAAAAACTTCCCTTTAAAAACATTTAAAATCAAAATTATCAAGCTATAGAGTGTCATGGGTCTTTCTTTTGATGTGAATAGTAGACATCGAAAAAATATTAATTTTGAAATGTGATTCTGATAAACTTTTTGAGTTATATGGTTATTAAACAAAAATTATGTAATAAATACTTATTAAAATTAATTTCATTTCCAACTTGAATCACAAATGATCAGATTAAAATTGTTCTATTTATCATATCATGTGATGATCGAAAAAAATATTAAAGTGTACAGTGCATGGAAAAGTTGATGGTGACAATAAAAAAAAGTAACTAGCAATGAGGTGAGTGGATTTCATTATTATAACTCTGTATGTGGTTGAACAACCTCAAAAAACAAACATGATAGACAAACATATGATAGGTAATTTTAGAGAAATGCAACATTATATGATCGCTGGGAAATGATGCGATGTCATGACTAATGAAAATACAAATATAATCTCTCGCTTGCAATATATAAATCAAATTGTAAATAGAAAAAGGAACATTATATCTATCAACTGTATGTTCTACATGAATTTGGATATAATTTTTTAATATTAAAAAATAAAAAAATCCAAGCCTAGCGTTTTTCATTTTTGTCAAGAACAACATGCTTTAGCGATGACGTAATAAAAGTGCATATATTTGTCCATAACTTTAACAGCATTTCTTTTGTCTTTTATGGGAACATTAAAACAATGGTAATCAAGTCACTATTTTGGCTTATGAGTTACAGTTTATTGATGGTAAACTTTAATTTAGTAAATTATTGTGGGTTTTTTTTTTTCATTATTTTTATTGCAAATTTATATTTGTATTTTAAAAAAAAAAAATACGTAGAAAAAAAATCATTTGATCTAAAGCCTGGAGAAATTATTTTAGCCCGGATTAAAAAGATGCTGTTGGCAATCGCGCTTTCATTGAAGATAAAAGTTACTTTACCTTCCAATATTGAAGAGTTTGTAAATACTGCACCGTCACAACTTTTCTAATAAATATAGTGACAAATAGATTTGCGCAATTCATTAATTAAAATTATATAATTTTAACCTGGTTGCAGTGCTTAGTTTAAAGACTTGTATGTGTGTGTTATATATATATAAATTAATTTTTTAAATATTCTTTAACATTGTTTAACTTATATAACGAATGAGTGTAACTTAAAAAATGGAAGTAAAAAAAAAAAAACAATTCCTTGAAATATTTAATAGAACTGATTCTTTTCTATAGTTCATATTGTGAAGCGAAAAAGGTTTTCCTTTATGTAAAAAAATATACTTTTATATTATAAAACTAATCTTTTGTGGTGAACAAAAATAGAGCAAATGCTTATTGTAAATGTATGATTCATTTTTTCAACTAAAGCCAGGCTGAGTGATACGGCTACTTGACATCTGGACTTGAAGAACTTGTTTTCTTTCTACTTCACTTTTTTTTTTTTATTTAACTTCTAGAAAACTAGTGGACTAACATTAGCCTGCATAATTCTTTTCAGCTGCATAAAAGCTTATAGTTGACAACAGGGTTGCTTGCTACTCAAAAATGTTTCCTTAATAATTGAGAAGTGGATAAATGTTCTTTCTTTAACATGTCAGGTGAGCTCAACAATAACTAGCACCTGGTCAGTGCACCTTACATCTTGTGGGAATTGCTCATTCTTTAGAGTTTTACAGACAATTTATTTTTTAAGAAGGTCTTTTAATATACTTAACCTATATTTATGAATAAATAACGTCAAAAATATGAAAACAGACCTTGCCGAGATTGGAAGTCGATAATAAGTAAAAAATCAACATTACTGAAAATACATTTAATTACATTTTTTTGTGTTTGATTCAGAATTTTAGTTTAAATTTTATTAGATATTGTTATTTTATCACGCATTTAATTACATATTGACTCTTTTATGGATTGCACAGTTCAGGAGCCGGTAAAAGTATTATATTTAATAAAGAGAATTGTTAAATATCCGTGAAGAATAAACAGTACAATAATAATTCATTATTTCCCTTCCCTCTTTACCCTGCCCATCGTCTTTAAGTATTATTGGATGTAGAGTAGCAACTTTCAATATAATGAAAATAACTACAAAAATAGAAAATTCAAATCTAATAAGATAAATGAATGTGTGTGTGTTTGCTTCTCGTATATATATATCACTAACATAACCACTAATAGCATACTACCAGCCAAAGACTTTCTCCGAGTATTTTGCAAAGTCACTTTAAAACAAATGCAATAAACAATGCATGGGAAAGCACTCACATCCACGTATATATTATAGGTGCGTATGAAATTCGGCTTTTTTTTTTTTTAACAATAAACTTATTGAAAAATAAAACTTTCCACAATAAATGTAAATGTATAAAGTAATTATTATTTTTTGAACCTACGTGTTACTACACTTATCAAAATTTTTATTGGTGTCACCAAGTTAACACAACTTCTAGCAATTATTTAAATAATATTTCTCTTGCTTGGCTTTTCGGTATTGTGATGTTGAAGTACTAGCTCATTGCTAGTCTTTTTTTTTTATTTATCTCCAAACATCATAATTTTTTTTTTTAATGAAGTATATTGACTCGTAATATAAACAGAATATCACAATTTCCACAAGCTCAAGTTTAAAACTTAGCAAATATTTTTCTGTTTATTTTTCCTTATATCTAAAAATCTTCATCAACACCACACACAAGCATCAGCACTTCTATTATGTTTCTTTAGCGTCCAACTTCCACGTCCATAGAGTGTGACCGATAACATCAAAATATGCATTCTTATATCTTTTCCAGTTTTTCATTGCAACTGTGATCAATAATTCTTGATGATTTAATCATCATTGTTGATAAATGATCTGGCAAGGCAACAACTATCAAACATATCTATATCTCCCATTATCACAGTCAGCTGCTTTCATTTCCTAACTTCTATTAAAAATGAATCAACATTGGTTTTCATCATTACATTTATGTTAATATATTATTTGAATTGGTGGAATAACAGGATAATAATCAAATGATTTTTTTATATATAAATAAAAATTATTACTAAGTTTCTTTCTCAATATTTTTTCAAAACGGTCTTTGGTAATTTCGGCTCTACTTTTCATTAGACTTGTTTTTTGATTTATATAATAATAAATTAATAAAAGAAAAGTAAGCAACAGTTTTAACTTTTTTTTAATTTTGACTTCATTAATCTTTCAAAAATTAGTAATAATATAGAAAAGGTAAATATTTTACAGATTTTTATTTAAAACTTAAAGGGAAGTTGATTTTTTTTTTTTTTTTGCCTTTTAATTGTCAAAATTATTATCTTGATATATATATGCTTTATATAGATATTTAATTTTTATTAAATTTATTTTTAATATCCATTATTATTTATTAAACTATTATGCTCTTAATTGTTTTCTTCTATATACTTTTAAAGTAATATATATTAAGGCTATAACCTTAAGACCATGCGCTTGAAAAATGATAGTAGTTAAGATTTGTAGAGGTCCCTACTGTCATTTTTCAAATGCATGGTCTTAAGGTTATAGCCTTAATATATATATTACTTTATTTAATGATTATGCACTTTACAAATTTAATTATTATATACTCTTAGTGTTTTTGTTTATTTAAAGAAGGAATTAACCTTGTTTTAGAACTCCCTGCATTTAACATCCTACTGATTAAAGATATTAATAATTTGACATCTGTTTGATTATATGATGCTAATCTTTGAATCACTATGGCAGACAAATAATTTAAAATTTTGTCCCTGAATCAATCTTAACTGTCATTTCAAATATTATTATTGTTAAGAATCTCAAATTTTTTTCCTCCATTCCTTAAAATGTATATACTTTAATTTAACTAATGCGAAAAATATTAATTGGATGATATTAAATACATTGTTGATTATTAAAGATTATTAAAGAAACTTTCATTGTACAATTAAGAATTATGTTGCTTTATAGACAACTTATGAATTTCACAACTTTATGGCTTATTAGTATGCATACATAATTATATGTATAAGAAATCAGTAACTTTTTTGTTTAAAATTGTTGATATTAAATTGAAAGAATTTTTTTTTATAGTACCCTCTTGTGAGTTAACAAATAAATAAACAAACAAACAGATTTTTCAACCTCTATAAAAGCATTTAAAAACAAATTAAGTAAGATATAAAAAAATAAACTACATACTTTATATATAAAAAAAATTCTTATATAATAAATTAATGAAAATTTTTAGATTTGAATAAAAGATTATGTTTTAAAAAGTATATAATCTGACATTAAAAAGAATAATAAAATTTATAAAGCATTAATACTACTTAAGTTTATTTAGTCACTATAGAATAAAAGAAGAGATAATAAAATATAAAAAATATAGTATAAAATATAATTTCATAATTAAAGGTGTTACTAGTGACATTTTTAATTTAATGATATATAATGCTTTTTTTATTTAATTTTTAGACATATAAATAAATACATTAATACTGAAAATATATAAATAAAGATAATACACCTTTTAAAATGGTCATAGAAAAATGTTTGAAACATTGGCTTAAAGTTATAAATAGTATTAGTAGAGATCTATTTCTTTCCATTAGATTTTCTATTTTTTTAATATTTACTCTTTAGTTATTATGATGCTATTTGATATTTAACCCAATCTTTTCACAAGAATGAATCTCTGCTTATAGAATCAATTTTAAAAAAAATTAATTATAGAGATCAATCTCACGTCCATCAAATATTTTTACAGCTACTTGGAATTTTGTTTCAACATAACATAATATATTTTGCTTTAATAGCATCTAAAGATTTATTTTGGTTTAAAAAAAAATATGGAAAGGAAAAGAAAATGTATATCTCAATAATATGATAATTCATTTGAAAATATTACCAATACTGAAACATTAATTTTTTTTTGTCCTCTAACTTTCTCCCCAATTTATGTAAACTTAATATGAAACTATAATTTTAATTTATCAAAGATTTTGTTCCTTGTGTAATTAATAAAATTTGTTTTAAAATTAAATGTTATATTCATTTTCATT
This sequence comes from Epiperipatus broadwayi, assembly GCA_028023455.1. Lineage (NCBI taxonomy): Eukaryota > Metazoa > Onychophora > Udeonychophora > Euonychophora > Peripatidae > Epiperipatus > Epiperipatus broadwayi. The sequence goes on from JAQFVV010012402.1 coordinate 7,505,570, forward strand.
TTATTTATTGACTATAGAATTCTGTGAAAATTTTGTTAATATATCAGTACTTTTCCTATTCTTTTATATGTATAGACAAACACTAGGAATTAAATCATTAATGATCTTCATATCATCATACATTAAAAGACATTTTTCAGAAATTTTTCATTGTAACCTTGTCCAGTGTTAGACTGCAATGAATTTCTTGATTAGTAGTTTATTTCTTATTGTTGATATGAATGACATAATAAGAAAAAACATTCAACCACTTCTATACACTTTCATTTTCAATTTTGAAGTCATCCAATAACATATATAACACATTTCAGTGAAGTATATCACTAAAATAGTGGCTCAATATGCAATACAAAATATCAATTTTAAAAAATACTAATATATAAAAAAAATTTGAAACAGTATTAAATTTACTAAAATCAAACATCTGCTAAATAAAAGATATTTACCACTAAGCAAAAAGAATCTATGTATAATTTTCAGCATTTACAATAAGACATTATATGTATTTTGATATAAATAAATTACTTTTAAATCATTAATAATAGACATTCATGATCATTTCATTTTAAAGACTGTCATTCTATCATAATCAATCAAACAAGATGATATAATAACTTATAACATTAAAACTGTTTATAATCATAACTAATAATTTAAACTCTATCTTTTACATATCGCTTGATAATTAAAGAGAACTTTTTTTGTGTGTGCATCAACTTCTAAGAGATATCCTAGGTAAATGATCACAAATTGATAAAATCTCATAATCTTAAAAATATATCCAGAGGGGGGAAAAATCTTAAAATTCATAGTAGGTGAAATCATCAGTGATCTTATTCAGAATCTTCTCATCTATAATTGTAATATTTTTTAATGTAAAAATGTCTCTTTTAATATAAATATTTCACAAAGACATTGCATTTGAATTTAATGTCTGTAAAGGGTAATAACAGTGACCAGTAAAAAAATCAAATAAAGGCACATTCAAAATTCATTATTGAAATATGATAGAATGTAACTATGCATCAATTATTAATTTATTATCCACTGAGAAATAATTGATTGGAATAGGATCTTTATATATCATTTCATGTAAAAGTATAATGAATTTACCACACTTTTCATTTTATATACATTAGAATTCTCCAAATTCTATAAATTATCTTGCTGTGAAAAATACTATGGTATGTTCTGACCTTTTATTTTCAGTACTGTACATTATTTCACTATCTGTCTATAAAGTGTCTTCAATATGGAAGTAAGCTCTTCAACATATTTAATATTGGAAATTGATAATCATTTGTCTAAATACATCAGATCTTAGTTGCCTTAAATATTCACATATTCAAGTAGATGTTAAACCTTCTCATTCCTTACCTAATAAATAGTTTTTGGGATAAACCTATAATCAGTCATAAAACATGTTTATGGAAATAAAGTGGTAAAATAGGATTGAATAATGTAAAAGTAGTGAAAAGATAGTTTTTAGCAATAACAACGAAAGCCATTGTTGAGTTTAATTACATGTAATCTTATTTTTATTTTATGATAGGTGGTATTGATTAATGACATGATTTCTAAGTCGTTCAAATCACCATGCAATAATGCATAATCACTTACAAAAAAATAATTAGAGGTCAGAGGTTGAGTCAATAAATAGTAGCTTTTATGTAAGTGATGTTACAATGTTTGTAAATGTTACGGCTCTAATGAAGTTGTAAAAATTTTAAGACATACTAGATAAAGATTCCATAATTAACATAAAGCAAAAGAAATTTAATGAGAGAAATGGCAGTGAAGAACTCTAATATATTTTTTAAAAAAATAATTATTAATTAATTTGCATAATTAAATGTATAAAGGCAGAGACAATAGAAAGTTAATAAATCAGTGTGGATGAGTTTCCAAATATCATTACCTCACATGGCTTTGTTTAATTTCTGGCTCATTTTACCTTAATGATATTAAAATGTTACCAAGGAAAGGATTTGGAGAAGTTTAATGATAAATAGATTTATTCCGGTAGTAAACTGCCAGTGAAAGTTTTTATTCGTTTTATGGATCAATTATTATCTTTAAAATTATTAAATAAATTGATGTCAGTTATGGAGTTGAAAATACCATAAAATTTAAGAAAGACAATATCAAGTTTCAACTTGGATCCCTAGATTAGAAAAATAAATACCACTAGCAGCTGTTTTTAGCATTAAGTGATTATCTACAAATAATACACAGATAAGTAGATAAAGATAAAAAGTTGTCTATTGTAACTAAAAGTGAAAAGTTGTATGGTTAAGCATGATAAATTTGTTTGTTAGAAGCAGAAATCTTAAGAAGTCACAAATATTTTAGAAATTTGTACAATTTGTGAATTTAATTGTAGATTTAAAATATATCAATGCTACAATATAGTCTATAAGCTTAAACTATCTTGCATAAAGGTTAACTTTCTGAATTAAAAGAATAGTAACTCCACTCTTCTTCTTATAATAATATAATATCAATATTTTAGATACACATGCTCTTGGTAAAATATGCATTAAATTATTGATGGTAATTTTTGACTTAATAGTCCAGATGATGATGTTAGTGCTAAAGTAATGATAGAGATGGTAAAAATGAACAAGAAAATTCTTGATCAATTCACACCTGAATTTGAAAAAGAATAAAATTGTCTTTTTTTTGGTTATATCTTAAAATTATCTAAATTATTAGAAAATTATATATGGCTTAGAAGATTGATGGTGGCAAAGAAGTAAGTGACTAGTTATGGGTGAATGGGTTCTATCTTCTCATCCAAGAATCTGTTTTTGACAGTCTGAAGCATCAAATTTTAGTTGCTTAGAAATTATAATCATATAATTACCTGAAATTGATGTCAACTTGACAGAGCTAAAATAATAGCTATAATAAGAAACCAAATGATTTTTCAATATTATGACATATATTAGAAAAAATAGCATCAGCTTCTAAGACTTATTTGTTTTTAGTATTCTGACTTAAATCATTCAATTTTTCTGAATATATATATATATATATTTAGAATGTCTTTTTTATAATTTTAAAACTTATTAACTTTTTGGACATTGTATCTTTTTCTTAGGTATTACTAATCAATGAGAAGAAGAAATTAATTCCCTCTTCATTGATAAGTGAGGGATTATAATTAATATTAAGAACCCATATTTTATATATATATATAATTAATCATATAGCTTGGCAACTAATAAATGAAGAATTTGTTTTGCAGATTTAGTAATTAAAGGAAATAATGATGCTTAAGTGCATTCATTCCAATAAATTACTTCTTGATAAAGGTCAAACTAGTTTGCAATATGACTATAATAGCAGTGCCATCTAGTATCCATTGATTACTCAGTCTTACAAACATGGTTGTTATAGGCATATGTTAAATGTAGCAAACCCACATGTATTGTTTTGTTTGTAAATATAATTCTGTTCAGTTGAATCACAAAATGATTACAAATATTCTGATCACTTTGTGAAATGCATTGCCTTATGCAAAAGATATTGTATGGAGAGCTTCTGATAGGAAAACTTCCATACGGTACACTATTAGTTTGTTATATACAATTAAATCAGGGTCAGAGTTACAAAACAAAGCAAAAAAAGAGGCAATATAATTAAAATATTAAAGAAGTTATCAAATAAGAAAGTCAATTTTTTTAAATGTGAAAATAATATGGTGTGGATATCTTAAGATTACAGGAATATCAATGTGTGCATGATGATAAAGTAGAAAAACAAATCAATAAGAGAATGCATTATTTTAGTTAACTAAATGTTACGTATTGAGAAAATACAGAGGTGAAAGGTGCTGCAATGTTATTTTGAATTGGTTTATAAGTGAGATCAGTTGAAGTCTTCTGCAGTAATGAAAATATCAGATATTTGAAGGATCTTTCTTTCAACATGTTACAATATTGTAAGCTAATCTCAACTTTCATTTATGAGCATATTTTTGTTAAACAATGAATGAAAGAGTAAAAAATGGATGAAATTTGTTGTAGACTGATGTTCACTATCTGGATATTTTTACTGTGGAATATGATTATGAGTAAAGCAATCAATTTCCATAGAAGAATGATGTATTTACAATCAAAGAAACATCTCAAACAGATTAATATAAAGTAATCATGGGTTTCCTTGCCAGGGATAGGAATTGAATTATATTACAATCAGAGTTTTTTTATTTTTACAGTCAGTGCATTAACACTAATCATACCAAACCAAGCTACTTTAGAACCATTAACTGCCAGTTAAGAATATTTAGATACCTATTTACTGGCCACTGTTAAATGGCTAACTGTAAAACTATGGCTATCCACCTAAAAAAATTTAAAACCTATCTGTGATTTGCAGATGATAGATAAATAAACTATGATATGTATTACATAAACAGATTAAAGTTTTATTTATTGAAAATTACATACTATTTATTTAACATAAAAATAATATTTAAAAGCATCAAAGATCTTAGTATTTGGTCTTCCACTAATCACTTGCACATTAATAATAGCACTTTTCAATTTGTTCATTATTAAACATGCTATTATTTTTCTGTTTGTTTTCTATTTTTTCTAAAGCTTAATTAGATTAGATTTTCTTGTTATTGATTGAAATATCAGTCTATAATTTAAAGTTCAATAAATCAATTCATTAAAGAAATGAGCTAATTATTGAAAAGTCCTGGCCCATGATAAATTAATAGTGAGTAGCAGTAAGTGTTACTTCTTCAAAATAATTGAAGATATTGGTTGTTTGATCTTCATTACAAGTGTAATTTATTTTTTAAAAGTTAATTCATACAAAACAAACAGATTATGCATTTCAATTGTATTTGCATTCTAGATATTATTAATAAATAGAAATACTTGAGTAGTCATTCTTACATTAATTCTGATTTTGAAAGATATAACAGCAAATGAGATTTAATCTGTCAAATTTACAACACTTGGATAAATTGCTTGCATCAAATAAATAATGAGGAGATTGCATTTTATAACCTGGATGATCTGGTTAGAGTGATGAGTAACTTATGTAAGAATTCAGTCATTGTCTCTCTTCTACTTTTAACAAAATCTTCTATGAAATCACTGATATATACTATATGAAATGTTAGGCATTATTTTCATTCTCATGATTTTCTGGTATTGAAATAATTTGTTTAATGTGCAGTTTCAGTGATGCTTCTTGTTTATAATAAAAATAGAAAATCAAGCTAATAAATTTGGATAAAATCCTGTTCTAATAGTTATTTCATTTGACAAAATATGTTTTGTTCTATTATCAATCAATGGATACTCTTTGGGCTGACTAGTCAATGTAAATTTATTCAAACTTTATTATAATTTGTTACATATTGCAATTATTATATAAGTTTATCATCTGTATAGAATTTGTTATAGTGTTTTCTTCAATTAGAGAGCCCTTAGTGGGGAATAGATTATCCATAAATTTCTCATCAGCAGGCTTATGGTATTAATGATGATTTTATTTATTTATTTATTTCATTTATTTCTTTATTAATTACTCAGTATACAAAAATTAAAATAAAATAACTCAAACAAGAAGAGTCTTATGCAAAGAATTGATAATAACTATCAAATTGCATAATTAATTATAAAAACAGAAGTATATATTTCATCATGTGTAAAACATACAATGAATAAATTTAAAAAAGTTAATAGAAAAAAAAAAAACAATAATAAATAAAAATAGTTACATGCAATACAACATTTTGAAAACATATGAAATACATTGGAACAAAAGAATTAATATTACACCATTGTAAGTGAATTGTCAATAACTACTTTCTAAATGGCAACTGAATGTTTTTGGCTATATGAATAATTACAGTGAATACTTCATGATATGAAAGGAAAGATAGTGATACATGTATCAATAATCACACTATATTCATAAAGCATAACAATTACCAAAAATGATACACACCCAATAGTTTTCCAAAGTACATAATGAGGATAATGTGTAAAAAATACAATTATCCCAAATAAAGATATTATAAGGCAATACATTTTGATACCAACTACATAAATAATCAACAAAACTAACCTAGAAAGAATTTCACTAAATAATAAATAATTAATTTGGCATAACCAAAAACTTGGTTAGCAAGATAATGACCAAGATAATATAAAGTTAATAAAAACTTCCAAAATAACAATAACTATTAACAACAACAAAAAATTAATACCATGAGTGTAATATTGTTTTAATGAATCTTATTTTTATTACAAATGAAAATATTAAATAAATATTAAAATATTTATAGATAAAAAAAGAATACCTCTCAGTTTATTATGATTGATTATTAAACAATTTAGCATAGGACAATTACAAATTAAAGCCAAATTCTTAGTATCATCTGCTTAAGATCATATAATTCAGCATCATAAGACAGAAAAACTATAAATCAAAGTAAAAATATTTATATAAATCAAAAATAATATAAGACCAATCCAGACTCCTGATGAACTCCATGATTAATCAAATAAAAATCACTAACAATACCATGAATTTTGTTTGCCAAATGAGTTTGAAAACTATATGAATATAAATGATGTAGAAAAATTGTATGATGAACAAAAACAAATAGTGTAGATAAATCCAAGTTCACAGGTGCAGTCTTAAGACTATTAACCAATTAGTTAATTTAAGTATATGACTATAATAAGTATCCAAAGTACTATTTATAGCACCAAAAGCAAATTGGTGTATAGAAATTACTTTATGCAAATTTAAGAATGATAACACCGTATCATTGATTATCATGTCAAATAACTTGGCAATATCAGAGATGACTGAAAAAGGTCTATAATTAATAATAACTAATCAATGACACTTTTTATGAATAGGTATAATACTACTTACTTTTAAATATTCAGAAAATATATCAACAGACAAAAAAAGATTAAATAAGTAAACTAGAATCAATATAAAACAACATCCTTATTATTTTTAAGAATTTTGAAGTTAAATTAATTAAGCCAGAAAAATGAATATTTTTTAAAGAATTAATCAAATGTAATAAGTGAGTATTGAAAACACCCAAACAAAAAAAGAAATCAGAAATGGAGTTAAAAGCCAAATCAATAATAAAAGGTTTTACCTGTAGCACACACATAAATTATTATCAGCAACATATTTTTCATAGTCATATAGTTCTAATAATTTATCAATATTTTTAAAGAAATTAATTTCGTTAGCGAATTTTTAATCCAAACATTAATTATTTTTTATTTCAGAGAATTAATGAGATTTAACATTTTTAACGTAACACTTAGTTTCCGTATTAAACTGCTTTAAAATAATCAAATTATTATCAGAACATTTTATATACATTGTCAAATTAATTTTTCCACTTAACTGATCCCATTATTCATGGAGAATAATTCATATTATTTCTAGATAATTAAATATGATCAGTCACTTTATCAATTAAAGAAGTACTAATATTCTGAAATTGTAAAAAAGCCATATTTCCATTATTCAAGTCACATAAGAATCCCAGCTCTGATTAAATAATAAATTATTTAATTTAACATATGATAATATATTAATATTCAAATATATACTTAAACTATTATAAACTATAGTCATTTTCAAAAGAATTTCAGAATGATCAATAATGCTTAAATTGGACAAGCCAGATCCATAATTAAAATGTTCATCAAATCTAACAAATATATGATCAAACAAAGATTTATTAACATACATAAAAAAATTATCAGCCTAAAACTCCATGTTAGTAAATCAATATTCATATCACCAATTATTATGGCAGAGTACAAATATAATAATAATAGTAATAATATATCATTTAATAGAATCAATAATAAGTAGTTCACTATATTTTTTACAAATATGTTCAATGAATATTTTTAAAAATTAAAAACAACAACAAATTCTTTAACATATTATTTTATTTTCAAATCATTTTTTTTTTTTTAAATTTTATGAATCTCTTTTTATTTTAGTTTTCCTCCAACGTTTTGACCATATTATATAGTTATTGCCAAGAATTGATTATTACTGCAACATATATATATATAACAGTATGGAAAATAGGGGGTTAATACAAAAATAATCTGGGTTACAAGGTCCCACAGTTTGGTGACAATTGTAACTGTATAAAAAGTAGGGGTTAATAAGGGAAAATCTGAGGTTACAATGTCTCAAAATTGAGTAGCCATTTATGACAGTACATGACTTAGAGCTGAATTATGAAGTGACTAGAAACCATCATCAACCCCAAATAAGTAAAATATAAAATTAGATATAAAAGGAATGAGCATGAGAGATCAACATAGAACTATAAGTTCACCAGCATTACACAAAATAATAATCATTCATCATCATGAATGATCAATAACAAAAATAAATCAACAAACAATCTTGTGACTATATTTGAAAGTGGTCCACTATAGACCAGGCTAATTATTTATCCACTGCCAACCCTAGGGCAGGAATACAAACAATAATTATTTGGATTCACATATTTAAGTGCTACTCCATCAAAATATAACTACAAGTTAAATGATGCTGAGATATTAAAAATACACTGACCATCAGCCACTTAGAAACATTAATGTATTATCCAACTATAACCTAAATTTCTAAAGAAATAATAAAATGAAATGTAGTGCATGGAATTTAAAGGATATCTCTTTTGCACTAACCAGTATCATAATCATCTGGATATCCACAACATTAATCATCAACTTTTATTCTATATAACTTATGCACAAATATAGCTCAGGAAGCAAGAATTCTATAACTGATACTTTGAGCAAGAGATAAATAAATAAATAAATAAATAAATAAATAAAGCAGTATATTATAAATCACTTCAAATAATTCCTAGGTTAGCCCTATTATAAGTAAATAGTTTTATTGGGATTTTTTTTTTTAAATCCTAGAATATTAAGCTGTCATAAAATAAAGTAACACACATTGCAATTTATGAAACAGGAATTGGATAGATTAAAGAAATTAAGATTTAAAAATATTTTTTAAACAATTACACCTGGGTCTCTTTTTATGCAATAGACAGGTTCCATAAAAAACCTGCAAAAAAGAAAATGCACAAAAATAGACTTAACTTTAAAATGTGGGTTACATTCCATAATTTTCAATAATTGAATAAAAGCAAAGCAATAATAAGGAAATAAAGTGTGACTAATAAAAAATTTCAAATATTTGACAACTTTTTTTATTTACTATTTAATTTTATTCAAACAATATGTTTTTATGTGTAATTTATTTTACATTTTTTCATGCATATTTTAATCATTATCACTATTTGACAATATGTGGGTACATTTGTGAACTGATAAGAAATCAGATTCATCACAAGAGGAAATACAATTAGCACCAACTTCAGTCTCGTGCTATGTTTAATAAGGTGCAACAACTGAAAATTTTCATTCATGGCTTCAAGTCACCCTAAAACCATCAATTTTTGCATTATCATAGTGAATTTACAATATTTTTAAAGTTTAAAATGTACCACATGGCACTGATTTGTTGTTGCTCATTTTGAACTATAGGGAGTGCTTGACAACAATTTTGACAACTCCAAGTTCTTTGTTTTGATATTCAAAATGAAAGTGAATATTTTAGAGTATTTTTTTATATATTATAAATTATTTTGATAAAATATGCTGAAAATATAATTATCTGAGAAAAATAGTTAAGATTTTAGTAAAAATTATTTACTTTTACATGAACATAAATTGAGAAAGAAATCAACAATGTATGCAGGATTTTCTAAGAGGTTATGAATGTTCTCTTTAGATTCTCCATTATAAAATATTTTATATTTATAAATAGAGATTTATTTTTGAAAAAACTTTTGTTCACTTTCATAATCTGACAAATTATTAATTTGCTTTTTACAAATGAATCCAATATTAAAAGATGAATATATTTTACTGCTGATTCTGTAATTGAATCAATCAAAAGTTTAAAACTTTAATTCACTCAGTCAATAAAAATGTTTTCAGTCTAACAGTTAATAATTTTCTGTCGACAATGTAATCAGTGATTAAGCTTTGAGAAGATGATTTTACTAATTGTTTATGAAGCTCATGATATCCAGACATAGTTATCATTGGAATTTAAGAGCTCATTAATAATTTGTGTTATTAACAAGAAAACAATTGTCCAATTGATTAAAAAGTTTAAGACTTTCTCAAATCATTTTTGCTGTGAGATGAATAGATTCAACCACTTCTGTTTCATTATCTTTTTCTAAATCTTCTACAGTATCTAAATTTATTGCCAAACCTTTTTCCAACAGGCACTTAAAGTATGTAAAATATAATGTATGTATATAAAACAGGGAAATCCTGATTTTAAGTGAAATATGAACTTCTTTATCACATAAAAGAAAACTGCATTAAAAGATATTAAGAAGAAACATGAATCATATAATTCAAAATCTCATCAAAAAATCCACACAAATAGAGACCTAGGTGTATTTAATAATTAATTGATTAACAATGAACAAAAAAATGACATGATAATATGAAATTTTAAACATTCATTTCATCAAAAATGATAGTTTCATAAAAATTATAATTAATCATTTTACTTCTATTCATAAATTAACTTTTAATTAATGAAGTTATTTCTTTAAAATAACTAAGAGTTGGAAAAACAACATTTTCATAATCAAAGATAACAATCTTTGATTTAACTTAATCAACACTTTTAGGAGGGAAAATGAATGAAAAGAAAAACATGTTTTAAAAAAAATTTAATTTACAAAAAATTACATTTTCTGAAAACTATTTCACAATTTTGAAGAGAACATGGATTGGATTTTTAAAAAAAAGTTTCACAATTAAGAAATATTAACTTCATGAAATTATTTAAAATTATCAATTTTTATAACAACAAAAAATCTTTTTTTTTATTACTATACATGAAAATTTAGTGTGGACACACACAAAAAATTCCATTAACTATAGTTTTATTTTCTGCAGAGTCCTTTGCAGTTACAATTTCCAGTTTTTCCAGATGAGTTTCTTCTTGAAAGTTTCTAGACATGTGCATGGTTAATTTTTCCTTTTCTTGGCCTGCAGTAATTCCAGGTTAAAAATAGTAAATTTCATCCATTTTTGTCACTAAAATTTCTAGATGAAACTAACACATACAGAGACTCATGCTCTTCATTGAAGACAAGATTTCATATTACTTTAGGGAATAATTTCTTTTTATTTTATTCCAGTGAAGGCAGATTATATGGAAGATTATGTCTAGCTTTAAGCTGATTTAGCATATGGTTTTCATTATAGAAACCATTTTTATGACTAAACTCATAAAATTTTAAAAGCTTGTTTAAAAGTTCTGTTGTATTATACAATAGTTTAGTTAAAAATTCTGCTTTTTTCTTCTTTAATATCTGGATTGACTTGATTGCTCTCACTTCAACAGCTAAGTTATGAATAATTTCTTATCCTGTTGTATTTTTCAGCATCTGGATTAAGACCTGACTATTCTCTTCAACAACTAGTTAAGGAATAACTTTCTTCTTATCAGACAGTTAGGTTTTCTGACCTGTTCACACCTTAATTATTTTTTTCAAGAACAATCTTTGCTACAAGCCAATGACAATCTGTCTCTAACCTGATAATTTTTATAACAACCAATTACATGAATTTTTATATATGCAATTGTTCAGATATTTTTTTCTTAATCATAGGCATTGAAAAACAAGTCAAGAACTTAAATTAACATCATAAAATTCTTGGCATTTCTTTCTAATTAAAAAAATTTTTTTTGCAAAAAGAAAAACAAGATAATCAGTTAATTACACTGCTTTGATTTTTTTGTAATGAAGAGAGATAAAAAGCAAAGAAAAATAACTCTAATTAAAAATAAAATTTACCAAAAACATTAAAATCTTATTTTGTTTTTTCCTTTTTAAAATACTCATAGATATAAAATTTTATCTATCCTAAAAGGTTAAAATTAAATATTAAACAATTTACTAAAAAAAAGAAAGTTGTTTTTTTTCTGTTACATTTAAAAATAATAATAATAATAATAAAAGCAACTGGTAATTAAATAAAATTATTGAAGCTGAGAGACCAAAAAAATTTAGTTATATGATTTTATACTTTTCTCTCTCTTCTACCAACATATTCTTATTTTTCTCCTTTTACTTTCTTTGCATTTAATATATATATATATATTGCTTACAATAACTTCCTTCATATATACTTTAATGCAAATTTTTTTAATGATTTCTTTATTTTCCTGACAGTTTTGCATTAAAGTATATATGAAGGGAGTTATTGTAAGCAGTATATCTTCTACCAACACTTACAATACATATTAAAATATGCATATTATAATTAGAAAAAAAGTTTGACAATTATTAAAAAAATTGTCTAGAATGTTCCTACTATCTATGTGGGAAGGGAAATAAAATATTTAATTAATTTCACTCCATTATTATAATTTTAAAAAATTCACAGTAAAATTAAATATTATTTTCCTCATTAATTAAATAACCCTAAACTAAACTTTTGAGGAGCATGCTACCAACATATCTAATAAAGTGGAGTCATATGAATTGTTGCCTGTGAGGTAGAGACTCTATTAAAGTTAAGTTAATAGATTAATCAAACATAGAATTAATCTAAATAAAGAGACTTTGTATGTCATATCCAAATTTTCTCATTTATACCAATACATTATTTAGAGAAATTACTTAGTGATATGAGCTAGCTCTTAAAATATAGAAAATACAAGATAATGATTTGATACTAAGTAATATATGCTTCTTGGATACAATTTACAAATATATGGTTTAGCTGATGGAATAATTAATCCCTAATTCAGCAATACATAAAATTAATAATAATATATTTACAATTTGTAAAAGAAATTATGGATATATATGAAATATAATAAATAAACAAACTTCTTATGCTGTATTGATATTACATGTTCAGACCCATGGTTATATAAAAAATAATAGACATATTTATAACCAAGAGAAAATGTATACTTGTGTGTGAAACTACACTTTAATAAAAGATATCAGTCAATGTTTTAACTTATTGTGATTTAATCAGTCTAATGAATTGAAATCTTAATAAGTTATGCATAAACTGATTAGGTTGTAATTTGGAATAATGATAATTATTTCTTGTAATTATAATTTGTTATAACCATTAATCCTAAAATTAAAAAAAACTACCATAAATAATTCCAATAAACATAAATACATTTCTGAGTAGGATTTAATAATCTGTGGTAGGCATTAATTGCTTGATAAGAATATGCTTATTAGATCTTTCGTACTAAATAAAATATACTATATTAGCAGAACATGGAAATGTAAAATATTTTTGCAAGATTTCCTATTAGTAGATAGTGTAAATTATGCTAGATGCCTCTGAAAATAACCATCCATTTATTATTTATAATCACAATATATTTAATATATTATATTGCAAATTGAATGCAGTTAAGCAATGATTTTAAATATATATCATTTCTTTTCAGAAAGACAATTTTTCATCCCTATGTAATATAATAATCCTTAAACACACACACTGAATATCTATTTGTGAAAAAACTAGCTATCTGATATGAAGTGGCCCAATATGACATTATAATATTACAATGCCACTGAATAGAATCAAAATCAATGATTCTCAACAGATAATCCTCTCATAATATATATATTTTGCACAACTATTTAGCTTTCTTACTGATATTATATATATTTTTTCATTTTTTTTGTTAATAAGTTAATACAGAAAAAATAAAAAAATAAACTGTAAATATTGTAATTAATTTTCCCACAATGATTTCTTTTTAAAAAAATAAGAGTAATAAAAATTAAAATGTAACTATAAACATTTTTTTGGGAAGGCCCAAATCTGTATATTTTCAAGAATATGGGCTGCCATCTTGGTTTACTTGAAAACTCATAAGTATCAAATATTTTTGCATAAAGTGAAATATATGGTTTCTCAAGTGATTTAACAATGTTTTATATTTTCTTTTTCTTGGAATATAATTCACATTGCTTAGATGAAAGGGAAAACCCAGAAAATTATTAGACATCCCTTTAAAGTGATATTTAAGCTAGATTCTAGTGTATACTTACCATGCTCATAATTTGTCCATATTAAAAACAAATTTATATTCATTACTATATTTTGAGAGTATCTGAAAAAGTTGAGATATTTGTTTTTGGATTGTAAAAATACTAAGATATGTCTATAAAACTATACATGAAATTAGTGGTTTAATATATGAGGTGAATAGGAGTGCATTTAGAGATTAATGGATTGTAGTATAGGGTATAATTGAGTGTGATGTTTTTCCATTTAGGGTTTCATATATTTCCGTTTATTAAAAGATTTATGAAGATGTATACCAATGATTTGGAAATTGTTGTGTTAGCAAGTAGAATGATTAGTATATCTATTGGGATTTTGTAAAATATAGATTTAATATCTAACTGACTTATAATTGGATTATCTTTTTCTTGTTGCATCTTATATAATCTATTGCTCTTTTGAATATAAAACATATTTTTTTTGTGATATTTGATTAGTTGATAATCCTTTTTTGCAAATTGTATTTTTGAAATTTATGCAAAAGGTATAGCTCTATTTTATCTTAGCAACTTTATCCCTAGTGGACACATTAATATTAGTCTAAGATTTGTTCATTCAGCCAGTGTTTCTTGTTATTTTTTAAAAATGGAATGAAGAATATTGGTTAGAAATCTTGTATTCTTTTTTTTTTTAGTTTTCTAAGTTTGAAAGATATTGGGATGTAAACTGATTTAGATAAACAAATATAAATCTTGGTATTCCAGGATGACAGAAATCTGGTATTTCATTTAGTTTTTGTGTGACACCTTTTAAAATAATAAAATACTAAAGATGAATTTAACCAATTTGAAAAACATAAATATATCAATATATAAATCACACTGTCTGTTTTTCTGTTTATTTAATATTTTGCAGTGCTATCATTTAACTTATTTTTTAATTTCTTCAACAGAAAACTTTTGTTTTGGATTACTTCAATGCTGGGTTCCAATGTATTCCATTTTGCTCCACATCCTCCCAAATGAGAATATTCAACATTGTACTTTTTTAGAATACTTTTGAGATAATCTTTGTAATGTAAATACCTATCATGAAAGCCATACTCAACTTTATCATGAAACATCCTTTTAAGAAATCTTGTATTATTTATTCATTTCACATATTCAGTCTAATGAAGAATGTGATTTTATAATATTGGGTTCTTGAAGAACATACTGATTAGTCTTAGGATCTTGCCATTGAATTTTTAAACTATTGTAGAGCACCATAAATAATTCTTTTATAATGTCTTTATGGTATATCAATAAGCCAAAATAAATAGCTCTGTATTCTAATTGAATCACAATGGTTATTTTATTGTGATAAATCCCCTATTTTTTAATTTAATAAGAATAGCAGCATGCTGGGGCCATCGCTACAACTTAATAACAAAGTCAATAGTTGCTGAAGATTTTTACTTCTATCACTGATTGATTAAAAACTATTCATAAATTATTATTAAGCATGTTTGATTTGTGATAAATTTTTGAAGTATTGATTTTGTAGTAGCAGATTTTTTCTCTTTCAACTGCTGTTTTTAGGAAGGCAAGATAAAAATGTGTCCTTATTAAATTTTAAAAACGAATTATTTGTGCTTTTACAATTTTACAGACGCAAATAAAATGGATCTTATGCCCCAGTGCTTATTAAGATACCAGAATTTAATAAGATAAAATCAATGAGGATTGCCAATTCCTCAACAAGCTTTGTGATAAATGCTTAGCCAGAGCCAGCATTTAAAATATCTCTGTCAGGACGACCTCCCCCCCAAAAAAAAAACAAAAACAAAAAACATCTGACCATGGTTTTGTGCTTTGGCATTCCTCAGCTTGTTGAGGAATTGGCAATCCTCATTGATTATATCTTGAAAACTTAAGAGAATTGGGTCGTGTGATCTATGACTCTTATTTTGACTATTTAATAAGATAACTCTGTTAATGATTTTTTTTTTCAAATGTAGACCCCCCCCCCCCCAAAAAAAAAAAAATAAAAAAAACTACTGCTTTGCAAATATTTATGACAGAACCAAATGCGGTTGTAATTAAAAAAACTACTGCTTTGCAAATATTTATGACAGAACCAAATGCGGTTGTAATTATTAAACTTGTTATTTTCTTATTTTTTGATGAGTTTATAACTGATCTTTCCTAAAAACAAAAATTTTCGCGACGACCAATAATCATTCTATACCATTGTTTTTTTCTCTTGCATATAATTTATTATTAATAAAATTTATTATATATAAATAATATATACACTTATTTTAATACACTTATATAATTTGTTTGTTATGTGTTTGTAATTAAAAAATGTAAATATTAAGTAAAAGCCTTGATTTAATAATATCAATAAACAAATAAAAAAATAATAATTAATTGAAAGAATGCAAATTTCTTAATATTTTATTTTCATTGCCTTATTTACTTATGTACTTTTTTTATAATCGATTGTTCTAAAATTATTTAAATTTCTTAATTATAAAACCAATTTTTAAATGTGAAAATTGATTATGATTAATATTTGATTTTCGGTTTATAAAACGATCTCTCCCTCCGCCATAATAATATTATTTACAAAAAAAAGAAAAGCCTAATAAATCGTTTTAGTGAAGTAATCTGTTCGCGGGTGAAATACCTTTGACCCATATTTATGTGTTTGAACAAAATGAAAATTTCCAGATTCATTAATTTAAATATGCACAATATCATAAAATTCAAAAAGAAAAAAATTACTGAAGGCCGTTAACCCACACACGTCTTATTAATCCAAGATAGTTTAAAAAGTTTTGTAATTACGGTCTACCATCCCTTTTCCAAAAAAAAAAAAATTGCAAGCGGTACAGTTGAAATAACTTTAGGCGATACATATATTTTTAAAGTTCAGATTTATTGTAGTATAGTTTATCGAAATAGCCATTGCTCTTTTTTTTTTTAAGTATTTACGTCACATTTTTTTTTTGGCAACACGTGTTTTTTAGTTTATTTAATTTTGCTTAGTTATTTTATTTTTTCCCTTTTAGAAATGTATATACATGCACATTCCGATATTGATGTATAAATATTTGATTGAGCTGTTCTGTTACATATATAATACAATAAAAGTCATTCTTAAATCAGATTCCTACTAGATAAAATTAAATCAAAATTATCTTTCATTAGAAAATGTTAAGTTGGAATTCCATTTTGTTAACAGGATATGTTTTCTTTTCATGTTTTATATATATAAAGTATGCGCACCTTTGTACTTAAATTATAAATTAGAAGAAAGTAACGACTACAAATACAGTGTTAGGTTATTGATACAGATGGTAACATAATGAATGAAATTATTCATAGAATTAAACTTGGATAAAGTGTTTTAGTATTGAAAGAAAATATGTATATGAGTTTTAAAAAAGAAGTTGTTAATAGAAGTATTTTGCCCCGCTTACATATGGATCAGAGACTTACATATTTAACACAAGATATATATATATAAACTTCAAACAACTCATCAAAATATCAAAAGATATATGCTGAGAATAATAAGAGATCAAAAGCAGGATAAAGAACAAATAGACTATCATTGATATCTGAAATCTGGACATATTTTTAACAGAGATGATCTTAGATTGATAGTTGTGGTTTTAAACTGGATACCAAGAAATTAAAAGATGGAGAAAAAGATATGTGAAATAATAAATGAAAGGATATAGTTTGCTGATATGATGAGAAGAGGATCTATAGATTGGTGAAGTTGAATTAAAGTTGGAATGATCTTCATCTAGCACTGTAAATGAATAATGTTTGAAAATAATGATGCTAATTATATGTGGCTATTACAATCACCTAACCATGTCTATGATCTAGGGTTCAAATTAAGGTTTATATTTTAAGATACAAAATATGTTGGGTTTTTTTTTTCCAGATATTTTAGTCATAGCATTTAATAAATTATCTAATTATTATAAAGTATAAAATAAATAAGAATTAAAAAAACAGCAATTTCACAATATAATCTCTATTTACATTCTACATTTATTTTACAAGCTATAATTTACTGGATTTACTCATCCTAAAATTAGTCTGGGTATAAAAATAATAATACAATTTTGCATTCATTGATCACTTAGGCTTAAAATAGGTGGTTTTATAGTAGATTGCTCTCAAAAAGATGAAAATTATGTAAATGGATGGAAAATGTGAATAATGTCTTCTCCTCTGTTTGATATTGGAGTGTGTTGATGGCGCCTTTACTTCATTTAAAGTCTATTTTGCATACCAGTAAATTATTTTTCCATCATTGATTAGCAGACATTCAAAAATGGGTATAGGCATTATAACCTTAAAGAAAAAAAGGAAGACAAAGAATTATATTTGAAAGAAAAAAAAGTGGAATCAGAATTACTGTTTGTAATTAAAAATAAAATTGTGACTGCGCAGACACACAATCTCATTGTTACAGCTAGTTCCAAAAAATGAGAGGTTCACAATGATTGGGCACTGTATTAACCTAACTGACTGATATTATTAAGGAGGAAAGAAGTGGAGAGAGAATGAGAGAAAAAACTATTAAATTAGTTATAAATCAGTAAAAAATTAACAACTACAAAAACCTTGAAAGGAATTAAAAAGATCAGTTCAACTTATTATAATTTATTTGACTCCAACTAATGATAACACAGATATAAATCAGTTTTTTTTTAAAAGTTAAATCAAATTTTAAGCACATATTTTTAACATATTACAAATATGTTGTGGTTTATGATAATTAAGGACTTGGCATAGTCAAAAGCCTTGTCTGTCACAGTTTACATCTTAGTTTTCTGTATATTTGCATATAAGGTTATTGATTATGTAAAAAAAACACAGATTCTATTTATAATGAATGCATTATATATTATATTTATTAATCACCATCATTTCTAAGTTTAATTCAGTTTCTGCCATCTGTGGTATTTCTTCTCCACATTACATTAGCAAACTTTCTTATTTCATCCACTCATCTCGTATTGTAAACTCTTTCTAGATCTTTTTATAATTTCTTAGAATTCAACTGTTCAATTATTATTATTATTATTATTATTATTATTATTATTATTATTATTATTATTATTATTATTATTATTATTATTATTATTATTATTATTATTATTATTATTATTATTATTATTATTATTATTATTATTATTATTATTATTATTATTATTATTATTATTATTATTATTATTATTATTATTATTATTATTATTATTATTATTATTATTATTATTATTATTATTATTATTATTATTATTATTATTATTATTATTATTATTATTATTATTATTATTATTATTATTATTATTATTATTATTATTATTATTATTATTATTATTATTATTATTATTATTATTATTATTATTATTATTATTATTATTATTATTATTATTATTATTATTATTATTATTATTATTATTATTATTATTATTATTATTATTATTATCTCTTCTAGAAATACATCCAGTTCAGTTTCTTAATTTTTTTTGATGATGTTAGTGATATCTATTAATTCTCTCATCCATATTTTGTTTAATGATCTCTGCTTGTTTCTCCTAGGATACATCTTTCTATACTGGTTAGTCTGATATATATATATTGTAATGGGAGAAAGAACTTTGAGATTCACATATACAACCCTGAGGGCGCCACTAGTCCAAAAAAAGGAACTAGACATTTATTTTAGGGTGGACAGGATATGCGAATCAAAAGGGCACCGAACTACACTCAGGGAGGAACAAGATATCTTAAATATTATTTAGACAGTTGAGAAATCAAAGCACAAAGACAAACATCAGCCAAAGTAAGTTTAAACAATTTATTAATTTTATTAAAAGTTGTGCAATAGAGTGAAGACATCTAGCCACGAATATAAAAGTGACTTATGTTAACATACGCATATTTACCAGAGAGTGCACAAGAGTACGACAAACATGAAGGCATAAAACATTTTGGCAGCAAAATTATCTCACTTAAAATAGAAGAAATGGTTAGGAAAATATCTTCTTGCTGGCCAGTTGTAAAATTACAAAACAAACAACAACTTTAGCTTCCTGAATCAGGGATAATAAAACAGTTACTGTCCCGCCGGAAATCAACGTAACCAGCGCGAACGTCCGAGCAGTAATATTCTAATTACTGTCGTTAAAATGCCGCAGGACTGCTGCGCGTAATACTACATTCAAAGTAAACATGGTTGATCTCACTTACAAGACAGCAAAAGATATTTGATTACGATCTTACGTAATCCAGAAAGAAATGACTACTTTCAGACAACCCGAAGAAATAACTTAACAAATAGCCAGCAAAAAGATTTTGTTGTTTGCACAAAAAGCGCAAACGAAACATGCTTAAAGATTCCTTATTTTACAACTAAGGGCAGGTGAATAAATAAAGACTACGAAAACTGCCAATGCGTTTTGTAATAGTTAACGAAATAATCAGGTATATATTAAACATATAAAATACAATCTCCTAATGCACCCTCTGATAAACGAAAATTGCAAACAAACTTGGAATCTTAAAACTAAGATTCCAAGACACACTTTAAATACTAGAAAAGAGTACATACAGATAATAAATAATTAAAAAAAACAATTAATACCATTTTAAAACATATTTATCATTAGATTGAGTGGAGATTTAATTAAATGCAATTTATTTACCCTGGCTAGAATAGGAAAAAGTTTAGCTTACGGTAAGGCAGAGTTCTAGTGATTTAGTGACGAGTGCGCACTTTTGATAATAGTTCATCTTTCAGGTCCTTTGACAGTGGCAAGGTAGAGGCAGTGTTTATTTTAGAGGTTCATGGCATGACTGAAGGAGAGCTGGTAGGCATGGGTCCGTCCTTTGTTTAAATTAGCCAGACATTCTAATGATGGCAAAACTCAGCAGTGAATTTTGACATCTTGCACAGCAACGAAGTTTGTCAATAATTATTTAAGTTTTTAGTAGGAATTAAACGTCCGAACAGCTACTCACAATGGTCTCTCTTTGCAGGCCATAATCCAAGTGTGTATCTAATAATGAATCTATTCTCTCTCTCCAAAAATTGGCGGGCTATCCTTGCCTCGCTACATTTCCCACGAAAAACTTTCATTAGTCTCTAATTCTATATCTCCTGCAGGGCAAATATTAATTTCCCGCTCAATCTAATTTAAGAATTCCAACCAGGGATTATTGTATCCAAAATAACAAATACAAAACTAAATCTCCGCTTTTAGACTTTTAGAATTAACTTTAAAAATGATTAAAAATAAAAGCAACAGGAATATATAATTAGCAAGCTTTTTGATTAAAACAGGCGGTGAAAGTAAAGTATTTTTAAATCAATTTTATAAACAAAATAGTGAAAGTAAACTATTCTAAATCAATTTTATAAACATTAAATAATCTATTTTAAAATATAAATGCAAAAATATAAATGTGTATGTGTTTTGAAATAATAATAAAAAAAAATTTAGCATTAGACATTTAATGAAAATGAAGTTGTTTTCCCTTTTTAATTTTAGCAATAAAACCATTGAATCGGAAATCAATCCGGCTCAACTGCCTCAATACCTGATCAAAAAAAAAAAAAACTTCCTGTAACTTCCTTTTTTTTTCTTTTTTTAAACGTGTTAACCCTCCCCCCTTTGCAAAATCCCAGCTGGACATTTGTTATATGTGTTAACTGCAATCAATCGTTTTATTACATCTATGATAATTTTTGCTACTTACCTATCATTATTGATCCTTTGTTCAGCAGGTCTAAGACTACGGGCATTATAGGACCCCTGAATTCCAGACTCGTCTTCCAGAAGAAAGGCATTCTGACCATATTTTTTTTTATAGTAAAAGGTCCATCATATATCGGAAAAAAAATTTTGTATTGATGCCTTGTTGGATAGCTCACATGAGGTTTTCTGACAAAAACCCTATCACCAGTATCGAATTGGCAAGGATTCCGGTTTGCATGCCTTATGCGCAATTCAGCCATGTGCTTTAATTTTATCCTAGCCTTTTCTCTGTCCCTCTCTCCACTAGGGTTATCACGATCGATGGGTAATGGAGCTTTGATAAGTATAGGATAATTTTTTTCGAAATGCAGCCTAATGGGAGTAAACCCTGTGGACTCATTTAACATCCAATTAATATAATTAACAACATTCTCAGTCTGTTTCACCCATTCTCTGTGGTTCTGGTTGACATACAACCGGAATAACTGGTTAAGCTCCCTCATAACCCGCTCACAGGGGTTAGATTGAGGGTTGCGTATGGATGTTAATAAATGTTTTATATCCTGTTGCTGGAGCCAACGCTTCCACTGGCGTGATTTAAAGGGTGTTCCATGATCCGAGAGTATACATTGAGGCTTGCCGATTCTAGGAATTTGCTGCTCTTGTAATACTTTGATAGTGCTTAAAGCATCAGCCTTTCTTAATGGATAAGCTGTCACATATTTTGAAAAGACATCATACATGACAACTAAGAACCGGTATCGCCGATACGCTGGTAATGGACCATAAAAGTCAATAGCTAGTAACTCATTAGGATTCTGAGCTAGAATGGGTTGCAAGACTCCCGTAAAATTTTTATTTACGGGTTTCGTTCGTGAACATGTGTGGCAACTTCTGAGAACCGATAAAATATTTGAGTACATCCCTGGCCAATAAAATAATTCTCGGAGCACATACTCAACCTTATGCGGTCCAAAATGTCCATACAGACAATGCACATATTCAATTAAATGATTCCTAATCTTTTTAGGTATGAGGGTTCTCCAGGAACCTTCTTTTGCAGTAACCTTGTATTGAAGGACACCGTCCTCAATACGATAAGCTCCTTCTTGTTGTTCTAACTTGGATAGGTCCATTAGTGAGGGATTCATGGCTCCTTTCTTGTAGGCTACCATTGGAGCATAATCCAGATCGCTTGCCTGTATTTCTGGTAGTTTCCGTAAATCCTGTTCCACGGAATCATCGATAACCGATGTAATAGCAGCGATACTTAAGTTATCCGAGTTCAGGTGATGCGGTGAAAGATCTACGGGGTGCCGACTTAAGACATCTGCCACAATGTTATCCTTGCCAGGGCAATAGACCACTCTATATTGAAATTTCTGCAAGATCAAGCTCCACCGAATGAGCCGATCATTTGTCAGGTAACTATTATTCAGAAATTCCAAACATTTATGGTCAGTAATAACAACGATGTTTGAGCCCAGCAAGAATTGTTTGAACTTTCCGAAGGCCCATACAATGGCCAGAGCCTCCTTTTCAGTAGTCGTATAATTATTTTCAGCCCCTTTTAGGGTACGGCTACAAAAATATAATACCTTGTGACGTTTCTGCTCATCAATTTGGAATAATACTACTCCCAATCCATGTCGGCTACTATCAGTTTGAATATAAAATGTTTGGGAAAAATCAGGGTAAGCCAGAACTACTTGTTTCAGAAAATTCTTCTTGATGAGCTGAAACTCCTGCTCCTGTTGTGAACCCCAAAACCACTTCTGGTCCTTTCTTAATAACTGGACTAAGGATGATGATTCTACAGCAAAATTTTCATAAAACCGGTGGTAAAAGTTGCAGAGACCTAAAAATGACCTCACCTGGCGTCTGTTAGCAGGTGTAGGGAAATGCTCAATTGCAGCTAATTTATCCATATGGGGTTTAATACCATCCTTCCCAATTACAAAGCCCAAAAATGCCACTTCATCCATGGCTAAGTAACTTTTCTGCAAGTTGATCATGATATTTTTTTGACTGCACTCGGTCAAAAATATCTCCACATGTTCCAAGTGCTCTTCAATATTTCTGGATGCAATAACCACATCATCCATGTACATTACTATAATATTTTTAACCTTCTCTGACAGTATCTGATCCAAACACCTTAACAGCCCGGATCCACTGTTGATCAACCCGAACGGCATCCGTTTAAAGACATACGTATACCCTTCATACCGAAACCCCGTATATTGGTGATCGGAGGGATGAAGAGGTATCTGCCAATAACTCAAAGTCAAGTCAAACATACTAAAGACAGTTTTCCCTTGAAATCTAGCCAGAATTTCGGTTATTGTAGGAGGAATGTCTCTTTCAGGAATAGTGATAGCATTTAAACGGCGAGCATCCAAACATATTCTAGCCACCCCATCTTTCTTCTTTACTACCACCAAAGGGTTAATATAAGATGATGCTTGTTTACCGATAACACCCCATTCGATCATCTGTTGTATCTGACTATCCACCTCGGCTTTATATTGAAATGGAATGGGGTAAGATCGACTTTGAAAATGGTTTTCCTCCTTTACTTTGATCCGATGAACATACCCTTCAATAGCCCGAGGTCTATTAGAAAAAACCATGTGGTACTGCGTCAACACCTGTGTTAAAAGATGTTGCTCTGTCCCCTTTAGTATGGACTGTTCCACCTTATTCTTTACTTCAGTGGTGTCTAAGACTGACTGCATACAGTGTATTTGTAAGGACTGATACTTTTTTAATCCCTCCAGGGGCATTATGCTTTCTCTACACTGAAATATGCATTGACCATAATCAAGCACACATTTATGCTGATGAAGAAAATCTGTTCCCACTATGACATCCTATATCAACCCGGGCATTATCAAAAAGACTTGATCCACTTCCATGTTTCCCAGATGAAGCTGGATCCAAACCTGCTTTGTCTCTACATTTGCCTTTTTACCATTAGCCAATGTAACTTGCAGTCTCTTTAGAGGCAATGTATACAGGTGAGTTTGTTGTTTTAACTGTGAATAAAAGTGACTGGAAATCAGGGACATCTGACTCCCTGAATCAATTAAAGCCTGTGCTGTGACGGATCCAATTTTTATAGTTATGATGGGACAAGTCTGGTTGGCTCCAACTAATGTCGGTTCATCTTTATCCACCACCACATTGGATACTGTTCCCCCATCTCCATCAAGTATGTTTTCCTTCTCTATTCTATCCCTACTATAATCAATCTCTGTCAATAATGTTATTATTTCTTCTATACACATTTTATAATTAATCAACATGGCTTGTTGTATCGCCACTGGCATATTGTTTCTTATTATTGAGATTATCTGGCTTTCTGGCAAAGACAATGCCGTCAACGACTTCAGTATGGTGGCTTGACTACAGAAAAACTGCATATAAGTTCCTCCATCCCCTTTGGAATATGCTTGCTGCAAAACTCTTCTAAAGATGCAATATTGTTTCTCTTCACTCCAAAAACTGTGCATGATGGCGTATCCATACTCCCCAAATGTCTGTGGCTTTACACTTAAAGTATGCCACCAATCTATGGCCACACCCTTCAAATGATTATAAGCCACTGCAATCTTTTCTTGTTCATTCCATTCATGAAACTGAAACACTTGTTGAAGGCTTTCAAGATGCGCAGCTGGACTTTCCCAATTATCTGCCCTGAAAACTTTTATCTGGATCAATCTTGTACCTTTAAGTTTACTTTGCCTATTTTCAACTTCCTTATAAATTTGCCCTCCCATCTCGGCACTCTTTAACAGCTCATTTATTTATATATATTTTTGCTTTTATTGTCAGTCTTAGAAAACAATGCCTCTTACTATTTATTTAACACTAAGTTTGCCAATCAATCTAAAAGAAAAACGCTATTTAACTATTTATTTGTCACAAGAAAGAGACTTCCCAATATTCATTTTGCTATTTTAAAATAAAACTTTAGCTACGAAAGCAAACGCTGTTTACTGTTTATTAATTATTTCATATGAAAAGATGAACGAACTATTTTTATTTCCCAATATTTATTTTGCTATTTTAAAATAAAAATTTAGCTACGAAAGCAAACGCTGTTTACTGTTTATTAATTATTTCATATGAAAAGACGAACGAACTATTTTTATCTTTTTTTTTTAATTAATCTAAAAATGAATACGACGCTACTTTCTATTTATTAATTATTTGTCATATGAAAAAGACGAACTATATATATTTAACTCTTCAAAAAAAATTAACTCCGACAGACTTTTTTAGAAAATACGCTATTTATTGTTTATTTATTTATGTCATATGAAAAAGACGAAACCCCGTTCTACCAAACTGCTCCAACAATACATGCAATAATTAACAAAAATCGAACCTCTACTGACTAGATCTTGCCACTTACACCTGAAATCTTTCTCAACCATCTAAACAAAATCTCACATGGGTTTGAAAACTCGGAAGCTCCACGATGATGCGCCAAAAATTACTATATATGTAACGGGAGAAAGATCTTTGAGATTCGCATATACTGACCCCGAGGGTGCCAGTAGTCTGAAAATAGGAACTAGATATTTATTTTAGGGTGGACAGGATATGCGAATCAAAAGGCACCGAACTACACTCAGGGAGGAACAAGATATCTTAAATATTATTTAGACAGTTGAGAAATCAAAGCACAAAGACAAACGTCAGCCAAATTAAGTTTAAACAATTTATTAATTTTATTAAAAGTTGTGCAATAGAGTGAAGACATCTAGCCATGAATATAAAAGTGACTTATGTTAACATACGCATATTTACCAGAGAGTGCACAAGAGTATGACAAACATAAAGGCATAAAACATTTTGGCAGCAAAATTATCTCACTTAAAATATAAGAAATGGTTAGGATAATATCTTCTTGCTGGCCAGTTGTAAAATTACAAAAACAAACAACAACTTTAGCTTCCTGAATCAGGGATAATAAAACAGTTACTGTCCTGCCGGAAATCAACGTAACCAGCGCGAACGTCCGAGCAGTAATATTCTAATTACTGTCATTAAAATGCCGCAGGACTGCTGCACGTAATACTACATTCAAAGTAAACATGGTTGATCTCACTTACAAGACAGCAAAAGATATTTGATTACGATCTTACGTAATCCAGAAAGAAATGACTACTTTCAGACAACCCGAAGAAATAACTTAACAAATAGCCAGCAAAAAGATTTTGTTGTTTGCACAAAAAGCGCAAATGAAACATGCTTAAAGATTCCTTATTTTACAACTAAGGGCAGGTGAATAAATAAAGACTACGAAAACTGCCAATGCGTTTTGTAATAGTTAACGAAATAATCAGGTATATATTAAACATATAAAATACAATCTCCTAATGCACCCTCTGATAAACGAAAATTGCAAACAAACTTGGAATCTTAAAACTAAGATTCCAAGACACACTTTAAATACTAGAAAAGAGTACATACAGATAATAAATAATTAAAAAAAAACAATTAATACCATTTTAAAACATATTTATCATTAGATTGAGCAGAGATTTAATTAAATGCAATTTATTTACCCTGGCTAGAATAGGAAAAAGTTTAGCTTACGGTAAGGCAGAGTTCTAGTGATTTAGTGACGAGTGCGCACTTTTGATAATAGTTCATCTTTCAGGTCCTTTGACAGTGGCAAGGTAGAGGCAGTGTTTATTTTAGAGGTTCATGGCATGACTGAAGGAGAGCTGGTAGGCGTGGGTCCATCCTTTGTTTAAATTAGCCAGACATTCTAATGATGGCAAAACTCATAGCGGTGGATTTTGACATCTTGCACAGCAACGAAGTTTGTCAATAATTATTTAAGTTTTTAGTAGGAATTAAACGTCCGAACAGCTACTCACAATGGTATCTCTTTGCAGGCCATAATCCAAGTGTGTATCTAATAATGAATCTATTCTCTCTCCAAAAATTGGCGGGCTATCCTTGCCTTGCTACATTTCCCACGAAAAACTTTCATTAGTCTCTAATTCTATATCTCCTGCAGGGCAAATATTAATTTCCCGCTCAATCTAATTTAAGAATTCCAACCAGGGATTATTGTATCCAAAATAACAAATACAAAACTAAATCTCCGCTTTTAGACTTTTAGAATTAACTTTAAAAATGATTAAAAATAAAAGCAACAGGAATATATAATTAGCAAGCTTTTTGATTAAAACAGGCGGTGAAAGTAAAGTATTTTTAAATCAATTTTATAAACAAAATAGTGAAAGTAAACTATTCTAAATCAATTTTATAAACATTAAATAATCTATTTTAAAATATAAATGCGAAAATATAAATGTGTATGTGTTTTGAAATAATAATAAAAAAAATTTAGCATTAGACATTTAATGAAAATGAAGTTGTTTTCCCTTTTTAATTTTAGCAATAAAACCATTGAATCGGAAATCAATCCGGCTCAATATAT